>CM066047.1:106823069-107423069 GCA_033557465.1 Ichthyophis bannanicus | reverse complement strand
TTCTGAATAAAGTATAGCCAGGTATAGTTACATCCCAGTCATGGTTTTCCGTGAACCATGTTTCTGTAACTGCCACTAAATCCAATTCAGCCACTCCCACCAAAGCTTTAACATCAGGGATTTTATTCCCCATGCTACGGGCATTTATACACACTGCTTTCCATATGTTACCCCTGTTACTCATTTCCATAAAGGTATTTAATGCATCACTTACCTGGCGGCTTTCACTTACCTGGGGGCTTTTTTCACCCATCCTCAACAATCTAGTTTAAAGCCTTGTTCAGTAGATTAGCCAGTCTACTACTGAAAACGTGTCAACCTTTCTTGGACAGACTTAACTATATTATTAAAACTGTACTCATGTCCAAATATTTGAAAAGGAACAAATTTTTTTTTGAGTTTAGACTGCAAAAATAATATCGGAGTGCGGTACTTTTAAGGCTGTATAAGCATAATATTCACAGCTCATTCATTTGTTAAGCTGAAAGAAACTACATAAACCGTAAGCACTAATAGTGATCGTGAAAAATACTAACACAGAAATGCGAAGCGCACGAACCGCTACGTTCAGGGCTGTGTGTGATGTGACACTTAGGGGTATGTTTACTAAACTGCGTTAGTGCAATTCGCGTTAGGAGCCGCGGTAGTGACAGAAACCCCAAATAAGGACATGGGCGGTACATCGTCACCACTAACGCGCGTTCAAAAAATTAACGAGCGTTACCGGGCGCCGTGGTGCGTTACTGCGCGTTAATCATAAGAAGACGTACAGACACAAAGCACTGAAACAGAGCTGTAGCACAATGGTTACGGTACTGACCGCTGTTACAGGCAGCATGGGTTCGAGTCCCCAGTGTGCCTAACGCAGAAGGCTGTCCCAGGCATCACCCTGTACATTACAGAGGGAAGGAGGAGGCATGTTTTTCTTTACGTTGAGTATTGGTGTCAGAAACACACCCTCAGAGTGTGCCTAGCCACGTACGTTGGTGCGTGCGAGGCTGCGTGCGTTGGTACGTGCGTAGCCCCGTGCGTAGCTGCGCGCGTACAATCGTGTGTGGGTACGTGTGTTCTAACCAGTGTGGGCATCTTATATTACAGACTCTGTAGGGTGTCTTGCACCTATGCATTATGCTAACAGATGTACGTGTGATGGCCTATGGTTTATCAGAGCCTGTGAGCAGGTGCTGGAGTTTTCACAGGGTTGGATTGTGCCAGTCACACCCATGATGCACTGCACATGCAAATCAGCTGTCCACAGATACACACCATGGGGAATGCACACCCACAGCACCTCGGCCTGGTAGGGGGAACTGACCATGTGCACCCCCACAGCACCTCGGCCTGATAGGGGGAACTGACCATGTGCACCCCCACAGCACCTCGGCCTGATAGGGGGTACAGACCGTGTGTTGTACTGGCACAGAGTAGCTACACACCGTCACATTGTGCGGGTACTGTGCTCACCCTGAGGGTGCAGTGAGGCGCCCAGCACTAGGTCCACAGCACCGTCCATGGCTGTTTCAGTCAGGTGTAGCCCCCATGCACCACCACCCCCCTCCCCCAGGGCTGAGGGTGGCAAACAGGGTCTCCTATCAAAAGATCCACAGTCTACCTCCCTGCAAAGGTGGCAGTAGAGGGGAACATTAACCCTAGTCCTGCTGAGGAACAGACACCCCACAGGGCAGTCAATGCAGCTCTGTACACAGCCATAACACAATAGCAAACAGACATTAGGCCTGGATATGGTATCCTGCGCCCAACCACTATCTGATATTCCCCTGGTGCAAGCCATCAGCCACTGCACCCTGCAAGCCACTCCATCACAACACCTACCAGCTGCAAACAGTCTGCTAGTGCCCAGTGGAGATGCCTGCACCCAGAACTGGGATGTCAGCATACACAGCAAGCAGATACATCAGTGACTGGGCCCCAAAAGGAAACCCATATTTATCACATGAGAGAAATACTAGATAGCACCATGGGAGTGCCTAGCCATGCTGTGGTCACTGCACAGTCAGGGTGAGAGTGATCTCTCAGCAGGATATACTGAGGTCACCCTGTCTGTGTAGGTGGTGGCCGGGCACTACAATGTGCCTGTCACTGCCCTATGCCCTGTGCAGATGCACCCTGGCCAGGCCACCCTGTCCGGCCTATACCCATGGTACCTTGCTCCTCATTATGCATATTGGCAGCCCAATACTGGCAACATTGCTGGCAGTGTGGGCTGTGGAAGGTGTTTGCAGCCACCACACACTGGATAGACAGACAGCCACCTCCACACCTATGCCAGCATTGTGCTACTATAGAGGTGGTCAGCAGCCATACCCACCACACCAGTCATGGGCATAGTACAGGCATGGATATGGTACACAAGGCTGTTGGGGGGTCACTCCCCAGGGTGGTGAACACTGTCAGAGACCAGACCTGCAGCACACACCGCAGACATCAGAATGATTGTTATGGTGGAGCTCAATGAGCAAAATGTGCTTAACGTAGGAATTGATATCTGCCAGTTATCATAGGAAACGTTTGATAGCTCTGTACCATATACCCAGGTGTAGGGTGGCATTGCTAAGGTATGCAACTGCTAGTATTGGGAGATACAGGCAGGGCCCAATGTCTTGCCTCTCCAGGAGGCATTGGCCAATGGGGCCTGTGGGTGGGTGTGTGGCCCTGTTGGCTGCTGCTTTACGGCAGAGTTCCCCAACTCCAGTCCTGGTGTTCCAAACACTGTTCGGGTTTTCATGCTGTCCCTCATAAATATGCATGAGCTATATCTGCATACCATGGGGGTGGTGCATAGCTATGCAGCACAGGCATCTTTATTAGAGGCAGCATGAAGCCGGAATGGTGTGGGGCCCTCCAGGACTGCATTTGCGGGACTCTGCTTTAGGTAATGTGCCTGTTTCTGGTGTCTGTGTTTGGTGTGGTAAAATATAGGCCATGCGTATGTTCTCTGCAATAAAGGAGTGTCTTTACTATCACTGTTTAGTGGTGGGTAAAACTATGGGGATTGGGTTGGCAGGAGCCCCAGCTGGGATTTGAACCTGTGACCCTCTGGTCTTACAGGCACTGGCTGTGTCTGTTGCACCACACTGTGGCCACAGAGACAGTGCAGTCCCTGGAGTTAGTTAAACCGGCCTGACGAGTCAGAAACCCTGCTCTGCAACAGGTTTACTGTGGCCTCATTTACCTTGTATGCAGACAAAGGTGCACATAAACCTCAGAAAAGACCTCAAAAAAGGGGCACACACCCATAACCAAGCTGGGCAACAATGATATCATTGGGCAACATTACACAACACTCCCAGGACAGCTCCATTACAATGAAATGATCTTTGAAAGGGTCTGCGGAGCGTAGACCCTTCCACACATCATTTCTTTTTTATTTGGTGCTTTCCAGGGAGTGTTGTTCCTTGTTGCCCATTGCTATCACTGTTGCCCAGCTGAATTATGCTTTTTAAAATGTTTATTGTGGTCATTTTTAACGTTTTATGTGAAATTTTGTTCTGTGCACATGTAACACTGCTCACGTTTTATGGGTTTCCCCGGTTTTTCTGTACATTGCTGACGGAAATTGTTTCTCTTCCCTTTAAATGCCTTTAACGACAGGTTTTCATTCGAGTTGGAATTGAGCTCAGGAATTCAGTGCGTTAGTGTGAGGGGAGCCTCTCCCCGCCCACTCTCCGCCCATTGACCCCTTCTCTCTGCCCACTCTCCACCTTCTGCGCTGTTTTAACGCGCCGCGGGACTTTACGATCGTTAACTATGCTTAACGCGCGTAGTATTACGTTAACGGTCGTTAGCGCGTCAGTACGCGCGTTATATGGCACTTACGGTCGTTAACGTCGTACAACACGCGTTAGCCACGTTTATCACACTTTAGTAAACATACCCCTTAATTTTTATAATGCTTCATACATTAGTGATGTCAGTATATAAAGTTAACCAAACTCTGCAATTTAATAAGTTATATAGACGTACAACTCTTCTGCTTTTAAAATATATGAATCGCTAACGCAATAAAATTTAATTCTATTTTTAAATGTTGTTGGGACCGTGTGAAACGCGAAAATGTGGTCAAGTTTAGAACCTGGTCAGATCAGCAGTATATGCCGTCTTTAAAACAAGTTAATAACAAACTTATTATAAGACAAATAAATGAGAGGTAATTACAAAAGCTAGTGGGGAACACAGATAATGGACAGAAAAAGGAAACTACTTACATTTGACATAGGCAACGGTAGCTTCTGTATCAGCATACCGTGCACTGCAATGCAGACCTTTTACTCCTCCAAAAGCGTGCCAAAGGTCAAGGGTTAGTTTGCAAAAAATGTTTTATTTAAGGATATAAAGTTAGGAGGGGCGGAGCCTGATGTCCAGCGGGATGGTCGCATAACGCTGAGGCTCCCGAGAGGCCTACTCAGAATCCTGAATTAACACCTCACATACTTGGAACTTCTACTCTGATCTTGCCGGGGCACATTGGTGAGATGGCGGGGACCAAACCAACGCGCCTGGAATTTGGATCTCCAGCGGCTTCTCACGACAAACGTTCCAAAACTGAACCTCCGTCCCCGCAGAAGGGGCCGGCCTTGTGCGAGGGCCCCGAAATGCAGCAGGAAATCCTCGTCGAGATTAGAGGGGTCAAAAACCTCGTGCAGGCAAACGGTGAAGCACTCCGAGCGCTGTGGGAAGATTTTGGTGTGCTGCAAAGCAAGCTAGAAGGGCTTTCTTCGCGTCAGGACAAAATGGAGAGCATATTGGACTCCCATGCGGCCCGGTTGTCCAAACTCGACAAAGTTGAACGCCAGGTGCGGGCCTTGCAGAAAGAGGTGGAAGATGGCAATAATAGAGCGCGCCGCAACAACATACGACTCGTGGGCATACCGGAGGGAGCGGAATCGGGAGACATGAAAGAGTTTTTATGCAAAATCCTCCCTTCCCTGCTCCAAATCACCTTTAC
This sequence comes from Ichthyophis bannanicus, assembly GCA_033557465.1. Classification (NCBI taxonomy): domain Eukaryota; kingdom Metazoa; phylum Chordata; class Amphibia; order Gymnophiona; family Ichthyophiidae; genus Ichthyophis; species Ichthyophis bannanicus. The sequence continues at coordinate 107,418,103 of CM066047.1, read as the reverse complement.
CAAAGATTTGGAGATTGATCGCGCTCATCGAGTACCCACAAGCATAACGCTCAACAGGAAGACCCCGCGGCCTATCATTTTTCGACTTTTGAGATATCAACACGTTGAGCAAATTCTAAGTGCCTCTCGGGCAAAGGGCCATATGGAGTTTGAGAGCCACAAGATCTCCTTCTATCCCGACTTGGCTAAACCCACGGTCGACCGCCGAAAGCGCTTTCTGGAATTCCGGCCGAGGCTTCAACAACTACAAGCACGCTATGGCCTGATGTACCCGGCCAAGCTCCGAGTCACGCTTCACAATCAGACAAGAACATTTGAGGACCCTGATCTACTAGCGGAGTTTTTGGATTCCAAAGAAGCCGACTTGATGCGCTGACTTCCAGAATATTCCTGCAAGTCTCCTCATATCCGCTGTACCTGCCATATTGGATCTGCCGCAGCCTAGCAAAGAGTCTGGCGTGGGCAGTCTGTTGCCTTACTCTTGATGGTATCTGTGACCCGACTCCATCTACCCACAGTAGCCTCGATGAGTATCAGAGACAGTGTTAATTATGGACTCTGGTGTTTCTTTTCCTTTTTTATATGTCTTTCTATTTCCTCTCTAGGGCCTCCTCCCGCAGACATATGGTCGCCATATTCTTTGGGGGTTTTGCTTCTTCTCTAAGATACGTTGGTACATACTTTTCAATATGGGGTGTATTAGTCAGAATACTCGGTGATTATGACATTGTTGTACAGATTCTGCTTATGTTGTATGTCATCAAGCGCCCTTACCTAAAATGTCTATTACCGATTGATGGCACCATGTAAGATTTTCTCATTGAACGTAAAAGGAATCAATAATCCGATAAAACGGAAGAAAATCCTAAGCTACCTCAGTCAGGAAGCAGCGGATCTGATTTTTCTCCAAGAAACGCATTTAAATTCGAAGGAAACTCTTAAACTCAATATTAAACCTTACATGGTGGCCGCCTATTCCCCAGCCGTTTCTAAGAAATGTGGGGTTGCCATACTGGCTAGGAAATCTTTGCATGCTACTATTATTGCGACTAGCTCAGATACAGAAGGTAGATGGTCTAGAGTTCACCTCAAGATAGGTAGCCTTGAAGTTACATGTATATGCCTTTACGCTCCTAATGTGGATGACCCTGCCTTTTTTGCTACCATTGCTCAGGTTGCGCAGGCTTCTGCTAATACTTCATTGATCATTGGGGGGGATTTCAATCTAGTCCTTGATCCCCTGATTGACAAACAGCCGCCTAGGACGAGTGGTCCCCCCAAGAGTCACGCCATGCTTACCTCCCTGATCAAGGATCTTGCTTTAGTTGATCTATGGAGGTTACTACACCCCAATGAGCTTGACTTCACCTTCTTCTCCTCCCCTCATAAATCTCAGTCTCGCATAGACTTCTTTCTAATCTCAAAACTGTTAGTTCCTCAGGTGGACACTGCAAAGATTCACTCCCAACATATTTCAGATCATGCTGCCATTTCTTTTCAATTACACACTACTGCACCCCAGGGGAACTCGGGAGCCTGGTTCTTTGATAGAGCCCTGTTAACTCAGCCAGAGTTCCAGTCAGAAATTCGAGCAGCCATACAGGATTACTTCCATTTTAATCTACCCCAAGATACTGCGAATTGGGCTTGGTGGGAGGGCTTCAAAGCGGCCATTCGGGCAACGATCACTAGCTATCAAATCCGCCTGCGGAAACAACGCAAACAGCAGCTGCTCATACTAGACCAACAAATAAAAGCAGGCGAACGAGTTCTAACTTCACGTACTGACCCATGTGTATTAATTCGATTACAGCGTCTCCGTTTTCAATATAATTCAATCCTCTCAACTGCAGCTTCTAAGAGTATTGAGCTTCAGCGAGGGACATATTATCGTGAAAATAACTGAGCCGGTCGACTCTTAGCCAACGCCTTGAAAGGTCAAAAAGAAGCCACACGCGTAGCGGCCCTTCGAGCTCCACAGGGAGGGGGCATAGTGACCACAGACTCCGACATTGTAGAGCTCTTTCGGGATTTCTATACCCGCCTATATCAATCTGAATGTGAGTTCTCGTCAGAGACATTCGAGCGATTGCTTTCTGGCATTCAGCGGCCGACCCTCTCTGAAGATGATAGGGATGCGATGGATGAACCCTTCTCTACTTCAGAGATCCAATCTGCCCTAAAACGAACAGCCTCGGGCCGTGCCGCAGGGCCCGATGGTCTCCCGACCGAATTCTACAGAACGTTCAGTGCAGATTTAGTTCCCTATTTAAAACTCTATTTTGCTGCCCTTGCGGTAGATACATCCTCTTTGGGATCCTTTTCTGCAGCTAATGTGGTAGTATTTGAGAAAGAAGGCAGAGACCCGCTACTGACCGCCAACTACCGTCCAATCTCCCTACTTAATGCCGATTATAAGATCTTCGCAACGATCTTGGCCACCCGGCTATCTGACATGATGGCTACCCTAATTCACCCCGACCAATGCGGTTTTATACCCGGCAGATCAACTGCTGACAATGCTCGGACCTTGTGCCATGTGCTATCCAGTGCTGCCAATCTCGACCACCCATGGGTGGGTCTTTCCCTGGATGCCGAAAAAGCCTTTGATCGTCTAGAATGGCCCTTCTTATTTGCAGTTCTCCGATGGTATGGCTTTGGAGAGGGCTTCCTCCGATATCTCCAAGTCATGTATACTCAACCCGTCGCCAGTATTTGTGTAAATGCCATCAAATCTCAGCCATTTAACCTCCAAAGAGGCATGCGTCAAGGTTGCCCCCTATCACCAATGCTCTTTGATCTCGCTCTTGAACCCCTAGCCCTCCTTATTAGACAGTCTGCACGTATTCGAGGTGTCCCCTTTAGTCATAGGGAGATTAAACTCTCTGCATATGCAGATGACCTTATGCTCTTCGTATCCCTCGATTCGGTTCCAGCTGTCTTGGATCTGATTGACGGATACTCACAATTATCGGGCTATAAAATTAACTGGACCAAATCTGTAGCATTCCCACTGAACCGTTGGGTACATGAGGCTGACATGCAGGCCTTTCCCTTCCTTTGGCAATCCCGCATGGTGAAGTATCTCGGGGTCCATTACTGTTCTCCTTTAGAAGACACTATCAGTTTTAATGCCAAAGAGGTAGTCTCCAAAGTCCGTGAACTCACAAATCGTTGGTCTCCCTTATCTCTCACATGGTGGGGCCGCTTAGAAACTGTGAAAATGATGATAGTCTCCAAAGTGAACTACATTTTAGAAATGCTGCCATGCTTACTTCCGTTACATACTTATAAAGATATTGAGGGCCTTCTCGTCCGTTATCTCTGGCAGGGCAAGCCACCAAGGATAGCTAAACATAAACTGCAGTCTGCAAAGGAACGAGGGGGTACCAGATTTCCTGATTTTCTTAGATATCATCAAGCCTTCCTACTTAAGCAAGGTGCCCGATGGCTAGATGCCTCAACAGACAGCAGACCAGTTTGGCTTGACATAGAAGAGGAGCTTAGTAGCCCAATTCCGTTGACCCATCTCCCCGGTATGTCCTATCAAGTAGACACCCGCCATCCACCAATGATTGTCGATACTCTTGCGGCCTTTAACACTCTCATTCTATCACTGGGCCCGAATGTATGTCCTCAGGACGGACTCCCGCTATGGAATAACCCCAGAATTCAAGTCCTAAATAGAACAATAGCCTGGAAACCCTGGTACTCCAGGGGGATCTGGACACCCCAACAGCTTTTCTCTGCAGCTCGTTGGAAAACCTTTTCTGATTTACAAAAGGAATTTGCGTTACCAGCAAAACACTACTTTCAATTGATGCAGCTTCAACACTGCCTCAAAAGTGCTCGAATCATGCTGCCCTCTGCCCCTACTGAGGATGGGCTATTTGAGACAGTTCACTCTATTAGTAGTACACATGGGGTAGCCTCTAACTTTTATAAAATAATATGTCAGGGTACAGACACGGCCACTTTTAGAGCCCAACAAGCCTGGGAGCGCGAACTGCAAACCACTTTAACCCCTGTGCAATGGAGCGTTTTCTGGAGCAAAGTAGTGCGGGTTTCCCGGTCTGCCTCTGTTACCCAAACTCTCTTCTTTTTTGCACACAGATGCTTTTATACCCCAGAAAAAATAGCCAAATGGAACCCAAATGCTAGGGACCTGTGTTGGTCTTGCCATACTGCAGTGGGAACCTTCGCTCATGTTCTTTATGAATGTCCTCAACTACAGGTCTATTGGGGGCGGGTCTGGGGTCGTATTCAATTTATCTTACACTTTCACGAACCTCTCTCTTGGAAGGTCGTGGGACTCCGCTCTGTGGCGGAGGTCCCCTCTCTTCCTAAGAAGGGTCGCTTTCTCCTTGATTTCATGCTGGGTATAGCCATATGCTTAATCACGAGGAATTGGAAGGATAGCTCTCGACTTACTGTCAATGAATGGTGGAACCTCGTCTGCTTATATGGTAAATATGAGCAGATACCTCGGAGAGCTATTCCCCATGTCCAAACTCACTCTCGCTTGTCTAAATGGCAGATGCTTAATGATTATGTACAATCTGCTCATTGCTCCAACATGCCTGTATAATGTGCACTCATCATGTTTTAGATCACCGTTAGGTTTTGTAACACAATAATGTAAGTACACGCCCGCTTCGGGAATGCTTAGTTTTCTAGAGAAGAAGCAGGGGGGAGGGGGGTGGTAGGGGTTTACTTTGGTGTATGTATTACACGTTATGTATCTGTCTTTTAGCTGTATGTCTTCCTTTTCCTTTGTTGTTATAAAACGAAAATAAAGAATTTAAAAAAAAAAAAGGATATAAAGTTAGGTTAGGAGTTTTCTAAGTGGGATATTCAAAAAATATATATTAAGCAGCTAGTAAACAATTTTAAACTAACTTTAGTTAAGAAGATGATGGCTTGCTTTTTTTCATGTAAGATGGACCTATGACAGCGGCAATGACAAGTAGCGTGTTGTGCAGTGCAAACATCAAAAAAACTTAATGATCTTACAAAAAGAGGCAAAAAATGTATTACCAGGAATAAAATAGTAAATTTTAGTGATAAGACAGATAATATGTATAAAAATGAATTGAAATGGATAAAACAATAAAAAAACAAGTGATGCCACTAACAATAAAACCAGCATTAAAAATGAAATTAAAAAACCCTTGACCTTTGTTGGCGTGTGGCACAAGCAGGGTAATTTATGGTATATCTAACAGGTCATCTCAAATCCCTTGGGCAATGCTCTCATTGAGAAAGCTCGTCTTATAAAAAAATACTAGCAGAGAAGTAATAAACATTACCACACCTACTTTCACCCAGGCTTTTTTCTACTTAAATAGCAAGTCTGAAGTGTAGAACACCTTTGGCACAAGTAGAAAACTTCAGACAACTTGGCGATTTATAACAAAACCACTTCCATCTATTTAAAGGAACTCAGGCATGCTAAAGTGTACTCTCTCTTCTCCAACATAATTGATCCAGGAACAATTGAGCCAGGGAGCTCTATAATAGCCTCTAGCTTATCCAAGACTCCTCAAGAGCATTTATGTCTAGCTCTCAACCACAGATCATGACAGACTACTTTGATACCAAAATTAGCTCCATCTGTAACTCTTTTTCCCAATGTATCTACCTTAATTATCAACACCAGGCAGATAGACTTGGGACATATTTAATTTAATTTATTTATTTAAGCCATTTGTTAACTGCCGGCCCTTATGCACACGGCATTCAAACTGGTGTACAACAAATAACACTACACAATAATTCCCTTCCCAGAAAGACCTCCAAAACACCTCAAAATAAAAATTAAATTAAAAATTAAAATAAAATAAAATACAATGTAGAAATAGACAACTGCTACCAACTACTGCCCTGCCAGACCAACATCCCCCCTGCCATGCTCCCGCTACCCACCAGCCAACCCCATCAGCCTGTTGGAAAGAGCAAGGTCTTCAGCTGTATCTGGAATGTTAACAGAAACATCTCTATGCGCAAGGCAGATGGCAAAGCATTCCAAAGAGTTGGGGCTGCCACCGAAAAAAAACATGCTTGCCAGTGCTACAGATGTACTTGGTAAGCCCTGGGATGGGCAACAACTGCACCCCCATAGACCGGAGAGTCCACCCGGGCTGAAACCATCGTACCAACTCCTGTAGATAAGAGTGCCTTGAGTCCTGTAATAACTTGAAAACAAGTGTCAGTACTTTGAAAATACACCTTTGCCTAACTGTCAGCCAGTGCAACTGCACAGAACCCTTGCAACCAAATTATACTTCCCTAAACTCTATAGTAATCTGGCCACCGTGTTCTGGACCATCTCCAACTTCCTCATCATATGACTCAGCAGCCCAACATTGTAGTAGTCAAGCCAGGATAACATCAAAGCCTGCACACCACGCAATCTAAAAACGGCCAAAGCAGATGTCCATAGGCTGTCCCAACAACCTGATTCAGACTTAGATTTGCATTCAGGAGGACCCCCAGGTCCTGGATCTCCCCTTTTGAGTCCAGGCAAATTCCCCCAGTGGAGAGACCTGCCTGCAGACTAACATTTGTAAGCACCCCATACAAGAGCACCTCGGATCCGGTAACATTAAGAACCAAATGGTCCCAAGATGTTGCTGCTGGGATCCCAGTCAGTCACTGGTCCTTATTCACCATAACCACTATTCTTGGCACAGAAAAGCTATCGTTGTTCTTATGTGCCATCAAATCGGTGTTGACTCATGGCGACCGTCTGGATAGTTGCCTTAAATTGTGTTTGGTCTTTAGTCATGTTGTTTATTGTTGATAGAGTGACATCCATAGCTGCTGTTATTGTATCAATCCATCTCATTGCTGGCCTTCCTCTTTTGCATTGACCTTCTACCTTGCAAAGAATGATGTCTTTCTCTAATGATCTCTCTCTTCGCATGATTTGTCCAAAGTATGAAAGTTGAAGTCTTTGTCATCTGAGCTTCTAAGGAAAGCTTAGGTTTGATCTCCTTTAGTACTGATTGGTTTGTTCTTCGACGCAGTCCACCGTATACACAGTATTCTTCGCAGCACCATAATTCAAAGGCATTGATTGTCTTCCTGTCTATCTTTTTCACTATCCAGCTTTCACATCAATATTATGTTATTGAAAGTACTATGGCTTGGACAAGTTGAATCTTTGTATGGAGGGAGACATCCCTGCTCTTGAGATTCTTGTCTAGGTCCTTCATAGCCATTCTGCCAAGTGCAATGCATCACTGGATTTCTTGACTGCTTGTTGTTTCTTTCTTGATTATTGGTCCAAGCAGGTTAATGTTCTCCATTATTTCAATTTCTTCTCCATCCACGACAAACTTATTGATTTTGCTAGTTGTAAGGACCTTTGTCTTCTTTACGTTAAAGTGCAGGCTGGTTTTAAGACTATAAAAAAAACCCCTAACCAACATGAAAATCAATCAACACTCTGGCAGACTTTTTTCCTCCCACATTAACTAAAAATTAGGCCTTGGCTCTATCTTTCCTATTATGTACAGTGATCAGCTCAAGCTTGACCACAGGAAAGATACTTATTTCCAGAGGAAAGGTATTTATTTTATTTATTTATTAGCTTTTATATACCGCACTATTTGGTATCAGAGCGGTTTACAGGAAACGTGAACAGTCAAGCAATATTACATAGAACAGGCATAAAGCTTCCAAAATGAACAACTCAAACAGCTTTACATCGAACAGGTAAACAGCGAATCTAAATAACATGATGCAAGTAGTCTGTGTAAGAGTAGAGTCCAGCGTAATAGGGCCATTCTTAAGTTTTGTGGTCATAAGCCAGCTGGAAGAGGTGAGTCTTTAATGCCTTTCTGAATGTAGATTGGTCCATAATGACTTGGAAAGAAGCATGAAGAGCATTCCAGAAAGTAGGTGCGTATAAAGAGAAGGCGCGGTTTCTGGCGGCCTTAGTGTAAGTCCTTATTGTTGAAGGGGTGACCAGGGTGTTTACCATGATAGATCTTCTCAATCTGTTGTCTGGGGTATGTTGAACCATAGTTGATAGGGAGAGTGCATGATGAGTTGTGAATAATCTTAAATGTGAGAAGAAGAGCTTTATAGGTCAGACGGCTAGATATGGGGAGCCAGTGTAGTTGCATCAAGATTGGTGAGATATGCTCGTACTTTGAGACACATTGTAGTGACCGGGCAGCTGTATTCATGGCCAGCTGGAGAGGTTGGAGTATGTGTTTCGAGATGCCATGAAGAATAATATTTGCATAGTCAAAGTGTGGGAGGATGAGAGCTTGGAATACCGAGCGAAAATCTGAAGGGTTGAGGACTGGACGTATATGACGGAGAGTCCTTATCTTCTGTTAGGCATCTTTTATAACACTATGGATATGTGTAGCCATGGATAAATGTTGGTCTAAAATTACTCCCAGGTAGCGAACCTCTGGCTTGACCATGAGTTCAACATCTCTCACCCGCAAGGAGGATGGTGGGGTAAAAGATTGGTCTTTGGATATAAATAAGACCTCAGTCTTCCTGCAATTAACCTTTAGGTTATGCGTAGCGAGCCAATTAGAGACAGCGTTGAAGCATTCTGAGATGATTGGGAAGTCAGGGCTGTCAAGAGAGAATGGGGTGTAGAGTAAGACATTGTCTGCATAAATGGGATATAGTATGTTGAATGACTTGACTATTGTACAGATTTTCTGTATGTAGACGTTGAAAAGCAAGGCAGAGAGTGACGAGCCTTGTGGAACTCCTTGCATTTGCTGGAAGGTGCTTGAAGACTGTGTTCCCAATCGGACCTGTTGCTGGTGACCCGTTAAGTATGAAATAAACCAGTTGAGGGCAGTGTTCTCTATACCCTTTTGTTGTAGGCGGCTAAGGAGAAGGCTGTTGCTGACAGAATCAAAGGCAGAGGCGATGTCCATGAAGATCAGGATGAAACCCTGCCTCTTCTTCTCTAAGCAAGTGCAGAGCTTATCAAGGAGGGTTACAAATAGGGTTTCAATCCTGTGCTGCTGGCGGAATCCATGTTGCTGTGGATAAAGGGGGGGGGGGGCGTGGGAGTCAATGTGGTCCTGGACCTGTTGTTGGACAATCTTTTCTTTTTTTTTTAAACGTTTATTTTCATTTTACAACAAACAAAGGAACAACACAGCAAAAGAAACAGATACACACATACAATAAAGAAAGCAACCCCAATTACCCCCCACCCCAATGCTTCTTCTCTAAGCTGATTAGAATCATCATATGAGCGCCAACACACAACAATTATTGTACATCAAACAAACAGAAGGAAAATCTATGATATCGGATGAGCATGTGACAAAGATTAATACAGAATCAAACAGTCAACGAAGAGCATCGAAATTTTGAACATAATCGTTGAGCGTCTTCTAGCTAGACCAATAGTAAATAGTTTGAACGGAAGAGGCAGACATACTGGGTATTTACGCACATTTACTATACAGACAGATATGTTTCCCAATATTTCGTGATTGAGGAAACAGGGGACAGCAATACCCAGCATGAAGACTGAAAGAAGTAAGCCGATTTAGGAAGAGAGGGGATCCCCGCAGCTAAGCGGAGCCCCACAAACTTCCCAAAAGGGGATCCAGAATATATAAAATAGAATGAAGACAACCTCAGACCCGACTCCAGTGATACTGTAATGCGGGACAATTATACGTAACAGGAGTGTATTAGACCTAAGGCCACATAGCATGTCCCGCATCAAGCGCACTGGAGGGCATTCCAATGGCTAACCTATCAGGAGTATTTGTCTACATGAGATAGCAGTACTGAGGAGATAGGAAAAATCTGATCTAGAATGTGAGTGATGGGGGGGGCTAAGAAAAGGTGAGCTCTAAGTCTGAGAGGTGAAGCAACTTCCATATAGCAATTCACGCAAAATCTGTCATCAGGGCTGGCAGGGTGTGGAGACTCTTGGGCGGACCACTCGTTCTAGGCGGCAGACTATCTATCAAAGGAACAAATACTTGGTAGGAGTCACCGCCTAGTAACAATAACAGGGTCATCCACATTCGGAGCATAAATACCGATACACGCAGATGCACTATTTCTAGCCTTAAAGTATACACAGGCCCAGCTACCCTCCCCATCAGAGCTAGTATCCATTACAGTGATTGGCAAAGTATCTCAACTAAGATGGCTACCTCACCACGCTCAGAAACAGCGGGAGAATAGGCAGCCACCATATAAGGTTTGGCAGCAAATTTCAGTGGTTCGACAGAAGTAAAATGGATTTCCTGAAGAAACACTAAATCAGTATGATCATGATTAAAATAACTAAGAATGGTCATTCTATTGATTGGACTATTAATGCCTCTTACGTTCAATACTAAGAGCATACATAAGGCCATACAACAAAGTCAAACATTCTGAGAAAGGAACATGATGGCGTACCGAGTTGCGCAATGTCCCTCATATCAACTATAAATGACTGTACACACGATATGATAGAAAATAAGCCAAGAAAAATCATGAAGCGCCCTATATAACAGTAGAAGCACCGAAGTGCCTTAGAGAAGAAGCATAACCCCAGAAATTACAGGCGACCTGATGTCTGCGGGGTGAAACCCCAGAGAAGGCCTAAATTGAAACATATAACCGGTATGTCTGTGCGTGCTCCGAATCCAACCGAGGTGCACATCATGGAGGAAAAGGAGACCAAGAGAGGTAGATATAAAAGAAAGGAAGGTCCAGGCAGTCTCTATTCCAGGCAATAATTACCGCGCCGGGCCATTCAAAATGGCGGGCGGTTCCAGCGGAGACCATCCAAATTGTTGACTCAGCGCATCAGGTCTGCCTCTTTGGAATCCAAAAATGTTGCTAGCAGAGTAGGATCTTCGAAGGTTCTAGTTTGGTTATGAAGAGTCACTCTGAGCTTCGCTGGATATAAGAGGCCAAAGCGAGCCTGTAACTGTTGAAGCCTAGGACGAAAAGCAAGAAGTCCCTTCCGCCGGTCAGCTGTGGGCTTTGCCAAGTCGGGGAAAAAAGAGACTTTATGGTCGTCAAACTGCAGATGTGGCATCACCCGGGCGGCTTTGAAAATTTGCTCAACTTGCTGGTACCTCAGTAAACGGAATATAATGGGCCGGGGGGTCGTCCGATGGAGTGCAATGTTGATAGGAGCACGATATGCTCGGTCAATTTCCAGATCTCTGCAAAAGGTAATCTTCAGCAAGGAAGGGAGAGTTTTAACCAGAAATTCTCTGATATCTCCTGCTTCCGCCCCTTCTGGAACTCCAATGAGCCTGACATTGTTGCGACGAGCACGATTATTGCAATCCTCTAACTCTTTTTGAAGATTCTGTTTGTGACGTTCAGCCTGGTCCAGGTTTACCAAACGCACCGCGTGCGAATCGAGGACCCCCGCCATGTTGTCCAGCCGTAGTGAAAGACCTTCAAGCCGGTCCTGAAGCATACCGAAGTCTTCTCGCATGGCTCGGAGCGCCTCTCCGTTGGACTGTACCAGTTCCTTCACACCACGTATTTCCTCCAAGATCTCCTGTTGCAGTTCCGGGCTTACCCGAAGTGGAGCCATCTTAGGTGGGGAAGACAATTCTGTTTTGGAGCGTTTTCCATGTGAAGAAGAGGGAGACCCGAAGTCCAAGCGCACTGGTTTGTGGGTCGCCATTTCCCCCAAGGCACCCCGGCAAGTTCGGTATAAAATATTAAAGTTATGCAGATGTTTAGTCAGGATTCTAAGTAGGCCCCTCGGGAGCTTCAGCGCGAAGCGTCTACCCCGCTGGACATCAGGCTCCGCCCCCCTGGACAATCTTTTCTAAGATTTTGGTCAGGAAGGGTAGACTGGAAATTGGTCTGTAAGAGCTGATATCAGATGGGTTTGATTTGGGTTTTTTTAGCAGAGGTCTGATGGAGGCAGATTTAAGGGGGATTGGAAGAATGCCTGTGGAAAATGAGAGGTGTATTATTTTGGAGATAGCTGCATTCAGGTTGGATCTTGCTTGCTTAATCCAGAAAGCTGGGCAAGGGTCAACTGGGGAGGTTGAGGTGTTGATTGTGCCGATGATGTTTTCTATTTGTTCAGCCGAGTATGTGTAGAAAGAATCAAGAGTAGGAAGCAGTGCGTCAGCTGTGGATGGAGGTTCTGGTAAGGTAGGTCCGTCATAAAGCTTATCAGGGGGCGGTATAGTCGGATTCGTCTTGCTATGGAAATAAGAGGCAAAATTGGCCAGGCTAGGGGTGATTGCTGGTAGTTTTTTGGATGTGTCACTTGTGAGGGATCTAACAATACTGAAGAGCTCGCGGGGCTTATTAAGGAAACGCATAAGGGCGTTGGTATGGTATTCACTTCTCTTGAGGATGATTGCTCTTCGATGCTCCTGTAGTTTAGCCAGGTAGGCAACGTGGTCGACGTCAAGCCTAGAGTGCCTCCAGCGACATTCAAGTTTTCTGAGGCATAATAAGGATTCTCGAAGATCAGAGGTGAACCATATCGCTGAGTACTTCCTCCTGGTGGGTTTAGAAGAAGGTGGAAGGAGCGAGGCTTTAGTTAGGGTGCTGTTCCAAGTGTCTACAAGTTCAGCCAGATCATTTGTGTCATGGTTTATTTATTTATTTATTTAACATTTCTTCTATACCGCGCTATTATAATCAGTGCGGTGTACATCGAACAAAAACATACTACAATGCAAACAGGCAACATTGAGTTTACAATGAACAGGAAATTAAAACAGGGGATAACCGGGAGAACTATGTACAGGTTAACTTGATACTATATACAATACTCTAAACTCGTTTGGATATTGCATGTGCTTTTTCGGGTGGATGGTACAGGTATGATGATTAGCAGGTGGGCTAGTGTGTAGGCTAACCATTTTCTGGTTGTATTAAGGTGCTAAGGCGTCTGGGGCATGTGGGAAGCTTGCCAGTTGTGTGATTGTCTGGGATGGCTTCTGGGTAGCATTTTGTGAACAGATGGGTGTTTCAAAGCTTTTCTGAATAGGATTAGGCTTTTGATGCCACGGATTTCATGGGGAAGGGCATTCCAGTTTAAAGGAGCGAATATAGAGAAGGCCCTGTTGGAAGTAGCCTTAGTACACGACGTCATCATCTTGGGGACTATTAAGGTGTTCATTGCAGTAGGCTTCCTGTTTCTATTTTCCAGGGTGCCATGAATTAGCTTGCTGATTGGCGTAGGTGGGTAGTTATTCAGGGCTTTGAAGGTAAGGACTAATGACTTATATTGGAGTCTGGCATGTAAAGGTAGCCAATGCAGATCTTTCATGATAGGCGTTATGTGGTCAGATCTTGACGATCCAGAGAGGACTCTTGCAGCTGCATTCATAGCCAGGCGGAGTGGATTTAAAGTTGATTGAGAGAGACCATGGAGGATGATGTTTGCGAAATCCAGGTGTGGGAGGACTAATGCCTGGAAGGTTGTACGGTAGTCGGTGGAATCCAGTAGGGGGCGGAGGTGACGTAGCGTTCTGATCTTATGATATATAGTCTTTGTAACGTTCTTCACATGTGTTGTCATATCCAGGTGCTGGTAAAATGTGATGCCGAGATATCGGATTGTGGGTTTGGATTTCAACTCTACATTGTTGACAAGTAGTGATGGGGGAGGTATGAACTTACGGTTGAGGTTGAGGTCATCGAGGATGTTCGTAATGAATGATTCCTTATCAAAGGGTCTGAAGCAACGTCTGGAGGCTGAGGAATTAGAGCTATATGGAGGCTGGTCATCTCCGGGGACTGTAGGCAAATGGAACAGAATGGCGTTATGATCAGACCAGGGGACAGACAGGACAAGTGGAGGGTCCTGACTGGTCAGACTGTGGAGGGGTGAAGGAGCAAAGATGAGGATGAGGGTGTTTCCTGCTGAGTGAGTGGGTGTATGTATAAGTTGATAGTTGAGAGCATTCATTGCATTGAGGAAGGCTGAGGAGTGCTTGGTAGGGAGGGCTGGGAGATTGAAATCACCTAGCAGCCAGAGTGGTTTGAGTTGGGAGTTCCTATCACAAGCTAGGTCAAGGATAGTAGCCAGCTCATCAGCACTTGGGGATGGTGAGCGGTAGAAGAGGCAGGCAGATAGGAATTTATTAGAGTAGTCAAGATTGGGTGTACTCTGAGAAGAGTTGCATTGGAGGTGGAGGTTGCTTCTGGCAATAAATGAGGATTCCACCGCCTCTTCGGCTTGCTCTTGGGCAATTAAAGAGGTCAAAGCCCGGAGGTGTAAGCATATTGGCAAGGACCGTGTCTGCATTGGTCAGCCATGTCTCAGTGACGAAAAGGAGATCAAGATTCTGTTGTTCAATGTAATCAGAGAGGACTGGTCATTTATTGCGGATGGAGTGAGCGTTTATGAGCATACAGTTCAGGTGATAAAGACAAGGAGACTTCCTTCTGTGGGTTTCTGGCAAGGGATGGCAGATTATATGGATGAGCCGTCGCTGGTGTACAAAATGAACAGATCTTCTGTAGTTAAAAGTGTGAGTATGGTGTAAGAGGAGGATTAGATCATGCTGCTGAGAGTAAGATTCAGCCCAGGTGATGAGAAGGGTGATGATGCACAGGGCCCATGATAATGTATGACTCCATGTCATTGTGCTGGTAAGAAGGACACGAAGATTAGGAAAGGCAGTGGTTGAGGATTGTGCTCAGGAGAGCTGTAGCAGAGCTATAGGGAGTATCCTTAGTGGGCTGAGATATGGTACATGTTAAGAGGAGCAAAGAGTTGCTTCTGTGTACTCTTACCTCTGAAAGCTGATGAAAGGGGGGGGGTGGCGGGTCAGATTCCGGTCAAGAGAGCTTGCTGCAAGTCTGTGGAAGGCTGCAGTTGCAGCTGGCTAGTGGGGCTATAGAGGTGCTGTGAGATGCTACTGGTCTGGCACTCAAGACCACGTTCAAGGGCCACGCCTAAGAGCCCTCTGGTGAGGCCCACCGGCATGGGCCCACCAGGCGCGGGTGCGCCCAATGGCGCATCAGGGTTTGAATGGAGGCTGGTGTCCTGATTGGTTGTAGCAGCAGATCGGGGTGGAGCTATGCCTTCCTCTCCCCTGTTAACTGCCGATCGGGGCTCCGGTAGACTGGAGGCCGCTGCTGTGTCCTGCGCCCGATGGCGCGTTGGGGTTTAAATGGAAGCTGGTGTCCTGATTGGTTATTAGTTATTAGGACAGCCCCCCAGAATATTAAATATGACCCTAGCACTCTCTCCAATATTTAAACCGTCTCCCCATCTCTCATCTTCCATTCGCATCCAAGTTAGCTAAAAAGTAATCTTAACCCTGCTCACCAACTTCTTAAAACAAATTAATTCTCTCCCCACATAAATTGGACTTTAAGAAGAGTTTTAGCACAGGAACCATTTAACATCTCTGCTCTATGATATTCTGAGAGCCTTGGATAGAGGGAAGGTGGCCATGTCACTATCCCGAAGATGGTATTCCTGTGAAAGACTCCAGCACTTCCTTGGGAGTAATTTTAGATAATGACCTTCCCTTTCACCCACATGTTGCTTCTTTGTTCAGAAAATCTTTTTATGCTCTCATATTGGTGAGATCCTTGAAACCCTTCCTAGATATTCACTCATTACGGTTGTTAATTCATGCTCTTTCCTTAGCTGTTTGGATTACTGCAATTCTCTTTTAGCCGGTGAAGCAGTGCAATTAATTTACTACATTGATTCTAGGAACCCAGATCTCTTTCCCTTGAACACTTGTTTAGCTGCCATCTTCCACTAACTAGAGAAAAATAGACTCAAACTTAAACCTGACTAAAATGGACATTGGTCTTCATCATAAGGCATATTGGGACAGAGCTAAACATAAGAACATAAGAACATAAAAGATATGCCATACTGGGTCAGACCAAGGTCCATCAGGCCCAGTATCCTGTTTCCAACAGTGTCCAATCTAGGTCATACGTACCTAGAAGTTTCCCCAAAAGACACAGGTTCCGCAATGCTTGTACTGGGTCAAGCATTGATATCCTGGGTCCCTTCTTATTAACGGTTTATGGACCTTTCCTCCAGGAACTTGTCCAAACCTTTTTTAAACCCAGCTACACTAACAGCCTTTACTACATCCTCCGGTAACAAATTCCAGAGTTTGATTACACGTTGAGTGCAAAAATATTTTCTTTTATTAGTCTTAAATAGTTTACCCTGTAGCTTCATTGCATGTCCCCTAGTCTTTCTATATTCTGCTAACGTAAACAATCGATCTACGTTTACCCGTTCCACTCCGTTCATTAATTTATAAACTTCTATCATATCTCCCCTCAGCCTTCTCTTTTCCAGGTTAAAGAGCCCTAACCTTTTTAGCCTTTCTTCATATGAGTATCCTTCCATCCCCTTCACCATTTTAGTGGCTCTTCTCTGAACCTTTTCTAATAATGCTATATCCTTTTTAAGAAACGGCGACCAGAATTGCACACAATATTCAAGGTGCGGTCTCACCATGGAACGATATAGAGGCATTATAATATCTTTTGTTTTATTTTCCATTCCTTTCCTTATGATACCTAGCATTCTATTTGTTCTCTTGGCTGCCGCTGAACACTGGGCCGAGGGTTTTAACATGCTATCCACAATGACGCCTAAATCTTTTTCCTGGGTGGTGGTTCCTAATGTGGAACATTGCATCGTGTAACCATAGTTTGGGTTGTTCTTCCCTAGGTGCATAACTTTGCACTTGTCCACATTAAATTTCATCTGCCATTTTGATGCCAAGTCTTCCAATTTATCAAGATCCTCTTGCAATTTTCCACAATCCTCTTGGGTTTAACAACTTTATATAGTTTTGTGTCATCTGCAAATTTGATAACCTCACTCGTTATTCCACTTTCCAGGTCATTTATGAATATGTCAAAAAGCAGCGGACCCAGCACAGATCCCTGGGGTACACCACTATTCACCTTTCTCCATTGGGAAAATTGGCCATTTAGCCCAACCCTCTGCTTTCTATCTTTTAACCAGTTCTTGATCCACGGTAGTGCACTGCCTCCTATCCCATGACTCTTTAGTTTTGCCAAAAGTCTCTGATGAGGGACCTTGTCAAAGGCTTTCTGAAAGTCCAGGTACACTATATCAACCGACTCACCTTTGTCCACCTGTTTATTCACACTTTCAAAAAAATATAACATAAGACAAGATCTTCCTTGTCTAAAGCCATGTTGGCTGTCTCCCATTAGGCCATGACTATCTACATGCTGAGTAATTTTATTCTTTATGATGGTTTCTACCATTTTTCCCGGTACTGACGTAAGGCTCACCATTCTGTAGTTTCCCGGATCACCCCTGGAACCCTTTATAAAAATTGGTATTACAATGGCGATCCTCCAATCTTCAGTTATTATTGATGATTTTAATGATAGTAATTTGTGAACTAATAGCAGGTCTGCAATCTCATTTTTCAGTTCTTTCAACACCCTTGGATGTATACCATGCGGCCCAGGTGATTTGCTACTCTTCAGTTTATCTAATAGTTGTAATACATCTTCCCGATGTATCGATATTTCCTTCAATTCTTCCGCACCTTTAAATACCACTTCAGTCATGGGTAACATCCCTACATCTTCCTCAGTAAAGACCGAAGCAAAGAATTCATTCAGTCTCTCCGCTATCGCCTTGTCGCCTCTTAGTGCCCCTTTAACTCCTCTATCATCTAATGGACCAACTGACTCTCACAGGTTTTTTGCTACGAATGTACTTGAAAAAAATCTTTATTTTGCGTTTTTGCTTCTGCAGCAACCTTCTTCTCAAATTCTGCCTTTGCCTTGCATTTGACTTGCCAGTGCTTGTGCTGTTTCCAGGTTTCGTCGTTTGGCTCTTTTTTCCATTTCCTGAAAGATGCTTTTTTGGCAACAACAGCCTCTCTGACCTCACTTTTAAACCATGCTGGCAGTTTTTTTGGACTTCCTTCCACTTTTCTTAAAGCGTGGAATACAGCTGGTCTGGGCTTCCAAGATAGTATTTTTCAACAACACCCAAGCTTGATGTAAGTCTTTAACCTTTGCAACTGCTCCTTTTAGTTTTTTCTTAACTATTTTCCTCATTTTATCATAGTCTCCCTTTCGAAAGTTAAAGGGTAGTACTATGGATTTCCTTACTATCCCTCCTCCACTAATTAAATCAAAGGTGATCATGCTATGATCACTATTGCCAAGTGGCCCCAACACCCTTATCTCTTGCACTAGATCTGGTGTTCCACTAAGGACTAGATCTAATATGGCTTCCCCTCTGGTTGGTTCATGAACCAGCTGCTCCAAGAAGCAGTCATTGATGTCATCTAGGAATTTTTATCTCCCTAGCATGTCCTGCTGTGACACTGTCCCAGTCGATACTGGGGTAATTGAAATCACCCATTATTATTACTGCGCTGTAACGTTTGTTAGCTTCCTTGATTTCTTTGAGCATTTCATCATCCATTTTTTTATTCTAGCCAGGCGGTCGATAGTACACCCCCACTACCATCGCCTTCCCCTTTTTACATGGAATTTCAATCCATAGAGATTCTACAGCAAATTTTGTTTCCTGCAAAACTTTAATCCTTTCTGACTCAATGCCCTCTCTAACATAGAGCGAAACCCCTCCACCAATTTGATCAGCTCTATCATTACGATATAGTTTGTACCCAGGTATCACAGTGTCCCACTGGTTGTCCTCCTTCCACCATGTCTCTGATATGCCAATGATATCTAACCTCTCATTTAGTGCTATATATTCTAACTCTCCCATCTTATTTTTAGACTTCTAGCATTTGCATACAAGCATTTTAGAGACTGTATTTTATTCATATTAATTTGGCTATTGGTAGACATGGGTAATTTGGGATCTTTAAGCTCTGTCTGCTCCATACTCGAGGGCATTTGGGCTACTTTACTCTTTTTTGGAACCTCTCTGCTTTTGGTATTATCCTTCAAGGATACATTCTTCCGAACCATCCGCTCTTGGGCGACTGTCGGCTTTCCCCTTTTATCTAGTTTAAAAGCTGCTCTATCTCCTTTTTAAAGGTTAATGCCAGCAGCCTGGTTCCATCCCGGTTAAGGTGAAGCCCATCCCTTCGGAAGAGCCCTTCCTTTCCCCAGAATGTTCCCCAGTTTCTAACAAATCCAAAACCCTCATCTCTGCACCATTGTCTCATCCACGCATTGAGACTCCGGAGCTCTGCCTGCCTTTTGGGTCCTGCACGTGGAACGGGAAGCATTTCAGAGAATGCTACCCTGGAAGTTCTGGATTTCAACTTCCTACCTAAAAGCCTAAATTTAGCCTCCAGGAACTCCCTACCACATTTTCCTATGTCATTGGTACCGCCATGTACCAAGAAAGCAGACTCCTCCCCAGCACTATCTAAGACCTTATCTAGGTGGCGTGTAAGGTCCGCTACCTTTGCACCAGGCAGGCATGTTACCAGGCAATCCTCACATCCACCAGCCACCCAACTATCTACATGCCTAATGATCGAATCACCAACTATAATGGCTGTCCTAACCCTTCCCTCATGGACACATGGCCCTGGAGAAACGTCCTTGGTGCGAGAGGGTTTTAAATCACCTGGAGGACAGGTCCTAGTTACAGGATCACTTCCTTCCACACCAGGGTGATGATCTCCTGTCACGTGACCTCTCTCTTCCATGGCAACAGAGATGCTGCCAGACTGCAGGTGGGACTTCAGGACTATGTCCCTGTAGGTCTCGTCTATGTACCTTTCTGTCTTTCTTATGTTTTACAAGTCTGCTACTCTAGAGAACGGACTCATTCCCTGAGAGCAAAGAGCCTCTTGCACCTAGTGCACACGTAAGACTTCTCACCAACTGGGAGAAAATCATACATGTGACACTCAATGCAAAAGACTGGAAAGCCCCCATCTCGCTGCTTGACTGCTGTCTGCATCTTAGTTTTAAGTTTCTGTTTAGATCTTTAAGTTCTTAACTTACTAAGGGTTGCTATGGATATTTATACCAATAAAACTGTACCTAATATGTTTAATATGCCTTGTTCACCTGAAGCTTAATTAATCTCAGGTCCTTAGTGTATGACTGATTTTGGTAACGAGCTGCACCTGAGAGCACCCCCTGTCTTTTAAGATGTTTAAGTACCTATAAAGCTACGATTATCCCAGGGGTGGGTGGGTGTGGGGAGGGAGGGAAATAACACTTATTAAAAGAGGCCTGCTACACAGTACCCTGTCCTGTGCTGCTGAGGTAAGGTCAGGGGTTCAAATCCCTCTAGAGGACAGCAACCTTGGGCCGGAAGGACTGGGGTTTCTAGTCCCACAGGTGCTCCTTGTGGTCTTGGGCAAGCCACTTAACTATTTTACAGGGAACATGGGCTATGGAGGGTTATCTCCAAGTTATAATGCCCTGTTCAATGTAATTTCAGTTTGTTCAATGTAAACTGCACTGATGCAGAATAGCGCGGTATATAAGAGAATGTAAATAAATAATAAATAAATAAATATTCTTATTTGATTTAAATTATAGGTCTTTGCTGCTGCTAGGCTCTAACTTATTATGAAATTTAAACTACAAGCTCTCTGCTGGGTTCTAAATTTAACCAGAAAGCTCTCTTCTGCGTTTTAAATTTAAACTAAAAGCACTTTGCTGATGCTAAGCCCTGAGTGACTATTAAATTTAAACTACAGCTCTCTGCTGGGTTACAAATTTAACCAGAAAGCTCTCTTCTGTGTTATAAATTTAAACTAAAAGTACTTTGCTGATACTAGGGGGCATGTTTACTAAACATTCCTAACGTGCGGGGCCGTGCTAGTGTGCCTGTGCCATATAAGGAGTGGGCGGTTCAGGCAGAAAATAGAAAAAAAACGGTAGTAAGCAACCGGACGTGTGTGCGTCGTGCTAATGTGCGGGGGTCGACATTAGCGCATGGAAAGGCAAAGTGGCGCGCTGCTGAGTATACAAAACAACAGAGCCGTGGTACAACGGTGAAGACACTGACCAATGGTGCAGGGGCCATGGGTTCAATCCCCCAGTGTGCGCAATGACAAAGGTCAGCTGAGGCAGTAACTGTAATGATTAACATTGTTTTAGGAGGCAAATTAATTTGGAACGGCATAAGGCGGCGCACAGTTATTTTTGGGCGGCAGAAGGCGGCGCACAGTGCTTTTTGGGCGGCATAAGGCGGCGCACAGTTATTTTTGGGCAGCAGAAGGCGGCGCACAGTGCTTTTTGGGCGGCATAAGGCGGCGCACAGTTATTTTTGGGCAGCAGAAGGCGGCGCACTGGTCCCCTTGGGCGGCAGAAGGCGGCGCGCTGATAGGCACAAGGCGGCGCGCTGATGCACAAGCACAGGAACAGAGCCACAGCACAATGGTTAAAACACTGACCAATGGTGCAGGGATCAGGGGTTCAACTCCTCACAATGCCCAGTGAAAAATGCCTGCTGAGGCAGTATGTATTATGTTGTGGAGTGCTGTAGGAGGCTGTATAATTTTATTTTGTTATCACTACTAGCAAACGCACTCTCCCAGCATGTTAACATATGGCGGCCCATAAGGCACATGTTACAGTGCACTGTTCGCCAAGGCACCCTTGAATGACCCCTATAGGGCAGCATGTATGTTGCGACACAGGATAATGTATAGTGCACCCTATAGGGATGGCAACCATAAGGTGGCCTACAGGGCGCCCTATGAAGCACCCTCAGAGGCACCTAATGGGTATAGTAAGCTGAGGGTGGTCTTGCCGGCATAGACATATGTACAGTAAATAAAACTAAAGCTGTGGACAGCCCTACCAAAGGGCCCCACTGTGGGTTTGAACTCATGACCTCTGGCTGCACAGGCAGTGATGTAACCATTGCGCTACAGCTCCATAGCTGTAAGCAGGGCCCCTGGCTGGCTGCAGATAGCCTACACGTCACCTCACAGACAGTCTGCTGGTGTCAACAGGATAGGGTTAGGCCACCCGTACCCATGATGCACTGCACATGCAAATTAGCTGTCCGCAGATGGACACAAGATGGGGAATGCACCCCCACAGCACCTCGGCCCTGTTGGGGGAAGTGACCGGGTGCACCCACACAGCACCTTGGCCTAGTAGGGGGCACTGACCGGGTGTTTTACTGGCACAGAGTAGCCACACACCGTTACATCGTGCGGGTACTGTGCTCACCCTGAGTGTGCAATGAGGTGGCCAGGACCAGGTCAACAACACCTGCCATGGCTGATGGAGGCCAAGCGGGCGTTCCAAAGCAGTGTTAATGTGTAAGATAGCTAGTTTCTGCACAAACACCATGGATATCCCTGTCTGCCG
Organism: Ichthyophis bannanicus; assembly: GCA_033557465.1. NCBI lineage: Eukaryota > Metazoa > Chordata > Amphibia > Gymnophiona > Ichthyophiidae > Ichthyophis > Ichthyophis bannanicus. Next base: position 107,395,855 of record CM066047.1, on the reverse strand, counting down.
CCATCAGGCCCCCCCCCCCCCCCCCCGTGGCAAACATGGTCCCCATCAAGGGATCCACACTCTACCTCCCTGCAAAGGTGGCAGTAGAGGGCAACATCAACCCCAGTCCTGCTGAGGAACACCACCACCCCCCCCAGGCAGGCAGCTCCATACACAGCCATAACACAACAGCAGACAGACATAAGCCCAGGGTATGGTAAGCTGCACTCCACCACCAGATATTCCCCTGCAGCAAGCCAACAGCCACTGCACCCTGCAAGCCATTATAGCAAGACATTTACCAGCTACAAACAGTCTGCTGGTTAGTCCATAGTGCATGTTCCCAATGGAGATGCATGCACCCAGAACTGGGCTGTCTGCATACACAGCAAGCAGATAGATCAGTGACTGGGCCCCAAAGAGAAACCCATATTTATCACATGAGAGAACTACTATACAGCACTATGGGGATTGGGGGGCCTAGCCATGCTGTGGTCACTGCACAGTCAGGGTGAGCATGATCCCCCAGAAGGACATGCTTTGGCCACCCTGTCTGTGTAGGTGGTGGCCGGACACTACAATATCCCAGCCAATGTCCCTGCCAGGGCCCTATGCCCAGTGCAGATGCATCCTGGCCACGCCACCCTGCCCTGGCTATACCCATGGTACCTTGCACCTCATTATGCACATTGACTGGCCAATACTGGCAACAGTGCTGGCAGTGCGGGCTGTTGAAGGGGCTTGCAGCCAACACCCACTGCATAGACAGACACACACTTCCACACCTCTGCCATCATGGTGCTACGATTCAGAGGGTAAGTAGCCTTGCCCACCAAACCGGTCCTGAGCACGGCAAGGCATGGATATGGTACGCATTACAGCTGGTGGGCACTCCCCAGGGTGGTAAGCACCGTCAGAGGCCAGGCCTGGAGCATGCCCTGCAAACACCTAACAGATTGTTCGGATGGGGTCAACTAGCAGTATGTACGTAACGTATGGATAACTGCCTGCCTGTGCTCCTAGCAAACGTCTCCGAGCTGTGTACCGTATACCTCAGGTGTAGGGTGACATTGGTAAGTTATGCAAGTGCTCGTTTTGGGTGCTGCATGCACGGTCCAATGTTCTGCCTTTCCAGGAGACATTGGCCAATGGGGCCTGTGGGTGTGGGTGTGTCTGCCCTTGATGGCTGCTGCTTTACGGCACAGATTCCCAACTCCAGTCCAGGTTTGCATCACACTGTTCGGGTTTTCCTGCTATCCCTCGTGAATATGCATGGGCTACATCTACATGCCATGGGGGTGGTGCATAGATATACAGCACAGGCATTTGTATGAGTGTCAGCATGGAACCTGACTGGTGTGTGGCCCACCAGGACTGCATTTGGGTGAGTCTGCTCTAGGTACTGCCCCTGTTCATGGTGTCTGTGCTCAGTGGGGTAAAAGATAGATGTCTTACCATTGCATATGTCCCCGCCATGAAAGGTGTGTCCTTACTATCACTGTTTAGTTGTGGGAAAAATATGTGGGCAGGATTGGCAGTAGCCCCAGCTGGGCTTTGAACCTGTGACCTTCTGTTCTTGTATGCACTGTCTGTGTGCACTGCACCACTGTGTAGCCACAGATTGGTCGGATTCCCTGGACTGTCCATGACTGTGGATCCGGCAGGACCTGTCTGTTGCAGTGGACTGTGCCAGCCTGCACATGGCTAGGCCTCTGTCTTCTGTGGTTAGCAGCCACTGCCCCCTGCACCACATGTACTTGTCCGCCAACATGCTGGCATGAACTTCTCTCAGAAAATGCAGTTGACCTGATTTCAATGTGGCAGTATGGGACTGCATTTGGGGGACTTGGCTGTAGGTAATGCCCATTGTTGTGGTGTGTGTGCGGTGTTGGGTAAAATATGGGTGTTTTCCCCATGCATACAGGGGTGTCTGCGCTATCTTTATTTAGTGGTGGGTAAAATATAGGGACTGGGCTGGCAGGTGCCCCAGCTGGGTTTTGAACCTCTGCCCTCTGGTCCTAGAGGTAATGACTCTGTCCGCTGTACCACACTTTGGCCACAGAGACAGTGCAGCCCCTGGAGGCAGTAAGCCTGGCAGGATGGAGTCAGAAACCCTGCTCTACGCAATTCTACTGTGGGCATATGCACCCTGTCTGGTGACAAACGTGCACATAAACCCCTGAAATGACCACGGGAAATGTGGGACACAATATCACCATGCTGGGCAACAGTGATATTAATGGGCAACCATAGCAAACACTCCCAGGAAAGCTCCAAAACGTGGAAATGTTTTTTGGAAGAGTCTCCTCTCAGTAGACCCTTCCAAAATTCATTTCTTTTTTCTGGAGCTTTGCTGGGTGTGATTTCTGTATTTGCCCATCACTATAACTGTTCCCCAGCTAAATTACTATTTTTAATAGTTCTGTTGTTGTCATTTTCTATTTTTATTTTCACTTTTGTGCTGTGCACATATATCACACTGCTCACGTTTTGCTGGTTTCCCCGGTTTTCCTGTACATTGCTGACGGAAATGGTTTCTCTTCCCTTTAAATGCTTTCTACCGCGAGTGTTTCACTCGCGGTAGTTTTTACATGCAAATTCGGGCCCGATACTGTGCGGGGAGCCTCTCCCCTCCCACTCTCCACCCATTGACCCCGTCCCTCCGCCCCTCCGGAGCCTTCCTCCGCCCTCCTTTCGCCGTTCCACGCCTCTATCGGACATTTGCGGGCCCGCACTTGTACGGGGCCTGTTAGTGAGCCGCGTACCTGTGCGGGGGTGACACGCACGTGTGCGGGGCGTTTAAACGCGTTTCTGTGCGTTTCAGTGCCGCGTTGCCGTGCGCTATTTTGCGGCGCGCTATTTTGCGGATTTTAGTAAACATGCCCCTAGGTCTTGAGTGACTATTAAATTAAAACTACAAGCACTCTGCTGGGTATGAAATGTAACTAGAAAGTTCTCTTCTGTGTTTTAAATTTAAACTTAAACTGCTGCTATTAGGCCCTGACTGATTTAACAAAAAATAGTGAGTTCACAGATTAATTAGCTTTAATAGAAAGAATTCCTTTCAAAAAATTCCCAGAAGTATATACTCACAATTGCAGATCTCTCTCCAGAAGTAACAGTCCCCTTTTGTAGTCCTGTAAGATCTTAATATGTGTACTTTGGAAAAAAGGCAGGAAAGGGAAATATGATAGAGATGTTTAAATACCTCTATGGAATAAATAAATAAAATGAGAGCCTTTCAATTGAAAGAAAGCTCTGCAATGAGCGGATATTGGATGAAGGTGAAAGGGGATAGCCTTAGAAGTAATATTTCTTCACAGAAAGAGTGGTAGATCCTTGGAATAGTCTCCCAGTGGAGGTAATAAAGATAACAACTGTATCTGAATTCAGGAAAGCATGGGACAATCCAGGGGGCCCAAAATTGGGTTGGACAGGCTAGGCATCCCTATAGCTCTATCTGCCACTCTTAACCCTGGATATTCAATGTTGGGGTCATATGCAGCCCCAGCATTGAATAGCCAGGGATCGCTGCAGACACCAGAAGCTGCAATAGCTAACTGGGCAGCAGCAAAATTGCATGTTGCCCACTTAGCTCATGTGCCTTAAAGATAGGTTAGGGTGGATAGTTGTCTTAGTAATGTGTTCAGAAAGGAATGAGTGGATTTTGTTGATGTTATAAAGAGGAAGAGGGAGGAGTGGCCCAGTGGTTGGGACCAGTTACCTCAGGCCAGAAGGTCAGGGGTTCAAATCCCACTAGAGGACAGCAACCTTGTGCCAGAAGGACTGGGGCCTCTAGCCCCATAGGTGCTGCTTGTGGTCTTGGGCAAGCCACTCAACCCTCCATTGTCCATGTTCCCTGTAAAATAGTTATCTCCAAGTTATAATGCCCTGTTCAATGTAATTTCAGTTTGTTCAATGTAAACCACTTTGATATCATGAAAGGCAGTATATAAGAAATGTTAAAGAAAGAAACAGGTCTTAGCTATCAAATGGATGTGTGTGGAGAAGGAGAGGAGTCAAAGGCAACTCCAAGGATGCAAGCCAAGGAAACAGAGAGGAGTAGAGAGTCATCCACAGAGAATGAGAAAGGAGGAAGGGGAGAGGAGGCTTTAGGGGGAAAATAAGAAGTTCAGTTTTGGCCATATTCATTTACAAATAAAAATGCAAAGAGAAAAAAAATATATTCAAAGAAAATAATTACAAAGATTCATTAGCTCACTGTTCTTTACAAATCAAGCCCTCAAACAAAGGCAAGATCAAATGTGAAATTACAATCAAACAAAAAAAGAAAAGAAATATTTCAGGGGTTAAACAGCCAAGGCTTAATTTCATGGAGCCGGAGACCACAGAGATTCTAGGTCTTCATACCTTAATAAATGAGAGTAACTGGGAAGACTCAAAGAAACATAAGTAACAAATCATAGCTTCACTAAGCACTTACATGTGAACTTAAGAAAAAAGTAAAGCTCCCAGTTGCAACATACCAGACCTCTGCAGAAGGAAGTCTCTCCTTCTCCTCTGAGTCTCTCTGTCTAAATCAGAAAAAATACAGACCCAAAAGTCCTTTAAAGGCAACATTCCTTTTCTTGAAAAACATTTTCAACAGCCATTCACAGTCAGAGGATAAAGCAAAAGTAACTAACATGGTAAATGAAGTTACTGGGCCCGATATTGTGATAGGCAGGCTATGTGTCATGGCAGCGCACAGCCTACCCACCAACCACCTTAATTCAGATTTTCACTGAGGGGAGATATGATAGAGGACTATAAAATAATGAATGGAATGAAATGGGTACACATACTGTAGATCAATTGTTTGCTCCTTCAAAAAAGTAGAAAAACTAGGGGGCACACAAAGAAGCTATAATGCGGCACATTTAAGACTAATCAGAGAGAATATTTTTTTGTCTCAGCACATAATCAAACTCTGGAATTTATTACTGGAGGATTTAGTACAAGCTGTAAGTGTTGCTGGATTTAAAACAGGGTTGGACGAGTCCCTGGGGGAAAAATCCATAAACCATTATTAAAGAGGACTGGGGAAATCCACTACTTACCCATGGGACAAGCAGCATGGAATGTGTATACCTCTGGGAACCCGAAAGGTACTTGAGACTTAGAATGGCCATTGTTGGAAATAAGATACTGGCCTTGATGGATTCTTAGTCTGATCCACTATAACATATCTTATGTTCTTATTTTTTCAGCTACTTTCTTGGAGAATCATATTGGGTTTCTTTCCTTCTTACTTTTATTTTCATTCCTTGCATGAAGATCTATTGCCTTTTTATAGCTCCTTTCAGTTTAGACCATTGTTCTTTCAATTCCCTTATTTCCTCCTACTTTGTCAGCACCAACTTCAGGTACTTTCCCATTTTACCTAAGCCAGCACATTTGAAAGCCAAGACTTTGAGCATAGTGTGGTCTGGATTCCATGTTAGCTTTTATATCAAACCGTGCAATGTAATAGGCAATAGTGGAGGGGCACATAGCTGGACATTTGACACATTATTGCCACCTCTGTGTATTAGGTCTAGTGTTGCCCCTAAACTTGTGAGTTTCATTGCTATTTAGCTGAGGAGAACCCTTTGAAAAACATCCACGATATTTGTACTTCATGGAGATGCAAAGGATGAAATATTCCATTCTCCAGGAACAAGCAGGAAGTCAGTCCTCACATATGGGTGACGTCGGTGCCGATGGAGCCCCCATGTGGAGCAATCCCCAGCTTTCAAAGAAAGCCTTTTGGATTGCATCACGCATGCACGGTCCCCTTCCCGCCCAAGGGTGCCATCTTGCTCAGTCTCCTTTTTTCCGCGGAGCCCAATGGATGACAACCAAGTTCCCTCGCGAAAAAAGTGTTTAAAAAAGCCAGAAAATCTCTTTTCTGCTTAGCCGGTTCGATGCCGGTTCCCCTTCCCACCTCGGCTCGGTACACTGGTATCGAGTCCGGTCCAAATTTTCAGTTTTTATCCTTAGAGACTAGCGTTCGCGCTTTTTTTCTTTTTAGCTGGCAGTCTGGTCTTTTGACCTCGCGGGGCCCTTCTTCCCCCCAATGGCTGCCAGTGGGTTTAAAAAGTGTGATCGGTGCACGAGGTTAATGTCCCTCACCGACACACATGACTGCTGCCTCCGTTGCCTCGGGTCCGACCACGACCCGAAAGTCTGTGGCCCCTGCAAGAAGATGTCTTCCAAGGCCTTGAGGAACAGGCAGCAGCAACGTGATAGTATTTTTCCCGATTCCGCACCCGCCCGGGCCCAGACCTCATCGGAGGCCTCGACATCTCGAGAGCTCTCTGGCCCTGAGCAGTGTCGAGGACAAGGAGTCACCAGACTCCCACCGGACACCCGGATTCCGAACCTCAGAGAAGGTCCCCCCCCGGAAGACACCCGGTTCTTGGACTTCGTCCGGGACATGGCAAAGGCTTTGTCATTCTCGACGGAGGCCAAGGAGGAGCCTCGAGCAGAAGAGCTCAAGATCCTCCAGTATGACTTTTCTCCTCGGGAAGCCCTTACTGTACCGGTGCCTCCCATTCTGGAAAGGCTGATGCTCCACATGTGGGAGACACTGGTCTTGATGCCGGTGCTCAGCAGTTGAATCAAATCCATCTATCGAGTTCGCAAGAGCCCTGAGTTTCAAAAAGCACAACTGCCACACAACTCCATGGTTGTGGAATCAGCCATGCGCTGGCTCAAGAGCCAGAAGACGCACTCCTTGGTGCCTCCTGGCCGGGAGGCCCACAACATGGATGCCCTCAGCAGAAAGTGCTACCAAGGTTCAATGCTGTCATGCCGAATCCAGACAAACCAGCTGTACATGGGCATGTACCTAAGAGACCTAGCAAAGGAGATTGCCGGGTTCTCAGCTGATCTCTCCGAGGGACCTTTGCAACACTTTAAGGTCTTGTCCACTGGGATCCAGGAGTGCTCAAAGTTTATGACTCGAGCAGCCTATGACAGCTTCGAGGCGTTGGCCCGGGTATCTGCGGCAGGCATCAGTGCATGCCGCCAGGCATGGCTAAAGTCGTCGGACCTGGAGCCATGGGTGCAGGACAAGTTGGTCGATGTCCCTTGCCAGGGTGAAAACCTTTTCGGCAAACCCATGACAGAGAAGGCTGCCGAAATCTAGTCCAAGTACCTGACCTGACAAGACTTGAGAAGAAGACTTCTTCCCCTTCTAAAAAGAAGGGCTCAGGTAAAAAGTCCTTTATCCAGAGAAAAGGTACTGCTTACTGCAACTACGCCACATATCAGGCCTCCCCAGCTCCCCAAACATTTTTCTGCAGTTCTAGACAATATTAGCATGCCATTTTAATATGCACAGCTCATATGCCTTTAAATTTAAATATGCTTTGAGTTACTGTGTGCGCTTGCTATTCCTTTGCTATTTATGTGTGCATCAGTTTCTTTTCTGCATTTGGCCTGTCGGAACTTGTACTTATAAGTCGTGTTATCTTCATGCAAAGGGCGTGTTGGTCTTCATGCATCGGCCCAAATATGCTTTAAGCCAGGTGTGACATTCCAGACTCATCTACATCTATATGCTTCTCTTCATCGCTGATAAAGCAGTTCATCATTTGAGGTGGGAATGATTGTTTTGAGTTTTGCATTGCTATGGTTTTGGGGAAATTGTTAAGATGGTATGTATTTTATATTCAAATGTTTCAGTGAGATTAGCCATTAATACTTTTTTATTGCTAATCTCACTGAAATATTTGAATATAAAATACATGCCCATCTTAATACAATTTATTTGCAAAGTTTATGTTATTTGCAGCATTAAACTGGGAGAGTAATGCTGCAAATAACATGTTTATTTGCAAAGTGTATGTTATTTCTTTTATTTTATACTTTATAAAATATTTTCTTGTTCTGTGAATTTTTTCAAGTGCCTTTTGGCTGTTTGATAAAACAGGAATATCAAGCATGAGAAATGAATAAATAGATAAATAAAAATAAAATACATTTTTTCTGGATTTAGCCAAAGTTGACATTCATCTGTGCTTCTGTTTGTCTTGGCATTTAGAACCACTTGCTATCGATGTTTGTTGCGTTTAATTATTCAAGGGTTTTCTTATCATCAAGTTCCCTTTAACATTTGTTTATATCTGGATGATACTGTACTGTTTACAGTATTAGTAACCTGCTTAATTAGTCCCCACATTCCTTAAGTAGAAAATTTTCTGAATCTTGGATGAATTGAGACACGTCTGAGCTAATGAGGCTAAACACGTTTAGATAAAATTTGAAAATGGAGCACTGTGTACCCACATAGTTGGGAGGCGTTCCTGTGGATGAGGTTAGGTTGAAGGAGGCGGCAGCACACATTTCGTATTTTCAAAAGTAGATGAACTGTATTAGTCAGAATGTGTACCCAATTTTGCTTTGATTATTGGTACAAACCATTTTGAATGTGCACCAATAGCGACAGTTGATCACCTTCTTCCCCCAATCTGATACCACTTGCCTGATCATCACTACTACCACTACTGAACATTTACATAGACATACGCAATGCAGCACAGACACATGTAAAAGATTGTAAGCTCTGATGAGCAGGGACTATCTAGTTAAGACAGACAACACAGTAGCTGTAAACACAGAATACATCTAGGGGGAATGATAAGGAAACACAAAGGAGATCAGGTGATTCAAGAGCCGAAAGCGGCAGCGAAGAGTTGAGTTTTCAGCCTGGATTTGTAAAGGATCAGAGAAGACGCCTGATGTACAGACTCAGCTGTTGCTCCCCCAGATCAGCGCCATATGGAAGGTAGTCTTGCAGTATGACCACTAGAAGTCAATCAGTAGGAAGTTATAACAGACATTTCAAATCTAGGCATCTTCAGGAAAGGAGCAGGGGGGGGGGGGGGAACTGTTCCTGTCTTTCTCCATTAGAGACCAGGGAAACCCTTGGGTGAGTTAAAAACACAAGATATGCCATACTGGGTCAGACCAAGGTCCATCAAGCCCAGTATCCTATTTCCAACAGTGGCCAATCTAGGTCACAAGCACCTAGCAGTTTCCCCAAAAGACACAGGTTCCACAATGCTTGTATTGGGTCAAGCAGTGATATCCTGGGTCCCTTTTAATAATGGTTTATGGACTGTCTTGACTAGATTTTAAACTCTGATGAGCAGGGACTGTCTCTTACATGTCTGTGCAGCACTGTATACATCTTGTAGTGCTATACAAATGCTCAGTAGTAATAGTAGTAGTAGTAGTAGTAGCAGTAGCAGCAGCAGCAGCATCTTACTTCACAAAAAAAATCAAGGTCAGTGATGTACTCCTCCCTGTAAACTCGGAAGTTAAATAACTAGGAATCACCTTACATCAGCAACTTAATTTTCAAGTGCACGTAAAAAAAATACAACCTCTTCATACTACAAGATGAAGATCCTCCACAACCTCTGCCCACTGCTAGACCACAACCACTTAATACTATATGCCAAACCTTAAATCACCCCACACCTGGACTATTGCAATTTAGTCTTTCAGGGCCTTCTTGCAAACTACTCAAAAATACTGCAGCCCGATTTACCACAAGAACCTCACACCAAGACCATATCACTCCAGTGCTCAAAAAACCTACACTGGCTCCCCCTATAAGCAAGAATCAAATACAAAGTGATCATGATCATCTTCAAGACAATACAGAATCATGTTGCAGCCTGGCTACACCTGCTCATACTCCAGATTCCAGACACCAGACTAAGAATGCAACAGCACCTGAACCTCCTCAATATCCCAACTCAAAAGGCAGAAAGTTCCCAAGCAGCATGCCAACGAGCATTCTCAGTCTATGGTCCCAAACTACAGAACTCTCTCCCAACCATTCTAAGAACCATTGTAGACATAACTGACTTCCACAAAAAAACTAAAAACTCAAAACTCACCTCTTCCAAGAAACCTACAGATCAGACACATAACCCCAACCCTAGCCCTTCACCTCATACATTGTCCAATGTTACTTTATTCTGCTTGTATATAGCTATAGTTCTTCCTGACCCTCACCCCTCTGAACAGTGTAGGATCTGGTGGACATGTAACCCTATAACTCAATGTAAATATGTTATATATTGTATATAACCACCACAGACTGTTCAATGTATAGCAAATGTTGGGTTCAACGTAAACTGCTTTGATAACACGAAAAATAGTATAGAAGAAATGTCAAGAACATAAGAACATAAGATATGCCATACTGGGTTAGACCAAGGTCCATCAAGCCCTGTATCCTGTTTCCAACACTGGCCAAACTAGGTCATACGTACCTAGCAGTTTCCCCAAAAGACACAGGTTCCACAATGCTTGTATTGGGTCAAGCATTGATATCCTGGGTCCCTTCTTAATAATGGTTTATGGACCTTTCCTCCAGGAACATCTCCAAACCTTTTTAAAATCCTGGGTCCCTTCTTAATAATGGTTTATGGACCTTTCCTCCAGGAACGTCTCCAAACCTTTTTTAAATCCTGGGTCCCTTCTTAATAATGGTTTATGGACCTTTCCTCCAGGAACGTCTCCAAACCTTTTTTAAATCCAGCTACACTAATAGCTTTTACTACATCCTCTGGTAAATTCCAGAGTTTGATTACATGTTAAGTGAAAAAATATTTTCTCTTATTAGTCTTAAATAGGTTACCATGTAACTTCATTGCATGTCCCCTAGTCGTTCTATATTCTGATGACATAAACAATTGATCTATGTTTGGAAGCAAAAAGGCATAATAAAGACTTTTTCAAGTACATTCGTAGCAGAAAACCTGTGAGAGAGTCAGTTGGACCATTAGATGATAGAGGGGTAAAAGGGGCACTAAGAGAGGACCAGGCCATAGTGGAGAGACTGAATGAATGTTTTGCTTCGGTCTTTACTGAGGAAGATGTAGGGATGTTAGCCATGACTGAAGTGGTATTTCAAGGTGATATTGTGGAATAATTAAAAGAAATATTGATATACTGGGAAGATGTATTACAAATATTTGATAAACTGAAGAGTAGCAAATCACCTGGACCGGATGGTATACATCCAAGGGTGTTGAAAGAATTGAAATATGAGATTGAAGACCTGCTATTAGTAATCTGTGAACTATCATTAAAATCATCTTTAATACCTGAAGCTTGGAGGATGGTCAATGTAACTCCAGATTTTAAAAAGGATTCCAGGGGTGATCCAGGAAACTACAGACCAGTGAGCCTGACAATGGTACCAGGAAAAATGGTAGAAACCATCATAAAGAACAAAATTACTCAACATATAAATAGTCATGGCTTAATGGGAGACAGCCAACATGGCTTTAGATGAGGAAGATCTTGTCTTACTAATCTGTTATGTTTTTTTGAAGGTGCGAACAAACAGGTAGATGAAGTGAGTTGATTGATACAGTGTATCTGGACTTTCAGAAAGCCTTTGACAAGGTCCCTCATCAGAGACTTTTGGCAAAACTAAAAAGTCATGGGATAGGAGGGAGTGTACTATTGTGGATCAGGAATTGGTTAGAAGATAGAAAGCAGAGGTATGGTTAAATGGCCAATTTTCTCAATGGAGAAAGGTGAATAGTGGAGTACCCAGGGATCTGTTCTGGGTCCGCTGCTTTTTGACATATTCATAAATAACCTGGAAAAGGGAATAATGACTGAGGTTATCAAATTTGCAGATGACACAAAACTATTTAAAGTTGTTAAAACCAATGAGGATTGTGCAAAATTGCAAGAGGATCTTGATAAATTGGAAGACTGGGCATCCAAATGGCAGATGAAATTTAATGTGGATAAGTGCAGAGTTATGCATCTAGGAAAGAATAACCCTAACTATGGTTACACAATGCAAGTTTCCACATTGGGAATCACATAAGGAACATAAGACATGCCATACTGGGTCAGACCGAGGTCCATCAAGCCCAGTATCCTGTTTCCAACAGTGGCCAATCTAGGTCATACGTACCTAGCAATATCCCCAAAAGACACAGGTTCCACAATGCTTGTACTGGGTCAAGCATTGATATCCTGGGTCCCTTTTTAATAGTGGTTTATGGACCTTTCCTCCAGGAACTTGTCCAAACCTTTTTAAACCCAGCTATACTAACAGCCCTTACTACATCCTCCGGTAACAGATTCCAGAGTTTGATTACACGTTGAGTGAAAAAATATTTTCTCTTATTTGTCTTAAATAGTTTACCCTGTAGCTTCATTACATGTCCCCTAGTCTTTCTATACTCTGATAGCGTAAACAATTGATCCACGTTTATCCGTTCCACTCCATTCATTAATTTATAGACCTCTATCATATCTCCCCTCAGCCGTCTCTTCTCCAGGCTAAAGAGCCCTAACCTTCTTAGCCTCTCTTCATAGGAGTAGCCTTCCATCCCCTTCACCAATTTGGTGGCTCTTCTCTGTACTTTTTCTAATCATCACCCAGGAAAAAGATTTAGGCGTCATCATGGATAATATGTTAAAACCCTTTGCCCAGTGTGCAGCGGCAGCCAAGAGAGCAAATAGAATGCTAGGTATCATATAAAGAAAGGAATGGAAAATAAAAAAAAAAGATATTATAATGCCTCTGCATCGTTTCATGGTGCGACTGCACCTTGAATATTGTGTGCAATTCTGGTCGCCGTATCTTAAAAGGGATATAGCGTTATTAGAAAAGGTACAGAGAAGAGCCACCAAAATGGTAAAGGGGATGGAAGGATACTCCTATGAAGAGAGGCTAAAAAGGTTAGGGCTGTTCAACCTGGAAAAGAGACGGCTGAGAAGAGATATGATAAAGGTCCATATATTAATGAATGGAGTGGAACGGGTAAACTCCCACTGCCATCGCCTTCCCCTTTTACATGGAATTTCTATCCATAGAGATTCTACAGCAAATTTTGTTTCCTGCAAAACTTTAATCCTTTGTGACTCAATGCCCTCTCTAAAATAGAGCGCAACCCCTCCACCAATTTGATCAGCTCTATCATTACGATATAGTTTGTACCCAGGTATCACAGTGTTCCACTGATTGTCCTCCTTCCACCATATCTCTGAGATACCAATCAATCATATCTAACCTCTCATTTAGTGCTATATATTCTAACTCACCCATCTTATTTTTTAGACTTCTAGCATTTGCATACAAGCATTTTAGAGACTGTATTTTATTCATATTAATCTGGCTATTGATAGGCAGGGGTAATTTGGAATCTTTAAGCTCTGTCTGCTCCGTACTCAAGGGCATTAGGGCTACTTTTGTCTTTATTGGAACCTCTATGCTGATATGCCCCAACTTCATTCTTTTGATAGTATCCTTCTGAACTATGTGCTCTTGGTCGACTCTCGGCTCTCCCCTATTATCTAGTTTAAAAGCTGCTCTCTCTCCCTTTTTAAAGGTTAATGCCAGCAGCCTGGTTCCATCCCGGTTAAGGTGAAGCCCATCCCTTTGGAAGAACTCCTCCTTTCCCCGTAATGTTCCCCAGTTCCTAAAAAATCCAAAACCCTCATCCTTGTACCATCGTCTCATCCACACATTCAGACTCCGGAATTCTGCCTGCCTTTTGGGTCCTGCGCATGGAACGGAAAGCATTTCGTAAAATGCTACTCTGGAAGGCCTGGATTTCAACTTCCTACCTAAAAGCCTAAATTGGCCTCCCTAACCTCCCTACCACATTTTCCTATGTCATTGGTACCGACATGTACCAGGACAGCAGACTCCTCCCCAGCACTAAGACCTTGTCTAGGTGGCACTTGAGTACTGTTACCTTCACAGCAGGCAGGCCCTCACGTCCACCAGCCACCTAGCTATCTGCATGCCTAATGATCGAATCACCAGCTATAAGGGCTGTCCTAACCCTTCCCTCATGGGCACATGGTCCTGGAGAAACTCCCTTGGTGCAAGACTGTTTTACATCACCTTGAGAACAGGTCCTAGCTACAGGATCGCTTCCTGCCATATCAGGATGATGCTCTCCTGTCATGCGACCTCTCTCCTCTATGGCAACAGGGATGCTGCCAGACTGGGGGTGGGACTTCAGTACTATATCTCTGTAGGTCTCGTCTAGGTACCTCTCTGTCTTCCTTATGTCCTCCAAGTCTACTACTCTTGCCTCCAGAGATCGGACTCGTTCACTGAGAGCAAAAAGCTCCTTACGCCTAGTGCACATGTAAGACCTCTCACCAACTGGGAGAAAATCATACATGTGACACTCAATGCAAAAGACTGGAAAACCCCCATCTTGCTGCTGAACTGCTGTCTGCATCTTAGTTTTAAGATTGTGTTTAGGTATTTAAGTTCTTTACCTACTAAGGGTTGGTGGGGATACTTAAACTACTAAACTACACCTAATACGTTTAATGTACTTTGTTCACCTGAAGCTTAATTAATTTCAGGACCTTAATATATGCCTGAGGAGGACAAACAGCTGCACCTTAGAGAGGTTTATGCACCTATAAAGCTAAAATTATCCCAGGAGAGGGAGGGGAAAAGACTTATTAAAAGCTGGCTGCTGCACAGTACCCTGTCCTGTGCTTCTAAGGTAATCTGTGACCAATTTCCAGGGAGAGTCCCACAGCCCTTGCTTGAATAGAGGGAGTCTTGGGGTGTAAATTTAAGGCCGAAAGCTCTTTGCTGCTACTAGGCCCTGACTGATTTAACAAATACACTGGTTTCACAGATTGATCAGCTTTAATCTAAAGAATTCCTTTTCCCCCCAAGATTTAGAAAATGCTTATAAATGCAGATCTCGCTCCAGAAGTAGCAGTCCCCTTTTGTAGTCCTTCATTGCCATTACAATGCTGCCAAGCATCACCTGGTGCCCTTCCGGCATCTCAGATTTGAGCCACATCTCGATGCATGCGTACTGTAGCAGCATGTTGGCCCAATAAATATCTGTAATACAAGAGAGGCCATTTTTTCAGTATCACACATTATCTCAAGTGTAAAACTGGTCCAGAATGTTAAGGTGGCACCAAAGTGCAACGGCCAAAAACAATGGTCTGGCTGAACCCAGCTGGAACACAGTCCAGAGGGCAGTCTGCCATCAGACCTGTGCTGTGGCCACCACATGTCCTTGGATGAGGCTGCATAAGAGCAACTTTGTGTGTTTGGCTGTGTGTGGTCACATACTTGTGTTGGTGACAACTCAGGCCAGATGTAGGTGTGAATATGCTGGCACAGACTTTATCTTTTGTGCTATGGAAGATGTTTGGCATGTGAATGAGCCCTGCTTGTTCTAGAATGCACAAGGTGCAGATCATGAGACATCCTTCCCTGCGCTCTGAAATCTTTCCAGGAACAGGGTATGTGTGAACCTCTGCCCAAATTCTCGAGGTGGAATATGTGCTCCATCTAGGGATCTCACATTCCCACTGTCAGGAAGTACTGGATCACCTAGTCCTGTCCCTTATCTCAGGAAATCACTTTACCAGGGACCAAAATGCATCGACATGGTGTGGTAGGCTATGGCCTAGCATGGTCTGCTACTATGAAGGGCCTGTAAGCTAGGCCTAGATCCTAACTCCCAATATAGCTAGAAAAGAACCAAAAATCTGTGAAAATTGAGAAAACTGTTTTAAAATGCTTAATAAGAAGTTTTTATGAATTCATAAGTCTTCTATTATTCTCTTGTGTGTGAAAGAACAGAAATGTTACAGTATATGCATTCCAGAAGCCAAAGTTAACCTTGAAGTAGAAAAGTAACGAGATTCAGAACTGTACCATTGTTCAAGCAATCCTAAAGGAGGGGGCTGGTTGCTAGGCTCAGGAGGGATTTCTAATTGGACAAATGAAGGGAATGTATAACCAATGAAAAGTTTGCATGTATCGAGTTGGAACCAATAGAAAGTTCTCATGTATCAAACTGAAAAAGAGGTATAAATGGTTATGTCTCTGTATAAACTTTTGCTCAGTACCTTTTGAAGCTTTGACTGACTGGGCCTTGTGCACAATAAACTGACTTGGACCCTGTCAATCGACTCCTGGACTTATTCATTGATTGCACTTTGCCACAGCATATTCTTGGTGCGTTGGCCGGGAAGTGCGAGTGGTAAATGGTATTCAAGTGAGTAATCCACGTAATTCGCCTTGAGGTTTGGCCCGGTTGGAACCTTGTCTGTCCGACCGCGGGGGAAACCTCAGGCGCCGCCGGCCCCTTTGTGCCGGAGAGGGTTCCGCCTTCCTCGGCGGGCCATCGGGTCCAGCTGGCCAACACCTCCAACCCGGGGGAGTCCAGGTCCCAACTCAGAAGCTGGTGAGGTATCGGGGACCGGATCCGGTGAGTAGACATTTTGTGATTCGATAGTCAAAACAGCCTGGGACAACGTCTTGCGAGCGCAAGACTGATTTGGTATACCAAGATCCGACGGGCCTATCCCCACTGAACATGCTCTCCACACCATCCACTAAATCTATCCAGAACACCATAGCAACCCTCAACACCTCTACTGCTCAGACTGACCCATGTCCAGCGTTTTGCATCAAGGAACTACGTGATGTGTTCAGCCCTATCATCGCAAATATAATGCAGATCTCCTTCACAACAGGATACTTTCCCACTTCACTCAAGCAGACCTCCATTAGGCCCCTACTGAAAAACCCCAAACTTGACCCCCAAAGAGTTGACTCGTATCGGCCAATAGCCAGCATCCTTCTATTAGCCAAAATAATTGAGAAAGAGGCACAACGGCAAATTCAGGACCACATTGATGCTGCTGCTCCCTTAGACAACTGTCAACATGGCTTCAGAGAGCATCACGGGGTCGAGACACTACTCACTGCTCTATTCAACGACATCATCACAAGAATTGACAACATCCGTCAAGGTTGTGTGCTTATATTCTTAGATATAGCCACAGCATTCGACTCCGTCAGTCACGAAATACTCCTCGAAAGATTGAAGGAGAAGGGAATCTGCAACAGTGCACTAGGATGGTGCAAGTCTTATCTGGATGGCAGATGGCAATATGTGAAGTCTGGATCAGAAGAATCGATACATTTCCATCAGAAGCAAGGGGTACCCCAAGGCTCTTCACTATCCTCCTTACTCTTCAATATTTACATGCAACCCATCTGCAATATCATAAGATCATTCAATGTGAACTGCCTGATATATGCAGATGACATCCTCTTATACATGCCTTTTTCCACAACTCACATGGACCTGACCCCACTCACAGACTGCTTCAATGCAGTTTCAACTTGGCTCCAATCACAGAATCTACGCATCCAACATAAAAAAACAGAAGTGCTATTCATCACCAGAGACCCCAACTTTACTCCCCCATCCCACGTCAGTGTCAAGGAAGCCGACCTGCAGACTAAAGAGGCAATAAAATACCTGGGAGTAACTGTCGATCAACGGCTGGACATGAAAAGCCACATAAGCAATATAGTCAAAGCCGTCTATTTTAAAATCCGTTCACTCAAGCACCTACGCTCCCTGTTGGACCCAGAGGATTTCCGAACCATATATCAAGCTCTCATCCTGCCACATTTCGACTTCGCAAATGCCATCTTACAAGGGCTTCCCCAATCCACACTAGCCCCCTTACAGTTGGCCATGAATGCTGCAGCAAGGGTCATCTACGGAGCCTCCAGAAGCGACCACGTAACTCCCATTCTCAAACAGCTGCACTGGCTACCTATTCATGGGAGGATCACCTTCAAAACCCTTCTATTAACATTCAAGGCAATCAAAGGCATTTCCTCCCCCTCACTCACGCATCTTATCCACATTGTACCCCCCAACAGATCTAGAAGAGCAACAGCTGTCAACCTGCTAATCACACCAAAGGCATCTACAAAGTGCAACAAGACAACCACAAACAGAGCGTGCAGTTTCTATATCCCCAGATGCTGGAATGCTCTACCCCCTGACATTAGGGCCATCTATATCAGTTCAGGAAGGCACTCAAAACCTACCTCTTTATCCAATACTTCCCTCTCAAGAAATCACCCCTCTAGAGATGCCCCCTTACTCATGATCTGATTTTACCTATCCTGCAGTCTAAATAGCTTATGTATATAGTTAACCCTGTTATCCAAGTTTTTTTTCCCTGTTCAATGTAAAACCAGACACCTTGTCGTTATGGTAGTTATGTTATGATGTAAACCGCGCTGATGCCGAATAGCGCGGTATATAAGAAACTGTAATAAATAAATAAATAAATAAATAAATAAATATTTGGTATAGACTAACTGGGAAATCTCGCATGAGTATGCGTGAGACAAGGGAGCCTGATCACCTCCCATAAGGGCGGTCCTAGTAAGCTCCGCGTAAGGAAAGCGGAAGCCGAAGCCATCGACCCTTCTTGTTTGGAATAGTCAGTTAGTCAGAAAACCTGGGCACGTGAAATATTGAAATATGATGTCTTGTTGAAATATGCTTGCGTGTATGAGTGAGAGGTCTTGAAATACAGACCGAGCGAGAGCGGACTCCTAAGTAGCGCAGTTCCTGGCTGGGCGACCGCGCCCAGGTCGCAAACAGGAGGAAGCGAGTGGTGTTTGTCCCCCCCAGTGTTCTGTGGGCTGTACGGACCCCTTACCTACAGCCATACTACCCATCCTTATTGTACGTTGTCTTGTACGTCATTACGTGTACGTAGGGACGTAGGGTATGTAACGTACGCAGGTACGTTGAGTACGTAGAAAGTGTAGGTAGGTGCGTCTACATTATGGGAGGGACGGAGTCCATGCAAACTCCGTTGGCATGTATGATCAAGAATTTCCGTAAAGGATTTTTGGGCGATTATGGTATAAAAATGACTCCATCCAGATTACAAATGTTATGTGAAAGGGAGTGGCCCACATTAGCTGCTTCATGGCCCCGAGGTGCCCACCTTTGATTTTGAGACAGTTTTACGAATCCATCAGCTTATACTGAGAGCATATCCTGACCAGTTCCCCTATATAGATTCCTGGTTAAGTGTATGTGAACAGCAGCCCTCATGGATGAAGCGCTGTTATGAGGAGCACTGTAAAATATTTGTAGCTACTACTAGGGGAACCAAAAAGGCTAAGGAAGCGAAGCCGCCTGTGTATTCTGACCCAGAGTCCTTAGATATTCTGGATAGTTTACCCCGACACCCACAGAAATTAGTCCCCACAGCCCCGCAACTTGAAGTAGAGCCCGACGAGGAGCCCAGCAAAAACCGAAGCAACATCCAATCCCAGAAACAACCACCCATCCTCACATCCTACACCCTACTCCACCCCACCCAAAATCCAACACCATAAAGAAAATGACTAGCTCTACCACCATATCCCCTCTCTTATTTATTATTGGTACTGATCACACATCTAATTGATTAAACCTCTTATAAATATGTTGAAACCAAGCTATACTATATGTATAATTTCTCACCATACTCCATGAATAATTACTCTGTAATTAGTTACCCCTGTTACCTCCAGGTTATCTCGTCCATGTTCAATGTAAAAACTCAATTGTCGTGTGACATTGCAGTATGTTTTTTGTTCAATTGTAAACCGCACTGATTTTAATAGCGCGGTATATAAGAGAAGTAAATAAATAAATAAACAGCTTAAGAAGCACCCTACCCCGAGTGAAAGTCCCGAGTCAGGCCCAAGCACAGCAGGGGGAGTTGAGTCCTCTGATGAGATAGAAAGCGGAAGCTCTCCTGCCGGTTCAGGATCACCCACCAAGGAGACTAGTGCCCGGGAGCCTTATGATTTAAGAAGCGTAACTCCCAAGAAGAAGGAGAAAGCAGGGCACCTAATGCCATTACGCCAAGTGCCTGGAATACCTGTATTAAATGATCAGGGCCAGATGGCGCCAGGACCAATCAGCTTAGTTTATGTACCCTTTTCTACCACAGATTTATTAAACTGGAAAACGCATTATGCTTCCTACACAGCCAAGCCTCAGGAATTAACAGAATTAATGTCAAGCATTATGCAAACCCATCAGCCTACCTGGGCCGATTGTCGCCAGCTCCTGTCCACCCTCTTCACTACTGAGGAGCGAGGCCGAATCGGGCAAGCAGCCCTCCGATGGTTAGAAGAGAACCCTATAGAAAGGGGAGGAATTAATCCCCCGCAAGCAGCAGCTGCAGAATATCCCAATGAAGATCCCAGATGGGACCCGAAAGAGGAAAGGGGGCGGCGGCCCTAACCAGATTTCGCCAGGCCTTAGTGCAGGGCCTGAAGAAAGGAGGCCAAAGGGCCATGAATATCGGGAAAGTATCGGAAGTTCTCCAGGGTCCAGATGAGAGCCCAGCGGCCTTTCATGAGCGGTTGTCTGAAGCTTATAGACTGTATACCCCATATGATCCCGCCGCTCAGGAAAATTTACGCATGGTAAATGCGGCCTTTGTTAGTCAGTCCCAGAGAGACATAAAGCGGAAATTACAGAAATTGGATGGATTTGCGGGCATGAACACAGCTCAGTTAATGGAAGTCGCTCAGAAAGTATTTGTGAATCGTGAAAATGAACGAGACAGAGAAAGTGAACGAAAGATGAAGAAGAAGGCAGATCTTCTTGCTGCTGCTATAACCGAACGACGTGGAGGAGGTATTCCTAATCAAAGGACCAGAGGACGTGGACAAGGCCACGGAAGTGACAGGCCTCCATTAGGTGCAAATCAATGTGCCTACTGCAAGGAAGAAGGACATTGGAGAAATGAGTGCCCGCATCTGGACTCCGCCCCAGCAAGGGGAGGAGGGAGTCCCTGGAGGCCCGGAGGAAGATTTCGAAGGAGAGGAGGAATGAATCGAACACAGTTTCAGCAGGAGAGGGAAGAAGCCCTTGAGGGAGTGGCAGTAGCAACGGGCTATGACCTGGACGACATAGATGAAGACTAGGCCAGACCGGGCTCCCAGTTCACCCTGGGTCCCCAGGAGCTTATGGTCAGTTTAAAGATAGGGGACCAATACATGGAATTCATGGTAGATACAGGAGCAGAGCATTCAGTAGTAGCCAAGCCAGTAGCTCCTTTGTCCTCACGATCTGTCACCATTGTGGGAGCCACTGGAAATAAAGCCACAAAACCATTCTTGCAGAACCGCATGTGTGAACTAGGGGGACAGAAGATAACGCACCAGTTCTTGTATATGCCTGAGTGCCCTATTCCACTACTGGGCCGAGACATGCTTGCCAAGCTCCAGGCCCAAATATCCTTTGCTGAAGGGGGAGAAATGAAGATGACTGTGAACCCAAAGCCTGCTGGATTAATGGTGCTTACTGTTCCCCGAGAAGAGGAGTGGCGGTTCTATAGTGCACCTCCAATAAAGTCAACCAGTCCCTGTATACCTACCAACCTCATAGCCCCACCTGAAGTATGGGCAGAAGATAATCCACCTGGCCTAGTGAAGAACATAGCCCCTGTCATTGTCACCCTCAAACCAGGAATGGAACCAGTGCATGTGAAGCAGTATCCTCTCCCTCGACCAGCCATAGAAGGAATCCACTGCCATTTAATGAAACTGCTGAAGTACGGACTTCTCAAGGAATGTCAGTCACCTTGGAACACCCCCCTTCTCCCAGTAAAGAAGCCTGGGACAGGGGACTACCGCCCAGTACAAGATCTAAGGCGAGTAAATGATGCAGTTAAAACTATACACCCAGTAGTACCAAACCCTTATACTCTTTTGGGACTGATCCCCGCTGAGGCTACTCACTTCACCGTCCTGGACCTGAAAGATGCCTTTTTCTGTGTGCGCCTAGCACCCACCAGTCAACTTTTATTCGCTTTTGAATGGCAAGACCCCACAACAGGAAGGAGGGGTCTGCTTACTTGGACCAGATTACCCCAAGGATTCAAGAATTCACCTACTCTCTTCAGTGCTGCCCTGAATCAAGATCTCTCAAGTTACCCAGTGGACCCAGGGAAGAGGGTTCTTCTCCAATATGTAGATGACTTGCTCAAAGCCACCAACTCAGAAAGTGAATGCCTACAAGCTACTAGTGAACTTTTGTACCTTCTCAAAGATGCCGGATACAAAGTCTCAAGAGCCAAAGCACAACTATGCCAAACTGAAGTCAAGTATCTAGGATTCCAGTTGTCCAGTGGGATCCGACGTTTAGGACCAGAATGCAAAGAAGCTGTATGTAATATCCCCACACCAACCACTAGGAGGCAAGTAAAAGCCTTCCTGGGGGCCGCGGGATATTGTCGCATATGGATCCCCAACTTTGCTCTGATTGCAAAACCACTATACCAAGCCACCAGAGGAATGGAAAAGTTCCCACTAGATTGGGGACCTGAACAAGATGTAGCATTCCAAACTTTGAAAAAGGCCCTGATGTCATCTCCAGCTTTAGGTCTTCCAGATGTTCAGAAGCCTTTCCATCTTTTTGTCCATGAGTCACAAGGAAACCCATTGGGAGTATTGACCCAATCTCTTGGATCCTGGCAACGGCCAGTAGCTTATCTGTCAAAACAATTGGATATAGTTGCAAAAGGATGGCCCCCTTGTTTGAGAGCTGTTGCAGCAACAGCTCTTCTGGTGGGCGAAGCAGACAAACTCACACTAGGACAAACTCTTCAAGTCACCATGCCACACTCTGTTCTGACCCTTATGGAACACAAAGGAAACTTCTGGCTAACCAATGCACGAATGTTGAAGCATCAGAGCATGTTGTGTAAAAACCCTCGATTACAGTTGAAAGTTAGTCAAGCTCTGAACCCTGCTACATTGTTCCCAATTGGTCCTGGGCCACCTGATCATAATTGCTTAGAAACCATGGACACTGTATTTTCAAGTCGCCCTGATTTGACCGATGTCCCTCTAGAGGACCCAGAACTGACTTTCTTTGTAGATGGAAGCAGTCTGGTCATCAATGGACATCGTTGTGCTGGATATGCAGTGGTGACCCTTGATCTGGTAGTTGAGTCTTCAGCCTTGACCCCAGGAACTTCTGCACAGAAAGCTGAATTGATAGCCCTCACCAGAGCCTTGACATTAGGAGAAGGACTCCGCATAAATGTGTACACAGATTTCAAATATGCCTTCACTACTTTGCATTCACATGGAGCCTTGTATAAAGAGCGAGGGTTGATCACCTCAGGGGGTAAGGACATTAGGTATGGGCCTGAGATATTGATGTTATTAGATGCTGTATGGGCCCCCAAACAAGTGTCAGTCATGCACTGCCGAGGTCATCAGACAGGAGCAGGAGACGTTGCACGAGGGAATAGACTTGCAGATGCCACAGCCCGAAAGGCAGCCACCACAGGACAAGTTAGGACCCAAGATACTGTAATGCAAGCAGCCCTATTCCCTGTACGCCTTAGTTCCTGGGCACCCCGATACACTACAAGAGAGTTAGACTATTATTGTGAAAAGGAGGGAGGAGTCTTGACAGAACAAGGTTGGATAGTGCTGCCACCCCCAGAAGGTAGTCCACCTCCAGGTCCTACAGTCATCCCTGAAGCATTAGGGACAGCCTTGTTTAAGCTTTTCATCAAGCCACACATTATGGGAAAACAGCCATGAAGAAAGCCTTGAGACCCCATTTCTGTATTTCATTGCTAGGATCCCTGACCGCCTCAGTGACACAGCAATGCCTGATATGTGCCAAAAATAATGCCAAGCAAGGTCCTGTTCCACCCCCAAGAGTTCAGTCAGGAGGGGTGACCCCCGTGAGTGATATACAGATAGACTTTGCTGAAATGCCCCGTGCAAATGGATATCACTATATGTTAGTGTTAGCCTGCACATTTTCAGGGTGGGTAGAAACCTACCCCACCCGAACTGAGAAAGCCCGAGAAGTCACAAGGGTATTGCTCCATGAGATCATTCCCCGATTTGGAATACCATCAACTATAGGGTCAGATAATGGTCCATCCTTTGTATCCCAAGTGACTCAACAGTTAGCTCAAGCTTTGCAAATAAAATGGAAGTTGCACACTGCTTACAGACCCCAGAGCTCAGGGAAAGTGGAACGAATGAATAGAACCCTGAAAACACAGTTATCCAAGCTTTGTCAAGAAACACACCTGAAGTGGCTCCAAGTTCTACCTATAGCCCTTCTTAGGATACGTTCAGCTCCCACCAGATCCTTAGGAGTCTCCCCTTTTGAGATTTTGTATGGGCGACCTCCACCCATAGTGCAGGGAATAAAGGGAGACATGAGACAGATAGGATCTGAAATAACTAGACAAGAACTATTAGCTTTAGGTTCTGTTTTGCAGAAACTTCAAACGTGGGTGCAAGACCGACTACCCATCAACCTGACCGAGCCCCTACATCCCTTCAAGCCAGGAACATCCGTGTGGGTGAAAGAGTGGAGAAAGACCCCACTGGCACCGCATTGGAAGGGACCATATGTTGTCATCCTGTCAACCCCCACCGCAGTGAAAGTTACAGAATTCGAACCCTGGATCCACCACAGTCGAGTGAAGCCGGCAGCTGCACCTGATCCTGGCCAATGGATATCAGTGAATGATCCAGAGACTCCATTGCGACTCACTTTGAGGAGACAGCCAGCTTTATAGAAAATCTTCAAACTTCACTTGCGTCACATGAGAGTGACCATCGCAGCGAAAACAGAAGACAATTCAGTACAGTTTATTATCCTCAATTTTCCAGCTAACCTCCAGAGACTGTAACCACCATGCTCTTCCACTATTGCCTTGTGGGAGTGGTGATCCTGGGAATCCTGGAAAAGACTTTTGCTCTACCCCCTTGTATAGCTTGCATAACCACCACCAGAACAGGACAAAAGATTACACAGACTTTGCTCTATCATTCCTACTATACTTGCACTGGAACAGTCAGCTGATGTGTTTATAAGGGCGCCGAACTGAACGTTTGCACTAAGGGAAGAAGTAAGACTTGTTATACCCCTCGACAGAACCCATCCTACTATACATTTGAGATACATTGGGATGATGAAGATGGAGCCATCCTGAATGCGACAAAACCCCTTACCGACCCCACCAAACCTATCACCTTGAATGTTGACGCTTGTGATGCCATCAACAAAAATGCTTACTACAGATGTGGGTCATGGGAGCGAGCATACTACCATGATGATGAATACATGTGTCCAGAAGGAGCCTATGGATGGGGAAAGTGTACAGGAAAGAGTACTGCAGCCACTATTTACACCACCGCTTCTAAACATGATTACTTTTGCCCAAAATGGGAATGTGTATATTTTGCTACCTGGAATAATGCACCGACAGGACAAGACGGCGATCATCGCAAAGGCAGCCTAACGAAGATCAGCTTACCAGAACCCAAGAAATGCCAGAAAGGTGCCTGTAATCCTCTACAACTCTTCATAGCCAACCCCAACCACTGGAAGCAAGGATACAAGTTTGGGTTGCGTATTGCAGGAGGAGATATAGATCCTAGGACTATCTTATATCTGCGATTAAACACCAAAACCCATGTATCCTCACCCTATCGCATACATCACTCCTTCTATGAAGCCATGAAATCAGAGTTTGAAATCCCTCCTGCCTCCCAGAACTTATTTCTTGAATTAGCAGGAGCAGTTGCTTCTAGTCTCCATGTTTCAGACTGTTTGTTTTGTGGAGGAACAAAAATGGGAGACCAATGGCCTTGGGAAGCACAAGAACTGAACTATTCTGTTCCATATAATCAGACTAATATTACCAATACCACAAGTGAATGGGTATTGGCCCACTCCATCGTGGGGAACTTATGTTTTTCTCGTTATGGACCAATGTTTAATATGGAAGTGGGGCAGCTGGTCTGTCTCAATCAGACGTTTTACAATAGTACCACTAAGAGAACATCTTGGTGGTCAGGAGCCAACGCTACTGAACCTTCCAATCCTCTAGTCCAGTTCCCCAGAGTTGCCAGCATCTGGACTAACTTAGCAGCATATAACTCCTGGCAAGCACCACCTGGACTGTACTGGATTTGCGGAACTCGAGCATATGCCAGACTTCCTCACCATTGGGGAGGCGCATGTGTATTGGGAACCATACGACCTTCCTTTTTTCCTTTTGCCAACATCCCAGGGAGAACAGCTGGGATATCCTGTGTACAGAAGTCGACAGCTGAAGGAGGCCTTGAAAATAGGCCAATGGGACAAATGGGATGGTGAAGAATGGCCACCAGAAAGAATCATCTCATACTATGGACCTGCTACTTGGGAGCAGGATGGGACTTGGGGATATCGTACTCCTGTTTATATGATTAATTGCATAATACGTTTGCAAGCTGTTGTTGAAATAATAACCAATGAAACCAGTAAAGCACTAACCCTTCTAGCAAAGCAAAGTACGCAAATGCGTACAGTCATTTATCAAAATCGTTTAACTTTAGATTATTTGTTAGCAGCTGAAGGTGGGGTATGTGGGAAGTTGAACCTAAGTAATTGTTGTTTACAGATTGATAACAATGGGCATGTAGCTGAAGATTTAGCTACTCAAATGAGAGAGCAGACATTTGTGCCTGTCCAGACTTGGCACAGTTTAAAGATGGATGGGTGGTTTGGTTCATTGTTTTCTTGGATTGGTGGTCTGAAATCCCTTATGTTTATTGTACTATTCATATTAGCCATGTGCTTATTGCTCCCTTGTCTCCTACCCCTTTGCTTACGCATGATAACATCATCAATTGATAACACTATAGAGCGGAAGGCAGCTGCGAAAGTATTAGCTATGTGGCGATATCATCCTATACCCCAAGATGATGATGCTATTTCACCAGTATAATGTGTTGATTGACTAATGAGTGATTTAATTCTCACCCTTCCTCACTTGCGGGTGAGAATAATCAAAGGGGGGAATGTGGTAGGCTATGGCCTAGCATGGTCTGCTACTATGAAGGGCCTGTAAGCTAGACCTAGATCCTAACTCCCAATATAGCTAGAAAAGAACCAAAAATCTGTGAAAATTGAGAAAACTGTTTTAAAATGCTTCATAAGAAGTTTTTATGAATTCATAAGTCTTCTATTATTCTCGTGTGTGAAAGAACAGAAATGTTACAGTATATGCATTCCAGAAGTCAAAGTTAACCTTGAAGTAGAAAAGTAACGAGATTCAGAACTGTACCATTGTTCAAGCAATCCTAAAGGAGGGAGTCGGTTGCTAGGCTCCGGAGGGATTTCTAATTGGACAAATGAAGGGAATGTATAACCAATGAAAAGTTTGCATGTATCGAGTTGGAACCAATAGAAAGTTCTCATGTATCAAACTGAAAAAGAGGTATAAATGGTTATGTCTCTGTATAAACTTTTGCTCAGTACCTTTTGAAGCTTTGACTGACTGGGCCTTGTGCACAATAAACTGACTTGGACCCTGTCAAATCGACTCTTGGACTTATTCATTGATTGCACTTTGCCACAGCAATGGGATTCCCACGTCTCTAGGAGAGTATTCCCAAAGCACTTCTGAACTCTAGCACCGGCCAACTCAACTGCATGTAGGCTATACCAAACATGGTCAGGCATGGTGGATTGGGAGTAAGATGCAGCAGGTCACCTGCACTGCCTCACTATATTGAGGTAAAAGCCTTTGCTCCCTTCCCACATCCAGGGCTGCTGGGGGGGCTACAGTCCCCATATGTACAGCTTTGCCAGGTTATCCACTTTCAGGACTGCCCTTGGAACCAAATCCAGGATATCTAACTTGCTTACTCTGAAACATCATGTGACATGCAGCCCTGCTGTCAATGCTTAAACCTGGGGGTACAAATATCAGATTGCAAATCAGGTACTTGCAGCCTCCCTGCATGTTGGGTTCTGCCTCAGGCCATCCGATCACCTTAATACAGGTTTCAGATACAGCAAGTGCAGCTGAATAAAGACCCAGGCCCATGCACATGCAGCAAATCATCCCGTCCACCCAATTGCATTATCAGACCGAACCAGCTCTTTAAAAAGAAGTGTCATGGACATCAAAGAAAGCAAGGTACCTGCAGCCTCCCTGCACATCGGGTTCTGCTCCAAGCCATCCATTCACCTTAATGGCACATAACAAAAAAACGCACAACCAAACAGCCCCGACCAAACAACGCCGACAAAACAGCAAGCCGTCAAATAAACATACGACAATACAGTGCAGTGCAAAATAAGCACAAGTCAGCACAGCATAAAATAAAATCAAATAATTGTTTTTTTTTTTTTTTTTATTGAAAGCAGTATGACTACATATCAATATTTAGGACAATTCTCCCTAGGAACACTGTATAAGAATTTCATAGTGATCCTGGTCAATTAAAAGTAATTCAACTAAATAGCAATATTATGAGCAATTCCACATAAAATTCTATTAAGGATATGGTTTCATAATCTTTGATCAATATTTCAAAGCGCCTATTGAGCCATGTATATTTATTTTTTGATGCTTCATTTCTACAATAACCGGAATGAAAATGATGTATAAGAATTTCATAATGATGCTGTTCATTTCAAAACTGCTCAAGAAGATGAAAGAATGAAGGATGGTGGCAGTCAATGGTTCTTTGAAAAGCATGGTACCGTGCTTCCAGTGAGTTGTCGGTATGTGGTAAATGCTCCGTGGCAAGGCACATTGCAATTGGGAAAAGCGGTGTGTGCCACGATGTGGACCAATATAGTTGTCCTCCCAGTAATCAGTAAGAGGTGCCAAATCCTCAGAAAGATAGTCCACAATCAGCAACAGGCATGAAACTCAGTGCCAAAATCATTTTCGAGTGAATGCGAAACTCCTCTTCATCACGATATCTGGCGAAGGCGGCCCTGTACATCCGGATGATGGAGGATAACCAGGGAACTTATTCCACCACAGAGGTGGAATAAGTTTCTCCAAAGATTGCGGTGGCCATCGGTGGGGGGGGGGGGGGGGGACGACCTGGATCTAAGGTGAGGGGATACAGGGGATTCCCTGCAGACTGACCCTGGCCACAGCAGGCCAATCAGGGGTTGGGCTGCAGGGAAAGTAGTGCCTGGAGGATGGCCAGAGATCGTGACTCCTGTGTGGAGCTACAGTACCATGGAAACATGACGACATGACACTGTGGCTCCATGCAGGAGCCTGGCTAAGTTAGCCGGATAGTGTGCTGGACATCTGGGAGCCCAGAATCGGGGCCTGACCAGCATATCTAGGCCTGTTGCACCTGATTCTAATCCTATGGGGATGTCTAGCCTCTGTAGGATCAGAATCAGTGCCTTGTTGCCTCTTAGTGCCCCTTTAACCCCTCTATCATCTAATGGGCCAACTGACTCTCTCACAGGTTTTTTGCTACGAATGTACTTGAAAAGTCTTTATTACACATTTTTGCTTCCGCAGCAAGCTTCTTCTCAAATTCTCCCTTTGCCTGCCTTATCAATGCCTTGCATTTAACTTGCCACTGTTTGTGCTGCTTCCAGGTTTCGTCGTTTAGCTCTTTTTTCCATTTCCTGAAAGATGCTTTTTTTGGCAACAACAGCCTCTCTGACCTCACCTTTAAACCATGCTGGCAGTTTTTTGGACTTCCTTCCATTTTTCTTAAAGCGTGGAAAACAGCTGGTCTGGGCTTCCAAGATAGCATTTTTCAACAACACTCAAGCTTGATGTAAGTCTTTAACCTTTGCAACTGCTCCTTTTAGTTTTTTCTTAACTATTTTCCTCATTTTATCATAGTCTCCCTTTCGAAAGTTAAAAGGTAGTACTGTGGATTTTCTTACTATTCCTCCTCCACTAATTAAATCAAACGCGATTATGCTATGATAACTATTTCCAAGTGGCCCCAACACCCTTATCTCTTGCACCAGATCTTGTGTTCCACTAAGGACTAGGTCCAATATGGCTTCCCCTCTGGTCGGTTCATGAACCAGCTGCTCCAAGAAGCAGTCATTTATTTCATCTGGGAACTTTATCTCCCTAGCATGTCCTGCTGTGACACTGACCCAGTCCATACCGGGGTAATTGAAATCACCAATTATTATTACTGTGCTGTAACTTTTGTTAGCTTCCTTGATTTCTTTGGGTATTTCATCATCCATTTGTTCATTCTGGCCAGGCGGTTGATAATACACCCCCACTGCCATCGCCTTCCCCTTTTTACATGGAATTTCAATCCATAGAGATTCTACAGCAAATTTTGTTTCCTGCAAAACTTTAATCCTTTCTGACTTAATGCCCTCTCTAACAGAGCACAACTCCTCCACCAATTTGATCAGCTCTATCATTAAGATATAGTTTGTACCCAGGTATCACAGTGTCCCACTGGTTGTCCTCCTTCCACCATGTCTCTGAGATTCCAATCATATCTAACCTCTCATGTAGTGCTATATATTCTAACTCTCCCATCTTATTTTTTAGACTTCTAGCATTTGCATACAAGCATTTTAGAGATTGCATTTTATTCATATTAAGTTGGCTATTGGTAGGCATGGGTAATTTGGGATCTTTAAGCTCTGTCTGCTCCATACTCGAGGGCATTTGGGCTACTTTACTCTTTTTTGGAACCTCTCTGCTTTGGTAGTATCCTTCAAGAATACATTCTTCCGAACCCTCCGCTCTTGGGCAACTTTCGGCTTTCCCCTTTTATCTAGTTTAAAAGCTGCTCTATCTCCTTTTTAAAGGTTAATGCCAGCAGCCTGGTTCCATCTCGGTTAAGGTGAACCCCATCCCTTCGGAAGAGCCCCTCCTTTCCACAGAAGGTTCCCCAGTTCCTAACAAATCCAAAACCCTCATCCTTGCACCATTGTCTAATGCACGCATTGAGACTCCGGAGCTCTGCCTGCCTTTTCGGTCCTGCGCGTGGAACAGGAAGCATTTTGTAGAACGCTACCCTGGAACCTCCCTACCACATTTTCCTATGTCATTTGTACCGACATGTATCAAGACAGCAGACTCCTCCCCAGCACTATCTAAGACCTTATCTAGGTGGTGTGTGAGGTCCGCTACCTTCGCACCAGGCAGGCATGTTACCAGGCGATACTCACGTCCACCAGCCACCCAGCTATCTACATGCCTAATGATCGAATCACCTACTATAATGGCTTTCTTAATCCTCCCCTCATAGGCACATGGCCCCGGAGAAACTTCCTTGCTGCGAGACGGTTTTACATCACCTGGAGGACAGGTCCTAGTTACAGGATCACTTCCTGCCACACCAGTGTGATGCTCTCCTGTCACACGATCTCTCTCCTCCATGGCAACAGGAATGCTGCCAGACTGGAGGTGGGACTTCAGAACTATATCCCTGTAGGTCTCGTCTATGTACCTCTCTGTCTTTGTTATGTTTTCCAGGTCTGCTACTCTAGTCTCTAGAGAACGGACTCGTTCCCTGAGAGCAAAGAGCTCCTTGCACTTAGTGCACATGTAAGACCTCTCACCAACTGGGAGAAAATCATACATGTGACACTCAATGCAATAGACTGGAAAGCCCCTCATCTTGCTGCTGGACTGATGTCTGCATCTTAGTTTTAAGCTTGTGTTTAGATCTTTTAAGTTATTTACTTACTAAGGTTTGCTATGGATACTTATACTAATAAAATTGTACCTAATACATTTAATATACCTTGTTCACCTGAAGCTTAATTAATTTCAGGTCCTTAGTGTATGACTGATTTGGATAATGAGCTGCACCTGAGAGCACCTCCTTTCCTTTAAGATGTGTAAGTACCTGTAAAGCTACAATTATCCCAGGGGTGGGTGGGTGCTGGGGAGGGAGGGAGGGAAATAACACTTATTAAAAGAGTGCTGCTACACAGTACCCTGTCCTGTGCTTCTGAGGTAAGCTGTGACCAACTTCCTGGGTGATTAATAGTCCTTGCTTGGATAGAAGGAGTCTTTTAAAATGGCCTTTTGACCTGCCACCTGGCGTTAACACCTATTGAAAAGATTTCACAGGTCTCTTGCCCCCTAGGTAGAAGGCCTCTTTGTAAAGGTCTCTAGAAGACTTTATTTGTTGCTCAAAAAATACTGACCCTGTTTTGCCTTTTATGCTAAGTTATATTCTGATTTGATTTAATTTAAAGCTATTTGCTGCTGCTAGGCTCTGACTTATTATGAAATTTAAACTAGAAGCTCTCTGCTGGGTTCTAAATTTAACCAGAAAGCTCTCTTCTGTGTTTTAAACTTAAACTTAAACTGCTGCTACTAGGCCCTGACTTATTTAACAAATACCCTGGGTTCACAGATTAATCAGCTTTAATTCAAAGATGTCCCTTCAGAAAAATTCCCAGAAGTATATACTCACAATTGCAGATCTCTCTCCAGAAGTAGCAGTCCCCTTTTCTAGTCCTTCAAGAAATAAAATAGCAAAGCATAGGTAAAACATGGCAACTATGGATGTGGTAGACAGGTGTGCTCCAGTCAAGAATGTACAGCAATGTATTCATAGTTTTCTACAATAAAGTTGCTTAAAACCTACTACTGTTGGTGCACCTCTCTCTTGTGTTCCTGCTATTCCCTTGCGGGTGTGTGTGCTCTCTGCTGGATCTCAAGGCATTGGATATGTACATGTTTAAGGAGCTAAGGAGAGTTTTCCCTAGCAATTGGTATTGCAAGGTTTCATATGTTCAGTGTGTCATCTTGATGGAAATGTGTTGTATGCATAGAAATATAGGCTGCCCTTTCAGATGCAGCATTTAAAACACATGAGAAGTAGATATCCCAGCATGTTTTGGGGTGGTCAAAATATAGGTGGATATCTTTGCAAAATATATGTCTTATACA
This sequence comes from Ichthyophis bannanicus, assembly GCA_033557465.1. Lineage (NCBI taxonomy): Eukaryota > Metazoa > Chordata > Amphibia > Gymnophiona > Ichthyophiidae > Ichthyophis > Ichthyophis bannanicus. The sequence continues at coordinate 107,363,317 of CM066047.1, read as the reverse complement.
TTCCTTTATCATATCTCATATTATATAGGTTTCAAATACAATTCCAACATCATACAACATGGCAAGACACACGCCTCTGCGGTGCATAAACAAGGTCCCAAAGGAATATATCTAGGGGATCAACAAGAGGTCTTAGTGGAGCCAAAATACTCAACTTGACATTCTTATTCTGTCATCATTGTCCCACATCTTAATGCTGATAGGCACTCCCTTAGCGTTTTCACTCCACCAGTTATATTCGGAAACAACAAATCATAAGTGGCATTGTGGCTCTTAACAGGCGAGTGCTTGCCAGTTACAGCCACTTTGTAATGTAAGTGAAGTTATTTTCACATGTCCTCTGAGAAGCTGAAACACCTATGGAATCCATACAAATATCACGAATTGGAGCGATGATGATGGAATATTTATGACAGGTTTAATATGTTGTGGCCTGTAAAACCACCCATGGAGATCCAGTATTTTTACCTCTGGGACATAGTTTATATACTGTTGATGTTTGTGACTTGCTGTATGTATGATGTTGGAGGTATATTAGCAATGTGATATGAAAGACCACAGAGCAATGCAGAACACAGGAAGAGTTTTGGCAAAGATATTGAGACATGTTCTCTGTCCACATTTTGAAATAGGGGAATGTTTTTGGACTACATTAGGTGTATTATCAGTTTGTATTTGGGGGAAGGCATGACAGGATCAGGCAGGCTGGGTGTGTTGTGAGACTGTTGCCAGCTGCACTCGGCCAGGTCTCTAAGGCACGCAGTGCCATCATTTAGATATGGTCACTGTAGTAGACGGCAAATAGCACTGGTCATATTCTTGTGAATCGGTGCTGCAGGTCTGATGATGCATCCTGATGAGATTATTGGAAACGCAGGAGTGGTCATGGAAGTGCCTAACATGAAAGCTCTCTCATAGGCCCGGAGGAGCCATATTGCAACAAGGTGTGTATATCAGTCAAATCATGCAGCATCTACCCTGATTTGTACACCCACCAATTCCTAGGAACTCATGTGTAATCCGCAGTCATATTAATAACACGATTATCCTAATGCATTGCTGGACATGCGGCTGAGGTTTACAACTGTCTGTGGATGTTCCTGACAGGCTTGATGTAGTCCATGGTTGACTCTATTGCATGCAAGGACTTGTCAGTTAACTTTGTTTATGGAGTGCCATGGATGAATCAGGTTTACCAATCCCTGCATGAACTGGGGTCAATCCTGGAATGGATCAAGGCAGTATGGCACACCTGCAGTCAGGTGCAAAGCCTACAGACAGCAGTGATGGCAAATGGTTCACTTCAGGGAGCACATATGTCATATGGCATTGTAATGTAAGTAGAAGCAAAAGAGTGGAAATAATATCCCATGGTGGATTTGGAGACCTGGGATAGTCAGAAGGTTTACCAAATGGCTTGCGATGCACCCGTCCCCCTCACTGCAGTCCTGGCTTTATCCCAAGGCATGCAAGGACATGTAGTTCTGATCCTTCCATTGCACTCCATAGGTAATGGGAAACTACAAGTCAATGCAAGCAATGGTGTAAAACCTGGAATGATGAAAACCTGACTGGCTAATCAGGAACCAGCTGGGAAACTTTCTGCTCCTTAAAGGGAAGTTCTTTGCAGGTACTCACTGCTCTGGGGTAGTCAGCCTTCCTATTGACGTGGCGCAGCACATGCTGTCAGCACTGCGGCAGCAGCTCCCTATCGTGCCATTCACCAGAGCTGGAGAACAGCACATGCTGCTTGGAGTCAATAAGCCCAGCCAACAGGTGCAGGTCACTGTCTGAGAAATGGTGGTTTCTAGAGCGGGCAGCCATCTTCACATGTGGGCACTCGTTGTTGATGTCAGATGTCATGCGGAGTTGCAATGTGCTCCGGCCATGCCTGTAGTGAACGAGTGCATGAGCAGGCACATGCATCCATGCACATCGTTATGACTGTTGTCTGCACACATTCCTTTACTGCTGCTTCAGACACCACTGCCAGGACTATTGAAGTACAATGCAAAGCAAGCCTGGAATAGGAACAGGGGTGAAGTGTCACACCTGAGGCTAGGTAGATAGTCAACTCTCTGCATCCAAGTTGGTGCAACGCTGAACACAAAAACCATGCTGCATCACATAGCATGCTAGAGAGCCAGCTACAGGGTGGCCAATGTACAAATTTCCTGCACTGTGAGCCACTTCAGGTAGTCAACCTAGATAAGTAAAGAAATTGTTCTGTGCGTATTTGCCTGCCCCTGCCAACTCCCAGTGATGCTGCAGCTCTTGACTTTTCTGTCAAGTGTGATCCCAAGTAGATTTGCAGACCTATGTTAACAGCCTATGGAGGTGATCATGACTGGCCAAAACTCACATTTGGCAGCAATGAGAACTGAACACACATCCTGTGCTTTGAAAGGCAGTGCCACAACCAGCAGGCTACACCTTCTCTTGTAAGAAGATGCTGTCCAAAAATTGTTAGGTCTGTGCCATATACTGGCCATATTATGAGGCCAATGGGGACACATCCTGGATTTCCTATATGTAGATATGGGAGGAAATGAGGGTGAGGAGAAGTAGAACTGAGGAATTGGAAGACATCAGTGGCTGTAAGTCACTTGAGCAGAGCCACCTTTTCATGATCTATGCCTTGTCAATAAGGTGACTTGGGCTGTGACTGAAAGGTTATGGACACTGGAGCCATCTTCAAATATGGGAAGAGTACCAGAATCGTGCCCCCAGTGGAGTCAGTAGAGTCCTGGACACTACTGAAATCCAAGAAAGCATGAGATAAACACAAAACAGTTGAAAAGGAAACAAAGAGGGAGTACACTCCTTGCTCAGGGGTCGCCGTTTCTGTATTCCTGGAATGTGGACCATGCCATCAGTGGTGCATAATGATAAGATTGTCAGTTTCTGGAGTGAGATCCTAGGCCAGTCCTGGTAATTTGACTGACTGACTATCTCAGTCAGATGAATTATGGGACTTACGGTACTGATTTCAATGCAACATATTTAAAACAAATAACTTCAAGAAAGCCACTACCATAACATGACAAGTCATAGCTGAGACACTCACAATGAAAATGCGGCTTGTCCACTCAGATCTGGAATGGGACTCACCATATTTCTGTAGCAGCCAATTGAGCTGTATGCATCAATGGCAATCACCCAGCAAATAATGGCAGCTTTGAGGTAACTACAACCTCCCCTCACCAGACCAGGAAGTATAGCACCAAGGTGGGCCCAGGAACTCAAGGACTGTGTATAACAGACCTGTAGGGCTCTTTGGATAGCCTAGATATGTGCAGTTTCATATTCACAAATCTTTTTTACTACACACACACCCACCCCACTCCCCCGTCCTTGGCCTGATTTCCTAGGGTTATCAGGTTCAGGAAACAGTGGCAACCCTTCATGTCAGCCATTTCCAGGAGTGAGGTGTCAATCCAGTTCTGAATCTGGCAGTATCATTTGGAAGCACCATTTGACTGACAGCAGTATTTTCAATGTTCAGAGCCAGTAAATACATATACTTGAGAGCATGGAAGAATCACATTGTGGACTTTGTGTGTACGCTGGTGTCGTAGAACGCATGTCCACAATACATGCATTCACAACACCCCAACCTTCAAAAGCAGCAATGCCACCAGTGCTAGGGATGATATACAGCCAGCACAGGAAATGTGACACGCTGAACCAAAACTAGCCCATAGTCCAAGCCATGAGATCTGGAACTGCACACACCTTGTTACCTTTCAGAGTAGGGCTCAGAATGGTGTTCAGGAATGGTTCAAGATGTACCCTAGGAACCCGATTCCTCTCCCCCCCCCCCCACCTCATGTAACAGGCAAACCACACTCTCGGCTCATAGACCTCAATGTGCTGGCATCAAACTCACAGTTGTCCTGTGAAGTATCTGGCTGTTACACCCACCCACAAACTATGTGGGTACAGCCAGCTACCCAACACACACAGCATGGAGATACAACAGCTATTCCCATGACAGCACAGCCCTTACTGGGCATTGCTATGTCACTACAGATTCACCATAAGCAGCTCTCTGTGGATGCTTTGCCCCTACATAGCCACAAATCTATTAGAGTGATTGCTGCCTTGTTGCATACAGAGTTGTGTAGATTCAGGATAAGGCCCTGCCCAAACACTGTGCATCTGCCACAGCTGTCCCCTTCCCTCCATGTGTACACCGTGTGCAAAGTACTGTTTTATGAAGCAACCCATTATGCCTTGCACCTTCATGGAACTCATATTTCCTTTCTACAACAAAACACTTACAGATGTCAGCAGAGCAGGGAGACTTGCATCGGAGACATGCTGCTTGTAGCTGTAGCCTACCAATGGCAGACATCTATTGCAGTCTAGGATGCCCTGACCCCCTCAACAGATCTGTCCAACTACGAATGGTCAAGTGTTTAGTGCTACAAGGTGTATGCAGTGCTGTAGACGCATATAACCAGTGTGCATAGGCCCTAGCTCTGTCCCTCACCTCCCCTTCATGTACATCCCGTGCAAAGTGCTTGTAACCATTCCCAGTGCCAAACCTCTTCATCCACTTATGTATACAGGGCTCCACTACTTGCAGAGAGCAAGGCAGCTGCACCCTCACCTGGACAATACTGTTCTTATTTGTCCCTGCCCAACCCGCAGGTGCAGAGTAGTCACACCAGCGGCATGACAGAGATCTGATTTTCTGTGTTTTGCTATTCACAGCTGCCCTGGCTTCAGCATTGGAGCCTGCACCTGTTGCCAGGCAGGAGATACTGCAGGGGGCCGAGGCACTGAGCTCCTGGGCAGCAGAAGGAGGGCCCAGTGCCACCTCCATGGTAGAGGGAAGCCGAGATGAGGGTGCTGAATCTGAGGCATAGTAGTCAGCTCTTGGGAGCAAGGAGGAACATGACCTGCACCTCTTCCTGGAGTTGACATCAGCAGAGGAGGCAAGGTTAGGTGGCCCAGCTCCCAGGTGGAGAACATAAGATATGCCGTACTGGGTCAGACTAAGGTCCATCAAGCCCAGTATCCTGTTTCCATCAGTGGCCAATCTAGGTCATACGTACCTAGCAATTTCCCCAAAAGACACAGGTTCCACAATGCTTGTACTGGGTCAAGCATCGATATCCTGGGTCCCTTTCTTAATAATGGTTTATGGACGTTTCCTCCAGGAACTTGTCCAAACCTTTTTTAAACCCAGCTACACTAACAGCCTTTACTACATCCTCCGGTAACAAATTCCAGAGTTTGATTACACGTTGAGTGAAAAAATATTTTCTTTTATTAGTCTTAATTAGTTTACCCTGTAGCTTCATTGCATGTCCCATAGTCTTTCTATATTCTGATAACAAACGATCTACGTTTACCCGTTCCACTCCATTAATTTATAGACTTCTACCATATCTCCCCTCAACCGTCTCTTTTCCAGGTTAAAGAGCCCTAACCCTTTTAGCCTTTCTTCATAGGAATATCCTTCCATCCCCTTTACCATTTTGGTGGCTCTTCTCTGAACCTTTCCTAATAACGCTATATCCTTTTTAAGATATGGCGACCAGAATTGCACACAATATTCAAGTTGCGGTCTCACCATGGAACAATATAGAGGCATTATAATATCTTTTGTTTTATTTTCCATTCCTTTCCTTATCATACCTAGCATTCTATTTGCTCTCTTGGCCGCCGCTGCACACTGGGCCGAGGGTTTTAACATGTTATCCACAATGACGCCTAAATCTTTTTCCTGGGTGGTGGTTCCTAATGTGGAACCTTGCATCGTGTAACCATATTTTGGGTTGTTCTTCCCTAGGTGCATAACTTTGCACTTGTCCACATTAAATTTCATCTGCCATTTTGATGCCCAGTCTTCCAATTTATCAAGATCCTCTTGCAATTTTCCACAATCCTCATGAGTTTTAACAAATTTGAATAGTTTTGTGTCATCTGCAAATTTGATAACCTCACTCGTTATTCCCATTTCCAGGTCATTTATGAATACGTTAAAAAGCAGCGGACCCAGCACAGATCCCTGGGGTACTCCACTATTCACCTTTCTCCATTGGGAAACTTGGCCATTTAGCCCTACCCTCTGCTTTTTATCTTTTAACCAATTCCTGATCCACAATAGTATACTGCCTCCTATCCCATGACATTTTAATTTCATCAGAAGTCTCTCATGACGGACCTTGTCAAAGGCTTTCTGAAAATCCAGATACACAATATCAACTGACTCACCTTTGTCTACCTGTTTATTCATACCTTCAAAAAAAAAGAACAGATTAGTAAGACAAGGCCTTTCTTGGCTAAAGCCATGTTAGCTGTCTCCCATTAAGCCAGGACTATCTACGTGTTCAGTAATTTTGTTCTTTATAATGGTTTCTACCATTTTTCCCGGTACTGACATGAGGCTTACTGGTCTATAGTTTCGCTGATCACCCTTGGAACTCTTTTTAAAAATGACTTTTTCTATCTTCTGAAAGTTTTTGCAGCACATCTAACAACTTACCACAACATATAAAGTATTAACAAATATAATACTTACTATCAACGCTAATAGATGACCTGGCAACTTATTATAACTTGATAGTAACACTTTCTATCATTATCTGAAAGTAAATGCTAAGTATACCTGAGTCGTTGCAGTATAAGAACCCCAAATATCGCTCTGTACGTATGTTATAACTAAACCTAATTTAACCTCTGATTTGTCTGAAATTTACAAGCTTACTGCTTTAGTAAACTAACATATATGATCTCTATTCCATATTAGCAGTAGAATTCAAATGTTATAATGCTGTTAGTATTGAAAGAATAAGCACCATAACAAAGTAATTGAGAAAATAAGAGTTTCCCATATCATTCTCACTGTTAATCACAACAGTAAAACTCAGTATACTGTGCCAAAAACTATCACATGATTTTTGTTGGTTGATGTTTCAATAACCTCAGGTGCAACACACTCCGTGTATACATACCTTATAACATACATACTACTACAATACAACCTTCCTTTAACTAAGATTAATTTGCACCACAGAAGAGAAGATATTGAATAAATAATCTACTCTACTCTCGACCTAATCATGGGTAGCATGAAGACTCAGGTTATACTGTCCATCTTATATCAGGGCAATTCACATTCCTTGTCATCTATCCAGCACTTTAACATACCAATTATTCAAAGCCGAGGTAGACATGCACCTACCTCGCTTATGTATAAGACAACTACTAGACATAAACAACATAATCACAAGCTTATCTGAGTGGAGTGGAGTGGAGGAGTAGCCTAGTAGTTAGAACACTGGCTTGGTAACCAAGCAACCAGGGTTCAATTCCCACTAGCACTCCTTGTGGCCTTGGGCAAGTCACTTAACCCTCCATTGCCTCGGAAGAAAGGCCTGGCAATCTACTTCCAGTGACACTGCCAAGAAAACCCAGGAGCTTCTGGGTCACCAGGAGTCAGGACTGACTCGAAGGCACATTACATTATTTATATATCCCCTTGTAATAACAACCCATGCCACATTTACCAGGACAACACCAAACCCATAACTAATGATAGATCCATCGGAATAAATTACCAATCATAATAGGTAATGTTAATAAGAATAGCCCAGATATTTTTTGCATTATGGAAACAAGGCTATCTGACACAGATACTATATTAACTAATCAGCTACTCATCCCTGGATACACTCTATTCCACTGTTCTAGGGCTACAAGCAGAGATGGAGGAGGAATTCTCATATTAATACTACAACAACTTAATCCATCCCTGAACATAGCTAAGAATTTAGACGACATGGATGCACTCCACACAGAGAATAATCCAGTTTAGACTCCTGCTCCATAAGCTTGTTAACAGCATCACATTCTGAACGTGCACGATTCTTACTTATAATGGCTAACCAATCACTTGCACTAGGAGTCAGGCCCTCAGCACTAAAGCATGCTATGGTAAGACCAATACTAAAACATAAATCCCTAGATAAACACAACCGCAACTCATATAGGCCAATTTCTAGTCTTCCTTTCATGACTAAAGTCATTGAAAAAATTGTCCAGACCTAATTGCAAGATTTTATCGACCAGAATGCCCCACTAGACGAACAGCAATATTGTAGCAGCAAAGCGCAGACAAACCAATGATACCAGGAGTCTGTTCAAAAGGTCCAAATCATTTATTTGTGCACAAGTCTCGAACCAATCAATTTCAAAATGGCTGAGCAAAGTTTTCAAGCATTACAACAACTTTTATTGACTTCTGTTCCATTCTAGGTATAGAAAAACATTTCATTGGTCCCGGTAACCTCCAGTACCTCCCGTACCTCTTCTATTGGTCCCGGTACTGATAAGTTTATCCAGTTATGTCCCTCCAGTGGGCATGACACCTGCATACCCCCCTTCTAGTCCCAATTACAATGGTCAGTTCATCAACTTGTTACTTTCACACTCTCAAGGTTATAGAACCAATTTGTACGTGCAGAGGAGCTGGGCTCTGCAACTCATCTGTCAGCACTCCTAATTATTTCTTTGCAGATGTACTTTTTCTTATCAGTAACTTTTAAACATGTCTTTTCTGTATTTTTCCATCTTTCAATACTGCAGTTCTGCTTACCTAAGCTAATTCAATACTTCTACTGGGTTCTATCTTACAATAGCAGCATATTGGGGGATGTGCAATCCTATATGCCTCTCCACAGGCCTCATTTACAGGTCAAGCTAGCCATGCTGGCCTGCTTATGTTCAGACACTGTGGGTCACAGGCCTGCACCTGCCACATTCCCCCCTTTGATTAATCTCACCCTATTACTTAATAAGGTGTGAGAATTAAATCACTTTCTGAAGAATCACATCCTGGCTAAAGGATTTCTACCAGGACTGGCTGTATATAAAGCCATGATTTTTGTTGCGGTCTTCCGCTCTACTGTACTATCAATAGTGTTATGAATGGAACGCATACAACATGGGATTAAACATGGTAATAAGAAAATAACAGCAACAAGGATTAGTACCAATACGATGAAAGTCTTAAATCCTCCCACCCATGAAAAGAGGTTAGCAAACCAATTAGGAAATTTCAATGAGTGCCACGTCTGTACTGGCATATAAGCATGTCTTTGCATATCTTTAGCAATTTCTTCATCTACTTGACCTTTATCATCTATTTTCAAACAGCAATTGGTTAAGTTCAGTTTACCACATACTCCTCCTTCAGCTGCTAACAAATAATCAAGTGCTAAGCGGTTCTGATATATCGCAGTGCGCATCTGTGTACTTTGTCTAGCTAAAAGCGTAAGAGCATGACTAGTTTCGTTAGTTATTATTTCAACTACTGCTTGTAAGCGAATAATACGATTAATCATATAAATTGGGGTACGATAACCATACATACCATCATCATTCCAAGTGGCGGGTCCATAATATTCAATGATTCTTTCTGGTGGCCAATCATCACCTTGCCATTTCTCCCACTTGCCTATCTGTAAGGCCTCTCTCTTCTGTCTTAGTGCTCTTTTGTGTCGGTGGGTAGTGTATACTGGGTATCCTAATTGTTCTCCATGTTCAGTGTTTAAAAGAAAGAAAGAAGGTCTGATGGTTCCTAAGACACATGCTCCTCCCCAGTGTGGTGGGAGTTGTGCATATGCTCGGTTTCCACAGATCCAATATAGGCCAGGTGGGGCTTGCCAGGCTTGGACTTTAGCAAGGTTAGTCCATAGACCTGCAAGTTCAGGAAATCTGGCTAATGGGTTAGGAGGTTCAGGATGTCCGATTCCTGACCACCATGCTATCTTCTTGGTCGTGGCATTATAGTACTTCTGGCTAAGACAGACCAGCTGTCCTACCTTTTGGGTGAACTGGGGTCCAGTTCTGGCATAGCAAAGACGTCCAACGATTGAGTGCGCTAACACCCATTCACTGGTAGTCTTATGTAATTCAGTCTGATTGTAAATCATGGAATAATTCAATTCTTGGGCTTCCCATGGCCACTGATCTCCCATTTGGGTTCCGCCACAGAAATAACAATCTGTGATCTTAAGACTAGATACTACTGCTCCGGCTAATTCTAGAAATAAATTCTGTGAGGGGTGAGGGATCTCAAACTTATTTACATGCATGGCTTCATAAAAAGTATTATGAATATGATATTTAGATGACTTGTGGGCTTGGGTATTCAATCTGATATACACAATGGTCCCTGGATCTATTGCTCCTCCAGCAATACGTAAACCAAACTTATATCCTTGTTTCCATGCATGGGGATTGTGTATACGTAAGTGTAAGGGGTTACAAGCATCTTTCTGACATTTATCATTTGTGGTTGGCTTGGTTAAAGTAGCCATTCGTTTATCTATTTTCTCATCAGTTATACCAGTGTTCCAGGTAGCATAAAAAACACATCCCCAATACGGGCAATAGTAGTCTGCTGCTGGGGCAGTACTATAGCCTGGTTCCTTTTTACCTGTACACTTTCTCCATCCCGTGGCACCTTCTGGACACATATACTTATGGTCATTTCGATACGCTTTCTCCCATGTACCACAGGTGGAATAACTATCTCTATTAATAGCATTACATGCATCAAAATTCAAAACAGCAGGTTTAGTAATGTCCTTAAGTGGTGGGGTAGCAGCTAGTATAGGTCCATCTGCATCCTTCCATCTTATTTCCATCGTGTAATAGGATGGATTCTGATGCGGATTATAGCATGTTTTAATCTTTCCATGAGTGCAAACATTTAGTTCAGTGGTGTTATAGATACACCGAGTTACTGTCCCCTTGCAGGTATAGTAAGAATGATAAAGCAAAGTCTGAGTTACTTTCAGTCCAATTCTAGTAGAAGTAATGCAGGCAGTGCATGGAGGTAAAGCATGAGTCTGTTCAAAACCTCCAAAGAAGGCAACCAAAGCAAAGCAAAAGTAAAGATACATGTCGATGTTGATTGGAGTTCTTCTGAATCCTCAGCTTGCTGATCTTGATCACGACGGTCTTTTATTCTTCGTCCCGTTTGCTAATGAAGCAATTTAACGGTTGCTGAGTGTTGATTGAAGATCCTCAGGTTGTCCAGTACACATTGACCAACTTATTAGCAATTTCAGTTGGCTTGTGGAGTCTGGCTTAGTCAATGTAGTCTCAAAGTAGTGTGTCAAATCACACACAAATTGGGTTCGTTGAAACAAAGCTGTTGCTGCATGGAAAACAGCAATCCTCTTCGAAAGACTTGGCTGCTGCAAAGCACTTGTGATGAAGTGTCTAAGCTGCTGGTTGCCGTCTCAAAGTAACTCGCAAGGGTGCATCAAGATGCTGTTCTGCTGTCCACTGCTCAGGTTCAGGATCGGCGGCGGGCTTGACTCTGCTGTGGTGGATCCAGGCGTCGATCTCGGCTACCTTTACTGCAGTTGGGGTAGACAGGATGACGGTGTACGGTCCCTTCCAATGGGGTTTCCAACGGTGTCTTCTTCCAATCTTTGATCCACACCGAAGTACCAGGCTGGTAGGGATGCAAGGGTTCCGTCAAGTTGATAGGCAACTGGTCTTGGATCCACGTATGGAGAGTCTGCAGAACAAAACTAAGAGCTAGAAGTTCTTGTCTGGTTATTTTTGAACCAATTTGGGCTAGACTTCCTTTGATTCCCTGCACTATTGGTGGGGGTTTACCATACAAAACTTCAAAAGGGGAAAATCCTGTTGACTTTACAGGAGCTGAGCGTATTCTGAATAAAGCTATGGGGAGCACTTGGGACCACTTCAATTGTGTCTCCTGACAAAGCTTAGACATTTGGGCTTTCAAGGTACGATTCATTCGCTCAACTTTCCCTGAACTCTGGGGTCTGTATGCAGTGTGGAGTTTCCATTGTATCTGCAAAGCTTTTGCGAACTGCTGAGTAACTTGGGAGACAAATGAGGGTCCATTGTCTGACCCTATTACTGCTGGAATTCCGAATCTGGGGACAATCTCTCTCATTAAGACTTTGGTAACTTCTCGGGCTTTCTCAGTTCTGGTTGGGAATGCTTCTACCCACCCAGAGAAAGTACATACTAATACTAATAGGTAATGGTACCCATTGGCTTTTGGCATTTCGGTGAAATCAACTTGGAGGTTGTGCATGGGGGTCACACCTCTTGACTGAACTCGGGGTGCTGTAATAAGGCCTTGCTTGGCATTATTCTTGGCACAAGTTTGACATTGTCGTGCTACTGAAGCTGATATGGTTGTCATCAGAGGGATGTAGAAATGTGGTCTGAGTGCTTTTTCCATAGCACTCTTCCCATAGTGGGTGGCTTCGTGGAAAGCTTTGACAAAGGATGGTCCTAACAGTTCAGGGATTACTATTCGTCCAGGAGGTTGACTGCCCTCTTCTGGTGGCAGCTCAATCCATCCATCTTTCAGTACTCCATTTTCTCTGTCACAATAGTAATCCAATTCTTTGGTGGTATATCGTGGGGTCCATAGATTCAAAGGTACTGGAAACAATGCTGCTTGCATTGGCATAGCTTGTGGGGCAATTTGTCCTGTCATAGCTGCTTGTCGTGCTGAGGCATCTGCAAATCTATTCCCTCGGGCAACTTCTCCTTTTCCTGCTTGATGTCCTCTGCAATGCATGACAGCTACACGTATTGGGGCCCATACTGCATCAAGTAACATCAATATTTCGGGACCCTATTTGACTGATTTTCCTCCGGATGTGATGAGTCCTCTTTCTTTATAGAGAGCTCCATGGGCATGCAGGGTAGTGAAGGCATATTTGGAATCTGTATATACATTCAGTATAAGTTTTTCTCCTAACAACAATGCTCTGGTGAGTGCTATCAATTCGGCTTTCTGGGCTGATGTGCCTGAGGCTAGGGCTGATGATTCAACTACTTCATGTTGAGTGACGACTGCGTATCCGGCACAGCGTCGTCCATCAAGGATGAGACTGCTCCCATCAACATAATAGGTTTGGTCAGGATTGTCTATGGGCACATCTGTCAAGTCGGGTCGGCTGGAGAACACAGTCTCCATGACTTCGATACAGTCATGTTCTGGGAGTTCTTCACTGATGGGTATCAAGGTGGCTGGATTCAGGGCATGGCTCACTTCGAGTTGTATCTGTGGGTTTTCACATAACATGCTCTGGTACTTCAACATTCGGGAATTGGTGAGCCAATAATTTGCTTTCTGTTCCATAAGGGCAAGGACTGCATGTGGCACAGTGACTCGTATGTTCTGTCCTAGTGTGAGTTTGTCTGCTTCACTCACTAGTAGCGCTGTAGCTGCAACTGCTCTCAAGCAAGGTGGCCATCCTTTGGCCACAGGGTCCAATTGTTTCGATAGGTAGGCTACAGGTCGCTCCCAATTTCCCAATTTCTGAGTCAACATGCCTAAGGCATTTCCCTGTGCTTCATGTACAAACAAGTGGAAAGGTTTGTGGACATCTGGTAGTCCAAGTGCTGGTGATGACATCAATTCTTCTTTTAACTTCTGGAAGGCTGTATCCTGCTCAAGTCCCCACTCCAGTGGCGACTTTTCTTCTCCTTTTGTGACTTCATACAGTGGTTTGGCAATTTGGGCAAAGTTGGGTATCCAAATTCGGCAATATCCTGCCGCTCCCAGAAAGGCTCTGACTTGCTTTCTGGTTGTTGGAGTTGGAATTCTGCATACCGCTTCTTTTCTTTCTCTGCCTAATCTTCTGCTTCCTTGGGTGATACGAAAACCCAAGTATTTCACTTCTTTTTGGCATAGCTGTGCTTTAGCTCTGGAAACTTTGTATCCAGCTTCCTCTAGTAACTGCAAGAGATCTTTGGTGGCTAGTATACATTCACTTTCTGATACGGCAGCTATCAACAGATCATCCACGTATTGGAGAAGCACTCTCTTCCCCGGGGCTACTGGATAGCTTGAAAGGTCTTGATTCAGTGCGGCACTAAAGATGGTAGGCGAATTCTTGAATCCTTGGGGTAATCTTGTCCAGGTAAGTTGGCCTCCTCTTCCAGAGATGGGGTCCTGCCATTCGAATGCAAACAATATTTGGCTTACAGGGGCTAATCTTATGCAAAAGAATGCATCTTTCAAATCCAGTACAGTGAAATGGGTAGCTTCAGCAGGTATCAGTCCTAGGAGGGTGTAAGGATTGGGTACGACTGGATGTATGGTCTCAGCTGCATCATTTACTCTTCTCAAGTCTTGCACTGGGCGATAATCATCTGTCCCAGGCTTCTTTACTGGCAAGAGTGGAGTGTTCCATGGGGATTGGCATACTTTTAGTAGGCCATACTCAAGCAATCTTTGTAGGTGGCGATGAATGCCTTCAATTGCGGCTCTTGGGAGAGGGTACTGTTTGACGTGCACTGGTGTAGCACTAGGCTTGAGGGTTACAATCACTGGAGCTATATGTTTGGCTAGGCCTGGGGGGCTGCCTTCTGCCCATACTCCAGGTGGTGCATCAATACTTTTCAAAGTTTGTTCAAAATAGGTATCTTGTATCGAACCATCAATGTAGTATCTCCATTCTTCTTCTCGGGGAACTGTCAGCAGCATCACTCCTGCTGGTTTAGTTTGGGGATTTACTGTCATTTGCATTTCTCCTTGCTCAGAGAAAGATATTTGTGCTTGAAGCTTGGCTAACATATCTCGTCCCAGTAGTGGCACTGGACATTCGGGCATGTAAAGGAATTGATGAGTTACTTGCTGTCCTCCCAGACTGCATATTCGGTTTTGAAGAAAAGACTTTGTGGCTTTGGCACCAGTTGCTCCTATAATGGTGACTGCTTTTGTAGTGAATGGGGCTATCTTTTTGTCTATTACTGAATGTTGTGCTCCAGTATCAACCATAAAGTCCATAATTTGGTCTCCTATTTGTATTCCGACCATAGGCTCCTGGAGACCTAAAGCAAACTTGGAGCCCGGTCTGTCCTAATCCACGTCATTCTCATCATGGGCTGGTATGGCCAATGCTTGAATGGCTCCTCCTCTCTCTCGCTGGAATTGTTCTCGATTGGCTCCTCCTCGGCTTCGGGGATAGCTTCGTCTTTCTTCTCGCCACTGATGGCTGCTGTCGTCATCATGCTGGGCGTCTTCGAGTTGCGGGCACGTATCTCTCCAATGTCCTTCCTCTCTGCAATAGGCGCATTGGTTCACGCCTAGTCTCTGGGTCCGGCCTCCGCCTTGACCCCGCCCTCTTCCTCTGCTCCTTCGACTAGGGACACCTCCCCTTTTCTGTTCCACTATGGCCGCAGCCAAAAAATCAGCTTTCTTCTTCATCTTTCTATCACATTCTCTCTGTCTTTCAGTATCACGATTCACATACACCTTATGAGCGACTTCCAATAACTGTGTTGCATTCATGCCCGCAAACCCTTCTAACTTCTGTAATTTGCGTCTAATGTCTGGTTGAGACTGGTTTACAAAAGCAGAATTCACCATACATAAACTTCCTGGTGCCTCGGGATCATAGGGAGTATACATTCTGTATGCTTCAGTTAATCTCTCATAAAAATCTGCTGGGCTCTCATCTATCCCTTGGATAACTCCTGCAACTTTGGAAAGGTTCATAGCTTTCTGGCCCCCCTTTTCAGGCCTTGTAAAAAGCCTTGGCGAAAACGGGCTAGGGCTGTGGATCCTTCATCTGTATTTGGATCCCATTGGGGGTCTTCATTCGGGAATTCTCTCTGAGCTGCTTCCCGACGGTCTATTATATTCTGCCCCTGTGCCGGAGCTACAGGGTTCTCTGCCATCCATTCAATAGCTGCTTTTCTAATTCTTGCTCGCTCTTCTGTCGTGAATAGGGTGGTCAGGAGCTGACGGCAATCTGGCCAAGTGGGTTGGTGAGTTTCCATAATACTAGTTACTAATTCTGTCAGCTCCTGGGGCTTACTAGTATAGGAGGCGTAATGTGACCTCCAATTTAATAAATCAGTTGTAGAGAAAGGGATATACACATAAGTTAGGGGTCCCGCTACCACTTCATCATTATCATTCTTTACGGGCACTCCCGGGACTTGCCGTAAGGGAAACAGTTTGGCTGCCATGGGTGTCTTTTGGGATCTAAGGGTTATCGTTGTTGCCTTTGCAGGAGTCGCTTTCTTTTTCTCAACAGGTTTTGCTTTGGGTTTCTCTCTCACTGGCGTGCTAGTGCTAACGCTAGCTTTCTCAATTATTTGTACATTTTCCTCCTCATCTGGGGGATTCTCTCTTTCTCCTTCTTCGGTCTCCACTTCTGACTCGCTTTTTAGGTCCTCCTCTTCTTTTCCCGCTAATTCTTCCTCTTTCTCTCCTCCGGGAGGGGGATCAGGGGTTGGGTCCCGCCTCGGCTCTGGCCGTCTCTGGGGTTCTGGGGCAGGACGCCGGGCTACTCTTACTGGACCTGGGGTTCGGGGCTGCCTGAGAATTATTTCTGGGGAATCAGGATCTGCCAGGATGGGCTTCTTTCTGGCTTTCTTATCCTGCTCTTTCATTCTAGGCTGTTCCGTTTTCTGTCTAGAATCTGCTTTAGCTAACATTATTCTGCACTGTTCCTCATAACAGCGCTGCGCCCAGGGGGGCGGATCTTCACAAATACTTAACCAGGAATCTATATAGGGGTACTGGTCGGGGTGCGCTATCCGCACTCTACGGTGTATTGACTGAATAATCTCTACTTTGAACGTTCC
Organism: Ichthyophis bannanicus; assembly: GCA_033557465.1. Lineage (NCBI taxonomy): Eukaryota > Metazoa > Chordata > Amphibia > Gymnophiona > Ichthyophiidae > Ichthyophis > Ichthyophis bannanicus. Next base: position 107,346,691 of record CM066047.1, on the reverse strand, counting down.
CTCTCGGGGCCAGATAGGGTCTAGATCGGGCCACTCCCTAGTACACAAAATCTGCAAACGGGCTGCTGTCATTTTAATACCATAATCTCCTGAATATCCCTCTTTAAAATGTGCGATCATACATTCTAATGGAGTGTTTCTAGTAGACCCCGCCCCTCCCATTTCGATGTGTGCGCGCAACAACAGACAGAAGGGAAAAGGAGGGCGGACCGTGGGTAAGGGGTCCTCACGGCCCTGGAAACGTATAAGGAGTACAAATAACAAGACAAGACGACAATCGCTTCCCCCTTTTCGCGACCTGAACGCGGTCGCCCGGTCAGGAAATGCGCTACTCAGGGGTCCGCCTTCACTTGGTCCGTGCTGCCAGACCTCTCATTCACACTTCGTTCACACAATCATGCTAGCAACGTATCCCAGAATGCATTCGTTTCTATCTGTTCTGACTAGTCTTTTCCAATTTCCCAATTACAAAAAGGATGGGGGTTTCACCCGGCGAATTCCATGCGGGGTTACTCGGCCCTTCCTTGAGAGTTGATCATGCTCTCTTACCAATTCCCAATATCTCGAGATTACAAATTCCAAAGTTCCAAGTTCCAATGGCAGTACTGCGCTTTCTATTTCTGTCTAGACCCAAAATCAAAACTATACTCACCGGATCCGGTCCTCAAACTTCCCAAGCAGGCGCATGAGTTGGACCTCGGACTCCCCTCACTCGGGTTCGAGGCGTTGACTCCAGCCGGGCTCGTCACCCGCCGAGGTCCGACCAGCTCCCTCCGATACAAGGGACCGGTGGCGCCAGGGAGCAGCCCTCGTCGGAAGGGCGCGATCCCGGCAGGACCAAGCCTATAGAGGCGGAAAGTCGTGGTATATTGCCCTATATACACTTTGATTCCACAACTTCCCGGCCAACGCACCAAGGAATATGTAGCAGCAAAGCGCAGACAAACCAATGATACCAGGAGTCTGTTCAAAAGGTCCAAATCATTTATTTGTGCACAAGTCTCGAACCAATCAATTTCAAAATGGCTGAGCAAAGTTTTCAAGCATTACAACAACTTTTATTGACTTCTGTTCCATTCTAGGTATAGAAAAACATTTCATTGGTCCCGGTAACCTCCAGTACCTCCCGTACCTCTTCTATTGGTCCCGGTACTGATAAGTTTATCCAGTTATGTCCCTCCAGTGGGCATGACACCTGCATACCCCCCTTCTAGTCCCAATTACAATGGTCAGTTCATCAACTTGTTACTTTCACACTCTCAAGGTTATAGAACCAATTTGTACGTGCAGAGGAGCTGGGCTCTGCAACTCATCTGTCAGCACTCCTAATTATTTCTTTGCAGATGTACTTTTTCTTATCAGTAACTTTTAAACATGTCTTTTCTGTATTTTTCCATCTTTCAATACTGCAGTTCTGCTTACCTAAGCTAATTCAATACTTCTACTGGGTTCTATCTTACAATAGCAGCATATTGGGGGATGTGCAATCCTATATGCCTCTCCACAGGCCTCATTTACAGGTCAAGCTAGCCATGCTGGCCTGCTTATGTTCAGACACTGTGGGTCACGGGCCTGCACCTGCCACAATATGGTGTGGAAACGCTCCTTTTGGCCTTGCTTGATCACCTTATTTGAGGGCTAGACAAATCAAGACATGTCCTTGTACTTATATTTCTTGACATTATCTCTGCATTTGACAACATCAGCCATAATATACTTCCTAAAATACTACACCACATAGGGATGCATGGAAACGTATTCAGATACCAACAGGCACAAAATCAGCCAACAAATTTCACAATCATATAATCAAGAACAGGGTATCCCTCAGGGATCTGCCCTCTCATCATCATTATTTAAATATTTACTTACAACCAATATGCAACATCTTCAAAAAGTTTAAGTTAGGCTATCACATCTATGTGGATAACATAATGCTGTATCTCCCAAAAGACATCATGAATCCTAATTATCAAATTCTAACTTCAGGCGTCAATGCAGCGATGAAGTGGCTAAATCTCCATAGCTTAAATATAAATTATAACAAAACTGAGGACCTTTTTGTTACAAGGAACCTAAACTTCAGCCCTCCCCCAAAACTACAACTTCACGACACCAAGCTAGAAGTAAAAACAGAAGTAAAATACCTTGGGGTTACCTTGGATCAGACACTTTCAATGACCTCCCACATAAAAGCAAATGATTAATACCATCTTATATAAACTAAGAATGCTCCAGAAACTTAGGCTATTCCTGGATAGTCATGACTTCTGTTCAGTCCTCCAGTCCATGAGCATTCCTCACTTTGACTTTTCAAATATAATTTTACAAAGACTACCAAAAACAAACCATTAATCACCTTCATATGGCCCAAAATATTGCAGCCTGTATCATCTGCAAGGTTAACAGCACAGAATACATCATGCCTATATTACATGAGTTACATTGGTTGCCAATATTGAGGCGTAGTAAATACAAGATACTTGTGATCACATTTAAACTGCTGAGGAAAATAGCCCCTTCATACTTAACCTCAATGATCAGAAGCCCAACTCAAGATAGAGCAAGAAGTCACAACAATAACACCATGGCAGTCCCCACTAACTACAATAACACAAACCGATCAACTAGTAACAGAGCATTCACCTATTTTTCACCCATACTCTGGAATTTCCTACCGGATAAGTTAACAGCTATTATGGACCTAAAACAGTTTTATTTCCTTACGAAAGTCTATCTCTTCATAGAACACTATGGTGTTACAACTGATGGAAACAAAATATACTCAACATAACAATGAACCTTTTACAAAATATCTCCCACAATCTAGCTACACTATTTAACCCCGATGAACACATAACCCACTTGTAAATACGTTAATTGTAATATATGTTATCTGTAAATGATATATGTTCCTATTTGTACACAACCCTCTAATGAATATTGTTGACATCACTGTAGTATACCCAAGTTCCATGTTTTTCTTAAGTTTAATGTAATTGTTTGTTTAATTGTAAACCGCCCCTGATCCCTGGAAGGGGTAGTATAGAAAAACTCATAAATAAATTAAATAAATAAATTTTATAATGCCTCTGTTTCATTCCATGATTTAACTGAACCTTGAATATTGTGTGCAATTCTGATCTCTATATCTTAAAAAGGATATAGTAGCATTAGAAAAGGTACAGATTAGAGCCACCAAAATGGTAAAGGGGATGGAAGGATACCTCTATGAGGAAAGGCTTTAAAAGGTTAGCAGGCTCATTTTGAGCCACAAATAGTGGGGATGGATGTCCCAACGGGACATCCATCCCTGCTATTCGTGCCCCCTCCCACCGGCATCTAGCTTCCCTGCCGGATGTACTGGGAAGCTAGACTGGGAAAGGGGAGGACCGGGGGTGGCGTTAGGGTAGGCAGTGGGCAGTCACCGGCCCCATCCTTATATGGCCGATTCTAATGTCAGCCCTGTATGTCTGGGGCTGGCGACTTGAACGGGGAAGTTATTCCACCTTCGAGGTGAAACAACTTCCCTGAACATTGGGGATCGGCGAGGCTGATGCTGGGAAAGGGCAGCAGAGGGCAGAGAGTATTTTCTGCAGTCCAATCCTGGCCCTGAGAGGCTAAATTGGGGGTCGGGCTGTGGGGAATAAACAGTTTGTTCCAGCGACCAGCATTGCAGCTTTTAAATGGAGTCATGGTGCCATGGCAACCGGACGCCATGGTGCCACAGCACCATTTAAAAGCCCTGACTGAGTTAGTCGGGCTTGTCTTGTACATGCAAGTTGGGCTGAGTCACAGTCCCAGCCTGCACATATAGGACTGATTGTGATTCAGATCCCATGGGGCTAGATGTGCCCCACGGGATCAGAATCACGACGCCCTCTGTATGTCCGGTTCAGACCGGATGTACAGGAGGGTTCTACATCCAGGACAGAATCGAGCCCTAGGGCTCTTCAACTTGGAAAAGAGAAGGCTAAGGGGAGATATGATAGAAATCTATAAGTTAATGAATGGAGTGGAACATGTTAAACGTAGATCGGTTGTTTATGCCATGAAAAAATAGAAAGACTAGAGAACACGAAATGAAACTACAATATAACCCATTTAAGACTAATAAGAGAATTTTTTTTCACTCAACGCATAATCAAACTCTAGGATTCGTTATCAGAGGATGTAGTAAAAGCTGTTAGTGTAGTTGGGTTTAAAAAAGGTTTGGATAAATTCCTGGAGGAAAGGTCCATAAAGCATTATTAATGAGGACCTGGGAAATCCACTGCTTACCCCAGGACGAGCAATGTGGAACCAATTTACCTTTTTGGAAGCCTGCCAGGTACTTGTTACCTGGATTGGCCACTGTTGAAAACAGGATACTGAACTTGATGGACTTTGGTCTGACTCAGTATGGCATTTCTTATGTTCTTAAGGTACTCTTGAGTAGGATTTGCTGCCTGGCATCAGATAGCTAGGTCTGGGTCAGTGGACAGGAGGACAATGACCCAAAACATACATCCGATGGTACATACATTTTAGAAAGCAATAGAAGAAAAATGTACTGTTTAGAACTGCCCATCAATAAGCACAAATCTAAATCCAATGGAGAAGGGTTGGACAGAACTGAAATCTGCCATTGTTAAAAGCAATCCTAAAAACATTCAATGAGCTGCAAGACATCACAGTGGCAAAGTGTAAGACCCAACTAGCAGGCAGCTGTGTGAAACATAAATGGCAACATGAAATGTTTGGAGGCTGTCATCACTGTCAAAGGTTGTGCAAACAAATAGTCATGAGAGTTGCCATTGATGATGTTCATAACTGGCATATTTTTTGGTAACTTTCAAATATCACAGTTGCAACAACAGTATATTTTAGTTGTTTACCTTGGAATATATTCTTCACATATAATGACGACATACGTGTGGATCTTCAAAATTGCCTCTCAAGATATTGTCCACAACATACCGAGACCTGCAAGGGTGCCAATAATGTTGATCACAACTGCATTGGTGAGGGCTGCCAGTCTTCCTGTGCCACTAATATAATGTTTATTTTGCCTGAATGAATACATGTAAATTGCAGATCTTGTTAGTGTCATGGACCTTGTAATGTGCAATTGACATATGATTATGACATACAATTGGTATATTTCCATGTCTTTCACAAGATATTGTCCACAACATATCAAGACCTGCAAGGGTGCCAATGATGTTGACCACAACTTTATTGGTGAGGACTGCCAGTCATCCTGTGCCACAAATATAATGACAAGGTGTTAGATAGTGCTGGGGAGTAGTGTGCTGTCTTGGTGCATGTTGGTACCAATGACATAGGAAAGTGTGATAGGGAGGTTCTGGAGGCCAACGTTAGGCTTTTAGGTAGGAAGCTGAAATCCAGAACTTCCAGGGTAGCATTTTCATAAACGCTTCCCGTTCCACGTGCAAGACCCAAAAGGCAGGCAGAGCTCCGGAGTCTCAATGTATGGATGAAATGATGGTGCAAAGAAGAGAGAGTTTTGGATTTGTTAGGAACTGGAGAACTTTTAGGGGAAAGGAGGGGCTTTTCCAAAGGGATGGGCTCCACCTTAACTGGGATGGAACCAGACTGTGGCATTAACCTTTAAAAAAGGAGATAGAGCAGCTTTTAAACTAGATTCCTAGATAATAGGGAAAGACAGCAATCGTCCAAAAGTGCATGGTTTGGAACGATGTATCCATGAAGGATATGAGCAAAAGATTGAAGTTAGGGCATATAACCCTGTACATAGTTAATCCTGTTACCTCTATTCTCCCCCTCCATGTTCAAGTATTCGTGTATATTGTTTATTCATTATATGTACAATGTTGAGTTTCAATGTAAACCGCTCTGAGTGAAGGACAGAGCGGTATAAATAAAAAAAAAGGTTAAATAAATTAATATAGACAGAGATGTTCTAATAAAGACAAAAGTAACCCAAATGCTCTTAAGTACAGAGCAAACAGAGCTTAAAGATTCCAAAAAACCAGATTAATATGAATAAAATGCAACCTCTAAAATACTTCTATGCAAATGCTAAAAGTCTAAAAATTAAGATGGGAGAGTTAGACTATATAGCACTAAATGAGAGGTTAGATATGATTGGTATCTCAGAGAACCAGTGGAAGGAGGACAACCAGTGGGACACTGTGATACCTGGGTATAAATTATATCGCAATGGTAGAGTAGATCGAATTGGTGAAGGGGTTGCGCTCTATGTTAGAGACGGCATTGATTCACACAGGATTGAAGTGTTGCAGGAAACAAAATACATTGTAGAATCTCTATGGACTAAAATTCTATGTAAAAAGGGGAAGGCGATGGCAGTGGGGGTGTACTACCGACCGCCTGGCCAGAATGAACAAATGGATGATGAAATGCTCAAAGAATTCAGGGATGCTATCAAAAGTTACAATACAGTAATAATAATGGGTGATTTTAATTTACCCCGCTATCGACTGGGTCAGTGTCACAGGCAAGACATGCTAGGGAGGTAAAGGCTATAATCAACATAGAACCAGAAAAATGACAACAGAAAAAGACCACATGGCCTTTCTAGTCTGTCCTTCCATATCAACAACTACAACAGCATGGTATACGCATAGCCTACTGCACAGAGAGGTGAGTTTGTAGACTGCTGTGCCCAATAATCTCAGTCCAGGTACTAGTTCACTTCCCAACAGTGACCTTAATGATAGTGGAACCTGGGTGTTGCTGAGGTGTGGATTGTTTAGGTTGATCAGAGTTACAGATTTAAAGTTTCCAGGAGTGAGATAGTCACGAAAGCTGGACTGCCTGACTATCAAATCATGATGCATTATTGGACCTGCAGTGAGTCTCACACTGTGTACAATAAGGGGCTCAAAGCAGTAAACTTCACTGGGTTGCTATTTGAAAGCCACACAACTATGATATAGTCAAGGAAAGATAACATGAGTTGTGAATGGCTGAAGTTCCTAGTAGGGTTTCCAATGAGCAGGTCCAGCCCATCCACTAGGCAGGCTAGGTAGCTGCCTAGGGCAGCAGATCTGTGGGAGGCAGATCATGTGCTTCTGCACACATGGCCTGCCTCCCCCTCTACAACATGCTGAGCTGTGCTGTGATGCCACCCCCTGCTGCTGCTGATTCCAGTGACAGGGGAGGGGATGGCTAGGCTTGATGGCAGGCCATGTGCTTCAGCACACATGGCCTGCTGCCAAGTCGAGCAGTGCCCTGCCCTGACCCCACTGACAGAATTGATAGCAACTGGGACGGTAGCACAGGTCAGTATGGGGAGGGGGCACCGCTCACCATATGGGGGAAGGCATAGCTGGGGGGTGGCATGGTTTGGGCAAGTGGCATGGCTGGGGATTCTGCCTAGGGCAGCAGAAACCTTTGGGCCGGCCCTGCCAATGGGCACCCAATGCACATGACAGGCATGATCCAGTCCAGGGTTTTAACCCATTGCATGCAGGGAGTTGTAGGCTTGCTTTTCTGATGGAGTGCAATCTCCCTGTATTCAATGTGGTTAATACAGGTCTAGATCAGGTTTGTGAGGTCCATCTGGAGCCAGTTGGCAACCTGAGTTCCTTGAGTGAGAAGTCCACCCAGATCTGCCTTCCATACATTCTCCTTCTGATGCAATCAGGAATATGCAGCCCTGATTGGCAGGGGGTCACAAGAGGAAATAAACTAACCTGAGAGCAGTTCAGAAATTATGATAAAAGAGCACAGCAAAGGCATTTGCACACGGTTTGGTATTATATTGCACTGTTTATTCTACATTTAATATGATGTTCCTTGTAAATAAGTTCTGTTATATCTCAATGTTCCATGTAAAACAAACTTGCTTTGTTAATTGTTGTTAACTGTAAACCGCAACTGAACTTTGGAAGATGCGGTATAGAAATGTGAATAAAATAAATAAATAAATAAATTTTAAATAGCTAACTCACAGCTTTCAGCCATTGGATGTACAATTTTTTAAATTTGGTGCTCCAGTCAAGAGACCCATCTGTGAGTATAGGTGGCACTCATGCTACCTGGAGAGTACGACTGTGATTGAGGGGAACAGGTGCTGATTTTCCAAGTTAGTGAGTTGCAACTGTGAGCATGTGACTCATTCCAGCCTCGCTGACCAGAGATTCCTGATGTATTCTGGGACCTGAAGTCTGGACTATCAGCTAATTGATATGCATACGTCACATAGCTGGCCTACAGCACAGAAAATGTGACAAGGGTTGTGAACCCACTGAGTTCCTAGAGTTATACTTCTAAGCAGTCCTACCTTTTAGACATTCTCCTTCAGATGTATTGTGGAGTATTTTGCAGTGAATGAGAGGGGACACATGTGGGAAGACAAAAAGATAATGGCATATAAAACACAGTAACCTATGGTAATTACCTCAGAGTTGCTTATGGAATCAAACTTCTGAATCCGTAATTTCTGAATTTGGTGCGCCAGTCAAGAGACCCATCTGTGAGTGTTAGTAGAAGTCATTCTGCTTAGAGAGTAGGTCTGTGATCAAGGGGGCAGGTGCTGATTTTCTGAGTGAGTTGCAGCTGTGAGCATGTGACTCATTCCAGCCTCTCTGACCACAGATTCCTGATGCATTCTGGGACCTGATGTCACGATTGCAATGGCCACATTGAGGGACTGATAATAGCATATTGCACTGGCCTTTCATGGTTCATTTTACCTTGCTTGGATAAATGAACCAGTGACAGGAGTGATATTGTGAGGCCATCCTGGAGTTGTGACTATTTCATAGTGATGCATTTTTGTATTAGCAGCACTGATTGCTCATGGCTCAATGAGGGACTACAAAATCCATATTGCACTGCTCTGCACATATTCCTAACATGACCTAGGCAATGTTGTCCCTCCTGCAATTATGTATTTTTCAAGCTCTGGGACAGTATATCATTCCACAGGTGTGTGCCTTTCAACTAGTGCAGTCTGTTGTTTATAGTCCTGTTTGTGGTAATTAGTATACTGACTTCAAGTCCCAGAATGCATCAGGAATATTTGGTCAGAGAGGCTGCAGTGAGCCACGTTCTCACAGCTGGAACTCAGTAACATTGAAAATGTACACATGCCTCCAGGACATGGTTATCGTAGAAATTGAGCACAAGGGGGTGTGGCTGCCCTTTGCAACTATTGCGACCCTTAAGCTGACAATACCTAGGTAAACTCAGCAGCCCAAATGCCATTAGAGGCCTCACTATGTAACTTCACATTCACCCCTCAATCACAGGCCTCCTTTACAAGCAGAGCGATTGCACCTATAATCCCAGATGGGTCTCCTAAATACAGCAGTGATTCAAGTAATTACACATGCAAAGGTCAGATGTTTGACTCTTTTAGCAGCTCTGAAGTGGCTGTGTTTCCTAGGCATGACCTTTTCTCATGAATTATTTACTGTTTTCTGGAAAAAGTATTCAGTCATGTGTCTCCTTGCAGTCAGTGCTATGCATTCCACATTCCATCAGAAAGATAATGTTTGAAAGGCCTGACTCTAGGAACTTGGTGAGTTGACAGTCCTTGTCAGATCTGCAATGCTTTAGCCCATGTAGTTTTGTGCTAGGAGGCCTGTGAAGTGTGCTGTTTCTATGAGCTGCTTGTACACATTGGGATCCTCATTGCAGGTCCCATAATGCATCATGATTCCATAGTGGCAAAAGCTGGACTGGCTGACACTCTGACCCCTGCAACTAGGTAACATGGAAACTCTGCAACTCTGTCCTGGAAATAACACAGGTACACTACCAAAAAACTGCCTCCAGTTTTGCAACTGATTCCTATAGATTTTGGGGTGCTGAATCCAGGAAAAATAGCCAAAATGTTCCATCACGTCACGTTTTCTTGCAAAATTAGATTTCTTACCCATATAAGGAATGTTCACATAATTTCTTTTTAGCCGACTGCAGTTTATTTTCTTGGCCCAAAATAGAGGTTGTAATGGTTAACTAACTAGAAACACTCCCTCATGATATTTTAGAGTGTTTTGTATTCATTTTATACATTAACAGGACAATTGGGAGGCGGGGGGCTAAATCCAGTACTCGCGCTGGCGCATGCTCTTTCCTGTTCGCCTCGCCTCGTTCGCTCGCTCGCTCAAACACGGTGGTTGCGACATGAACGTTCCTGTCAAATTTCAGTTTCTTGCAAGTTCATTATTACCTTTTGTTTGCTCAGTCGTAATCCAGCTTTATTCCGAAGTGGTTCACTACAGTTATAGTTTGCAGTGCTGTGTATTTGTGATGGCTCACAGAGCCAGAGGTTGCGTCAACTCTCCGGACAGTTTTTGTTTTATTTGTGGGGAATATACCGTGAAAAAGCGGCAGAGGAACATTTCTGCATTTATTAAAAAAGTATATTTCGCCTATTTCGGTTTGAAGTTAGGCGATCAAGACAAACCGTGGGCTCCTCACAAAGTGTGCAAGACATGTGAGGAAGATCTACGCTTATGGATGAAAGGTAAAAAACAAGCATTTCGTTTCGGAATACCTATGATGTGGCGTGAACAAAGAGACCACAGCAGTGACTGCTATTTTTGCTCTTGCATTGTGAAGGGATACAACTTAAAAAATAAGAACGTAATAAGTTACCCCAACCTTCCCTCAGCAATTAGGCCTATGCCTCATAGCAACGAAGTACCTGTGCCTGAACCACCAAAATCTTTGGATCATATTTGTGTAGACGGTTCTGATCATGATGAGACTCATCAGATGGCTTTTCCCGATGAGTCCAGTACTTCCGAGTTTGAAACTGAACCAGATCCGAAACCTGAACTTTTCTCTCAAGCTGAATTGAATGATTTAGTCCGGGATTTAGGACTCCCAAAAGATGCTGCCCAACTGCTAGGTTCTCGGCTTAAACAGAAAAATCTATTGTCACCAGGAACAGCTTTTTATTGGTACCGCAACCGCGAGACACAATTTTTGAAGTATTTCAGCAAAGAGGAAGATTTGGTATTTTGCAACGATATATACGGAGTGATGGAAAAGTATGATCCTGCTGAATGGCGGCTGTTCATTGATTCGTCAAAAGACAACAAAAAAGGTGTTCTTCTTCATAATGGCAACACATTCGCTTCAGTTCCTATTGCTCACTCTGTTATTCTCCAAGAAAAATACGAGAATTTGGCCCTGATTCTTCAGAAGATTCGTTATGATGAGCATAAGTGGATGATTTGTGGAGACATTAAAATTCTATCCATGCTATTAGGGCAGCAATCCGGTTTCACCAAATATCCCTGCTTCCTTTGCTTGTGGGATAGCCGGGCCCGCGACCTACACTGGGGGAAAAAAGACTGGCCAATTCGGGAGTATTTGAGACCCGGTGAGAAAAATGTTCTTCATGAGAGCTTGGTACCTCGTGATAAAATTCTATTACCACCTCTCCACATTAAGTTGGGTCTCATTAAGCAATTCATCAAGTCTCTTCCAAAAGATGGTGAGTGCTTTCGGTACCTTTGCTCAACGTTCCCCCGACTTTCTGAAGCAAAGCTAAAGGAAAGCGTGTTTGTTGGCCCTGATATAAGGAAACTCATTTCAGATGGAGCATTCGCTGAAACGATGTCTGAGAAGGAAAAAGAAGCCTGGGATTCCTTCAAGGATGTTGTTCTCAAATTCTTGGGGAACAGGCGGGATGAGAACTATAAGGATATTGTTGCCAGGATGCTCAATGCCTTCAAAGAACAAGGCTGTAACATGAGCCTGAAAGTCCATTTCTTGCTAGTTATTACCACAGTGTCGGATCTCATTTATTAGAATTTTATTTTCACACCATCGGGTGTTTGTCTTCATGTATTGCAATGGTGCGGTTTGTGTTTTCTATTCTTACATACCTGTACAACATTTTTTGCACATTTCTTTGCTTTGCTTTGTGTCTAACCTCGCTCTTATATGCTCAATGTTTGTGCACATGTATGTGGCTGTTTTAAGTGCAGACAATTTTGCTACCATCACAGTGTGTTTTGTTGACATTACTCTATTCTTATGTGCTGCCTTGTTACAATTTTCTTTATTCTTATTTGAATAACTACTAAACAATTAGTATAAAGAATTCATCCAAGAAACTTTTATCTCGATCGCACTCAATCTGAAACGTTCACCTCAAACTGCTAACCCAATGTAGCAAAACATCTGTACGTGATGGAGCAAATTGGTTACCAGATTTGGATTCAGCGCACCAAAAAACGTAAAAATCAATCGAAACATTAGAGGCAGTTTTAAAAAAATTTTTTTTAGTGTACCTTTGTAATTACCCTGGCATTTCAGTGCAAGGGGGGGAGGGTTGCCTTCATTGAGGCCTCTACCTTCCAAATAGGGTGAGGTTTAGCTAAAATCACATAGCTCAGCTAGCTAGAGTTTGAGAGTTACACACTCTGGATTCCAAGGGTCTGCTGTAGGGTTGCCAACTTTTTCACCGAGAAAAACCCGACACCTGTGGCTCGCCATGTTCCACCCATTCTCTGCCACTAGTCCCACCCCTGCCCCACCCCGCCCCCAGCCCCACCCACAAAAATTACCGAGGATACGTGTAGGCTAACTTCCTTGGTCAGATAATAATTAAACTGGGAACCCCAAAAGCCAAACATGAAATGTACAACACTGGAGAAATAAAACTATAAAGTAATTTCCTCTTGCACTAAACAAAAACGCAAAGATGTTAGCAATGCACACTTCCCAGACCAGACATATTCCAGTTAATAAATTCAAAATAAAAAGTATTTTTCTACCTTCTGTTTGGGCATTTTATTTTTCATTTGCAATTGCTCCAGTCACTTTCTTCTGGTTTCTTCGTTTCTTCTGCGAGCTATCCATTTGTCCTTTCTTCTCTTTTAGATGTTTTCCATTCTCTCTCTATTTCTGCTTTAACATACTGATTGTTTCCCTTTTGCTCTTTCCCCCATTTCTTTCCTTATTCCTTTATCATCCATTTAAATTTCACCCTTCCATTCTCAAGCCCCTCTTACTCTCCCAATACCCGGCCCATCATAGACTTTTCTTCCACACAAAATATCTTTTCCCCTTCCATTCTCATTCCCCATCCATTCTAGTCCTCCCCCAAAATCAGTTCCCTTATAGTTCTAGACCCACCCAGCATCCACTCCCTCCTAGTCCCATTCTCCCATGCCCCACATCAGCCCATTTCCAGTCCTATTGTAGCCCCCATCAGCCCATTTCCAGTCCTATTCCAGCTCTTCATCAGCCCATTTCCAGTGCTAGCCCTCACATCACAGGCCATTTCCAGTCCTAGCCCCCCTCCCCAATCACAGCCCATTTCCAGTACAAGTCCCCCATCACAGCCTCTTTATAGCCCTAGCCCCCCCCCCCATCACAGCCTATTTCCAGTCCTAGGCCCCCCCACCATCACAGCCCATTTGCAGTCCTAGTCCCCCCTGCACCATCACAGCCCATTTGCAGTCCTAGCCCCCCTAATCACAGCCTATTTCCAGTCCAAGTTCCCCCTCCCTCCACCATAGCCCATTTCCAGTCCAGGTCCCCCCCCATCACAACAACATTTCCAGTCCAAGTCCCTCCCCCCCCATAGCCCTTTTCCAGTCCAAGTTCCCCTCCTCACAGCCCATTTCCAGTCCAGGTCCCCCCCCCCATCACAGCAACATTTCCAGTCCAAGTCCCCCCCCCATTGCCCTTTTCCAGTCCAGGTCTCCCCCCCCCAGCCCATTTGTAGTCCTAGCCCCCGCCCATCACAGCCCTTGCAGTCCTTGGCCTCTCCCCCCGCCCCCGACCAGCACCGCGGCTGTCTGAGGGGCTTCAGAGGGAGCCGGAGAAGCCCGCCCGAGGCCCCGGCTCCCTCTGTACAACTGCCAGCATGAAGATCCTTTTCCTTCACGCTGGCGGTTGTTTCTGTGAAGCCGCGAATGCTGGGAAAGGTTAAAGGGCATTTCCTTTAACCTTTCCCAGCAATCTTGGCTTCACAGAAACATCCGCCAGCGTGAAGGAAAAGGATCTTCACGCTGGCAGTTGTACAGAGGGAGCCGGGGCCTCGCGCGAGCTTCCCCGGCTCCCTCTGAAGCCTTCCGGTGTGCGGGCTGTTTTTTTTTTTTTAACTCCACGGACTTCTTCGGATCGGAAGAAAAGCCGGTTTTTTGCTCTGGCTGCTTCCGATCTTGCGGCCAGAGCAAAAAACCGGCTTTTCAAGGGCCGGTTTTACCTCTGCCCCGGCAGCCGGCCTGGCCATGGAAAAACCGGCCAGGCCAGCTGAAAACCAGCCGGTTGGCAACCCTAGTCTGCTGTTGCCAAGTAAATTCACTGTGTGGCTCTGTTTCCTAAAACAGGGGCTATTCTCATATTAGCTTTTCATGTGGCCTGCTTGGCATTTGTACCCCACCACTTGCAAAAGTATAATAATTAAATATCAGTCACCCAACAGCCAGCTGTTTCAATACCTTCACTCCTCAAATTGTTATAACAGTGCTGAGTGATGCAGGATATATGAATTGTGGGTAGAACCTGCAAACCTTTATTTATTTAACCAGTTTTATATACCACCTTATCCTTCAATCAAAGTGGTTTACAGCGAACTAGGCTGGGTATTTATTTATTTATTTATTTATTTAACATTTCTTCTATACCGCGCTATTATAATCAGTGCGGTGTACATCGAACAAAACATACTACAATGCATACAAGCAACATTGAGTTTACATAGAACAGGAAAAGAAACATAGGACAACCGGGGTAACTATTCACAGGGTAACTATTTACAGGTTAAATTAGTATTGTCACCAATACTCTAAGCTAATTTGGTATCAACTTCATTTTGTGGACAGGCGTAAAATTAGTGGGTGGGCAAGAGTATAGGCTAACCATTTTCTGGTTGTAATATGGTGCTATGGTAGCTGTGACATGAGAGAAGTTTACCCGATGTGTGGGTGTCAGGGTTGGTGTCAGGGTAGCATATTGTGAATAGGTGGTGTTTCAAAGGACGGGGGATGGAGAGGAAATAAACATCTAAGAGTATTTACAATTAAATGAGTCAGTTGCAGACCATGTGATCATGCCTAAAGTCAGGCTATGTGCCCTGGGAAAGTTTGTAGCATTCTGCAAACAGAGTGGTCTTGAGCATCCTTTGGAAGTCTTTAATGTCTCTCGTGGTTCTCATAACCTTGGGTAGGGAATTCCATAGCTCCAGTGCATAGAGGGAGGTGCTCTTCTGGATGTGGCATGATTGGTTCTCTGGAATTCTACAGGGGTGACGATCCTCTTGCTCATGTTGTAATTTAGTGGCCGGTAACATTTGTATAGGCTGTTAAGCCCGCGTTATTTTCTAGGACTCATAGAATTATATTGGTTCATTTTCTATCCAACCATTTAACACATCCAATATTAAAGTAATAAAAACAAAAACATAGTCCACTAAACTTTGACAGATTGTAAGAATTGGATGCAGAACTAATTTGGAGCAAAATCATATATAATACTGTATGCCATGGTTTTGCAAAATAATTTTTAAAGGCAGCCAAAATAAAGCAGATAACAGATATTTCTTGCAACCTATGCAAGTCTTGCATAGCACTGTATTTCATTTCCCTTGCCATGAAACAATTGGAATGTCTTCTTGATTACTGATTTTCATTACTACTATAATTTAGTTTGAGTAACTTATTGCTGTGAGGTGATTATGACTGACAAACAAAATCAGGTCCAAGCGCTTAATAGATTTTGACAATTTACGAAGACATATTGCAGATGTTGAATTATTTATTTATTTTTTCCTTCACCCCCCCTCCTTTCATAACCACTGCTTACTGTTTGTATCTTATTACATACTTCCTTGGTTCAAGTTGTATATTGTTGGGGTAATTTTTAGACATCTCATAGGACTTGTCTTTGAAAATCTGGCTGACAAGGGGACAACAGGTGCAATGTATCCACATTCATTTATACCTACTTAAAAGCAACCCCCCTCCAGAAATTAGTCCCTTGAACACAAAGTGTGGCCCTATTCTCACAGTTATCTGCCACTTCATTTTTCCTGTCACCCCCATCGTCGATTGTCTGCTATGTCTCCACGCTTCTGTGATTTGCTGGTTTTTTTTAGCTTAAGTTGCATTATTATCTTTTCTAGATTCACTGTGATTTGCCTCATTTCCTTTGAATTATCACCATCAAATAATGTTTCCAGCATCCATTTTAGTAAAGACTAAAGCAAAAAAGTAATTTAGCCTTTCTGCCTTGACCTCATCTTCCCTGAGTGCTTACCTTACTTCTTCGTTATTACGTCCTCTGAGACATTTCACATCAATTGTCCTTGGGAATGTTTTTATTGTGAGTTTTTTACTCTATGGCAAGACAAATTTCAAATTCTCCTTTGGTCTGCATAGAGCTGTGATGCAAATCCATTATTTTACTGCTCATTTGTATCCCTGCTTTAAGTGTTTCAGCGTGACATCCAGAGGTAGTGGAACTGCTGTGATCATGGCTCCAAAACATCTAAAAATTGTATTGTAGATCTCCCGTCCAAGACTGCTACTCCCGCTGCTGTAACTCAACCTTAAAAAGAGCTTGCTTCTCCTTATGCCTGGAACAAACTACCCGAGTCAGTACCTCAGGTTCCATTTCTGGCTCTGTTCATATTCAGGCTAAAAACGTACCTATTTGAGACTGCTTTTGGATCCTGATCTCCTCAGCCTCTTGTTCACCTCTTATGTGTTTCTTTACCATTCCTCTAGGCATATCCTAGTCCCTAGTTATTACGTTGTCTGCCTTTACTAGATTGTAAGTTCTGATGAGCAAGGACAGTCTCTTACATGTGTCTGTACAGCGCTACACAAATGATAAGTAATAGTAAAAGAAAGGGAAAAAAAAACCTGTAAAACTTGACCCTAGCTACACTCCCTGTTCAGTCTAAGTAGTCAGAACACACAGCAATTTAATCCGGGAACCCTTCCCATCTCCCACCACCCTTCCCCCCCAAACAAATCTCTTTCAGTTGGACTCCCATGTGTACTTACTTCAGTGTACGTTTATGAGCAAAATACACAGATACACCTGGCGGTCCATACAGGTCTCCACACAGTGCAATTTTCTGTGAGTACCTCTGAGTTTTTCCTAGAAAACCAGAATTTTCTGGTGGTCTGTAGTGAAATTTGACCTCTTTCTATAATCTTATGTTTCTTCTGCCTTCAAATGCAAGAAACCTTTCAGTCCTCTTCTGTTCTACGGCATTGTTTTATACCAAACTAATACATTCCTTTACTAAAGTACCAAGAACTGCTTCAACAGTTTTTGGAAATCCTATACATGATCATTATGTTAATTTGAGGAGACGCAGGGAGGACAAGCATTTCCTTTACTTTCTTGTAAGTACAACAGAAATTACATTCTCTTAATGTGAAGTATATGTTTTCCTACTAGATAAAGGATCCCTCCTCCCTCTCAAATGCATATAAGTTAAACTCCAGTGTGTTCATGCGTTACTAATACACAATTGAAAGCCTTAATGGGAGCAGCAAGTTTTCTACTGAACTGTTCCAAAACTTTCAGACAGAACAGATCCCGTTGTAGTAAGATTTCTGCAGTCTTGCACTGGTTGTGGTGAATAAAGCAGTGGCCAAGTAATATATGACAGCTTCCTTTCGAATCAGTTTGCAAAAATCTTTACTGTGTTACAAAGATAGTACTGGAGATTAGTAAGAAAAGGGTACATGGGTGGAGGGGGAAGGATTTTTGGAAGGTTTTCTGCAGGTAAACAGATGCTTATCTATGGAAAAACACCATCTGAAATTTCCCTCTAACCCTAATGTGTGGAAGATAGGAGCAGTTGTTGAGAATGGGTCCTCCTCTAGTACATACTGCGATTACATTTGAAATCCCTGTGACCTTGCATATTTAGCAACTGCAAAGTACTGAGGGTAAAGAACGCCCATGGAAACAGGCTGCCACTGAATTTTCAAAAGGAAACGGAGGGCAGTTTGCTTGTAAAAATCAGCTTGCAGTCCCACGGGCAGAACCAGTAAAAGGGTAGGAAGAATCAGAGATGTCAAGGGTGAACCATCCCAAAGAGTGAGATTTTTTTTTCAGATGATGAATCCACAGTATAAATCTAGAAAGATGTAAATATAGTATTGTTTTGCTTTGGAAGACATGAGTGCATCTCGTGAAGCAGACTCTTGTCTTCATGCTTCAAGCGAGTGGTTAATCTATAAGGTACCATCTCACTGTCATAGGACTGGAGGGTGGCTGATTGGGTTCCTCTTCATAAAAATGGTACAGTAATGGAGAAGAGGTTAGAAACTTCATACTGGTTAGCCTTATCTTAGTGGTATGGAAAACTGATGGAAAAGCTAGTCAACTATCTACAATCTAATAGATTGCAGAAGCTGAGGGATTCCTTGATTGGGCAACTAGAGAATTAGATCACAGATTTGATTCACTTGGATTTCAGTCAAATATTTGATACTGTCCCACAAAGTTTCCAACCTTTTCTCCCAGCAGAACTTTGCACCCATCTTCACAGATGGGTAACCATATCTTACCTATCCATGCCAACTACTAAGTTCTATAAACCCTTCCTTTCCTGTAAAGATTCTTTGTGCTTGTACCATGCTTTCTTGAATTCATCTCCACCACCTCTTTTGGAAGACAATGCCACACATCCACCACTCTTTCCACAAAAAAAAATATTTCCTTACATTACTCCTGAGTCTTTCCCCTTCATCCTAGGCCCCCTCATTCCAGAGCTTCCTTTGAATTCAGAGAGGCCTGCCTTCTGTGAATCTGTGCCACAGAAGTATTTAAATATACTACTACTCTTATTACTACTTATCATAAGGCATATGCAGCTCTGTACATGTACAAGAAAGAGGCAGTTCCTGCTCTAAGCTAGACAGAGAACACAACTACTCGGGACTAGGGGAATTAAAGGGGAGTGGCAAGCTACAGATAGGTGATAAGCAGGAGAATGAGGGGATCAGGGTCTAAAAGCATCTCGAAGAAGTAGGTTTTCGATCCTGATCCCCTAGTAGTAGCCTCTTTCAAAAATTGGAAAAGGGATCCAAATGGAGCAGTGGCAAGTTAGATGTAAGGCATTGATAAGAAAGGCAAAAAGAGAATTTGAAAAGAAACTTGCTGTAGAAGCAAAAACCCATAATAAAATCTTTTCAAGGACATTTTGAAGCAAGTTGCCTATGAGGGAATCAGTTGGATCACTGGATAATTAAGGAGTAAAAGGGGTACTTAGGGAGACAAGGCCATAGCTGAGAGACTAAAGGGATTATTGTAGAAGCCTTTTTCTGCTTTAAATGTAGATGTGGTAACAGAAACACATGCAAGGTGCATCCATATGAAAAACACAATTTTGGAAAGGCAGCAATGTGCACATTTTTACATTGGGTATGCCGTTCTTTGCATGTTTTTCCAGGAGGCATTTCAGGGCATGGCATGAGCGGCACCAGTGTTTGCACTTCTATGACATCTGTTTCTTGTGTGTGGTTCCCTGCTGCCTGTGTGCACATGTGCGCGTGTGTGTGTGTGTGTGTGTGTGTGTGTGTGTGTTTATCTCAGTGTAGGTGTGGGTGCAGGGAGTCACTGGATGTTGGTGGAGGAAGGCAGGAGACATGAGTGATATGAAAATATGGTTTGTTCAGGCCAGCAGCATGAAGCCTACAGGGAACACAGGAGGGCCACCAGAAGGCATCTATATCAGAAGACTTAGGACTTAGTTTCTAAACCACACTGATGAGCAATGCCCCACCAGGCTCTGCTTTGACCATCTCTGCTAGGAGCTAGAGCCACTCCTCAGCTCCACCACCCAGAGGAGCCGGTCCATGCCCATCCATTTCAAGGTCATCATGGCCCTTGCCTTATTTACCACTTGCAGTTTCCATTCAGTGCTGGCTTTCACGGCACGCCTCAGCCAGTCAGCCATGTCATAATGCATCTCATATTTTCTGAGGGCTTTTCTCACCCATACCACAGAATATTTAGCCTTCCCTCACACTGTGCAGCAGAGACAGCAAACTGTGACCCACTTCTTTGATGTGACCAGATTTCCATCTGCATTGGGGGTCATTGATTGCACACATGAGGCCAACAGGCTTTCATGAAGGAGGAAGACCGCATTCAACAACAGAAAGGCATTCCACTCACCCAAAATGCAGGTGGTCTACAATGCACAGGGAGAGATACTAATGTGTTTTTGAAGTTCCCAGGGTTGGCTATGACTCATAGATCATGATCCACTCTGGCATCTATGAGAGATTTGAGAGCAAACATACCATTGGTGGATGACTGCTAGATAAGCCCTGCACTATGCTACTCTAGTACCTAGGCATACACATGCCAGGAATTCTCAGTGGTCCCTGGCAACAACAACAGGCGAACAGAGCACCTACCTACCTATCACTGCTAATACCTTGGCTTATTGCTCTAAATAAAATAAATAAATAAAAATCTGCTTTCATTATCTCATGAGATAGTGGCTATCCTCTAATGAGATGGCTCATGACCCCCCATCATCATATCCCAGACAGATGCAGAGGAGCAATACACCAGGGCCCACAGACAAAACCATTACATTTCTGAGATGATCTTCGGTCTGGCCAAGAGCCCCATCTGGTGCCTGGACTAATCTAAGGAGAACGCCTCTACAGCCCAGCCAAGGTCTGCCAAAAATTCATGGCCTGCTACTTGCTAGACAGTTTGTCAATTAGACAGTGACAATCTCTGCTCAAAGGAGTGGAGATGGCAGACCCAGACATAGATATGATGCAGATGCCCTGAGGGAAGAGGGCACAGCCTATCCCCATCAGCTTAGTTTAACTGTCAGAAATGAGCAGATATGTAAGTATTTTCCGTGAAGATCTGTTTTTAAGAGACAGAAGCAAAATGGACAAAACCACCACTTCCACTCCCATCCCCTTGGCCATCCCCACACTCATTTCCCAGGCCTACCACTCCCTATCCTCCCTTCAAAACCCTCACCTCCCATCACTAGGCATTTGCTTTTTTATCCCTCTGCCCCCCCACTATCTTCAGTGCATAGACCCTCATCCCGACTCCCTTAGACCCTCATCCCTACTCCCTCCAGTCATGGTGAACAAAATAGGTAGGACTGTTTAGTTTTTCCTTCAACCTCTCACTCATCCCTGGCCTCTCTGTCCCACATCCCTCCCCTTCTCCTGTCTTTACATAGGCAACCATGATGGTGTGTTGGATGATGTGTCACTGCTCTCAGAAAAGCTTTCTGACATATCATCCAGCCTACTTATGTGATAGTTGGCCCCATGGAATGAGGGAAATCTTAAGGGCTTTCCCTTCCACCAGGCTGCTGAGAGGTTTTGGAGGGTATGGAGTTGCAGGAGTGCATAGTTACCTTCCTTTAAAGCATGGCTCATGTGGGCTGAGAGACTGGGGTGAGGATGGTGCTGAAGCATGTGGTCACACAGCTGGAGGGGTTATAGTGTCATGGCCAGCCTACCCACTAGGTGGGTTAGATGGCTGCCTAGGACAGCAGACACTGGTGGATGGCCTGACTCAGTTTTGAAAGTGGCAACACAAAGCCACCACTTTCAAAATGGAGTTGAGCTGCTGCTGCAAGATGAGAAAATGTATTTGGGTGGTAGCAGTATCAGGGGAAGGGTGGCAGTGGGAGGGGGATGCTGGCGGCAGGGGGGGGCAGTGGCAGCAGCAGCAGGAGGGGGCAGTACTGAGGGGGCTTCTGCCTGGGGTAGCAGAAACTCTCGGGCTGCCCCTGCATGGTATGTTGTTGCCTGAAGTGGTGCAGGGCCTGCACGTCTAGCAGGGCCTCTGATACCTCCAACTGTCTCTCTGCTACTGCCAGCCGCTCCTCCTTCATGCACGGTTGGTGCTCACTGATGGCAACTAAATTTGCAACTCTGTCTTCTCCAAATGCTGAGTCAAGGGCTGCTGGTTCTGCTTCAGCAGTTACTCCCAGCATCTCAGCAACTGGAAGGAGGTTGCTCACCTTCAACTGCTCCTGGTACTCCTTCTATAGGCTCCTGGTCATTATGGAAGGGATATGGTGCTGGAAGTTGGATGTTAGCCACCTCCTCCTCATCTTCATATCCATCCTGGATACCAGCATGCCTCTCCACTTCTTCATCTTGCATCCTCTTTTGACTGGCTACCTGTCCTCAATGTGTCCACCACCCTTTGCCGTGGCTGACTTAATCTGTGTTGGATGTCCTTCTCCTAGAATTTGGCTTCTGGCCTCAGCACTGTTGCCTTCACCAGCTTGTGGTCCATGATATTGCCCTGGTTGGAAATCAAATGCACTCTTTCACCATGTGTAAGCCATACCTTTACTTACTGTGACATAAACAGCATATGCTTATTCCACAAGATATCCATTCCTGCTTAGAGCGTACAGTGTGATTGAGGATGGCATTCTCAGTGCTGTCCATGCCTCCTATGGCACTAGTGTTGCCTATGACTACTCATACTATACAAATGAAAAGCCTAAAAATATAGTAATACTCACCCCGTGAAGGAGCAGCATGCTGTGCCATCCCATGCAACACATTCTAGATGCCCACAGTTTGTGAAATGTTCCTTTGCACACATTTGTAGTTGATTGAGTTGAGCTGGAGGCTAGGGAGGTGGCATATTCCCATATCTAAATACCAGTCATACACTTAGGGCCCAATTCAGAGATGCGGGTTGTGGAGCTGCACGTCCCGGCAGGAGGTGCAGTCCCGCAAGCCATCGGGTCCCTATTCTTCCTCCTGCTCTCTCCGCACATCCTGAGCAGTAGGACAGGGAGAGCCGATGGGGGAGGGGGGGTTGGGGCAGAGTGGGGGTGGGCTAGCCCAGCAGGACATACAGGGCTGATTCTGGTCATGGCCCTGCATGTCCTGCCGGGTCAAAGGGGACATGCTGCTTATTCTACCTCGAAAGTGGAATAAGCAGCGCTAATCCAGCAATCAGGCCCAGGGTTCCCCTGCTGGGGCTGGGTGCAGGAGGGTCTCTGCCACCCGATTCAACCCCTAGCTTGCCAGCCGTGGGTCGGGCAGTGGGGAAGAGGGTGACCTAAGCCGTGGGAGTCGGGGATCCTGGGGGGAGAACGTTCCCACAGGTAGCAGGGGCAGGCTGGGCCATCTATGTGCCTGATTCTGTGTACCATGGGAATGTTTAGTTCCTGCAGTCCAGAATAGAGTCCTAATGAGCCCATCTTCCTTGGGAATGTCCAGACAGCCCAGACATCCCCCTGTCTGAATTGGGCTCCACATCACATGCAATGAAATCTGAGCTGGTGAGATATGTATGTTGGTCACATCTCTGGGCTGCTGAAGCACTCTGCAGAAGGGCACTGAAGTGTGGAGACTGCAGTTAAACAAAAGGGAGGCAGTGTGTGTGAGCAAAGAGTGCAGGCAGTAAGGGTATATATTTCTGTTTGAAGTGAAATAGTGCTTCCCAACCCCCATAATAGCAGGCCTGGAGAATGTCCTTTGTGCCTCATTTCTACTCAGTTACTCAACTCCTTTTGGTTGTAGGGTGCTACATATGGAATATCTTGACTCCTGGGGAGCATCAATGTGATTCTTTACATCTGCACACACAGTGCCACAGGGAGGAAATGTGGGCAGGGTAACAGCCATACCACCCCAGAGTTGCAGATGCTAGAAGATGAGACCACACCACACCATGACATTAAGACTTCTTTGGTGACAAGTTCACACCTCTCCCTCCAACACATACCACTGAAAAGGCATGGCACAATCACTTGTACCATGGGTGAAGGTAGCGATGACAGGATGATTGGTGACTGCATGTCCCTACATTAGGTCTAGGTGCAGAAGAAGTCTCAAGAATCTATGGGAAAGCATGAAAGGAAAATGGAAATAGAATACAAGATGTATGAGAGATACTTATTGTTGTCATGTGGGGCTTTGGAGGTATCAAGTCTGCCCACTCCACTCATAGATTCCTCATTCACAGTGTCCAGCACCTGCCACTCAAATTTGGTCAGGGCCCTTATCTGGCTATCAGGACCTGCCCTATTGGCTTTTGCTTAGTTTTCCTCTAGCACTCCCACCATTTCCTTTTCAGGTCCTCTAAGTCTCTTTTGCAGTGGAAGATGGCACTGATTTTTTGGCATATAATAAGCCATAACTTTTGTTTCTGGTAAGCACTGACTTATACTGCGTGAGGGTCTAAGAGAATACGCTGATGCTTCAGCACTTCTCTAAGCAGCAATTTGACTTTCCCTCAGTAGAAATTGTTCTTGTAGGTGAATTTCTTCTGCTTTGGTGCCATGACCAGCAAACATGCAGCTCAGATCACAGCTTTACTAAAATTGGCTGCTACATATGCAAGTTCTGGTTTTATACAGATGTATAGAGTTGGTCTTTCCACATTTCCATTTAAACGTGGCTTTTACTGAACTGACCTGTAGATGGGCACATATATGGAAGATAGATGTGGATAATGATCTTTTTGCAAGAGGATAAGGCACATGCATCTTATGTACATGTGGTTGATTGTAAAACTGGGTGCTGATGGAGTGTTATTGTGTTAAGACTTCTACTGCCAAACCTGGTTCTCATGTATCTGTAGGAGTTCTATGAAAAGCACTATCCCATGCCTTTTTCACATATGTAGGAGGGGAGCACACTGCTTGATATGGCTAGGTCTGACACATGAATGAGTATCACCTGCTTGTATGCATAGGAAGCTGCCTCATCCCCATGGTCTGGCTCTTGGTTGAGTCAGGCAGGAGGATGTTTGTGAGATAGATCTGTGTGCTCCTCTGTTGGAAGGTACGTTCTAATTCTTGGTATGCATTTTTTTTCCTGCTGAAGATGCTGCTACATGCCAATGAAAAGAAGGTCTCAAGGGAAGGGGGGGGGGCAGTGTGGGAAATGAGTTTTTGCATGCTTTTTATTGTTATCTATAGGTGATCTACAGGGTCCCCACATCCCATTTTAGCTTCTATATAGGCATAGGAGTCCAGAGCTTTTGTACTGTTGATTGAAATGTTCCTTGCTGTTGATTCATTGCACTCCCAGAAGTGTAAGAATCATTGTCTGTTCAGTGTGGTCCCAGTGCAACCATACTTAATAAATACGTCATCTACAGTTGCATATGAGAACAAACTGCAATTCTTTATGTGTTCATGTGAGGTAGATTGTGAGGTGTGTACAATATGTAATGGTGAAGCTCTGTGTATGTCATGTGTTACCATGGCTTGCCAGAGGTGGTAGGACATTCCTTAGGCTGCAGTAGGTCAGAAAGAGCTTAGGCCAAAGACAGCATGAGTAATCAGTTGAACACGTGTACAGGTAGGGGAAAAAATTAGGCCACACACAGGAATTTTTAGGCATGGCGTCCATCTAGCACTGGATATCATTCTATGTGGGCTTTCCTTTTTTCCTATAAACCTATGTTCTGGCCACATCCAGCACATTATACATGCTGATATAGACATATTTATATTTCTGTTATAAAATATGGTGGCTGACATGGGCCAAGGCTCACAGGGTAACACATCCCCTACACCCTTCAGCAGATGATGGAAGAACTCTAGAGGTCAGTGGATATAATGCTGTTTGAGAGAGAGCATGCATAACTGGATCATCCAGACAAAGGTCAACTGTCAGGTTACTGAATGTGCACAAGGACTGCTGTTGCAAGAGTCCACTTGTAGAAAGCTAGGGGTGTTGCCGATGTTCTCTCTTTGTCACAGAGAATGCAGGTTTCCAAAGAAGTTAGGCACGCACCCCAACTAGGTCTTGTTGGTGGAAGCAGATAGTGAAATGTGCCCCATGTCTGGGGCAGGGTTGTCATATAGATGTAGCACCTCTCATAATCCAACTGAAAAATCACTGCTGGATGGGCTCCGATAAAGATTGAAAAAAGATGAACATGTTCCTTGCCATAACCCCAAATCACAAGGGGTAGGCAATGGGTGGAGGATAGTGGATAGTTAAAGAAGAACAGATGAAAGCAACAGATGCCATTGAAGACCAGACATTTCCACAATATGAAAACTTTATTGGATAGGACCAACAGGGCATCTAAAGCATACTGGCAATCCCAACATTCATTTTCATAAACATTGTAAAATACATACAAAGACATTAAAACCCCTCCTCTCCCTAATTCTATGAAGTGAGAAGGGCAGGGTGATGTTCCACCAGCTGCTGAATAGCTAGCAGGAATGGCATGTAGCTCTGCCCACATACCCTCCAGATGAGTCACTCTGAGACACATGGAGATCAAAATATCCCCAAAGTCTTGCTGCATCACATGTTGCAAAGACATAATCTTCTGCAGAACCTCAAAATTTTCAAGCTCCTTGAGGGTTTCATGAGGACCCATCTGGCCCAGCAAGAAGGCAGAGTGGACAAGTTGGGAGGCTAACTCCTCCACAATTCTTCAGCCTGCCACTCTACCCCCTCTCTCCTTCCCCTAGGACTCCTCTTCCTCTCCTCTCCCTCAGGACCCTCCCCTCCCCCTGAGACTCCTCCTTCTCCCCTCCCGCCTCAGGGCCCCCATCCTCCACTTCCTCTTCCCCAACGGGAACCTCATCCTCCAGCTCATGCCCCTTTTCCTTTAGGCAATCTCCCTGTCTGCCAAAATGTGATGCCACAGCCTGCTTCAGTGGGGGGAGGGGGGGGGAGCTGAAGGCAGTGGTAGCTGCTGCAGTGGGGGCTCTAGTGGCTGCTTCAGTAGAAGTAGTATTAACCGATGCCCTAGGAGCGATAGTGGCTGCTCAAGTTACTACTCTTCCTCCTCCTCTTTCCTCTCCTCCTCATTCTCACTCTCCTTGTCCTCTTACTCATCTTTCCCCTTGGGGAGGGGCAGAAGTGACAGTTGGGTGAAGAAAAGCATATGTACTGTCACATGGCCAGTCTTGGAGGTTTTGGAGCACCAACACATGACATACACATCTGAGTATTGTCACTTGAAATACTTGCATTTTTGTTGGCCATGATAGGGCTGGCCTGTATTCCAGTGGCAAAATGCTGCCACAGAAATTGTAAAAGTAGGTAATTGGAAAGAAAGAATATAGAGGGGCACATGGAGCTCTAGTCTAACACTGCAGGACCCAGTTGGATAGGTTAAGAGAGTTGGAGCAGATTAGATTTAAGGCCTCAGTAGTGCAGCCGATTCTATAGATGTATGGGGGAAAATACGCCCAAGGCTGGAGTATGTCCTCCTGTAACACTCTACAGCTGGTGCAGTGGTCATGGAGATGATGTAGGTAACAAACTACATTTCTCCTTTATCCAACCACCATGGCTATAGTACTAGAGTGTTCCTAAAGTTCCTGAAGAAACATACTGCAAGGCTGTGTGTCCTTGTTGATGGTGCATGTTGAATCTGCTGTAGGTGTCATTAGGTGTCATAGGCAGCCATTGTACTGTGGCAGCTTCGTGATTGATGATGTGTGAGTCTATACATTTGGCAGTTGAACCCATTGGGAGATGTAATAAAATCCTTCATTCCTTGTTGTCTGTACCCACCCACCATGGGGAGGGGGAGTCAGCAATTGTGGCTACTTTCTGGTGGATGGATGTGTCAGGTTCCATTGCCAACTCCCTTCCCTCCATAAGTGTGTAGGCCAAGGTGGTGCATGCGTGCACACCTTCCAAACAGGGATGGTACACAGGTGCTTGTCATTCTATAGATACCTTCAGCATTTTGCCCCCTTCTATAAAATCTCTGTCTCCAAGCCATATACCTCCTGCATGCACTGACTAGACCATGAAAGTCACCTACCATTGTCATGCTCCACAATCCAAAAACAAATCATTACATTACTTTCCTAGAGCATAGATGTGTAAATGCCATTTTATAACACCTGCTCATCAAAGCTTACAATCTAATCAAGATGCATCACAGAACTGGGGAGTAGAGTATGGTAAGATACACATGAGCTGTGAACAGGAAAGTGAGGGGCATCAGGATCCAAAAGCAATCACTCCTGCTCCACTAGACACCAAGAACCCCCAGTGAATCTGGGGCAGGCCATGGGAGCAGCAGTATTATTGTACTGTGATTCAAGCACTCATTTTCCCCCATTTAGATTTTTGTAACATTATCTTCTAAGGTCTGCCAAAAATATCAATCCACCCTCTTCAAATGCCTCTTAATATGGCAGCATTCACTATATAGAACACAAAATATAATGATCATACGACACCTTTACTAAAGCATCTTTATTCGCTCCCAATAATTGAATGTACAAAAGTTAAACTATACTTACAATCTTCAAAGTACTGAACAATTTATCATCAACCTACTTTCGCTCAATACTCCAAGAATCCAAAGGTATTCAGTGAAGGTGAACAGGATCACAAAATATTTTAGGCATTCCAGTACTGTTTGCAAAATCTAACTCAACAACATCCAGAAGAGCCTTTTCCCTCTATTCACCAAACATTTGGAACTCAATTCCATCTAATTTACGAACCATCAAGGACTTAAGTTTCATTCCACAGGGCTTTAATGACTCATATATTTGCATCTTACTTTCCCCAAAAGACACAGGTTCCACAATGCTTGTACTGGGTCAAGCATTGATATTCTGGGTCCCTTTTAATAATGGTTTATGGATCTTTCCTCCAGGAACTTGTCCAAGCCTTTTCAAAACCCAGCTACACTAACAGCTTTGACTACATCCTCCAGTAACAAATTCCAGAGTTTGATTACACGTTGAATGAAAAAAATATTTTCTCTTATTAGTCTTAAATAGTTTATCCTGTAGCTTCATTGCATGTCCCTTAGTCTTTTTATATTCTGATGACGTAAACAATCGATCTACATTTACCCGTTCCACTCCATTCATTAATTTATAGACTTCTATCATATCTCCCCTCAGCTGTCTCTTTTCCAGGTTGAAGAGCCCTAACCTTTTTAGCCTCTCTTCATAGGGATATCCTTCCATCCCCTTTACCATTTTGGTGGCTCTGATCTGTACCTTTTCTAATAAAGCTATATCCTTTTTAAGATACGGTGACCAGAATTGCACACAATATTCAAGGTGCAGTCACACCATGGAACGATACAGAGTTATAATATCCTTTGTTTTATTTTCCATTCCTTTCCTTATGATACCTGTTGGGAAATTTGGCTCAGGTCTGCTTTATATGTTGGCTTTATATGACTGCACCCTTGCCTGATGAAACTACACAGCATATGGAAGGCACAAAAGACAAGCATGTGGGCTATAAAAGAGTATATGCGGCATATGCGGCCTGCTATGGAGAAGTCTGGGTAACCATATTTTGTATAGGAGTGTGCAAAATATTGGGCCTAGCAATATTGGAGCCTAGCAAGAAAATACAGACCCAGCTAGGAATTCAAAGAATTCAAACTAATGAGCACAAATACTCTTGCCCTGAAGGTTTCAATTAGTGCCAGGAGATGAAAAATACAGGAAGGGGCAGAGGTCACAGGCCATGCATAGATAAGCAGACCTTGATAAGCAGATCCAGATGTATAAACATAAGAGGGTCCTGGGGAAGAGCGTTACAGGAAGCCTGCAAACACCCAAGAATTTATGCTGAATTCGCTGAAACTATCTGAAATTTGAAGCAGACATTTGAGGCAGAGAGGTATATATAAGACAGCAATTTTAAAGGGTCTTGGGCAGTACTTTCTCCCCTTGCAGAGAGAGAGAGAGTGCTGTCCGCCATCTCTTAGACAGGCATTTGCTATTCTGCATTTACAATTATTTTTGCTATGCTAAATAAAAAGTCTTTGTAGCCAAGTAACTGTCGTCTAAGCAATTCATTGGTAATTGGTGATATTTGGGTACTTTTTGTAGGAAACCAGGCCCACAATTGGTGCCGAAACCCACCCCTAAATTGAGTTTAGATACTCCTAAATTTTTCTAAATTGCCCAAGGATTCCTCTGACTGCAGTTCTGACTTGCCTGCATTTTTGTCAGAGGGACTACCTCCTGTTTTTAAAAGACAAAAAACAGGGGATGAGAATACCTTCTCATTAGGAGAAGAGGATTCATTCTGCTGGTCCAGAAGATGGGAATACCGTCCTGAGTGACGTTGAGAGAGATTTGGATACCCTAGGAAGACTCCATTTGTGAGTATTGCATTTTCCTGTCTACAAACAAAGACAGAAGATTTACCCAGGTTCGATTAGTGGGTGAGTACCAAATTCACACATATGCATATGTATTTTATGTGTTTAATGTTCTGTTATGTAGAAAAATTGTTAGAGTGTCTTTGTATTTAGTTGCAATGTTAGCGAGAAAAAGTTTGAAAGTTTTGCCCAGACATTAGGTCTTTATATTTCCAGGATTGATTGGTGTATGCATGAGAATGTACGCACCACTGGTGTGAAGCGACTGTGTGTCCCTATCCATGTTTCCATACCCCCGCGAGGGGATTGGCTGGGTTTGGACGAAGCGTAAGGATTGTGTGTTTGTGTGAGTCCTGGATTCGTAGCTTCGCACCTCTGTAGATCAAGAGGTTTGGATTGCCACCTGTAAAAGTGAAGTTACGCGCACCTCTGTAAATAAAGAGGTTCAAGTTGCTATTGGTAAAAGGCAAAGTTAATTGCCCCTGTCCCTGAACAGTGAAAACACCAGGTCTACACAGGCTATACAAAGAAGGACAGTATAGAAAATGTTTAAAAATAAATTAAAAAAGGCAGTGGGTAATAAAGGGATTGAGTCTGGTCCTAACCCCATAGATAGCTTTGTTAAACAGAACCCCCTACTGGAAGCCTCGATAAAAAATTGTTCTAAACAATGGGAAAAATGGACGAAGTAAAACACCCTTCCTTGCCTGGCCAGCAGGGGGGTCATTTGATCGGCTCATTTTGACCAAAATTAGGGATCATATTTTATTTAACAAATGTGGCAAAGCCCAATTGGAACATGTGTGACATATTTCCCTGTGGATGCAGGCTGGTCCAGAGCCTTTGCCATCTGCCCCTGTACCCCCCACCTTCTTATTGGGCAGCCGAAAGTAAAGCTATGGCAGCCATAGGCTATTCCGACCCTGTCTTACAGCCCAAATAAGAACCGACCCCTCACCCAGCCTCTCCACCCCCAGAACAGGTCCTGCATAAACTCTTGGACACTGAGGGAGCTTGGGCAACGATTGAGGGTCATGTTAACTTAAAAGCCACCCCTGCCCCAGATCCCAATGCATATGCTGAAGCACAGGCAAGGTTAGACGATTTAAAATAGCAGTTAGCAGCAGAACATGCAGAATTAGAAACTCAGGCTCAAGCTTTAAAACAATCACAGGAAGACGCTACCAAGAATCTCAGAGAGTGGGAGTTAGAACTGGACAAGAGAGAAAAATGTCTTAAGACGGTTATAGAAGAGGAAGAAGAGGAGAAGGTAGATGAGGAAGTAGATGACAAAGAGGAAAAAAGTGAACCTGCAGAGGTTTGTGGAGTTGTGCAAGGTGGTAAAACTCCTCGAGCTCCACAACCATGTATCCTTACTTTTATTACAGAGCAGGAGGATGGAAATGGTTACTATGTTTACCGATGGTCCTTCAACATGTATGGTTGGACAAAAGCCAACCAGCCCCAGATGTTACAGTGGCCCCTAATGGATCACTGGAAACTGTACACCTTAACACCGCCCGACTCTGCATTTGCAGAGGAGCAGGAGACCCTAGCTGGGATTCTGACTACATGGAGGCAGGTCTTAGGGTTTGGGAAAAGTATGAGAATCAGGACGCTAATAAACAGCTTTTGTTTCCAGTAATCTACACAAATGAAGGAAGATCTAAATATATACCATGGAGTTTTACTGATATGGCTAACATAGCTAGTAGTCTACCTCCTCTCAGTAGAGGGGACGGAACATGGATTCAAAAATTTGAAAGAATTATGGCCGGATATAATTTGACTTTGGGAGATATCAAAGCTTTATCGGCCAAAATTCTGGGAAGCAGTGCGACAAATCAAGTGTTTGCCACTGCCGACTTAGACCAGGTGAAGGTCACAGTTAACACTTATGATGGTGCTTCCTTCAACGAGTATCGTCCTTGTATTTGGGACGCCCTTAGGGAGATGTACCCTACTCAGCGCAGTTTGGCTCCTCTCACTACTATGAGATTCCAAATAGGTGAGGATATCAGTGCATATCTTGCATGATTTCAAGACTTATGGGAAGCACAAATGGGGGTACCATACGATGATGTTTGTATGAGACCCGTGTTTTTCCAGACCCTGTGTAACACATTACCCCCACTTGCGACTGCAAAATTAAAGTCTGTAGTAGTCTTAGAGTCCGAGAAGTGGCCTAAACAACAGGCCCATATTTTGCATTATATTTGGTCTCTAGAGGAAGATACCCTGAAACCTGAGAAGGATTTGAAGCAGGCCCAAGCACGCTTGTTAAACCTTCAACTTAAAGGATTACAAGAAATTAAAGATTCCCAATCAGCCGTCAAAACACATCCTGACAAATCTAATGATGAACTTATCAGACAACTAAAACAGAAAATTAGGGAACAGCAGGAGAAAATTGATGACATGGAATATCTGGATCCTTATGAGGATGATGTTCCAGACCCCCGTGATGAGGTATGGGATAGAGATAAGGAGTGCATTTACTATAACGGAGCCCAACGACCCCGTTATCCTCAGCCACAGCGTCGAGGTCCGTCTTACCAGCAAAATAATCATACTCCTGCCCCACAGTGTTGGAACTGTGGTGGTTACGGTCATTTTCAGCACTCATGCCGTGCCCGGCGCAGAAATTAGAACTTTGACAGGAGGCGTTTTCCCTTGTGGACACCTCCCTGGGATTCTGGACCCCCACCCCAACAATGACTGGGAATCTATGCAGGCGAGGCTCACATATCAGGAACCTCTGATCACGGTATACCTTAATCATGAGCCCACAGAAATGTTACTTGATACAGGAGCCACTTCCTCTGTATTAACTGCTTTACCACAGAGATGCCAGCTTAGTAAAAAGAAAATGACTACCACTGGTTTTGATGGTAGACCCCTTACATCTTACCTAACTACACCTATTTGTTTAAGAATAGGAGATCAGCAGATTTCTCATTCTTTTCTGTTTGCCCCACATTGCCCAGTGAATTTGATGGGTAGGGACTTATTGGTGAAATTACAGGTTGAATTCACCTATGGTCCGCTGGGAGAAAAAGGCTCTGAGCGGTCACTGCTCCTCAGCCCCTATGGCCGAGTTAAATCACATCTGCCTTTTTTTTTTTTTAATATCTTTATTTAACTTTCTTTTTTTATTGATATTTTTTACCTTTTACAACAACACATTAAACACAATTACAAAAACTCCATCCAACAAAACTGAACAGCCGTACCAGACTACCCCCTCCCCGACAGCTTGCAAGCCCACCCCAAAACCATTTAGCCACTATCACTAATACCAGCAAATAAGTCCAGAGCAGCCCATTTATTTCCTGGTACCTTCCTCCCTTTGGAGCATGAAAATTTGTCTTGCGCTTTCTCAAATTTACAGTATAAACACACTTGATTCCACCATGTCTGCCAGTTTAAACTCGTTGGGTCTTTCCATTTGTTTAGGATAAGCTTTATGGCTACCACCAGCATAAAGTTCAAGACAAAAAAATGCTTCTTAGGCAGCATGGGAATTCCCGCAAGCGATCTGAGCCCCACTATGCTCCAAGATAGAGGAAGGGAGATGTTAAGCACTTGTTGTATTCTTCTCCAAACTGGAACCCAAAATCCTTGAATGCTTGGGCAATCCAGGAACATGTGTTTCAAGGTGCCGAAATCTCCCTGGCAGGTCCAGCATCTCGGGGACAAGTCTTTGCTCCACTTAGCCAACTTTACCGGGGTAATATATGCCCTGTGCGCAAAAAAAAACAGAGACTGAGTAAGTGCTGCCGATCGAGATACCCAAACTATTGGACTCCAAAAACAAGTCCAATCTGGCCGAGATAGCTTGGCACCGGTCTGTTCTTCCCAGAGCTTCTGCAATCCCCTCAGCGAAGCCAAGCCGCTACTCCTGAAAAATGAGTACATTCCAGATATACCCCCCTTCTGGGCACTCACATCCGTCGTTATCGTTTCCAAGATCCAGGTATCCTGATAGTCAGCAGGCTTTTTCTTTAAACTACCGATGCAATGCTTTAATTGAAGCCATTGAAAGTAACACTTTGATGGAATCCCGAAGTCCTTTTGCAGCACACTAAATGGCTTCCATCCATCCTCTTCAAACAGTTGCCCCACCATCCAGACACCACATTTCTGCCACTCAGCCCAGGCAATGGAAGACTTGTTAATCTTTAACAAGGGGTTGTACCATAAAGGTAGCTGGCGCGAGAAAAAGTTATCACTCGCCTGAGACAGGAGGAGACTCTGAAACGCTCTCTGGGTAGAGATGATAACACGCCCAACCTTGGATGCTTCAGGACACTTCATTCCCATCATCAAGTGCGTCGAATAAGGTAGAGCCAATCGAACCTCTAATTCAAGCCAAGTAGGCCTCTGCGATAACACGGCCCCGTCGGACCAGAAAGCACCTTGTTTGAGAATCGCTGCCATGTGATACCACTGGAAATCTGGGAAGTGGACTCCCCCCTCAGATTTACTTGCTTTTAGCTTCTTCAGGGCAATCCTAGGAGTTTTCCCATTCCATAAAAAGGACACAAGGATACGCTCCACTTCTTTATACACTGTTACAGGGAACAACACAGGAATCATCCCCAATATATAGTTTATTTTGGGCATCACCGTCATCTTAATAGCCTCCAATCGCCCCCACCATGACAAATGGAGAGGGGACCAGTGCAAAGTGAAGGTCCGGGCAATCTCTCTTATCCGTTCCATGTTTACTCGTAATGTTCCATCCAGCGGCACCCCAAACCGGACTCCCAGATATTTTATAAACAAGGGTTCCCATTGAAAGGAGTATTGCTGCACCATGGCTTTATTTGCACTCTGGTTCAAAGGAAAAACCACTGACTTGGTCCAATTTACTTTATACCCAGAGAGCCGGGAGTAATTATCAATCAACTGGAACAGAGAGTTAATTGCTGACGGCTGCAGAAAAAACAAAAGATCGTCAGCATAGGCAGATAACTTGATATGGAGGTCCGCGATGCTGATTCCCTGAATCTCCGCTGTCTGCCGTACAAATAGCATTAACGGTTCTAGAGCCAAGTTAAATAGTAGAGGTGACATCGGACATCCCTGTCGAGTGCCCCTATGCAGTGGAAAGAGTCGAGACAGCACTTGATTGGCAAGTATCCGTGCGGCTGGATTAGAGTACAGCACCTGGATCATGCGCACAAACTTGTCAGGAAAACCGAACCATTCCAGCACTCGAAATAGGAAGGGCCATTCCAGCCTATCAAAGGCCTTTTCAGCATCCAATGATAGGCCAATAAGCGGTGAGTCACCCCGCTCTGCTATCTCTAGCAGATTGCAAAGTAACCGCGCATTATCTGCTGTAGATCTTCCACTAACAAATCCACATTGATCCAGGTGTATGAGTAAATGAAGAACTTTACTTACACGGTTAGCCAACAGCGATGAGTACACTTTGTAGTCCGCGTTTAAAAGAGAGATAGGCCTGTAACTACCCACCAACTTCGGGTCTTTCCCAGGCTTTTCCAGGACCACTATTGTGGCCTCCGCAAAGGCCCCAGTACAGCTATCAAGATCTCGAAGTTGCTGATAGTACGTCAACAAGTGGGGAAGAAGGTCCTTTGCAAACATCTGGTAGAATTCCACAGGTATACCATCTGGTCCCGCAGCTTTTCCAGTCTTCATTTTTGCCAGGGCTTCCATCACCTCTTCTCTCTCCAAGTCTCTACTTAAGAGCGCTTTCTGTTCCACATCCAAACAAGGGTGCTCAATTTGGTCCAAAAATTTTAATATCTTTATTTAAGCATTTTCTTGATTTACAAACAAAGCATAAGCAAACACATTTGAAGAAATACCATGAAGAACTCAAGAAATAAAAGAACAATCACAACATAAGAATCACATCAAGGAGAGACAATCAACAATTCCCAAGGAAAGGAAACACAATATTAAATCTGGCAATAAAGAGTGATAACACTCCACATTAGGAAGCTGATAAATGAAAAAACCCACCCACCTACTTCTTAACCATCTCTTTTAAAGCTAGAAATTTCTGCAACTGTGTCACATCAGTATTGGCATAACTTTGCCCCTGATAAACTATCAGGCAGCGACAAGAGAATTTTAGAAAAAAAGACGCTCCAAGAGCGACAACTCTAGATTTTAATTCCAAAAATTGTTTGCGTCTAATCTGAGTAACACGTCCAACGTCTGGAAAGACTTGGAGCCGATATCCACAAAATAAGGCATCCCTGTGCTTAAAATAAGCCCTAAGCACAGACAACTTGACAGCCTCAGAGCCAAACGTTGCAACAACAGTGCAACGTTTAGGTATGAGATCTAATGTATCCTCCAAGAAAGCAGTGAGATTTTGGGCAACAGACTTAGCAGAGGGAGCATCGGCCCCCTCCACAAGAGCTGCCCGATGGGAAGAGAAAGAATAGGCATGAATCACTTCTAAAGTATCCTTCATTTGCAATATCTCAGAAAAATATTTTCTTAACAAAATTTCTAAAGACAATAGGTGAGTTGAAGGAAAATTAAGAAACCTAAGGTTTCTTGCCCGATGTTGGTTCGCTAAACTCTCCAAACGATAAGAAACTGAGGAAACATCTTTAATAAAGGTAACATTATTATTTAAATTTGTTTGGAGCTGAGAGTCAGCCTGGGCAGAAACCCGAATCAAAGAACCTATCTGCTTATCAACATCTTTAAATTTATCTACAACATCATGAGTAAAAGCACATAAAGCAGATACTGTTGAGGTTAACCGCTTATCAATCTTTTGGATTGCAGTCCAAATGTCCACGAGTGTTACCTCGCTAGTAGGGAGAGGACAAACCTGATCATCGACAGATGGACTAACAGCTCTCAGGGGAAGAGTTGAAACCTCTGGTATAACATCAAGAAGAGTAGAGGAAGACAATGGCTGAGGAAAAGGCGGTGGCAACCGAAATTCGGGACTTAAAGAAACCTCATCCGGCGATCTTGCAGGCAGTAATGATGTCACATGTTTGCCCATAGGTCCAACTGGCTTATCTCCTTGCACTCCATCACCAGCCCCAGATTTAGCACCAGATTTCACCTTGTGCTTTTCCATGGATTCAACAAGTAGATGAACAGCACCTGGAGAAACTTCTCATGAGCGCCGAAGGAGCGCAAAAGGAGCGTTTCCTGCCCCTAGTGACACGCCCCTTAGGACACGACCTCGCAGCCGCGAGTAAACCCACTGCACTTTATGCGGGTCAAAGGGGGGATCCTCGGAGGCAGGAATGTCCACGCAGTGCCTGCAGCTGTGTACCGCGTCTCCAAGCTCCCTCCTACTGCACTGCTCCGCGAGCTGAAAACAGAACCGCGGCAGCTCCCAGGTAAGATAACTGCTCCCACAGATGCAAAACACCCACTGCGCTTTATGTGGGTCAAAGGGGGGGTCCTCGGAGGCAGGAAAGTCCACGCAGTGCCTGAAGCTGTGCACCGCGTCTCCAAGCTCCCTCCTACTGCACTGCTCCGCGAGCTGAAAACAGAACCGCGGCAGCTCCCAGGTAAGATGGCTGCTCCCACAGATGCAAAACACCCACTGGGCTTTATGCGGGTCAAAGGGGGGGTCCTCGGAGGCAGGAACGTCCACGCAGTGCCTGCAGCTGTGCACCGCGTCTCCAAGCTCCCTCCTACTGCACTGCTCCGCGAGCTGAAAACAGAACCGCGGCAGTTCCCAGGTAAGATGAGTTCTTCATGGTATTTCTTCAACTGTGTTTGCTTATGCTTTGTTTGTAAATCAAGAAAATGCTTAAAGATATTAAAAAAAAATAAAAAATCACATCTGCCTGTTACCATTCATATCAAACCTGGCTGTAAACCACCAAAGATTCCGCAGTATCCTCTCCAACCAGAGGCCCTGCAGGGATCTCGCCAGGAGATTCAGGAGCTGTTACAGCACGGAATCATTGAACTCAGTAACTCACCATACAACACCCCACTATTCCCTGTGAAAAAGCCTAATGGAAAGTGGTGAATAGTTCATGACTTACGTGCACTTAACAGTGTTGTTGAACCACAGTTTCCAGTAGTCTCAAACCCTGCCACATTGCTGACAATGACAATCTTGTACAAGTATCATACTGTTCTGGACCTTTCCCATGCTTTTTTTGGGATTGTTGTAAAACCCACATCTAGGCTGTTCCTGGCTTTCACCTAAGAAGGTCAGCATTACCAGTGGACCAGGTTACCCCAGGGGTACGTGGAAAGTCCCTCCATATTCTCTCAAGCACTAGTTGCTGATTTACAATCATTCAGGGCAGAACTGCCCAGCAATGTGTCTTTGTTACAGTATGTAGATGACTTACTGCTTTCCACTGCTGAGGCTGCAACAAACCTGGCCCTCACAGATAAACTTGTTTGTTATCTTTTGGAAAGTGGTTACCAGATTAACATGGCCAAGGCACAGATCTGCCAAACTGAAGTCACTTTTCTGGGTTTCCTAGTAGGAGACGGGATGCTGTCCCTGACAGAGAAAACTAGACAACACTGCCTGCAATTACAGATGCCCACCACTGTAAAGCAATTGCAATCTCTGCTTGGCATGATAAACTTCTGCCGTAATTGGATCCCAGGTCACAGTCAACGCACACATCCCTTTCGCAAATATTTGAAAGGGGGGGTTAAGGGGTCCACTGCCATCAGCCTGTCAGCCCCTGACCAGATTTTGCTTCAGTCTCTTTTTTTCTGATGTATCGCACACACCAAGTCTCTGTCTCCCTGACTATTCAAAGGAAACATTTCTCATTAGCTTCCACGGACATCACACGTGGGAAGCTGTGGTTTACCAGGATGATGGTAAAATTGAGTCTTACTTGTCAGGATCTTTTTCTGTTACAGATATAGTTCTGCCTGCATTGAGAGAGGGTTAGTGGCCACCAGTGAGACAGTCAGGAAGACCTATAACACCTTCCATCCCTTGCGACTCACTGTGTATTGCTCCGGTGATGTAGAGGCATTGTTATGCAGTAATACTCTCCACTTTACCCCACATCGGGTGCACCAGCTCTGTGCTGCTCTGCTATGCAGTCTCATCCTCTTCAAGCCATTTCCTGCAGGTCATCCTTTTGGCTACTTACAGAATTTAGTTTCTGTTACTGTTGGTGAGGAAGGGGACAAGGTCCCCACTTTTTCTTTTGCAGATAATATTTTGCCTTTTCACGAAATGCCTCCTAATTCTGAAGTCTGGTTCACTGACGGTTCTGAGACGTCACTATGTTCTGGTTTCAGTGCAGTACAGATATCTCCCTCTGGTGACATCTGGATGTTCTGCAATATCAGTTGCCGAGTACTTACAGCGCCCTAGGTGCTGAACTCTGTGCAATTTTGGCAGTCTTGCTGCATCAGGAAAAACAGAACATTATCATATTCACTGACTCCCATTATGCAGCACGAGTACTGACAGTACTCCACCAAAAATGGTCACAAAGAGGTTTCATTACCTCTTCAGCCAGTGCAATCTCACATAGATGTGATATATCAGATTTATGAGTGCCTAGAGAAACGTAGACTTAACAATTTATTTCTGTGCTGTGAATGGGTCCCTGGACACACAGAAGGGGACTCCTTCCGCCAAATGGGCAATGCCCTGGCAGATCAGTTCACAAAAGAAATAACCAGCACTGCTCCCCAGACCTTACCGGTCACCCGGTCGAAAACCTATCTGGTACCTGATCTAACCGACTATCAGAAGGATGCTGTTTCTTATGAGATAGGAAACTGGGAGAGGCTGGGTTATTCCCAAATTAAGAAAGTGTGGGTACATCCATCTGGGAAACTTTGTATCTGTTTGGTGGCATTGAAATGTTTAACAGATCTCATACATGATGTCTATCATTCCAGTGCTGCACATATCCACGGGATGCTAGAGGACACTTTTTGGTGTCCACACATGAAAAATCGTATTCAGAAATTAGTAGCTAAATGTCCTGTGTGTATCCTGAACTCTCAGCCAGGGGGAAAAGCCATAGCCAAAGGTCACCTTCCGGTTTTGAGTGGTCCTTTTGAATCTTGGTATGTGGACTTCACTGACATGATCCATAGATGTGCTCAGAAACGATACCTTTTAGTGTGGGTTTGCCCTTGGTCTAAATGGATTGAGGCTTTCCCCTGCAATAAAGAGACGGCTGAAGAAGTAGTAGAGATTCTGCAAACACAAATAATACCCCAATTTGGCATTCCTAAAATCATATATTCTGACAATGGTTCCCATTTTTGTAATGCCCTTGTATCTGCACTCACTCAGCATCTCCCTGTTCAGTGGAAATATGTTTCTGTGTATAAGCCTACTTCTAATGGTCTTGTTGAATGTTGCAATTTTATTTTGAAAACTCAACTCAGAAAGATTTGCGCTTCTGGTCACATGACCTGGCTACAAGCATTACCAATGTGCCTGTTTCAGCTGCGTAATAGCCCGATCAAGCGATTACATCTGACACATCATGAAATGGCCACTGGCCGGCGCATGCGCACAACTAGCTTGCCACAGCCTCTGGTTCCGATTCATGATAGTCTCTCCTCTTACCTTGCAGGACTCCGGATTGCGCTCCAAGAAATTGCTGATCGTGTAGCAGTCACATAGTCTGTGTCCAGTCCATCCTTGTTATCTTGTTTTCCTGTAGGGACTACTGTCTATAAAAGAAATTGTACTCGTGTGTCCTGGGACTGCCCTACCTTTTCAGGACCCCACATTGCCACTGCTGCTTCCCCTTTCGCTGCCAGACTGAATGATACTGACTCTTGGGTGCATGTCAGCCATCTAAAAGCTGCTCCAGCTGTCTCATCTGATTAATCAGCTTTATTATTTCCACCACATCGCTGCACAATTGCTGTAAGGATGATCGTCGCCAGCCCTGCCCCATGGGCACCCTTGTGCGTCTTTCTGGTAATCTCAACCATTATTGTCCTTCTTATCGAATGCCTACACCCAGATGGACAGTTGGCCTTGTACTTCCCGGAACAGAACCAGACTAACAGAACGTCTTCCCGGGTATGCAGAGCCATACCCATGGCTGCCTCAAACTCATGGAAGCAGTCCGTATTAGAGGTTGTCTCTTTAATTAATGTCTAGATTGTATAATATGTACTCCTTTGCCCAAAGGTGTTGGGTATGCCCCAGTCATTGTTCACCCAGTGCCCCTCTCAGAGATTATGGGTTGGTTACCATGCTTAGACAATATTAACACAACTCCTGGTTGCTATGAACCTGTACAGTGCAATCAAACTTGGCGCTCTCAAAATGCTTCCACTGAGCCCATACAAGTTTTTACGTCAGACACTCAAACTTACGTTTATTGCTTAATTTCTAATACCTCTGTTTCTTTCTCCTCCAAATGTAACATGTCTTACAATGTAGAAAATAGTTCATGGCATATCAACAGCAATACTATCTTACCTATATGGGGTTGTGGGGAAAATTATACTTTACTTGAATGGTTTCTCAACAACTCGTATGCCCATAATTGGGAAAATGTCTCTACCACTGCTTTTGTTGTCAGTGAGGATCACTGGAGAGGCAGTTGTCGGGCAGGACCCATGCATGCCGACGGCACCGTTATAGTACAAATGGCGCACAAGTCCCCTTACACCTCATGTTATGTTTATACAGGTGCGTCCCATGGCTCCTATCTTGGCCACCATATGACAAACA
Organism: Ichthyophis bannanicus; assembly: GCA_033557465.1. NCBI lineage: Eukaryota > Metazoa > Chordata > Amphibia > Gymnophiona > Ichthyophiidae > Ichthyophis > Ichthyophis bannanicus. The sequence continues at coordinate 107,304,990 of CM066047.1, read as the reverse complement.
AATGGAGCCGAAATACGGTCTTGGAGGCAGTGGTAGGCCACTACTGGTTGTGTGGTGATACTTTGTATCAGGCAGCAAACCTCTCCTTGTTACCCTGTGCTTTGGTTAAAGTTTCTTCTTTTTCTGTCTTGATACCTCTTAAAGTTACCCATCGTTCTGCTTCTCGCTCCACCCTGCATAGATTAAAATGTAGCTCCTCAGCTTATGCTAGTCCCTGGGATTCCTCTATAGCCGAGGATGATGCCATTCAGGCCTCATTCGAGTATATCAATTCCACTTATCCCATGACTAAAACTCGTTTGGATGCCCTTAGGGCAACTGCCTGGATTCCCTTTGCCACCCCCGCCCTTACTGCTGAACTAGGTATGGCTGTACGGCGATTGCAATGTTTGTTGCATATTCAAATGAAAGCTGTTACCGAGTCAATTTCACGCCTAGCTGAGTCCCTTGAGCAAAATACACAAATGACTCTGCAGAATAGGCAGGCTTTGGATTTACTTTTGGCTGCTGAAGGCGGTACATGCACTTTCATTAATGCTACAAACTGTTGTACTGTCATCGCTAACCATACCATTTTTGTTCTTGATGCTATGAACAAGATAAAGCATCTTTCTGAGTTACATATTGATGACTTTAAGGGTGGACTTCAACTTGACAATATTTGGGGTAGTATTGCTTCATGGTTTGCTAGTTTAGGAGTAGGACTTAAAGCCTTCTTTATTACGCTTTTAAGTATAGCTTGTTTTGCAATCATTGCCTGTTGTGCCTTATCCATTTTACTTGCCTGCTGTAAACGAATGATATCACAAAGCACTAAAACCATGTATATTGTATCTATGGAACAGTACCAGCGATTGCCTTTGGATGATCCCTCTCTGTCTCAAATGGTTGTTATTCATGCCCCTTAGTGGGATTACTTTTGCTTCCCTCCAAACAAAAAAAGAAAAAGGAAAAGAAAAAGTGGAGAATGTTGGGAAATTTGGCTCAGGTCTGCTTTACATGTTGGCTTTATATGACTGCACCATTGCCTGGTGAAACTACACAGCATATGGAAGGCACAAAAGACAAGCATGTGGGCTATAAAAGAGTATATGCGGTATATGCGGCCTGCTATGGAGGAGTCTGGGTAACCATATTTTGTATAGGAGTGTGCAAAATATTGGGCCTAGCAATATTGGAGCCTAACAAGAAAATACAGACCCAGCTAGGAATTCAAAGAATTCAAACTAATGAGCACAAATACTCTTCCCCTGAAGGTTTCAATTAGTGCCAGGAGATGAAAAATACAGGAAGGGGCAGAGGTCACAGGCCATGCATAGATAAGCAGACCTTGATAAGCAGATCCAGATGTATAAACATAAGAGGGTCCTGGAGAAGAGCGTTACAGGAAGCCTGCAAACACCTAAGAATTTATGCTGAATTCGCTGAAACTATCTGAAATTTGAAACAGACATTTGAGGCAGAGAGGCATATATAAGACAGCAATTTTAAAGGGTCTTGGGCAGTACTTTCTCCCCTTGCAGAGAGAGAGAGAGTGCTGTCTGCCATCTCTGAGACAGGCATTTGCTATTCTGCATTTACAATTATTTTTGCTATGCTAAATAAAAAGTCTTTGTAGCCAAGCAACTGTCATCTAAGCAATTCATTGGTAATTGGTGATATTGGGGGAACGTTTTGTGGGAAACCAGGCCCACATACCTAGCATTCTATTTGCTCTTTTGGCCGCTGACACACACTGGGTGAAGGGTTTTAACATGTTATCCACGATGACACCTAAATCTTTTTCCTGGGTGGTGGTTCCTAATGTGGAACCTTGCATCGTGTAACCATAGTTTGGGTTTTTCTTTCTTTCCTAGGTGCATAACTTTGCACTTGTCCACATTAAATTTCATTTGCATTTAGATGCCCAGTCTTCCAATTTGTCAAGATCCTCTTGCAATTTTCCACAATCATGATGGGTTTTAACAACGTTAAATAGTTTTGTGTCATCTGCAAATTTGATAACCTCACTCGTTATTCCCTTTTCCAGGTCATTTATGTATATGTCAAAAAGCAGTGGACCCAGCACAGATCTCTGGGGTACTCCACTATTCACCTTTCTCCATTGGGAAAATTGTCCATTTAACCCTACCCTCTACTTTCTATCTTTTAAGCAGTTCCTGATCCACAATAGTACACTACCTCCTATCCCATGACTTTTTAGTTTTGCCAAAAGTCTCTGATGAGGGACCTTATCAAAGGCTTTCTGAAAGTGCAGATATACTATATCAACTGACTCACCTTTGTCTACCTGTTTATTCACACCTTCAAAAAACATAACAGATTAGTAAGACAAGATCTTCCTTGTCTAAAGCCATGTTGGCCGTCTCCCATTAAGCCATGACTATCCACATGTTGCGTAATTTTGTCCTTTAATATGGTTTCTACCATTTTCCCCGGTACTGACGTCAGGCTCACCAGTTTGTACTTTCCCTGATCACTCCTGGAACCCTTTTTAAAAATTGGCATTACATTGGCCATCCTCCAATCTTCAGGTATTGCAGATGATTTTAATGATAGTTCACAGATTACTAAGAGCAGGTCTCCAAGCTCATATTTCAGTTCTTTCAACACCCTTGGATATATACCATCTAGTCCAGGTGATTTGCTATTCTTCAGTTTATCAAATAGTTGTAATAGATCTTCTCGGTGTATCGATATTTCTTTCAATTCTTCCGCAGTATCACCTTTAAATACCACTTCATTCATGGGTAACATCGCTACATCTTCCTCAGTAAAGACCAAAGCAAAGAATTCATTCAGTCTCTCCGCTATGGCCTGGTCCTCTCTTAGTGCCCCTTTTACCCCTCTATCATCTAATGGTCCAACTGACTCTGTCCAGGTTTTTTGCAACAAATGTACTTGAAAAAATCTTTATTATGTGTTTTTGCTTCCACACCAAGCTTCTTCTCAAATTCTCTCTTTGCCTGCCTTATCAATGCCTTGCATTTAACTTGCCAGTGCTTGTGCTGTTTCCAGTTTTTGTCATTTGGCTCTTTTTTCCATTTCCTGAAAGATGCTTTTTTGGCATCAACAGACTCTCTGACCTCACCTTTAAACCATGCTGGCAGTTTTTTGGACTTCCTTCCACTTTTCTTAAAGTGTGGAATACAGCTGGTCTGGGCTTCCAAGATAGTATTTTTAAACAACACCCACGCTTGATGTAAGTCTTTGACCTTTGCAACTGCTCCTTTTAGTGTTTTTTTAACTATTTTCCTCATTTTATCATAGTCTCCCTTTCGAAAGTTAAAAGTAATACTGTGGATTTCCTTACCATCCCTCCTCCATTAATTAAATCAAACTCGATCATGCTATGGCCCCCAACACCCTTATCTGTTGCATCAGATCTGGTGTTCCACTAAGGGCTAGGTCCAAAATGACTTCCCCTCTGGTCGGTTCATGAACCAGCTGCTCCAAGAAGCAGTCATTTATTTCATCTAGAAACTTTATCTCCCTAGCATGTCCTGCCATGACACTGACCCAGTCAATATCGGAGTATTTGAAATCACCCATTATTATTACTGTGCTGTAACTTTTATTAGCTTCCCTGATTTCTTTGAGCATTTCATCATCCATTTGTTCATTCTGGCCAGGCGGTCAATAGTACACCCCCACTGTCATCGCCTTCCCCTTTCCCTTTTTACATGGAATTTCAATCCATAGAGATTCTACAGCAAATTTTGTTTCCTGCAAAACTTTAATCCTAAGTGTCGCAATGCTCTCTCTAACATAGAGTGCCACCTCTCCACTAATTTGATCAGTTCTATCATCGCAATATAGTTTGTACCGAGGTATCACAGTGTCCCACTGGTTATCCTCCTTCCACCATATCTCTGAGATACCAATCATATCTAACCTCTCATTTAGTGCTATATATTCTAGCTCCCATCTTATTTTTTAGATTTCTAGCATTTGCATACAAGCATTTTAGAGACTGTATTTTATTCATATTAATCTGGCTATCGGTAAACAGGGGTGATTTGGAATCTTTAAGCTCTGTCTGCTCTGAACTCAAGGGCATTTGGGCTATTTTTGTCTTTATGGGAACCTCTCTGCTGATATGCCTTAACTTCATTCTTTTGGTGGTATCCTTCAAGGATACATTGTTCTGAACCATGCGCTTTTGGGCGACTGTCGGCTCTCCCCTATTATCTAGTTTAAAAGCTGCTCTATCTTCTTTTTAAAGGCTAATGCCAGCAGCCTTGTTCCATCCCGGTTAAGGTAAAGCCCATCCCTTTGGAAGAGCCCCTCCTTTCCACAGAATGTTCCCCAGTTCCTAACAAATCCAAAACCCTCATCCTTGCACCATCGTCTCATCCATGCATTGAGACTCTGGAGCTCTGCCTGCTTTTGGGTCCTGCACGTGGAACGGGAAGGATTTCGGAGAACACTACCCTTGAAGTTCTGGATTTCAACTTTTACCTAAAAGCCTAAATTTAGCCTCCGGAACCTCCCTACCATACTTTCCTTTGTCATTGGTACCGACATGTACCAAGACAGCAGACTCCTCCCCAGCACTATCTTGTCTACATGGCACGTGAGGTCTGCTACCTTAGCACCAGGCAGGCATGTTACCGGGTGATCCTCATGTCCACCAGCCACCCAGCTATCTACATGCCTAATGATCGAATTATCAACTATAATGGCTGTCCTAACCCTTCCCTCCTGGGCACTTCCTCAGTGTGAGAGGATTTTACATCACCTGGAGGACAGGTGCTAGCTATAGGATCACTTCCTGCCACACCAGGGTTTTGCTCTTCTGTCACGTGACCTCTCTCCTCCATGGCAACAGGGATGCTGCCAGACTGGAGATGGGACTTCAGGACTATATCTCTGTAGGTCTCGTCTATGTTCCTCTCTGTCTTCCTTATGTCCTGCAAGTCTGCTATTCTAGCCTGCAGAGATCGGACTCATTCCTCCTAGTTCCACCTAGTGCACACATAAGACCCCTCACCAACTGGGAGAAAATCATAAATGCGACACTCAATGAAAAAGACTGAAAAGACCCCATATTACTGCTGGACTGCTGTCTGCTTTTTAGTTTAGGTTGTGTTTAAATATTTAAGTTCTTCACTTACTAAGGGTTGCCTGGGATACTTATACTAATAAAACTAGACGTAATACATTTAATGTAGGTCTAGTTTTATTAGTATAAGTATCCCCAGCAACCCTTAGTAATCTACTTCAATCCTCTATTACAATCCTCTGTTACTTTTCCCTATTCTCCTCCTAACTCACTCTACCCCTGATCCTTTATTAATTTATATAAATGTTACTTGTTATTTGGTAGCAATGTATTAAGTTTTGTTTGATGTGAACTGCTTTGACCAAGGGATAAAATGGTATAGAAGAACTGTTAAATAAATAAATAAATAAATAACAGAGCCTTTTTAAACATGGGGATGATTACCATATTTTAAAATCCTGAAGGCACATTGAGGGTGGCGAGATGGAGTGATTTGGGTGAACCTATAAAATAGACACAGATTCCCCATTTCACACAGGTCAGTGGTTCTCAATCTAGTTCTCAGGACACACCCAGCCAGTTGGACTTTTAGGATATCTATTTCATACAAAGGAAGCAGTCTATGTAAATCTATCCCATGCATATTCATTATGATTATCTTGAAAACCCAACCAGCTGGATATGCCCCAAGGATTGGGATGAGAACCACTGACATAGAGGTATCCATGTCTGTAGGGGAAACTATGGGTGTCTGCATTTATAACTGCCTCAAGACATGTATAAAATGCTTGCTGGAAGTAGTAGCTGTCAGTGCTGATGTCTGCTGCCTCTTACTCTCCTCTGACCTTGATTCCCTCACCCCCAATCAACTCCCAGACCTGGATCCTTCCCCCTATTAAGGTTTACAACTTCCAATCCCTTCCTGACTCCCTCAAAAGGCAATCCCCCAACACACAACCAATCCTCCCCATTTCCACAAGCATTCAATTCCCCCTCAGAAGCAACCTTCCAACACAAAGACCCCCTCCTTATGTCTCCTGGCAACAAGACTCCCCTCCAAGGATCACCAACTCCAATGGCCTGCCCCGGACTCACTAGGGGTTCTTGGTGTCTAGTGGAGCAGGAGTGATCGCTAATCTGCAGGCTGCTTTTGGATCCTGATGCCTCTCACTCTCCTGTTAACAACTCATGTATATCTTACCATACTCTAGTCCCCAGTTTTGTGATGTTGTCCATCTTGATTAGATTGTGAACTCTGATGATCAGGGACTGTCTCTTGTATCTATACATACAGTACTACATACGCCTTGTAGTGCTATACAAATTGGAAAAATTACACCTAAAACCCCAGTGACTCCTAGCAGTAATCTCATGGTATTACTGCTAGGTGTCAGGCTGCCATTTGGCATCCTGACCACTAGTGATAATACCACAAGATTACGACTAGGGACCACTGAAATCTCAGGTGCCATTTTGTGATGGCAGTTAGCCATGCAGGGGCAACTGAGGTTGCTCCTGCTCCACTAGACACCAAGGATCTCCGGTAAGGCTAGGAGGATCATTAAGAGGATTGTGGTGAGCTCAATAATGGGTTTTCTTGCCAGGGATGTCAGCTGGGATGCATCTGATTAATTTCTTTGACTGGGTGAGAAAAGAGTGCTGGATCAAGGGAGTGTACTAGATGTGGTTATATAGATTTCAGCCACACCTCTGACACAGTTTTACCGAGGTGACTCATAAATAAATTGGGCACCCTTCATATGGATTAGAGATTGGTAGGATGGGAGGCGACAAAGGGTAGAGATAAATGGTGCTCACTCTAAGGGTAAGGATGTTATCAGTGGTGTGCCACAGAGAACGGGAATTGAACCATTTCTTTTTAACATTTTTTGAATGCAATTTGGCAGAAGGGCTGTTGGGTAAGCTTTGCCTCTTTGTGGGTGATACCAAATCTACAAAAGGTAGACATCCTGTATAACATAAAGAGGGATCTAGCAAAGTTTGAAGAATGACCTAGAATTTGTCAGCTAAAATATAGTGCTAAAAATACAGCATCATGCATTTGGACTGCAGAAACCCAAGGAAGTAGTACAGTATAGGGGGTGAAGTACTTCTTTGCATGAAAGAAAAGCAGGACCTAAAGGTGATTCTATCTGATGATTTTATGGTGGCCAAACAATCACAAAAGGCAATGCCAAAAGCCAGAAGGACTGCTGACTGTAACGCCACTCCACTGAGATCAGTACCTTCCCATCCGATTCTCCCAAACACCCTCCCCCCATAGCTGAAAACCCAATCCTTCCCATCCTCCCCTGCACTTACCCAAGGTATTCCTGGTAGTCTAGTGGTTAGGGCAGGAGCGATCCCCCTCCATTTCCACCCGGTTGATGTGCAGTTTCAAAATAGCAGATCTGACCTCTAGAGGTAATCGTTTGCTACTATCATTAGGGGTCAGTCTGCCAATATTCATTATGGCGATATTGGGCCCGATATTCAGCCATGGCAACTAGCTACTCTAACATGGGTAGCTACTGCTGCTGAACTTTAAACCAGATATTCAATGCTGGGGTCATATCTGGCCCCGGAATTGAATATCGGAGTGGCTCAAATTGGTCAGAAGCTAACTAGGCAGCAGCAATATCCAGCTGCTGCCTGGTTAGCTTCCATGGCAAAAGAAAGGCCAGCCTTTACTGTGCTTTTCTTTTCCTTTGTAGCCATAACCAGGCTGCGACTGGTTAACATCGGGGCATGCAGTGGCAGCACTCATGGATATTCAGTGGCACTGAGCAGAATTTACAAGGTTTGCGGGTCTTTAAACCATGTCAATGCCTTAGGATATCAGGCCCATTATCACAAAAAAGGAAGAGAGCTTTCTGGTCTCTGTGGAGGACAGGGGATTTGAGCAGATAGCCAGAGTGGAGGGGGAGTGAGTGAGGTGGGGGTAAGACACTTGATTTGCTCTTTCATATGTTTCAGGAGAGTGGCTGATTATGGCAGGTTATTGAATATACTTTCCCCTGATCAGATGATTAATTACTGCTGTGCTTTTGTGGTGCTCTAAGGATATAGTGAGGATAGAGCATCTGTGGACAAAAATAATATGGAAGAATTTCTCCCATGAAGAAGTGCAAGATGCAGCTAATTTTAAAGAAGTAGATTTGCAGTGATTTGGAAATTCTCCATGGACAAGCAAGAAAAAAGTCCTCACGTATGGGTGATGTCATCTGAAGGAGCCCCTGAGCGAGAGCATTCCCAGCTCCTTCTAGAAACCTTTGGAAGCTCTATCGCACTTGCACATGCCTTTCCAACTGACATCGTGGTGCTATCTTAGCCTCAGTCTGTTTTTCCCATGGAGCCGCAGTCATGTCATTCATCGCATGAGTAATTCCTTTCCATGGGTTTCCGAAACAGTTTTTCTGCTGGTTTTCTTATCAGAATTTATCTTAACCCGCTGTCATAGTACTTTTCCTTCCTTTATCTCTTCTTAGTTAGGCGTTTTGAACCATTGAACGTTTCCTTTCCTTTTCTGCATTGCCTTAGCCCCTTTTGGTGCCTGGAATTTCAGTCAAGGTTGCCTGTATTTTTTCTTCAAAATTGAGCAGTTTGATTTTGCTGCTGCTATTTTTCCTGATGACATGTCCCAGAAACTCACCAATGGGTTTAAGAAGTGTTCCAGGTGCTTGAGACCATCTCCATCACAGAAACGCATAAATAGTGCTCCAGTGTTTGGAACCTGATCACAAGCCCTCTTCTTATAATTTGTGTTTACAGATAACAAAAAGAGGGATGAAAGGTCAAGAGAAGCAATGAAACAAACATTTTGGTTCTTCTAAGTCTGATCCACTGACATTGGCATTGGCAGTATTGGGCTCTATGGCTTCAAAGGCTACATTGGATGCTGGTGGTGTATCGATATTGAGCACCAATAGATCTCCTGGATCGGTTTATCCATCAATGTTCCCCCAGGGAAGGGAAGGAATTGGCTTTGTCTTCATCAGTATTGAAGGGCAAGGATGCAGAATATTGGGTTTCAGCCTTAATGCATCAACTTTAGAGTCCTCCAAGACATGGTGTTGAGAGCATTGAGAGATCACAAAAGTGCCCTTCTAAGTTGCCCTGAAGGGAGGAAGGTTCAACCTCATCAGTGCCAGAGGGGTAGCTCTGGCTTTCTCTTAGCTGAGACCAGCCTGCCGATATACCCTCAGATTCCAGAAACAGCAGCTGATAATGCTGTGCCCCCAGCGCAGTGATGGAAAATCACTTCTTGAAAGCATGGAACACAGCAGAGCCTCAATGGATGCTGCCATGGGGTTTCCAGCCATTGAACCTGTAATAACTGAAGATTGGAGGGTCGCCAACGTAACACCAATCTTTAAAAAGGGTTCCAGAGGAGACCTGGGAAATTACAGACCGGTGAGTCTGACGTCAGTACTGGGGAAAATGGTAGAAACCATCATAAAGAACAAAATTACACAGCATGTAGATAGGCATGGCCTAATGGGAGACAGCCAACATGGCTTTAGACAAGGAAGATATTGTCTTACTAATCTGATATGTTTTTTTGAAGGTGTGCATAAACAGGTAGACAAAGGTGAGTCGGTTGATATAGTGTATCTGGACTTTCAGAAAGCTTTTGATAAGGTCCCTCATCAGAGACTTTTGGCGAAACTAAAAAGTCATGGGATAGGAGGCAGTGTACTATTGTGGATCGGGAACCGGTTAAAAGATAGAAAGCAGAGGATAGGGCTAAATGGCCAATATTCCCAATGGAAAAAGGTGAATAGTGGAGTACCCCAGGGATCTGTACTGGGTCCGCTACTTTCTGACATATTCATAAATGACCTGGAAAAGGGAATAACAAGTGAGGTTATCAAATTTGCAGATGATACAAAACTGTTTAAAGTTGTTAAAACCCAAGAGAATTGTGGAAAACTGCAGGAGGATCTGGATAAATTGAAAGACTGGGCATCCAAATGGCAGATGAAATTTAATGTGGACAAGTGCAAAGTTATGCACCTAGGAAAGAACAACCCACACTATAGTTACACAATGCAAGGTTCCACATTGGGAACCACCACCCAGGAAAAAGATTTAGGAGTCATCGTGGATAATATGTTAAAACCCTCTGCCCAGTGTGCAGCGGCAGCCAAGAAAGCAAATAGAATGCTAGGTATCATAAAGAAAGGGATGGAAAATAAAACAAAGGATATTATAATGCCTCTGTATCGTTCCATGGTATGACCGCACCTTGAATATTGTGTGCAGTTCTGGTCCCCGTATCTTAAAAAGGACATAGCATTATTAGAAAAAGTACAGAGAAGAGCCACCAAAATAGTGAAGGGGATGGAAGGCTACTCCTATGAAGAGAGGCTACAAAGGTTGGGGCTCTTCAACCTGGAAAAGAGACGGCTGAGGGGAGATATGATAGAGGTCTATAAATTAATGAATGGAGTGGAGCAGGTAAACATGGATCAATTGTTTACGCTATCAGAATATAGAAAGACTAGGGGACATGCAATGAAGCTACAGGGTAAACTATTTAAGACAAATAAGAGAAAATATTTTTTCACTCAACGTGTAATCAAACTCTGGAATTTGTTACCGGAGGATGTAGTAAAGGCTGTTAGCGTAACTGGGTTTAAAAAAGGTTTGGACAAGTTCCTGGAGGAAAGGTCCATAAACCACTATTAAAAAGGGACCCAGGATATCAATGCTTGACCCAGTACAAGCATTGTGGAACCTGTGTCTTTTGGGGATATTGCTAGGTACGTATGACCTAGATTGGCCACTGTTGGAAACAGGATACTGGGCTTGATGGACCTCGGTCTGACCCAGTATGGCATATCTTATGTTCTTATGTTCTTAACCTATTCTCAAGAAGCACAGGGTGCCTGTGGGAGAGGCATCAACATTGGGCATCAAAGGGCCTTGACACTAATTCCTGCCTGGCCAAACTCTCTCTGTAGCACATCAGGATCTGGTGCACACCCGATGTCTAGGAAGTCATTGGTGCATCAACGCTTTTGAAAGAGCTCCCATTCCCAAAGAGAAGGAGAGTCAACCAGGTTGAGACTCAGAAGTACTTTGACTTCCTCTCTGAGTCTGATTCAGAAGTCTGGATTGCAGATGAGGAGTTTGAAGTTCCATCAAGGAAAGATCACAAGAACTCCCCTCTGATCTTTCTCGTCCTCATGAGAGATACAAATCTAAACTTGAGGACATGACCTTCCAGGGGTTTGTGCGGGATATGGATAGGACCATATCAGAAACTGAGGATGAGCTCAGGCAGAAGAACTGGAGATCCTGCAGTACTCCATGGCCTCCAAAGAAGTGATGACAGTGCCTGTGCACGGCATCCTTCAGAGAATTCAGATGTAAAAAGATTGACTCGATGTACCGAGTTTAGAAGTCTCCCAGATTTGAGAAGAAGCAGTTTCCACACCACTCTTTGGCCACTCTCATAAAGTCCAGAAGTTCTAAGATACATTTATTGGCAACCCCTACACTGGATTCTTTGGGAAGAAAGTGTTTCAGAGTGCCATGCTTGCTTCCCGTGTGCCCTCTTAGCCAGGGGCGGCTCAAGGCAATCTGCTGCCTGAGGCGGGACGGGGCAGGACTTTTTTAGAACTCCAATCGGGGACTGAACCAAACCAAAAAGCCAATTAGATTATATGGAGGAAATGCAAGATGTTTGCACACAGGGCCGTATCAAGCTGCAATCGCACCCTGTGCGACTTGAAGCTTGGGAGTGTGCCCCCTCCTCCCCCCATACCTCCGTCCAGCGCTGCCTGCTCTTTACCTGTTGCTGCTGCCCTCTGTTTTTTTCCCGGCAGCGCCAGCAGCAGGGAAAGAGCAGGCAGTGCTGGACGGAGGTATGAGGGGGGGGGGGCATGTGCTCATAAGAACATAAGAACATAAGAACATAAGATATGCCATACTGGGTCAGACCAAGGTCCATCAAGCCCAGCATTCTGTTTCCAACAGTGGCCAATCTAGGTCATACGTACCTAGCAGTTTCCCAAGGGACACAGGTTTCCACAATGCTTGTACTGGTTCAAGCATTGATATCCTGGGTCCCTTCTTAATAATGGTTTATGGACCTTTCCTCCAGGAACTTGTCCAAACCTTTTTTAAACCCAGCTACACTAACAGCCTTTACTACATCCTCCGGCAACAAATTCCAGAGTTTGATTACACGTTGAGTGAAAAAATATTTTCTTTTATTAGTCTTAAATAGTTTACCCTGTAGCTTCATTGCATGTCCCCTAGTCTTTCCATATTCTGATAAGGTAAACAATCGATCTACGTTTACCCGTTCCACTCCGTTCATTAATTTATAGACTTCTATCATATCTCCCCTCAGCCGTCTCTTCTCCAGGCTAAAGAGCCCTAACCTTTTTAGCCTTTCTTCATAGGAGTAGCCTTCCATCCCCTTTACCATTTTGGTGGCTCTTCTCTGAACCTTTTCTAAAATCGCTATATCCTTTTTAAGATACGGTGACCAGAATTGCACACAATATTCAAGGTGCGGTCTCACCATGGAACGATATAGAGGCATTATAATATCTTTTGTTTTATTTTCCATTCCTTTCCTTATCATACCTAGCATTCTATTTGCTCTCTTGGCCGCCGCTGCACACTGGGCCGAGGGTTTTAACAAGGTATCCACAATGACGCCTAAATCTTTTTCCTGGGTGGTGGTTCCTAATGTGGAACCTTGCATCGTGTAACCATAGTTTGGGTTGTTTTTTCCTAGGTGCATAACCTTGCACTTCTCCACATTAAATTTCATCTGCCATTTTGATGCCCAGTCTTCCAATTTATCAAGATCCTCTTGCAATTTTCCACAATCCTCCTGGGTTTTAACAACTTTAAATAGTTTTGTGTCATCTGCAAATTTGATAACCTCACTTGTTATTCCACTTTCCAGGTCATTTATGAATATGTCAAAAAGCAGCGGACCCAGCACAGATCCCTGGGGTACACCACTATTCACCTTTTCTCCATTGGGAAAATTGGCCATTTAGCCCTACCCTCTGCTTTCTATCTTTTAACCAGTTCCTGATCCACAGTAGTACACTGCCTCCTATCCCATGACTCTTTAGTTTTGCCAAAAGTCTCTCATGAGGGACCTTGTCAAAGGCTTTCTGAAAGTCCAGATACACAATATCAACCGACTCACCTTTGTCCACCTGTTTATTCACGCCTTCAAAAAAACATAACAGATTAGTAAGACAAGATCTTCCTTGTCTAAAGCCATGTTGGCTGTCTCCCATTAGGTCGTGACTATCTACATGCTGTGTAATTTTATTCTTTATGATGGTTTCTACCATTTTTCCCGGTACTGATGTCAGGCTCACTGGTCTGTAGTTTCCCGGATCACCCCTCGAACCCTTTTTAAAAATTGGTGTTACATTGGCGATCCTCCAATCCTCAGGTATTAGAGATGATTTTAATGATAGTTCACAGATTACTGATAGCAGGTCTGCAATCTCAAATTTCAGTTCTTTCAACACCCTTGGATGTATACCATCCGGCCCAGGTGATTTGCTACTCTTCAGTTTATCTAATAGTTGTAAGACATCTTCCCGATGTATCGATATTTCCTTCAATTCTTCTACACCTTTAAATACCACTTCAGTCATGGGTAACATCCCTACATCTTCCTCAGTAAAGACCGAAGCAAAGAATTCATTCAGTCTCTCCGCTATCGCCTTGTCGCCTCTTAGTGCTCCTTTAACCCCTTTATCATCTAATGGACCAACTGACTCTCTCACAGGTTTTTTGCTACGAATGTACTTGAAAAGGTCTTTATTTCGCGTTTTTGCTTCCGCAGCAAGCTTCTTCTCAAATTCTCTCTTTGCCTGCCTTATCAATGCCTTGCATTTGACTTGCCAGTGCTTGTGCTGTTTCCAGGTTTCATCGTTAGGCTCTTTTTTCCATTTCCTGAAAGATGCTTTTTTGGCAACAACAGCCTCTCTGACCTCACCTTTAAACCATGCTGGCAGTTTTTTGGACTTCCTTCCACTTTTCTTAAAGCGTGGAATACAGCTGGTCTGGGCTTCCAAGATAGTATTTTTCAACAACACACAAGCTTGATGTACGTCTTTAACCTTTGCAACTGCTCCTTTTAGTTTTTTCTTAACTGTTTTTCTCATTTTATCATAGTCTCCCTTTCGAAAGTTAAAGGGTAGTACTGTGGATTTCCTTACTATCCCTCCTCCACTAATTAAATCAAAGGTGATCATGCTATGATCACTATTGCCAAGTGGCCCCAACACCCTTATCTCTTGCACTACATCTGGTGTTCCACTAAGGACTAGGTCTAATATTGCTTCCCCTCTGGTTGGTTCATGAACCAGCTGCTTCAAGAAGCAGTCATTTATTTCATCTAGGAACTTTATCTCCTTAGCATGTCCTGTTGTGACACTGACCCAGTCGATGCCGGGGTAATTGAAATCACCCATTATTATTACTGCACTGTAACTTTTGCTAGCTTCCTTGATTTCTTTGAGCATTTCATCATCCATTTGTTCATTCTGGCCAGGCGGACGATAGTACACCCCCACTGCCATCGCCTTCCCCTTTTTACATGGAATTTCAATCCATAGAGATTCTACAGCAAATTTTGTTTCTTGCAAAACTTTAATCCTTTCTGACTCAATGCCCTCTCTAACATAGAGCGCAACCCCTCCACCAATTTGGTCAGCTCTATCATTGCGATATAGTTTGTACCCAAGTATCACAGTGTCCCACTGGTTGTCCTCCTTCCACCATGTCTCTGATATTCCAATCATATCTAACCTCTCGTTTAGTGCTATATATTCTAACTCTCCCATCTTGTTTTGTAGACTTCTAGCATTTGCATACAAGCATTTTAGAGACTGTATTTTATTCATATTAATTTGGCTATTGGTAGACATGGGTAATTTGGGATCTTTAAGTTCTGTCTGCTCCATACTCGAGGGCATTTGGGCTACTTTACTCTTTTTTGGAACCTCTCTGCTTTTTGTAGTATCCTTCAAGGATACATTCTTCCGAACCATGCGCTCTTGGGCGACTGTCGGCTTTCCCCTATTATCTAGTTTAAAAGCTGCTCTATCTCCTTTTTAAAGGTTAATGCCAGCAGCCTGGTTCCATCCCGGTTAAGGTGAAGCCCATCCCTTCGGAAGAGCCCCTCCTTTCCCCAGAATGTTCCCCAGTTCCTAACAAATCCGAACCCCTCATCTCTGCACCATTGTCTCATCCACGCATTGAGACCCCAGAGCTCTGCCTGCCTTTTGGGTCCTGCGCGTGGAACGGGAAGCATTTCGGAGAACGCTACCCTGGAAGTTCTGGATTTCAACTTCCTACCTAAAAGCCTAAATTTAGCTTCCAGAACCTCCCTACCACATTTTCCTATGTCATTGGTACCGACATGTACCAAGACAGCAGACTCCTCCCCAGCACTATCTAAGACCTTATCTAGGTGGCGTGTGAGGTCCGCTACCTTCGCACCAGGCAGGCATGTTACCAGGCGATCCTCACGTCCACCAGCCACCCAGCTATCTACATGCCTAATGATCGAATCACCAACTATAACTGCTGTCCTAACCCTTCCCTCATGGGCACTTGGCCCGGGAGAAACCTCCTCGGTGCGAGAGGGGTTTACATCACCTGGAGGACAGGTCCTAGTTACAGGATCACTTCCTGCCACACCAGGGTGATGCTCTCCTGTCACGTGACCTCTCTCTCCTCCATGGCAACAGGGATGCTGCCAGACTGGAGGTGGGACTTCAGGATTATATCCCTGTAGGTCTCGTCTATGTACCTCTCTGTCTGTCTTATGTTTTCCAAGTCTGCTACTCTAGCCTCTAGAGAACGGACTCGTTCCCTATGAGCAGAGAGCTCCTTGCACCTAGTGCACACGTAAGACCTCTCACCAGCTGGGAGAAAATCATACATGTGACACTCAATGCAAAAGACTGGAAAGCCCACATCCCGCTGCTGGACTGCTGTCTGCATCTTAGTTTTAAGTTTGTGTTTAGATCTTTAAGTTCTTTATGTACTAAAGGGTGCTATGGATATTTATACCACTAAAACTGTACCTAAGAAGTTTAATATATCTTGTTCACTTGAAGCTTAATTAATCTCAGGTCCTTAGTGTATGACTGATTTGGGTAATGAGCTTCACCTGAAAGCACCTCCTGTCTTTTAAGTTGTGCAAGTACCTATAAAGCTGTGATTATCCCAGGGGAGGGTGGGTGTGGGGAGGGAGGGAGGGAGGGATATAACACTAATTAAAAAAGGGCTGCTACACAGTACCTTGTCCTGTGCCGCTGAGGTAAGCTATATTCTGATTTGATTTAAATTATAGCTCTTTGCTGCTACTAGGCTCTAACCTATTAAGAAATTTAAACTACAAGCTCTCTGCTGGATTCTAAATTTAACCAGAAAGCTTTCTTCTGTGTTTTAATTTGAAACTAAAAGTACTTTGCTGATGCTAGGCCCTGAGTGACTATGAAATTTAAACTACAGCTGTCTACTGGGTATGAAAGGTAACCCGAAAGTTCTCTTCTGTGTTTTAAATTGAATCTTAAACTGTTGCTACTAGGCCCTGACTGATTTAACAAAAAAATAGTGGGTTCACAGATTAATTAGCTTTAAAAGAAAAAAAAAATTCCTTTCAGAAAAATTCCCAGAAGTATATACTCACAATTTCAGATTTCTCTACAGAAGTAACAGCCCCCCTTTCTAGTCCTGGCACTTTAAGCAGATCTGTCCCTCCCTGCTCTGACATTGTGTCGGAAGAGGGAGGGACCAGACTTACTAAAAATGCTGCGAAAAGGTTTGGGGGGCACATTTCGGCTTCCTGCTATTGTCCTGCCAGTGGCAGCAGGGCAACAGCAGACAGCTGAAATGCAACCCCCCCAAGCCTTTGTGCCCTGTGCGGCTGCACCGCTTGCAAAGGGCTACATATGGTCCTGTTTGCACACCAAGGAACTAAAAGAGAGCAAGAATCAACAGCACACTTTATAAAACAAAATTATAACTCATTTTTATTTTGTTGTTATGAATTGCGCTATGGTTCTTGCTTTTTCTTTTTCAACATATATTTTGCATCCACAGTGGGTATAGAGCAGAACCAGGACATTCACCCACAGAACTCAATATTTAAAAAAAAAAAAAATCTGATTCTGATCATCTCACTAACAACAACAACCACCATTCTCCAATACCAGGCATATTGTGAACTAATACAAAACCCTACAACAAAGAGCAAATCTACCATACCATACCATATCAGCACAAACGTCCAAAACTCATATAAGGAGCCCATCCAAATAGGCATCACTGTAAATACTACAGTGGGCCCTGGAACATCCATACACCTATTTGAAAAGCTGAAACAGTCAAATTACTACAGTACATTATAGATCTTTATGTACAAACTCCATGTTAACAGAACACCTGGCCTCAGTCACACACTCACAACATCGACCCTCACCAAGTACAGAATAAGTAACCATATTCTAAAGTAAAAATAAAAATATGTAGACAAAATTTAAACTGAAACCCCAAGAAGCCCGAGTCCACATGCACTGCAACATCAGATAAATAAGAGGTGCAGTTCCCCAATACTGTGTAAAATATAAAGATAGCACAGAGTCCAATCACTAAAATGAAATAAAATTATTTTTTCTACCTTTGTTGTCTGACCATTTTATTCTCTGATCATGCTTGTCCCGATCTGAGGCTTCTGCTTTCCTGTCTTCTCTTAGCTCTCTTTCTGTTGGTCTATGGTCCATCTGTCATTTCTTATCTCTTCTTTTGTTTTCTTCACTTCTTTCCTTCAGCCTATTTCCAGTCCCCGTAACCCTTCCTAGTATCAGCCCCTTTCCAGTCCTCCCTCCCGGTACCTTCCAATGTCAACTTGCATTCCAATGACTGCCACTGGTATCCATTCCCTTCCAGTCCCCCTCCTTCCCCACTGTCCAGCTCCTTCTAGTCTAAATACCATGGCAGCCCCTCTCAGATCCACTCCCTTCCAGTTCCATTCTCCCATCCCCTCTTATCAGCCCATTTGTAGCCCTAGCCCCCTACATCCCATCAGTCAATTACCAGTCCTAGCCTCCTCTAATCAGCCCATTTCCAGTCCAAACCTCCACAATCAGCTCATTTCCAATGCTAGTCCCCCATCAGCCCATTACCAGTGTTAGCCCCCCTAATCAGCCTATTACCAGTCCCAACCCCCCTTGATCAGTCCATTTCCAGTCCTAGCCTTCCCTAATCAACCCATTACCAGTCCTAGCTGCCCCCCGATCTGCCCATTACCAGTGCTAGCCCCCCATCAGCCCATTATAATCCTAACCTGCACTCTCTCCCCTTTGTCTAGTACTTGTCCCCTGTCTCCCCCTTTGTCCCCCATCTCTCACCTTTGTCTCTCCTTGTCCTCCTCCTGTCCCTCCCCTCCCTCCACCTGTACCTCTCATCCGGTGGTGGCGGGGGCACTATGGCTGTTTTAATTTTAGATTTTGCTGCCTCTGCCCTGTCTCTGCCTTCCCGCTGCGTTTTTTTCCTCAAGAATGCTTACAGCAAAAAAAAAAGGCATCAGGAAGGTAGAGGCATGGCAAAGGCAGCAAAATCTAAAATGAAAACAACCAGAGTGCGCCGCTGCACAAATTAGCCCGATCGCTTGCAACGATCAGGCTGATTTATTCAATGTCGGTTATTCCTGCTGGATGAGAGGGGACACTTGTCAGTTCCCTTCCAGCCCCCTCCCTCCCTCCATACATCCATGTCAGCCCTCCTTCCCTCCATGTCAGCCCCCCTCCCTCCCTCTATGTCAGCACTCCCTCCATGTCAGCCCCCTCCCTCCACCCATGTCAGCCCCCTTTCCCTCCCTCCCTCCATCCATGTCAGCCCTCCCTCCCTCCATCCATCTATCCATCCGTCAGTCCTCTCTCCATCCATCCATGTCAGCCCCCCTCCCTCCATCCATCCATGTCAGCAGCCCTCCCTCCATCCATCCATGTTAGCCCCCCCTCCCCCATGTTAGCCACGTTGCTGATTCCCTGCCCCCTCCTCCCCTCTCCCCGTGTCTGCCTGCTACCGCCCTGTGCTTTCTTCTTCTGCAGCCGCGGTTCCCTGTCTCTTAGGGAACCGTGGCTGTGCCGTTGAAGCCATTGCGGAGCCTTCGAGTCTCTCGATGGGCTCCGTGCAGCATTGTCCCGCCTCCAAAGGAAGTGATAAACAACTTCTTTTGGGGGTGGGACAATGCTGCCTGGAGCCCGTCGAGAGGCAGGAAGGCTCCACAATGGCTTCACCAGCAGAGCCGCGATTCCTAAGAGGTAGGGAACCGCGGCTGCAGAAGAAGGGAAGCAGCAATTTGTAAGCTTTTTTTTTTTTTAAACTTAAAGGCGAAGTGAGGCGGCTGTTTTGGGGGCATTTGCTGCCCTCCAAACTTTGCCGCTTGAGGCAGCTGCCTCACTTTGCCTCATTATAGAGCCGCCCCTGCTCTTACCAAGCTCTACATGGTCATGTTCTGAAGGCCATTGTGCACAGTCTTGATATCTGTGTATTTCTCTCTCAAGAGAAACTCAGCAATATCATTCCCTAGTGAGTCACAGTGAGGACTGCTCAGAATTCAAAGGTCTGAGGGACCTATGACATTTTTGTATGGTACAAGAGGGCTGATAAGTCTCTGGCCTTGTAATGAAACAGAAAGCTAAGGGCACACTTCGGTTCCGGAGGTCCAAATGATCTCTCTGCAGTTTTGTTTTATTTGGTACGTAGCTTTCTGTTTTGTTACAAGGCCAGAGACTTATCAGCCCCCCTTCATATCCAGTGCTTCTGCAATAGATATTAGTGCCTGGAGACTTGCCTGGCTCTGAGTTTCAGGCCTCCAGTCATCTGTGTAGGACAAGCTCACTAATGGAGAAAATCTCTTCAGAGAGCAAGTGACAGAGAAGACAGGCTTCATAGAAAAGCAAGCCACCACTCTTCCAAATCTCTCAAGGCACACATCCAAGTCAGTCTTCTATCAAAGGACATTTCAAGGTGGTAGCCAAAGAAAGACTTACTATTCTCAAAGGCATAAGTACTTCCCTGGCTCCCATTGCTCCCAGTCCAAGCAGACTCCTCAAGCATATCTAATGAAAGAGAAGGCCCAGCCTGCTTCTCAGCCAAAACCAAAAGCACGGTTTTGACTGGTTCCTGCAGAGCATAGCCATTCTTCCTGTAGCCTCCAAGGAGGACTCTCCTGTAAGGGGGAGGAGGGGCTCATGCTCTTTGGCCAGAGGTGGCCCCTTATAACCTACAACACTTGAGTCTTGCAAATTATATAAAGAAGCTACAAGATGCATTTATTTGACCTTCATCGAAATTGCCCTTAGAGGGTTCAGTCTCTAAGCCTTCAATATCAGGAATTACTTCTTTAGGATGTCACTGCCCCTCAAAAGGATTTAGCAATTGAACTCATTCCACTAGGGCAGGAAGGGCAGAGATTTTACTCAAGATAGTCCCTGCTCACCAAAAAGATGAGAGGATACCGTTCCATCCTAGACCTAAGAGACCTAAACAAATATTTGATCAAGGAAATGTTCAGGGTGATTTCTCTAAGCAAAATGCTCTCCTGTTTTCAAAAAGGAGATTGGCTTTGCTCTCTGGATCTAAAGGATGTGTATACTCACACTCAGATACACCCCAATCATAGGAAGTATCTCAGATTTGTAGGAAAAGGTCACTTCCAGTACTGCGTACTGCTCTTGGGCCTCACATCAGCTCCTCGTGTATTTATAAAATGCCTTACCATGGTAGCAGAATTTCTACTACTTGGATGATTGGCTGCTGAAGTGTACCAGGAGGAACTTCGGAATTCACACAGATCACCATTCAGGTTTTGGAACTACTAGGATTCATAACACAGGTACACTACCAAAAAACTGCCTCCAGTTTTGCAACTGATTCCTATAGATTTTGGGGTGCTGAATCCAGGAAAAATAGCCAAAATGTTCCATCACGTCACGTTTTCTTGCAAAATTAGAGTTCTTACCCATATAAGGAATGTTCACATAATTTCTTTTTAGCCGACTGCAGTTTATTTTCTTGGCCCAAAATAGAGGTTGTAATGGTTAACTAACTAGAAACACTCCCTCATGATATTTTAGAGTGTTTTGTATTCATTTTATACATTAACAGGACAATTGGGAGGCGGGGGGCTAAATCCAGTACTCGCGCTGGCGCATGTTCTTTCCTGTTCGCCTCGCCTCGTTCGCTCGCTCAAACACGGTAGTTGCGACATGAACGTTCCTGTCAAATTTCAGTTTCTTGCAAGTTCATTATTACCTTTTGTTTGCTCAGTCGTAATCCAGCTTTATTCCGAAGTGGTTCACTACAGTTGTAGTTTGCAGTGCTGTGTATTTGTGATGGCTCACAGAGCCAGAGGTTGCGTCAACTCTCCGGACAGTTTTTTGCTTTATTTGTGGGGAATATACTGTGAAAAAGCGGCAGAGGAACATTTCTGCATTTATTAAAAAAGTATATTTTGCCTATTTCGGTTTGAAGTTAGGCGATCAAGACAAACCGTGGGCTCCTCACAAAGTGTGCAAGACATGTGAGGAAGATCTACGCTTATGGATGAAAGGTAAAAAACAAGCATTTCGTTTCGGAATACCTATGATGTGGCGTGAACAAAGAGACCACAGCAGTGACTGCTATTTTTGCTCTTGCATTGTGAAGGGATACAACTTAAAAAATAAGAACGTAATAAGTTACCCCAACCTTCCCTCAGCAATTAGGCCTATGCCTCATAGCAACGAAGTACCTGTGCCTGAACCACCAAAATCTTTGGATCATATTTGTGTGGACGGCTCTGATCATGATGAGACTCATCAGATGGCTTTTCCCGATGAGTCCAGTACTTCCGAGTTTGAAACTGAACCAGATCCGAAACCTGAACTTTTCTCTCAAGCTGAATTGAATGATTTAGTCCGGGATTTAGGACTCCCAAAAGATGCTGCCCAACTGCTAGGTTCTCGGCTTAAACAGAAAAATCTATTGTCACCAGGAACAACTTTTTATTGGTACCGCGCAACCGCGAGACACAATTTTTGAAGTATTTCAGCAAAGAGGAAGATTTGGTATTTTGCAACGATATATACGGAGTGATGGAAAAGTTTAAACTCAAGTATGATCCTGCTGAATGGCGGCTGTTCATTGATTCGTCAAAAGACAGCATAAAAGGTGTTCTTCTTCATAATGGCAAAACATTTGCTTCAGTTCCTATTGCTCACTCTGTTATTCTCCAAGAAAAATACGAGAATTTGGCCCTGATTCTTCAGAAGATTCGTTATGATGAGCATAAGTGGATGATTTGTGGAGACTTTAAAATTCTATCCATGCTATTAGGGCAGCAATCCAGTTTCACCAAATATCCCTGCTTCCTTTGCTTGTGGGATAGCCGGGCCCGCGACCTACACTGGGGGAAAAAAGACTGGCCAATTCGGGAGTATTTGAGACCCGGTGAGAAAAATGTTCTTCATGAGAGCTTGGTACCTCGTGATAAAATTCTATTACCACCTCTCCACATTAAGTTGGGTCTCATTAAGCAATTCATCAAGTCCCTTCCAAAAGATGGTGAGTGCTTTCGGTACCTTTGCTCAAAGTTCCCCCGACTTTCTGAAGCAAAGCTAAAGGAAGGAGTGTTTGTTGGCCCTGATATAAGGAAACTCATTTCAGATGGAGCATTCGCTGAAACGATGTCTGAGAAGGAAAAAGAAGCCTGGGATTCCTTCAAGGATGTTGTTCTCAAATTCTTGGGGAACAGGCGGGATGAGAACTATAAGGATATTGTTGCCAGGATGCTCAATGCCTTCAAAGAACAAGGCTGTAACATGAGCCTGAAAGTCCATTTCTTGCACTCCCATGTGAACTACTTTCCCGAAAACTTGGGGGCGTACAGTGAAGAACAAGGTGAAAGGTTTCACCAGGACATCAAGGATGCAGAGAGAAGGTACCAAGGAAGATGGAACACCACTATGATGGCTGATTTCTGCTGGTTGCTGCTGCGGGAAACCCCAGATGAAAAATACGCCAAGCAGCGCACCAAGAGAAGCATTCGGGGGAAGAAGAAACGGGCCCACCAGGAGATTGATTGACCCAAGAATAACTTTAAAATCTAAACTGTGTTGACAAATATCGTGTTTTTACTAAACTTTGAAATAAAAATTTGCTAGTTATTACCACAGTGTCGGATCTCATTTATTAGAATTTTATTTTCACACCATCGGGTGTTTGTCTTCATGTATTGCAATGGTGCGGTTTGCGTTTTCTATTCTTACATACATACCTGTACAACATTTTTTGCACATTTCTTTGCTTTGCTTTGTGTCTAACCTCGCTCTTATATGCTCAATGTTTGTGCACATGTATGTGGCTGTTTTAAGTGCAGACAATTTTGCTACCATCACAGTGTGTTTTGTTGACATTACTCTATTCTTATGTGCTGCCTTGTTACAATTTTCTTTATTCTTATTTGAATAACTACTAAACAATTAGTATAAAGAATTCATCCAAGAAACTTTTATCTCGATCGCACTCAATCTGAAACGTTCACCTCAAACTGCTAACCCAATGTAGCAAAAAATCTGTACGTGATGGAGCAAATTGGTTACCAGATTTGGATTCAGCGCACCAAAAAACGTAAAAATCAATGGAAACAATGGAAATTTTTTTAGTGTACCTGTGTAATCAATTATCCCATCTTTGCCCCTCCCAGCAATTGGAATTCATCAGATAACTCAGGTGAGGGCCTGTCTTCCACATAACATATTGTCCAAATTGACACCAATTGTGCAGGTGATTCAACTGAGTCAGCAGCCCATGTTGACGCTTTTGAGCCAAGTGGTTTTGACAGTTCATGCCTTGGTGCAGCTGCATATGAATCAAGATCAATGGACCTTGGGTACCCAGTGGTCTCAGGTCTGTCTGTCACAACCCCACTGGTTCACTGTCTCACCTAGTAGACAGTTCACGAAAATCTGGCCAGAGGTATACCCTTACAAATTTCTCTCCATCAAAACTGCTGATGATAGATGCATCCAAAATGGGATGGGGGAGCTCATCTCGATGGGTTTCACACTCAGAGCATTTGGTCCTTCCAAGAGAGAGTCTCCATCAGGTCAACATCTTGGAACTGTGAGTGACAGAAAATGCTCTAAGGGCTTTCAAAGACTGGTTATCCAGCCAATTTGTTCTCATTCAAAATGACAATCAGGTCGCTATATAAACATAGAAACATAATGGCAGAAAAAGACCACATGGCCTATCTAGTCTGCCCTTCCATATCAATAACTACAAGAGTCCCCTTTTTTCCTTTAGAGAGCCTCTGTGTTTGTCCCATGCTTCTTTGAATTTAGATACTGTCCTATCTACCACCTCCACTGGGAGACTATTCCACAATCTACCACTCTTTCTGTAAAGAAATATTCACGCATATTACTCCTGAGTCTATCCCCTTTCACCCTCATGTATGTCCCCTCATAGTAGAGCTTGCTTTCATTTCGAAGAGGCTCTCCTCCTGGGCATTTATGCCACATAGGTATTTAAACATCTCAATCATATCACCTCTGTCTTGCCTTTCCTCTAACCTATACATATTAAGGTCCTTAAGTCTATCCTCATATACTTTATAATGAAGACCACTACCCATTTTAGTAGCCACCCTCTGCAATAACTCCAATCTGTTTATATCCTTTTGAACGTGTGGTCTCCAGAATGGCACACAATACTCCAAATGAGGTCACACAAAAAACTTATAAAGAGGCACTATGACCTCCTTTCTTCTGCTGGCCATTCCTCTCCCTATGCACTCAAGCATCCTTCTAGCTTTCGCTGTTGCCTTTTCTACCTGTTTAGCTAGTTTGAGATTGTCAGACACAATCATGCCTAGGTCCCGTTTTCTTTTGTGGACAGAAATACGTCACCCCCTATATTGTATTGCTCCCTTGAATTTTGTTGCAGCACAAATGCATGATCCTATATTTTTTAACATTAATTCTCAGCTGCCAAATTCTAGACCATTCTTCAAGCTTAGCTAGTAGATCCTTCCTCATGTTATCTACACCTTCCTGGGTAGATTTTAGTATCATCTGCAAAGAGGCAAACCTTACCCGATAGCCCTTCCGCAATATCACTAACAAAGATGTTAAAAAGAATCGGACCAAGGACAGATCCCTGCGGCACTCCACTGGTAACCACTTTCTCCTCAGAGTGAACTCCATTTACCTATACCCTTTGTTGCCTCCCACTCAACCAATTTCTAACCCAAGCAGTAACTTTAGGGTCCATCCCAAGGGTGTTCAGTTTGTTTATAAGTTGCCTGTATGGAACAGTGTCAAATGCTTTACAGAAATCTAAATACACCACATCTAGGGCTCTCCCTCGGTCCAGCTCCCTGGTCACCCAGTCAAAGAAACCAATCAGATTTGTCTGACAAGACCTGCCTCTGGTGAATCCATGCTGCCTTGGATTCTGCAATCCATTGGACTTCAGAAACCTCACCATTTTCTCTTTCAGCAGCATTTCCAATAATTTACTCACCACCAAGGTTAAACTAACCAGCCTGTAGTTTTCAACCACGTCTTTACTTCCGCTTTCGTGTAAAGGGACCACACGGGCCTCTCTCCAGTCCTCTGGCACTACCCCTGACTCCAAAGAGGCAGTGGAATTGCTAGAATGTCTCCAAGTTCCTTTAGTATTCTTGGATGTATCCCATCTGGTCCCATCATTTGTCCACTTTTAGTTTAGCTAGTTACTTATGAACACAGTCCTCTGAAAATCATTTGAGATGCTCCTCACTTTTGTTCCTGTTTGCGGGAGTTGTCTGAGGTCTTGCTCCTGGTACTTCATCTGTAAACACAGAACAGAAATATTTGTTAAGCAATTCCGCTTTATCCTCATCAGCATCTGCATATTCTTCCCCTTCACCCTTGAGTCTGACAATACCACTTTTGCCCTTCCTTCTCTCACTAACATATCTGAAAAATGTCTTATTTCCCCCCCCCCCCCCATTTTATTGCATTGGCTATTTCTTCTTTTTGTACCTTTGCTTTCCTGATTACTTTGCTAGCCTCTCTAAGCTTTTCCAAATATAGATACCTGTCTTGCTCTCTCTGTGATCTCTTGTATTTATGAAGGTCTCCCTCTTTTTCTTCACCTTCAGCTACTTCTTTTCAGAACCATAGCAGCCTCCTTTTCCTTTTCCTTTTATTTACCATTCTAACAAAAACGTTGGTTGCCTTTAAAATATCCCCTTTCAGTTTGCCCGCTGTTTTTTGACATTCTCCAGCTGTTCCCATCCCGCTAACGACTTCCTGAAGTATTGGCCCATCTAGGAGCTCCTTGCTTCTAGATGACACCGCGGCAGGGATGCACCAATCAACATCCGGCACATTGAAATCCCCTTTCAGTAGCACTTCCCCTTTCCTGGCAATGCTGTGTATGTCTTCTATTAAACCTCCGTCCACGTTTTCTCCCTGTGATGCACGCCAATGCAAATGGATTTCTCTTTTCCTCTTTCTAGTTTAACCCACACTGCCTCCTCTCTCCCTTTTAAGCCCTGTATTTCCATAACTTTAATATAATATTTTACATATAGTGCCACTCCTCCTCCCCTTCTTTCTACCCTGTCCTTTCTGAATAACATATAGCCTGGTATAGTTATATCCCAGTCATGGTTGTCCGTGAACCATGTCTCTGTAATTGCTAAATCCAAGTCAGTCTCTCCCATGAAAGCCTCAACATTTGAGATCTTATTTCCCATCCTATGGGCAATTCCATAAGTTGCCCCTTTTACCTATTTCTCTAAAGGTATTTAATGTTTCACTTACCTGGTGGCTTTCATTTACCTGGAGGCTTTCTTCATCCATCCCCAATGAATCTAGTCTAAAGCCCTCTTCGATAGATTAGCCAATCTGCCACTGAAGACATGTTGACCCTTCTTGGACAGATGGATGCCATCCCTGCTCTGCAGCCCTTGGAACATCAAGAGTTAGCATTCACAGCTAACTCTTTGAAGCCACCAGTCTCATCAGGTATTAGTGGCCGCTGAGAAGCTGCTTAGCAGCTAGGCAGTGCTGAATAAAGGTCTACAGGGCCTTTCAGGTACTGGCTTTCCTGAAAGACTCTTGCAAGCAAGGTAATACTCTGCCTGAAAGCTCTCAAAGGGGTTTTGGTGTTCATTTTTAAAAAAGCTAAGTCTTAAAGGGGTTCTGGTGTTCATTTTAAAAGCTAAGACTTTTTTCTATACTGCAAAGGGGGACGTTTTTTGTTTGTTTGTGGTGTTGGGCAAAGCTCTGTCAGTTAGTCATTGTCTTTGTTCCAGCTACCCACTCATAGCTAACTCTTTGAAGCCACTGACCTCATCAGGTGTTGGATCCCTCCCTACCCCCCCCCCCCCAGCATCCACCTACCCCATGTGAGCGTTTTTGTTTTATAGGACAACTTCCCAATTAACTACACACAGGGACATAAAACAGTGGTGTTAGAATACACTTAAAAGAGATTAGCTGCTTTTTCTCTTAAAGGACAGCTGAGGAACAAGTAGGGACTTTGGTAGGTCTTTTACTTCAACAGGTACCAAAGCTCTATCAACTAAACAATGGCTGGGAAAAATCATATTGCTAAAGCTGTTGTCCGAATTGCAGATTCTGCCTCTTTCCAGACAGAGATCCCAATGCCAGATGAAAGATCAGTTCCATGTGCAGGATGCCTGCATGCTGAGGCTCTCAGGAAACAAGTGGAGGAGTTCAGAGATGAGGTGGCAAGGCTGAGAAGCATTTGATTCTCTAAATAAAAAATGGCATGCGCGGCGTCTGTTGGATTCCTTAACGTATGAGAAGGAGAATGTGGGAACGAGTTGTTTAGCCACAATACTGTCAGGAATATGACTTCATGATCAAGTCCCTTGAGAAACCCTACACGGTGAAACGCACGGGCACCTTAAAAGGCTGGCATTGGGACAAGTTTTGAGCTACTGATTGTAAGTGGAAGAAAATTCACAACACCAAAACATTTTTTGAAAGAACTTATAAAAACTGATAAAAATCATGAAGCATCACGTTCAGCATCTCGTCTTTGAATGAGCTAAGTATTTTTTCCTTTATTTTCATTTTGCTCATGATATACCGTGATACTGTTCGTGCAACATAAGCCCTTGATGTTAAACCGGCACATGTCTGGGAGAACGATATGATAAGCCCAGAGTTTGTCAGTGCCTACGGTTATTTCTGAGGCTAAGTTGTGACAATTTAAGCACTACTGAGCTCGATTGCTTTGGTAAAAAGTTGAATGAGGTATTGTTTTCATTGCTTGAGAAGCATTTGAGACAGTGAGAAGTACATTGATGAGATGCTTCTTGAAACATCCAAGCTCTCTGACATGTGTGAAGATGGGAGGCTACAGAATGAAGAAGGTGGACACAAGTCACCAGAGCCTGCAGTATCTACACTCCAACTCCTCCAGCCCTTGAATTGAAGAACCAGTATGCAGCCCTGGAAATGAAGGAGGTGGAAGCATCCCAGGAAAGGGAAGAACCACAGCTCGAGCACCTCAAAGTTGCAGGGTCAGTCACCACAAGGAAGAGAAGGGTAGTGGTGGTTGGTGACTCTCTTGTGAGAGGTACTGAGGCATCCATCTGCCGACCAGACTTGATGTCCAGAGAGGTGTGCTACTGCCAGGTACCAAAATATGAGATGTTATGGAGAGTTTGCTGAGACACATCAAGCCTACTGACTATTATCCAATGATGCTTATCCATGTTGGCACAAATGATACTGCTAGGTACCCCTCCGAGCATATCAAATATGAATACTTTAGAGGAAAGATGAGATAGGGGCGACATGATAGAGACATTTAAATACCTCTGTGGCATAAATGCACAGGAGGGTCTCAATTGAAGGCAAGCTCTGTTACAAGGGGACATAGGATGAGAGCAAAACGGGATAGACTCAGAAGTAATATGCAGAAATATTTCTTTACGGAAAGAGTGGTAGATGTGTGGAATAGTGGAGGTAGTGGACATAAGGAGAGTATCTGAATTCAAAAAAGCATGGGTCAAACACAGAGGATCTCTAAAGGTAAAAAGGGTATTATTGTAGTTGATATGGAAAGGAAGAATAGATAGGCCATATGTTCTTTTTCTGCCGTCATGTTTCTATGTTCCTATGTAAAGTGCATTCATGATTCTGGGACAGAGGGTGAGGCAGGTAGGTGCACAGATGATGTTCTCTTCAATCCTCCCAGTTGAGGGTAAAGGCTGAGACAGAGCAGTTTGCATCCTGAAGATGAAAGCATGGCTGCGTGGATGGTGTCATCCAGAGTGTTTTGGTTTCCTGGACCATGGGATGATGTTCCAGGGGCTGCAGAGCAGAGATGTGTTCATCTGTCCAAGAAGGGTTGAAGAGTTTTCAGCAGCAGATTGGCTAACCTAGTGAAGAGGGCGTTAAACTAGATTCATTGGGGATGGGTGAAGAAACCACCCAGGTAAGCAAAGAAATCTCCCAGGTACATGGTACATTAAATACCTCTCTAGAAATGGTTAAAAGGGGCAACATCTGGAAAGTGGTGTGTATCAATGTCTGTAGCATGGGAAATAAGATCCCAGATTTTGAGGCTTTAAGGGAAGATGCTGACTAGGATTTAGTGGAGGTTACAGAGACATGGTTCATGGAAAGCCATGACTGGGATGTAATAATACCGGGCTATAATTTATTCAGAAAGAACAGGGTATGAAGAAGGGGAAGTGGAGAGGCACTACTGTATATGTAAAAAATAATATTAAAGCTATAGAATTGCAGGGCTTAAAAGGAAGAGAGGAGGCACTGTGGGTTAAACTAGAAAGAGGGAAAGGGAAATCCATTTTTATTGGAGTTATATGTAACTCCCCCTCATTGGAAGTAGAAGTGGATGCAGATTTAATAGAAGACATACGCAGAATTGCCATGAAAAGAGAAGTGCTACTGATAGGTGATTTCAATATGCTGGATGTGGATTGGCACATCCCTGCTGCAATGTCATCTAGAAGAAGATCTTGGATTCTCTACAGGGAGAACTATTCAGGCAACTGGTAACAGACCCCACACGTGAAGGGGCCATACTGGACTTGGTGCTTACCAATGGGAAAAGTGTTTCTGATGTTACAGTGGGAGATTATATCACATCCAGTAATCACCAGATGGTGTGGTTCAGAATTAAGTGGGCAAAACTGAAAAGGGATATTTTAAGAGCAACAAACCTTTTTGATAGAAAGGTAAATAAAGGTAGATGGAAAAAGAAGCCACTATGGCTCTCAAAAGAAATAACTGAAAAGGTTAAGAAAAAGAGGGAAGCCCTCAGGAAATTCAAGACATCACAGAGAGAGGAAGAATGCATCTATATTTGGAAGAACTTAGAGAAGCTAGCAAAGCAGTCAGGAAAGCAAAGATACAAAAAGAAGAAGAAATAGCTGCAACAATCCAAGGGAGTATAGGGGGTGATGTATTTCTGTCCACAAAAGAAAACGGGACCTAGGCGGGATTGTGTCTGACGATTAAAGTAGCTAAACAGGTAGAAACAGACAATGGCTAAAGCTAGAAGGGTGCTTGGGTACATATGGAGAGGAATGGCCAGCAAAAGAAAGGAGGTGATAGTGCCTCTGTATATGGCATGACCTCATTTGGAGTTTGTGTGCAATTCTGGAGACCGCACCTTCAAAAGGAGATAAACAGGTTGGAGTTGGTGCAGAGGGTGGCTACTAAAATGGTTAATGGTCTTTGTTATAAAGCATATGAGGACAGTCTTAAGGACCTTAATATGTATACTTTAGAGGAAAGGCTGGACAGAGGTGATATGATTGAGATGTTTAAATACCTC
The DNA here is from genome assembly GCA_033557465.1 of Ichthyophis bannanicus. Lineage (NCBI taxonomy): Eukaryota > Metazoa > Chordata > Amphibia > Gymnophiona > Ichthyophiidae > Ichthyophis > Ichthyophis bannanicus. The sequence goes on along the minus strand of CM066047.1, from coordinate 107,274,095 downwards.
CTTGGCATAATTGCACAGGAGGAGAGCCTCTTTCGATTGAAAGCAAGCTCTGCTATGAGGGGACATAGGATGAGGGTGAAAGGGGATAGAATCAGGAGTAATACACGGAAATATTTCTGTACGGAAAGAGTGGTAGATGCATTGAATAGTCCCCCAGTGCAGGAGGTGAACACAAGGACAGTATCTCAATTCAAAGAAGCATGAGACAAACACAGAGGCTCTCTAAAGGAAAACGGCGACTCTTGTAGTGGGTGATATGGAAGGGCAGACTAGATAGGCCATGTGGTCTTTTTCTGCCGTCATGTTTCTACGTATGTTTCTATGAACCAGAGCTTTGTCCAACTCCACAAACAAAAAAAAGCCCCCTTTTCAGTATAGAAAAAAGAGTCCATCAGGAATGGCAGTGCCTGTCAAACCGTCGTGATTGGCTACTTATCCTCCCATCTCAAAATTGCCTTTCTTAGGAAAGTTTATAGAAATATTTGCATATCAACAACTGTAAACAATGGTAAACTTTAAGGAAGTCTTTAAGCATTAGTCAATATAGATTTTGCAGTGGACACAGGAGAGAGGCTGTCTTGGTATCATTAGTAAGTGGAATACGATTGCAGAAGATAAGAGAAGAAATGTATTTTTAGATCTTCCTCGGTATTTGACATCATTGATCATTTGTCATTACTGGGAATCAGGGGAGTATTTTTATGGCTATCTTTATTGTAATCTAGAACTCAGTGTGTAGTCTGGGAGGGCCAGGAATCAGAGATTTATCTGTGTTTTACCACAGGGGATTGTTTAACTTTTACGAGAGTCCATTAGTGGCTATAATGTAGCATTTTGATCTTTATATACAGATGCTATACACTGGCTTGGTAACCAAGCACCCAGGGTTCAATTCCCACTAGCACTCCTTGTGGCCTTGGGCAAGTCACTTAACCCTCCATTGCCTCGGAAGAAAGGCCTGGCAATCTACTTCCGGTGACACTGCCAAGAAAACCCAGGACCTTCTGGGTCGCCAGGAGTCAGGACTGACTCAAAGGCACACATTGTATTTTTACAGTTGGGGATAGAGTTCGATGATAATCAGAAATCAGCACTCCAGAAGAAGAATGAGTGCTTGGCAGCTGTTTATGCTCTTTTTCGCGAATTTAAGTTAGAATTCAATATAGCAAAGTCAGAATTCTTGTGAATCAGTAGATATGATAAGCCACTTGAGTTTATTACTGAAATAGGGGTCTGTCTTTCAATGGGGAAAGGGGAAAGGATTTTGGATTTAGTGTATGCCTTTTTCAGGAGTAGCTCAAGGTGAATTCAATTCAGGTATCATAGGTTTTTTTCTATTCCTTGGGGGACTTCCAGTCTAAGGGGCCTATGCAGAAAATCTTAGCATGGCATTTTTCTGGTGCTTTTCCTGCACTAAGCTTGCTCTCCGATGCAGAAAGCAAGCTAATGCTGGAAAAATGCCAAAAAACAACTGCACTAAATTGCAGTGGACATGGCATGCAAATCACTGAATAATTAATTATGCCCAATGTAAAAATAAATACTGTAACTTAGCAGAGTGATTCCCCCATGATGCATCCTGGGACAGCTCGTGCATCCCAGGATGCAACATGGGTGGTCACTCCGTCATACAAAGCATTTTTTGTCTTCTATGGCAGTCTGACCCCACCAAGTGCATCCCAGGATACATCGTGCGGGTCCAGGCACCACCATTTTACAGGATGGCGGCGCAGGGGCAGGAGCCCCATATTATAAGGTATTGGGGGGTGGAGGGTTTTGAGCCTCAGGGCCACTAGAGATGTTTTTGTTTGGGTGGGGAGAGGATTGGGGCCACTGGCCAACCAAGGATTATTTTGTTTGGGTGGTGGGAGATCGGGATTGCTGATCCACCAGGGATTTTTTTGTTTGGGGTGGAGGGAGATCAGGGCCACTGGGTTACCAGAGATTTTTTAGTTTGGGTGGGGTGGATCGGAGCCGCTGGGTCATGAAGGATTTTGCTTCTGTCTGGGAGTCAATGTCTTCGGGGGGGGGGGGGGGGGGAACGGTACTGGCCCTCCAACAGTGTGCCGATGGCATTGGGGGTTTTCCCTGATTCGTGGATCATCTGAGGTGGTGTCAAACCTCACCTCAGATGACTCTGTTTGTCCAGAACAGCATGCCAAACTTGCACCGATTTCTATGCGCATGTATTTGGCTTGCTCTCCCAGTTTAACGCTGACATTTTGCACACTGGGTAATGTGCATATTGCATGCCAGCTCAAAATGTCCGTGTTAAACTGATGCTATGATACTTGCACTAGAGCAGGAGTTCTCAACCCTGTCCTCGGGACCCACCTAGCCAGTTGGGTTTTCAGGATAACTACAATGAATATGTATGAGAGAGATTTGCATACACTGCCTCCATTATATGCAAATCTCTTCCATGCATATTCATTGTGGTTATCCTGAAAACTCGACTGGCTAGGTGGGTCCCAAGGACAGAGTTGAGAACCCCTGCACTAGAGCTTTAAGCACTGAGTTCTAGAGCAGGATTTCTTCATTGACCTGTAAGTTCACACCTACGGCAATGGAGGGTTAAGTGGCTTGCCCAAGGTCACAAGGAATGGCAATGGGATTTGAATGCAGGCTTCCCTGGTTCTCAGCCTACTGTGTTGACCAGGGAAACAGCTCAGGGAAAGTGAACAGGAAGTCAGCATTGGGCAGTCTGAGGGGGCGAAAGCAAATGGCCCTAGGGTGCTGGTTGTAAGGTAAGTGCCGCGGAGGTGTTTGCAACCATGGCAGCAGGTCCCGGAGAAGAGTGGTGGCAGCGGCAATGGGCACCGGAGAGGGGAGCACAAGGGATGAGGTTCACCTTGGGTGCGTCATCTCCTTGTGGCAACCCTGTATGTGAGTACTTGTGAGCTCAGTATCATCGGGGTGAAACTCTGCAAAGCAAGTGCGGAAGTGTATTAGTGCTGAGGTAAATTGGATGTGAGCCTTGGAAATGAAGTTGTGTTTAGCTTTGTGTATGTTTGGAGGTTATTGAAGGCATAAACTCTTAGTGTGACTTTTAATTCAATGTATGCGTTCCCTGATTCATGAAAATCCACAGTCCAGCAGCTTCAGACTACATCTCTCCTGCCTCATGCAAAGTTCACAGCCTGATAAGTTCAGATGCCACTGCAGGAGTCTACATTAGTCCCTCTTCTTCATCACCCATAAACCTGAGGGGGAGATGAGCTATGATACATATCTTTAGGCCCCAAGTTTTTCAATATTCTGAACTTAGGTGAATAAAGTTGTTGTCCCCCTCCCCACTTATAAAGCAATCATCATTTACAATAATATGCAAATTTTATCTGTCCTGGAATTACAGTGATATATGTGGCCATATATGGATCTGGAATGGAACTCCATATATGGATCTGCACCGATATTATTGGAGTAAGACTTGGTCACTACCCAAACCATTTCTATACAGGTATAGTGTGGAAGTTATTTGAGTAGGGTTAGCACGTGGGAGGTAATAGAAAATAGACTGTGGCCTTGTTGATTCTGGGCTGGTGAGAATGGTGAGAGGGAGAGAGATTAAGACTTGTATTCAGTCTGGTGTGGGCAGAAACAGTTGTGTGTGCAAGCTTCTATCATCAGATAAAATGTGAGTGATGGAGGTGGCAATTTTAGAAGTGTTATGTGCTCTCTGCACCTGTGAATAGCAGATTTGCATGTGTAAATCAACATATAAGCAGCAATTTTAGAAGAAGTGTCTTTTATGTACAAATTGCGGCATGCAGAGACTTCAAGGAGGCGTGGTTTGGGATGTCTTTCAAAGTATACATGTATTCTGAAGACGGACGTCAGAGGATAGCGGTAGGGGCTATCCTCTGACGTCCGTCTTCAGCCTCAGAGACCTCCTGACCCGCATTAACACTCAACAAGCACAGTTTATCAAGGAGTGCTATGTCTTAGCCAACAAAATGGTAACATTGTATTTCTTTGAATAGATACCTCACCTCATAATGCAAACAATCAGCTTTATCGAATTACATTGTACTTTCTGAATGACTCACCACCCTAGCAATTAGCAAGCCATTCTTAGGTTCTGTTCCTGACTTTTGCACCTTTTGTGTAGCCTGATAGTCAGAAATATTGTACCGGCCTCAGATAACTTGCTAGTATCCTACTCAGATAACTTACTAGTAGCCCACAGAATTCTCTCCTGCACTCTAGCCTTTTCTCTGTCTTAGACTTCAGCATCTAGTGTTATCAAGATGGGGTCCCCTATCGCCACCTTAGTTGGCGCTTACTTCCTCTTCACTATTTGGTTCCCAAACTCTCTAGCCTTAGCCCCGGAATATGATAAAATCCCAATCCTACAGAGCCAAGGGAGGAGATGGGCAGGTACATCCCATCACAACACTAAATGGGACTCTCGGACACACCACCCCCATCTATTGCACATTACGCTCCAACACTCTATGAAAACTAAACAGGATAAAAGCCTCTACCCACAAAGTCTAAAATGTGCTCTCATCAATGCCCGCTCAATTCGTAAGAAGTGGCCAGTGATTGCTGATACAATATCCCTCCACAACCTTGATATTCTCATTGTTACTGAAACATGGCTATCTCCTGAAGGCAATGTCATACTCAACCAACTCCTCCCCTTAAATTTCACAGTATTTACTAGTCATAGACAAAACAAGAGAGGAGGTGGAGTGCTCATCCTCACTAGGTCAGATCTACATTTCAAAAAGGATGATTCCACCAGCACCAACTACCTGGAAACAATCTCCATTTCCAACAAGTGTTGCTCTATAAACCTGCTGTAAAGAGCTACTTCAGCCTCCCTGGATGATCTCCCATCTATAATAAACCTCATATCCAACATCCAGAATCCTAATATCCCGTTGGATCCTAGGTGATTTTAACTTGCCATCGCTTCAAGATAACCAATCATCGGCCTTTCTTGAAGCTCTAGAGATCCTAGGATACAAACAACTAGTTCATGAACCCACTCATGTGAAGGGAAATACTCTTGACCTTGTATTTGCCCCGCAGACAGTTTATGATCAATTCCACAATATTGTGATGTCCATAACTACCGTGCCATGGTCAGACCACAAACTCATCATTCTCCAGATTCCCACCCACGACATCCAAGCAAAGAACAACAGAGTTCCATGCAATACCTCTAGTCTACCTGCTCGAAGCTTCCATCCATTCAATAGAGATCTTATCCTCGACGGAACGCACTCACTCTTGAACGAGACCTCCCTAGACCTTGAAGAACTTATCTCCTGCTGGAACAAAAATCTCAATGCGATAGCACTTCAACCTCCAACTAACAGGACAACAAGGAGGAGAGCCACAGCCCCATGGTTCACAGAAGAGCTAAGATCATCACTTACCTGTCTACGGAAGCTCGAGAAACGCTGGCGTCGGTCTCACTCCAGTGAAGACCATTCAGCTTACATCTACCAACTAACTATCCACTGCAATGCTATAACAGAGAAGATGAAGCAGTACCACACAGACACTCTGAAGCATTCATTAAACAAACCTCATGATCTGTTTAACTTAGTCAAGTCTCTTTCTAAGGAACCAGCTCCCAAAAATAAATGTGAAATCCATCCCCAGGAGTTTGCCGTTTACCTACAATCTAAGATATGCCAGACAAATAAACCTTCAATTGAGGTTTCCTCCACTGACCAAGAGTGCCTAACACCCCTAACTTCCTTTGCTACCCCTGCCAAGAAACGCATCGAAGACTCGATCATGACCCTCAATACTACTACTGTGCAAATTGATCCTTGCCCAGCCTTCTGGATAAAGGAACTGCGCAGTGACTTCAGCAAAATAATAACCAGGATAATGAACCTTTCCTTCACAACTGGTTCATTCCCCTCCGCCCTCAAGCACACATCTATCAGACCACTGCTTAAAAATAGCAAGCTAGATCCCCAAAAGGTAGACTCTTATAGACCCATTTCAAGTATACCATTCCTCGCAAAGTTAATTGAAAAAGAGGTGCAAAGGCAGTTACAAGACCACATCGATGCTGCTGCTCCACTGGACCCATGCCAGGGAGTCACATGCTGGACCCATATAATTACTGTTGTAGACAACACCCATCAGGGGTGCGCACTCATTTTCTTAGACATTGCCGCAGCCTTCGACTCGGTAAGTCATGAGCTTCTCCTAGTGCGACTAAAGGAGAAAGGTATCAGTGGAACAGCACTTGAATGGTGCAGATCTTATTTGTCCGGAAGATGGCAGCACGTTCGATCTGGTGGAGCAACATCTGAACCATTTCATCAAGGCCAGGGAGTTCCACAAGGATCCTCCCTTTTGGCCTTGATGTTCAACATATACATGCAACCCATTTGCAATATCGTCCGGTCTTTCAATGTCAGTTGCATGTTATACGCTGACGATGTTCTGCTCTATATGCCATTCTCCATGGATAAATTGGACCTCTCCCCTCTGACCAATTGCTTCAATGCCATATCGGAATGGCTCCTGTCACAAAACCTAAGAATTCAACATAAGAAGACCGAGGTGCTCTTCATTACGAGGAACCTGAATTTCAGCCCTCCACAATATTTGAAGGTGAACGATGCAGACCTACAAACAAAACCCACAATACGGTACCTAGGTGTTATACTAGATCAAAACCTTGACATGAAGGCACATATAGCTAACACTGTAAGAGCTATATATTACAAGATCCGCTCACTCAGACATCTACGCCCATTGCTTGAACCAGGGGACTTCCGTTCAATTTACCAGGCTCTGATCATACCTCATTTTGATTTTGCCAATGCCATTTTACAAGGCCTCCCCCAATCCACCTTAAATCCTCTACAGCTCGCTATGAATAGTGCAGCGAGGGTTCTTCTTGGTGCATCCCGGAGAGACCATGTGGCGCCCCTTCTGAAGCAGTTACACTGGCTCCCTATACATGCCAGGACCGTCTTCAAGACTATATTATTGACTTTCAAAGCGGTCAATAGTCTCTCCTCCTCCTCACTAACCGATCTCATCCAAACCATTACCCCAAATAGATCAAGAAGATCCACAGCAATAAATACGCTAACGATTCTGAAAGAATTAACAAGATGCACAGCAACGACAGCAAATAGAGCTTTCAGACTCTGTGCACCAAGCCTCTGGAACGCATTATCAACAAACATCAGAGCAATCACTAACCTAGCCCAGTTTAGAAAGGCCTTCAAATACTACCTTTTCCTTAAATACTTCCCAGAGAACAATGAATCACATCACCACACAAATTCTCAGCTACACTAACACTCCTGTGGAGCCAGGAGAACACACTTAGCTAGGTGGCCTGGATCTTTTAAGTACATGTTACATTATATGGTGAATCTAATGTGTAAATAGTTTCTCCTATGTATTCCAATTTTGCTGTTCCTGTTATTTGTAAACTCTCCCTTGTTATCCAAGTTTGCTGTCCTGTTATCTGTAAAATCAGACTCATGTTATCCTGTCTGATGTTTCTGTTCCATGTAAACCGTGCTGATGCAGAATAGTGCGGTATATAAGAAAGTGTAATAAATAAATAAAAATAAAATAAATTCTGCATTTTTCAATGGCACCATCTTCTTCGACCCCCAATCAGCATCAGGGAAGAGAGCCAGAAGGACAGACCCTCCCTGCCCCCCTCCACAAGGCCGATCGGGTCCATCTGCAGCAGCACAAACAATTGAAAAGGAGCATGTCTCCAGGCATGACCTTGCCAGAGGGCCCTTTGGTGTGGCCCTTAGGTGAGGACTGCAGGGGAGGACAAAAAAGCCCCAATGCGATGTAGCAATAACAATATTGGACAAGACACACAATACTGCAAGAAATAAGGCAACCTCAGAAACCAAGACGGAGTAACATCCAACCAATCAGGACCAATCCAGTCGAGTCAAAGAAATAGGTTCAACAGACCACATGCCTCCATTTCTACCACCAGCATATTTCCTAACAGCAATACCACCTTCACAATATTATATCAACAACCATGTCAACATTATCTTTATGCCACAATCTCTCCCACATAGCACCTCACAGGAACAATCAGTATCAGGCTCTCTCCCCAGGACACAACCACAACGAAGACTCACAGATATCCCAACCATACCAGAACACACCCACCACAACCCCATAATACCATTAGCTACACAAACACTCCAATTCTCACTCATAAATGCATGACCCATGAGGAATAAGCTCTCTATAATCCATGACCTCATCACACCTCAAAAGATCAATATCTTTGGTATAACTGAAACATGGCTGTCCGAAACAGGCACCATACTCATGAACCAGCTCTCTTTCCAGGGGAGAAGGCATGGCCATAATAGCAAGAACAAGCCTCCGCCCCCGAAACCATGCAACAGAAAGCACAGAAGAAACATATAATAATCACTATCACTAATAAACATCTAACAATCTGCTTGATATACAGAGCTTCTACAACACCTAGCAGATATTCTCCAACAAATGACCAAAATTGCCAGTACTACAAAAGAACTGGTAATCCTTGGGGACTTCAACCTTCCATCAGTGCAAAAGAGACATATGACTGCCTTACTCGAAGCAATGGAAGCCATGGAACTAGCACAAATCATCCACACACTAATACAGAAGAAGGGTAGCACCCTGGATTTCATATTCCTCAACTCCCAAACTACCATCACAGGCAACGCTCCCCAGATCACACCTGTACCATGGTCTGACCACAGTCTCATCACCTTTATCACATCCAAGCAACCAATTACCTCTACAGATGATACACACCTAATAAGACAGCTCAAACCGTTTAATAAATACAACTTTCTCAAACAAGTCCTACTAAGCATACAATCACTCTGGCCCCAATACATTAACCTACAACTGGAACAATGTAATAGCTACAGCAGCACAATCAATGACAGCCCCCTAGGGAAAGAATGAGAAACCAGCAAAAGCAAGAATCAAGAGAAGATGGAGGAAAACCAAACTGGAACCAGATAGAACAAGATGTGTGAATGCACCAAACAACTACCACACTGAAATTGACAACACACAAAGAGACTACCATGCAAATCTCCTAAACACATCTCTTAACTGCCCATGTGAGCTCTTTGATATTGTCAAACAGCTGACCAAAGCCTCTAAACATACCATGCAACTCCCAAACATTCCACCACAACAACTCTCTGACAATATAAACAACTCCACCCAAACCCCATTACCCCACTCACTCCAAAAGGGAACTGGCACAATGTCACCCTCAATAACATATGGGGTATATTTGAAACAATCATCAAAGAGAGGGTCAAAAGCAGCATAATAATCCTCAACACTGCCACCTCTCCCCTTGATCCCTGCCTTGTCAGCTGGATCAAGATGACAAAGCAGGAGCTAAACCCAGCACTCACCACCATTGCACATGAATCTCTCAAACAAGACCAGATGCCTTCTAGCCTCAAAATGTCCATCATCTGCCCCACCCTTAAGAAGCCTGAATTTGACCCATTGGATCCTACCTGCTTCAGACCAGTAGCAAGCCTCCCATTCTCCACGAAGACAGTATAGCAGCAACTACAGAACCACATGGACAGGAACAACCTATTTGACCCACAGCAACACAGCTTCCGACCATCATATGGAGTTGAAACACTCATGGTCTCATTAATAAGTACACTAATCAAGGAAATCCAAACCAAGCAATCTGGATATACACTCATCTTTCTAGATATATCAGTAGCATTTGAGGCTAGTACCATATCACACAGCATCCTCCTTCACCGACTACAAGCAACTGGCATATAGGACAAGGTTCTTCAATGGCTCCAGTCCTACCTGACAGACAGGTATCAGCTAATTCGAACAAGCTCTGGCACCTCCACCCCCTACCGCCAAACTCAAGAAATACCTCAATGTTCCACACTACTCTTTAACATCTATCTACAACCACCCTGCTCCATAATACAGTCACACAACATCAACTTTCACATATATGCAGATGACATTATGCTATATTTATTTATTTAGCCAGATTTGTATGCCACCTTATCCTTCAATCAAAGTGGTTGGGGATATAACGAGGGGTCTACATTCAACATAGGTGACAAGACATACATATATTTCCTGGGGTTGAGTCCCAGGTCTGAGCTGTTGGTGTTTGGTGGCTGTATCGACATGGCTGCGTTGATTGGGAGTTAAGGTACTTGTTCATATGCGGCCATGAACAGGTGGGTTTTGAGGGACTTCGGAAGTCCTTGAGGTCCTTTTGTGCTCTTAGTTCCTGAGGGAGCGAGTTCCATAGGACCATAACCACTGCAAACCCAATAAAGACACAGTTACTGCATTACTTCAATGATGTCTCCAGATGGCTCCAAGAAAACATTCTCACAATCAACCTCAAGAAGACAGAAGCATTGTTTGTCACAAAGGATCAAGTCTTCACCCCACCAACCCATCTCACCCTGGGAACAACCCAAATAGGAGTTCAAGCACAAATAAAATACCTAGGAGTCATTCTCGACCAAACTCTCTCATTCAAGCAACAGATAGCAAAAACCGCATGAACAATATTCTTCAAAACCAAAATGATACAGTGCCTCAGACCACTCCTAGACCCGCAGGACTTCAGATCAGTTCTACAAGCAATGACACTCCCCCACCTTGACTACTGTAATGTGATATATCAAGGACTCCCACTTTCCACTCTCCACTCACTATACAGCCTTTAACACAACCGCCGGGATCATTCAATGAGCCAAGAAGTATGACCATATCACCCCAGTACTGAAGTATCTTCACATTCTCCCATTGGAAGCGCGGATCAAGTACAAATCCTTACTACTGATTCACAAAGCACTACACCAACAACATACCCTCCTACCACAACCGAATTCTTGAAGATCCACAAGGCAGATCACTAACAATGTTCGGACATACCACATGCAAGGACAAAACACAATCATCAAATATGTACCCATGCATTTGACCTCTATGCCCTGTCCCTATGGAATTCTCTCCCAACCAAAATCCAGAACAACAAGGACCTCTCCTCCTTTCAAAAACAAATAAAGACCGACTTATTCAGAGAACACTTTGGCACAGACCGAGCAACACCCAATAAATGCAGGATCGCATTGTATACCAGATAAATTTGAGGCTGAGATATGAAGAAGAATTGTAAATAAGTTAGGAAAATCCTGATGCATACCTAATTGAGATTGTAAATAAGTTGAGACCATGTTGAATGTATAACCCCCTGTAAATATGGTATGACCTGTTCGATGTATCTCTTGTTGTTTAATGTAAACTGCTTTCACCTGGTAAAAAGTGGTATATAAGCATAGCTAAATAAATAAATGCATAAAAACAATATACATTTAACAGGAAAATTTCCCCAAGGTCGTTTATAACTGTTTCAGGTCATGCATAACGGTTAGCTAACTTTTCAGTTGGGTTGGGCTTTGGAGACAGAGCTTGAGGGAGCAACCAAGAATTACCTTAGGTGTTTAAAACCTCCTTAAAATACCAAAAGTTTGAATTTCGGAGCTTGGCTGCCTACCCAATTCTCTAGGGTGTGCAGTTTTATAAAATCTGCCTCTTGACATGTAAATAGCAGAACTGCTGTTTCTGTGTATAAATAACATTACTTACAGTGTGAGGCCCCGAATGACACCACTATTGAATGTTTTCTTTTGTAAAAAGGCTTTGTGTAATGTGCCTCTTGCCAAATACATACTGTATGTTTCTTTAATGACGCTATACATATGTTATGAAGGGCTCTGTATTTGCCAAGTCTTTTCTAAAATATTATGATTTTTTTTAAGAGAGTTGACTTAATATCCATTTTTCTACCTAAGCATCCTGGACATACACACCCCAGTCTATGCTGGGGTGTGTATGTGTGTACATCAGTGAGTGCGCTTTGACAATAAACAGGGAGCCATGTCGCTGTCCAGATAGGTCAGCGCTGACCTGATTGGTTTTGCAATGTCTGTGAAATATGCAGAGAGGGGAAACAGAGATGCAAACAAGAGATGACCAGTGAGGAAATCTGCTGCTCATGGGAGAGAATGGTGGGGGGTTTGGTGGGCATGGTTGGCTCTGTGCATGTGTAAGCAGATAGAAGGGTGTGCAGGTAAGTGTGATGTTGAGGGGTTGATTGGGTGTGGTTTGTCCTATATGTGAGGCATTGGAAGATTAGAGGAGGGTTCAAACTGTGGCTATAAGCTGTCCAGAGTTTATTATAGCACCATTTCATTTGGATTGATTGTTTTTGACATTCTATTTCTTGCCTATATGCATCAGAACACTGAATTTCTTTATTTGTCCTTATGGTAGGAAGCACCAAGATATGTTATATGGTCCTTAGAGTGAGGTGCTCCCTGCTATAAAACATGAAATAATGCATATCAGTAATCACTGCTGTAAGTGGTCCTTGGGAGGGCGATTTCCAAAGGTTATTAACCTCAGTACATTGGCTGTCTGAAAACATCCCATCCAAGACACAGGTGCATGGGGATCAACAACATGTGTACTTGTATGCAAAACAAAAGTAGGTGGGATCAGAGGTGGGATTAGGCATGGGAGACAACAGCACATGGACCTCTGAGTTTTCAAAAGGAGGATCATTGTTTTTCAGGGGAAAACATCTTCAGAAAAAGCAGGTGCAAGTCTCTGGATATTTTTCTCCTAGGCAAAGCATGTGCCTTTGAGAAATGCTGCAAGATCCACGAGGAAACGTATCCACGTACTTTGCACTTAACCACATTATTTTGAAAACTGACCCAGTAAAGAAGGCAGAACTACCTAGAGGCCGGCAGTGGGTGCTGACCACATTTCTCTAAATGGGTTAGGTTTGCACCTACCATTACTGTCAGGAACCTCACTCCTAAGCTAGGGCATGTGGTGTATGATCCCAGTCTCTCAAATTTATTGTTGTAGTCTCTCAGATTTATTCGCCATAGTACTTGCAGTGTGCCGAAGAGAAATTCCTTCTGGAGTTCACAGTAACATAGTATATGACGGCAGATAAAGACCAGTATAGTCCATCTAGTCTGCACAGCAAGGCGGCAAGAGTAGGTGTACTTGCCGCTCCCTGCAGGTCACCTCTCCCCATGCCTTTGTTTAGGGGTGTACCCACCGCGCAGTGTAGATCACCCCTATTTGTTCAGATATAAAAGATAGTTATGCTTATTTTGATTTTATCCTGTTGCTATAAAGGGATCCACTATGTCTGTCCCATGCCATTTTGAATACTGTTACTGTATTTTCCCCCACCACTTCCATCGGGAGGGAATTCCAAGCATCCATCACCCTTTCAGTGAAAAAATATTTCCTGACAGTGCCTTTCAGTTTACGCCCTTGCAGCTTCATGTTATGCCCTCTAGTTTTACAGCTTCCCCATCTTTGGAAGAGGTTTGTTTGTCCATTAATTCTCTTTAAGTATTTAAAGGTCTGAATCATATCTCCCCTGTCCCTCCTCTCCTCCAGAGTCTACATATTTAGGTCCCAGTGTGCAGCAGTGGCCAAGAAGGCAAATCGAATGCTAGGAATGATATGGAAAGGAATAGAGAATGAGAAAAGGATATTTTAATGCCTCTGTAACATTCCATTGTGTGACTGCACCTTGAATATTGTTTGCAATTCTGGTCACAGTATCTTAAAAAGAATATAGCAGAATTAGAAAAGCTACAGAGAAGAGACACCAAAATGGTAAAGGGGATGGAAGGATACCACTATGAGGAGAGGCTTAAAAGGTTAGGGCTCCAACCTGGAAAAGAGATAGCTGAGGGGCGATATGATAGAGGTCTATAAATTAATGAATAGAGTGGAACAGGTAAATGTAGATCGATTCTTTATGCCATCAAAAAGTAGAAAGACTAGGGGACATGCAATGAAGCTACAGTGTAACCCATTTAAGACTAGAGAAAATATTTTTTCACTCGACGCATAATCAAACTCTGGAATTTGTTACTGGAGGATGTAGTAAAAGCTGTTAGTGTACTGGGTATAAAAAAGGTTTTGATAAGTTCCTGGAGGAAAGGTCCATAAACTATTATTAAAGAGTACCCAGGTAATCCACTGCTTGCCCAATACAAGCATTATGGAACCTGTATGTCTTTTTGGGAAACTGCTAAGTACTCATGACCTGAATTGGCAACTTTTGGAAACAGGATATTGGGCTTGATGGACTTTGGTCTGACCCAGTATGGCATTTTTTATGTTCTTATCTGTGGTCCTGTTCAAATCCAGGCTAAAAACTTATTTTTTGAGACTGCTTTTGGATCCTGATCCTGCTAGTCTCCTGTTCACCGCCTATGTATTTCCTTACCATTCCCCTATTCTTCAGTTGTTGTGTCATCTATTTTGACTGTTGTGTTGTCTCTCTTGACTAGACTGTAAGCAAAGGCATCTCTCTCTTTTGCTTCAACAGGTACCCAAGCTCTACCAACTGAACAATGGCTGGAAAAATAGTATTGCCAAAGCTGTTGCCCCATTACAGCTTCTGCCTTTGTCCAGACAGAGATCCCAAACCCAGTTGAAGGACCAGTTCTACGTGCCGAATAGCTGCATGCTGAAGCTCTCAGGAACCAAATGGAAGAGCTCAGAGGCAGTGAGACTGAGAAGTATTCAGGGCAGTGAGAAGTACATTGATGAGATGATTCTTGAAACATGCAAGCTCTCCTGCAGAGGTGAAGATGGGAGATGATGAAGGTTGGACACGAATTACCAGCTATTGAACTGAAGAACCATTACGCAGTCCTGGAAGTGGAGGAGGTGAAAGCATCCCAGGAAAGGGAAGAACCAGGGCTTGAGCACCCCAAAGTTGCAGAATCAGTGACCACCAAAGAAGCGAAGGGTAGTGATGGTTGGTGACTCTCTTCTGAGGAGTACTGAGGTGTCCATCTGCCAACCATACTTGATGTCCACAGAGGTATGCTGTCTACTAGGTGTCAAAATCGAACTATGAGGTGCCAAAATCCAAGATGTTACAGAGAGTTTTCCAAGACTCATCAAGCTCACTGACTATTACCCGATGTTGCTCATCTATGTCGACACAAATGATACTGCCAGGTATCCCTCTGAGAGTATCAAAAGTGACTTCATGGCTCTGGGATAGAAGGTGAAGCAGACAGATGTGCAGGTGGTGTTTTCTTCAGTCCTCCCTGTTGAGGGTAAAGGCCAGGCGGAGAAGCTCGCATCCAGGCAGAGAAGCTCGCATCCTGGAGATAAATGCATGGCTGTATGGATGGTGTCATCGAGAGTGTTTTGGTTTCCTGGACCATAGGATGCTGTTCCAAGGGTTGCAGAGCAGAGAGGGTGTCCAAGAATCCATGCTGCCTCAGATGTTTCAGTAACAGACTGGCTAACCTACTGAAGAGGGCTTTAAACTAGATTTGTGAAGATGGGTGAAGAAAGCTCCCAGGTAAGTGAAACATTAAATGCCATTATGAAAATGGGTAAAAGGGGCAACATATGGAAAGCAATGTGTATAAATGCATGTAGTATGGGAAATATGATCCCAGATGTTGAGGCCTTAATGGGAGAGACTGACTTGGATTTGGCGGCATGGAGACATGGTTCACGGACAACCATGACTGGGATGTAACTACTGTTTGCCAGGCTATACTTTATTCAGAAAGGACAGGGTAGGAAGAAGGGAAGGAGGAGTGGCACTATATGTAAAAAATAATATTAAAGCTTAGAAATATAGGGCTTAAAATGGAGAGAGGAGGCAGTGTGGGTTAAAGTAAAAAGAAGGAAAGAGAAATCCATTTGCATCAGCGTGATATACAGACCTCCCTCAGAGGGAGAAGAAGTGGATGGAAATTTAATAGAAGAAATACACAGCATTGCCAGGAAAGGGGAAATGCTACTGATAAGGGATTTCAATAGGCCAGATGTTGATTGGTGCATCCATGCTGCGGTATTATCTAGAAGTAAGCAGATCCTGGTTTCTTTACAGGAAGAACTATTCAGGCGACAGGTAACAGAACCCACACGTGAAGGGGCCATACTGGACTTAGCGCTTACCAATGGAGAAAGTGTTTTTGATATTACAGTGGGAGATCATCTTGCAGCCAGTGATCACTAGATGGTGTGGTTCAGTATTGGGACTAGGGCTGAAAAAATCCATTCAAAAGCGAGGCTTAGACTTTAGGAAAACTAACTTTGCCTAGATGGGCCAATACCTCAAGGAGTCGTTAGCGGGATAAGAGCAGCTGGGGAATGTAGAAAAACAGTGGACAAAACTGAAAGGGTATATTTTAAGGGCAACCAACCTTTTTGTTAGAATGGTAAATAAAGATCAAAGGAAAAGGAGGCCGCTCTGGTTCTCTAAAGAAGTTGCTGAAAAGGTGGAGACCTTCATGACATACACAGAGAGAGGAAGACAGGCATCTATGTTTGGAAAATCTTAGAGAGGCTGACAAAGTGGTTAAGAAAGCAAAGATTCAAAAAGAGGAGGAAATAGCCAATGCCATAAAATGGGGGGATAAGACATTTTTCAGATATGTTAGTGAGAGGAGGAAAGGCAAAAGCGGTATTGTCAGACTCAAGGGTGAAGGGAAGGAATATGTAGAAGCTGATGAGGATAAAGCAGAATTGCTTAACAAATATGTCTGTTCTGTGTTCACAGATGAAGGACCAGAAGCAAGACCTCAGAAAACACCCACAAACAGGAACAGAAGCGAGGGGCAACTTGAATGATTTTCAGAAGACTGTGTTTGTGAGAAACTAGCTAAACGAAAAGTAGACAAAGTGATGGGACCAGAATACTGAGGGAACTTTGGGATGTTCTAGCAGCTTCACTGACTGATCTTTTCAATGCCTTTTAGAGTCGGGAATAGTGCCAGAGGACTAGAGGGAGGCTCATGTGGTCCCTTTACACAAAAGCAGAAGCAATGATGTTTTTAAAAACCACAGGCTGGTTAATTTAACCTCAGTGGTGAGTAAATTATTGGAAGCATTGCTGAGAGAGAAAATAGTGTGTTTCTGGAGTCCAATGGATTACTGGATCTGAGGCAGCATAGATTCATCAGAGACAGGTCTTGTCAGACAAGTCTGATTGATTTCTTTGACTGGGTGACCAAGGATTTGGACCAAGGGAGAGCCCTAGATGTGGTGTATTTAGATTTCAGTAAAGCCTTTGCCACCATTCTGCACAAGTGACTTATAAACAAACTGAGCACCCTAGGGATGGACCCTAAAGTTACTGCTTGGGTTAGAAATTAGTTGAGTGGGAGGCGACAAAGGGTACAAGTAAATGGAGTTCACTCTGAGGAGAAGTAAGTGGTGTGCCCCAGGGATCTGTCTTTGGTCCAATTCTTTTTAACATCTTTGTTAGTGACATAGCAGAAGGGCTGTCGGGTAAGGTTTGCCTCTTTGTGGATGATACCAAACTATGCAATAGAGTGGACACTCAGAAAGGTGTAGATAACATGAGGAGGGATCAAGGTAATTGGCAGCTGAGATTTAATGTTAAAAAATGCAAGGTCATGCATTTGGGCTGCAGCATTCCAAGGGAGCGATACCATATAGGTGGTGAAGTTCTTCTGTCCACAAAAGAAGAGCGAGACCTAGGTGTGATTGTGTCTGATGATCTTAAAATAGCTAAACAGGTGGAAAAGGTGACAGTGAAAGCTAGAAGGCTGCTTGGGGGCATAGGGAGAGGAATGGCCAGCAGAAGAAAGGAAGTGATAGTGCCTCTGTATAAGTCTTTGGTGTGACCTCATTTGGAGTACTGTGTGCAATTCTGGAGACCACACCTTCAAAAGGATATAAACAGATTGGAGTCTGTGCAGTGGGTGACTACTAAAATAGTTAGTGGTCTTTGTTATAAAGTATATGAAACAAACTTAAGGATCGTAATATGTATAGTTTAGAGAAAAGGTGGGATGGAGGTGACATGATTGAGACATTTAAATACCGCCATAGCATAAATGCACAGGTGGAGAGACTCTTTTGATTGAAAGCAAGCTCTGCTATGAGGGGACATGGGATGAGGGTGAAAGCGGATAGACTCAGGAGTAATACACGGAAATATTTCTTTACAGAAAGAGTGGTAGATTCATGGATTGGTCTCCCAGTGGAGGTGGTAGGGATGAGGACAGTATCTGAATTCAAAAAAAGCATGGCACAAACACAGAGTATCTCTAAAGGAAAAAAAGGAAACTGTTGTCATGGTTGATATGGAAGTGCAGACTAGACAGGCCATCTGGACCTTTTCTGCCATCATGTTTCTATGTTTCCATACAGCATGGTGTACATCTTGTAGTGTGAACCGCGCTGATGTTAAATAGTGCGGTATATAAAAAATGTTAAATAAATAAATAGTAGTAGTAGCAATTGGTAACTGGTTAAAAGACAGAAAAAAGAATAGGCCTAAATGGTTGTTTCTGCGCTAATACTGTGTTTCCTGATACAACACTACACAGGCAATTAAACCAATTCACATCCATGGAAAGACCCAGTCTCTCATAATCCAACCATTTACTGTAATAACCAAATTGCATAACTTACCGTGGAAGCTGAATCGAGAGGTTCTACACTCCTGGTTGATATGTAGCATGCTGGATCTGTCTGAATTATGGCTGAAGATGGATTATGGAGATGTCTGAATGAATACAAATGGGAGCAGGTTGAATGTTGCAGAAATGGTGAAATGGAACATATAAAGCATATATAGATGTGAATAACATATATGGATTCAAATTGAATTGAGTTGAATTGAACTGAATTCATAAACAGGTGATACAAATCCAAGGGGAAGAAATGGAAAGGAGAAGACTGTAAAGCTTTGCTCCCTGCCACAAAATAGAGCTCAGTTTTAAAAAATTATACATGTAACTGGTGTCAATTAAAAAGGTAAACTGTAAAAGGTATTATTTTTTACTTTAAAAGCAAAAATGACACATGGAGCCTAAAGGGCACTACCACTCTCAATCCCCCATGTTAAGTCTTGGCTGAAAAGAACACTTTTCTAAAACTTTGCTTGCTCTGGAGCCAAAAGGGACATTCATTGGAATTTGGGAGGCTAATATTCAAAGGATTTATGGTCCTAACTTTGAGAGTTATGCTCCTAAACTGGCCGCTTTCAAATTCTATTAAATTTATACTTTAAATATTACTAAACTCCTAAATTTAGGAGCATAAAAAGTGGGCGGCCACATGGGTGAATTTAGGGCAGGCAAAAAAGTTAGGAGCTTAGCATAGATTGTCAGCCCTAGGGACTTTAATTACATACCGAAACAAGGCTGACTCTTCCACTAATAACTAGGCACCAGTCTAGGGTGGAAGAAGCCAGAGGGTGGTACCAAATCTCTCATCTCTCCCCTTCCCTTGTTGCTGCTGCTGCCCTACCGAAGTTGTCATCTGAAGTCATGGATGTAAGTGCATACTGTGTGGCGGTGGGACTCTTTTCACTCACAAGCATGCACTCTAGACTGGCCTAGAGCCTGTGAAAGTGGAAGAAGATCCACTACCCTGCTGAATTTACTTGCAGCCAGGGCTTTTTTTGAGGGGGTACACCATGCTATGGAGTACTGCACCTCTTTCATTGCCTGCTAAAATTTGAATGACCTGCCCCTACCCTTCACCAGGTTGGATAAGAGATGGGCGGATGGAAGATATCATAGAAGTATATGAAATCATGACGAGTGGAACAGGTAAACAGAGAACAGTTGTTTGCCCTTATAAATAGCGCTGAGGCTAAAGGATACTTCATAAAGCAAATAGGTAGTACCTTTAAAACTAATTGGAGGAAGTATGTTTCACTCAATGCACAATCAATCTGTGGATTTTGTTGCCAGGAAATATGGTCAAAGCAGTTAACACAGGTGGGTGTAGAAAGGATTAAGACAAGTTCCTGGTGGAAAGGTCAATAAACTATTATTCACCAGGTAAACTGAGGAATGCCATTGCTTCTCCTGATGTTTAAGTAATGCAGGGGATAATTTTAGGACAAAATTCTTCAAACATATGAACAAAGTACCTATCTGATACTTGTATTAAAAGGCTGGGTACCCAGAACCGGCATTGATAGTGCAAGAAATGTATACCTGCTCTGAGGCAGATGTGCTATAAATGTGTGTGCATGCTCTACGCATGTATGCTTATATGTTATAAATACATTGGCTTCACGTTGCCACATGTGTAATTGAAAGGTGTCAATTTCTCAACGTGCCTAATAAAACTAAGATGCTAGTGGTAAGAGTTAGCATTAATGTATATTGAAAAATGAAATCTTTGAACTAAAAAGTAATCACATTTCAAGATGGCAGATTGATTCAGACATCAGGACACAGAATAATATTATAATATTGCTCTAATTCATCTTGTATCACATTTTGGGAAATGTTTACTAAACGTTAACACGTTAAAAATAAAAGGGCCATGGCAGCACTAACGTTTGTTAACTTTAGCAAACATGCCCATTTATCTTTATGATGTGCAGTAACTGTAATAGTGAGCAAGATCCTATGAAAGGACACTAGAATGCTTTGTGGTGATCACCAGATTCCAGTGACACTACATAAGACGACATCAAGATAGCTTGTTTCTTTAGCAGGCTGTATTTCAGAGGTGTTATTGAGAAGGAGATGTCATAATGGGGAGTTGACATAGAATGGATCTATTCTTTGGGATTCTGTCATATTCTTGTGAGCTGAATTGGCTACTGTTGGAAACACGATGCTGGGCTTGATGGATCTTTGGTCTGATCTTGTATGTCATTTGTTATGCTCTTATTTTTGCATGACTGCTCAAAATTTCAGGGGGAAAGTATATGCTTATTTTCCCTTTGAAAATTGAGGCAAGTACAAAAGGTTCAAGGACGTTTGCATCTACTTTTAGTGCAAGCAACATTTTGCCAGAAAATAACATGTAATTCTGAAACTTCAAACTACATATGTTGTGAGACAATGTAAGTATTTTTTCTGTACATAGGTCAGGCAATTTTCAAATAGCCCATTTCCCCAGATGAAACACTGGATTTATGGGGCCTGTGCACTACAGTGAATGAGCAATTTCCAGAGATAAACGGGAAAAGCCCCTTTTAAAATTGTGTAACTCCCTCTGTGGGGCAAGGGGGTAAAGTTGGGGTTAAAGCACAGTGCCAGCATTCCATTTTGCAATCCTTGTCCATTCTTTGCTCTGCATGCACCTAAACATATGTGGGGTAAGAGACTGGGTTTAGTTCATACCTTTTCGCATAAGTTCCAAGTGCAGGTATACATTCAGGTATATTAGGTATCTTTCCTACCCCAAGAGGGCTTACAATAAGAGATTCCCATGGTATTGATGAGCCAGTGGATTTTTAGAGAACTTCACGAAGAATTTCACTTTCATACCTGTAGGCCTGAAAGTCCTATGGGGAGGCTGAAAATTGCCTTGTAAATGTTTTCTCACATTATGGGGATATTTTCATAAGATGGTGTGTGCATGGAAAGTATGCACCTAAGTTGGGCTTTTTTAGTCATTTATATGCGTTTGTGGCCACATATGCTCATAAATGTCCTATTATAAAATAGCATCCAGAGTAAAAGTGCACACGTTGATTTGAAGGCGTGTATTTTGCTGGTGGGCATGCACATGGGTGGAGCATGGGCAGAGTAAGTATGCACATAGATTATTAATTTCTATAATCTACATGCATACTTGCAAAATATAGGCACAGACATTTGCACAGCTATGAGACTGGTGTAAATGCTGGCAATCTTAAAATGGTCTGGTCCAAGGGTTTCTGGCACCCTAGGCAAGCCTACTGTGCCATGCTGCCCTCCATGCTTCCTGTGCCACCCAGCTCACCATGCCACCCCCCCAGCATTCATTTTTTCATCTGCGGGGGGGGGGGGCAGGGTTAGCTTGACCATTAGGCAAACTAGGCGGCCATCTAGAGTACCAGTGGTCCAAGGGGCCCACTGGCTCCACTGCCACCTCTCTCCGGGACCTACAATGGTGGTAGTGGTCTCCAATAGCCCTGCAGTGCTTGACTTAAACCGCTGGCAGTGTAAGGCTGTTTCAATCTCACCCTGCCGAGATCCAATGCTGACTTCATGTTTACAAATGGGGCTGAGGAAGGAGTAGGAATGGGAGGGGGCGCAAGGGATAAGGTTTGCCTAGGGCATCTCATCTCCTTACACCAACCTTGAGGATGGGCAGCATGAGGATCTATCCCGTCTTCCTTCAAAGTGGCGGCTTCTGCACAACAGTGGGCCTTAAAACATCTGCGAGCATGTGCACACTCACGGTTTGCTGCTCCTAGCCCCTCTGATGCAACTTCCTGCCAGAGGGGGCAGGAGCAGCAGGCTGTGACTGCATGTATAGCCCACCTCAGCGCTAAAGCCACTGCTTCAAAGGAAGAAGGGAAGATCGCCATGCCACCCACCAGGGTCCACCACCCTAGATGACCACTTAGTTTGGCTAGTGGCGGTCCTGCCTAAGATATATGTTTGTCACTTACACTAGTATTTATTTATTATTATTTATTTACATTCTCTTATATACTGTGCTATTCTGCATCAGTGCAGTTTACATTGAACAAACTGAAATTACATTGAACAGGGCATTATAACTTGGAGATAACTATTTTACAGGGAACATGGGCTATGGAGGGTTAAGTGGCTTGCCCAAGACCACAAGGAGCACCTGTGGGACTAGAAACCCCAGTCCTTCCGGCCCAAGGTTGCTGTCCTCTAGTGGGATTTGAACCCCCGACCTTCCGGCCTGAAGTATTGAGTGGAAGAGTAGCCTAGTGGTTAGAGTAACTGCCTAGTACCCAGAAGATCAAAGGTTTAATTCCCACTGGTACTCCTTGTGACCTTGGGCAAGTTACTTTACCCTCCTTTTCCTTGTAAGAAAGGGCCTGGCAATCTACTTCTAGTGATACATTGCCAAGAAAATCTAGAAGCAACTGAGTTGCTAGGAGTCAACACTGACTTGACCGCACTAAAAAAAAAATAAGCTAGCATTTTCTAAAGAAAAGGAGGTACCGCCTATGTGCATTAATGATCTCTTATAAAAGTCTGACCAGTCTAAAAGCATACCCTTTGTGTATTCTTTGTATGTGTGTAAATAATCTCGATGTGTTGTGTGACTGGGTGTTTCTTTACTATCATCTTTTCTTCTCTCCTGCTAACATTTTGGAGTTCTTTTCATAACTTTTTAATTGTGATTTTTGAAATTATAAACTGCTTTATATGCTTTGAAAAAAGTGGTATATCAAATAAAATAAACCATAAACCTTTGCTTGATGGCATATACTTTGCCAGTGGGCATGCACCTGGGTAGAGTTTGGACAAAGCATGGATGGAGGACACAAGTATTTGTGTAGATTATAAAATACTATAAATTATTTGCGTTCTTGAAAACATCTAGGCATGGGCATTTATACCAACTTTAGACGTAAATGCCCATGTGTAGATATTTGCAAGAACACAGACATCTGGGTTTGTTCTTACTATAGAACCATCTTCCTGATTATTTCAAAGTAGAAGACCATTTAATTTTTTATTGTCAGTTAAAAGCGTGAATCTTCAAGCAAGTACTCCTTCGATCTGAAGGCATTGTTGGTCTTAGATGGCTCTATAACTAGTCTTGAATCTAATGACTTGTTTTCAAACTGCAATACAATGGGGGTTGGTTTTAATTTTTGTTGGTTTACTTGATTTATTTTATTGCATATTAATTTTATCTATTTATTTTTATTGGATGCTGTTGTTATGTCTTTTCATTATGTACTTTGTTCACCATCTTGTGCCATTTTGGGAAAAGCAGGTTATAAATAATAAAAATAAATACAATGAAATAAGGGCTGGGGTAAATGTTGGTGCTTTAAATTAAGGTATGTTTCTGCTTTTCTTTATAAAATAGCACCAAAATAGGCATGCCTATTTTCACGCTTCTAGTAGGCACCACCTTATGAAATTATCCTCTTCAGGGGTGATGCTATACAGGGTTCACAGGACAGTACACACAAGAACCATGTGTAAGTTCCTATTTTGTAGGAGTTGCGCGTGTGACAGGGCACATACATGCATGCTTGCAGAACAGTGAACCCCGTAAGTGCTGGTGTGTCACCGCACGTAAGTGGCGTGCACAGGGGCAGTGCTTGTGCAGAGTATAGGCATAGCCTCTGCTGATGCATGTAAGCTATAAAATACTACGACTTACATGCTTCAGATCGCCGGTCTAGGTGCGGCAAGTCATACCTGCTCTCGGGGAGGCATAACTACTGCACCTAGGTTTCTCTGCTTCTCGATTCCCCCATTTTATATTGCAAAATGCACATCCACTTTACCTGAACTGAACGCACAGTACCCCACGTTGTCTGCATGGGAGTGTACAGAATTACCCTCCATGTTTCTATGGAGAAAATCTTTGATAGATAGGGCCTTATATTATGTGCATACAGGGCCAGCCCAAGAGTTTCTGCTGCCTCAGGCAGAAACCCCAGCCATGCCTCCCCCCCTGCACTGAGCCATCCCCACCGAGCTGCGCCACAGCCCCATGCTGCCACTGATTCTGTCTTGGGGGGGGGGGGGAGGTGGGTGGCGGCGGCAGCAGTGGCAGTATTCAAATAAAAGCTAAAACCCCACCTCTTTGAAGCCGCTTTTGGATCCTGATGCTCATCAATCTTTTGTCCACTGCTAATGTATATCTTACCATACTCTAATCCCCAGTTTCGCTTTGACTGGCATGCAGAGTACTGAATAGCGGGGTCGGACGTCCAACCCCCTCTAGCCACCAGGAACCAATTCCTGGTCCAAAACTCCCTGCACGTTCAGGGCCACTCTGTGGGGAACTCTGGATGGGGTGGGAGGGGGCGGTGACAGGGAGGAGAGTGAGCAGTATGGAGGCGGCCCCATGACCCCAGATGTGCATAGTCTCGGAAGTGGAATTAGTCTGATGAAAATCAGGGACTGTGGCATGCAAGGTAGTCAAAGACACGGGACAATTAGAGGTAGGTTCCTGCCATCTGATCCCAGCCCCAGCTGCCCCTGCTGAGGTCCAGGTGGCAGGGAACAAAGCGCAGGATGGCGGTGGCCCTTCCAGAGCTTGTGCATGGTGTCCCAGTTTCATGGCGACAGGACGCCATGGCACTGGGGCTCCTGCAGGAGAATGGGGAGGGATAGCTGTGGTAGGGGATGGATATCCAGGGCTTTGGGATCAAGACACAACCAGCCCATCTAGCTCCCAATTCTGCACCCATGGGACCATCTGGCTCCCGTGGTTACAGAATCGGGGTCTAATCCAGGCCATCCATATATAGGATGTCCGGATGGGCTGGACATGCCGCATTCAGCATTGGGCTCTATGGAGTCTATTCCAAGCCCCGAATAGTGGGGATTTATGCCCTGCCTGGATGTACATACCCGCTATATGTCCCCCTTGCTGTCTCCGTGCAAGGTTCCCTGTACGAACAGCGGAGTTGTATGGGGAGCCTTAGATGGGGGCAGGAGGGGGTGGGCAGGTCATCACTCTGGATGTGCAAGGCTAATTCTGAGGTCAGCCCTGTATATCCGGGGTAGGCTGGTTAGATGGGGAACTTAATCCAACTCAGAGGTGGAATAAGTCTCCCTGGACGCAGGGTAGCAGTGGCGGCCAGTGGGGACAAAACATGGAGGCATGCAGAGGAGCCCCACAGCTGGACCCTTGCCTCGCAGCTGGGAGGACGTACCAGGAGACTGGAGAAAGGACAGCCTCAGCAGTGGCCAGCAATCGCGGCTCCTGAATGGTGCCACAGTGCCATGGCGATGGAATGCAATGGAATTGCGGCTCCATTCATTAGCCTTTCAAGGGTAGATGTTAATGTGGCTGGACGTACGGCCCATCATAATTGGGACCCAGCCTGCAAGTACAAGCCAGTAGCTGGTAAACCTGATTCTGTTCGCCATGATTCTGAGGGGACGTATACGGGTTGGACGTCCAGTAGAGAATAGGCCTCCATTTATTTTGTCTTGATTAGATTGTAAGCTCTAATGAGCAGGGACTGTGTTTAAATCTATATGTACAGCGCTGCATATGCCTTGTAGTGCTATACAACCGATTAGTAGTAGTAGTAAAAGTGTCAGCTTTGTGCCACCACTTTGTTGCCCGCAGCAGGCCATGTGCTTCAGCACACATGGGGGTCTATTCTGTAACATGAATAGCGGGGATGGATGTCTTGTTGGGATGTCCATCCCCACTATTTGTCCCCCTTGCCTGTCCCCAAATATGCTCCCTGTATAAACAGGGAGTTTATATGGGGAAGCTAGATGGGGGCGGGAAGGGAAAGGAGTGGAGGTGGGGTTAGGGTGGGCTGTGGGCGGCCTGCAGCCCTGGACATATAGGGCCAATTCTGATATTGGCCCCTGTAGGTCTGGGGCTGGCAAGTTACACGGGGAACTTATTCCACCTAAGAGGCGGGGGTTGGGCTGCGGGGAATGAATTAAGTCGTCGGCAGCCAGGGATCGCGGCTTCTGAAAGGAGCCACTGTGCCATGGCAACCGGATGCCATGACACCATGGCTTCATTCAGGAGTCTTGGCTGGATTAGCCATGCAGGTGCCTGTATGTGCAGGCTGACCGGAATCGGGTCTGGGCCTGCACTTACAGGCTTAGATGGGATTCTGATCTGTGTGTGTCCAGTTCCGACTGGACGCACATCTTTGAATATGCCTCATAGCCTGCCACTTCTGACCCCTCTCCAACAGTAAGTTGCATCGGAGGAGGATCAGAAGTTCTAGGTCATGGCAATAAAGCAGTGGCATAAAGCTGCTCACCAGGGTCGGCGGCCCTAGGGGGCCGCACAGCTTGCCTAGTGGATGGGCCGGCCCTGGGTACATAATGGATTTGGTAGGAGGTAATCCTACTTTTTTATCTAAAGAAAGTAGCATTATAAGTATCGTAATGCATTTCAGCATGAACTATAAATAAAACTTAGATATGGCAAGTCATTTAATATCATAGTAGAGGATATTCTGCGCCGGCAGCTACTGCTGCTAATGAGATTAGCCACCGGCACTGTCAGTTAAACCTGGATATTTAATGCCGGAGTCATATCTGGTCCCGGCATTGAATATCCAGGTTTGCCAGATTGCTGTGAGGCTAACCGGCCAGTGGCGATATAGGGCCAGGATTACCCTTGCCAGACTTTTATCACATATCACTAACTGGACAGTGGCTCAGTATCGCCACTGCCCAGTTCACAAGAGGCGCTACCTGCACGCCCGATGCTAAGCGCTTAGTATCGGGGCGTATAGTGGCGTTCTCCGGTGCTGCGGGTCTGTAAACCATGTAAATGCCTCCTATAATCTATAAGGATCCTTCCTCATTATAGTGTTAAAGGCTAAGATTCGCACTGCAGCAGTGAAGCTGGCTTTATTCTTTGCGATTTTGATTCTCTTGAAAGATGACTTCAAAGAACAAAAGTGATTTGTATGATTAACCCAGTAACCTTTCTTCCAGGATCTGGAAGGAAGGACAGCTCCTGAATGTGGGTCTCCCTGAATTCTTTTTAACAGAAGAAAGTTTTTAGTAATAAATAACACCCTTCCCTGACTGCAAATACATTTTGCTGACCCATTCTCCCTCCCAAGAAAGGCTAAGCATCCTCTGTTTACCTGTTCACCTGCAGAGAGAAGCTTAACTCCTTCAAGCCCCACCTTGCTTAGAGCCTATGTGAAGCAATCTGGGAGAACTGCCAACAGCTTTTCTATAAAAGGCTTGACTAAGGCACAGGTGAACTGTTCCTCCTCAGAAGCCCTCAGTTCGGTGCCTTGTGTCCGAACTTTGGACAAGATGGGTACAGACAGGGGGACATGGATTCACATATGGATCCTAGTAATTGCAACCATCTTTGTCCAGCAAGAAGGTAGGAACCTACATATTCCTTTTGCTTTAATCCTGTTTACCAAATTATTTAAATCTATGTTAGCAACTAAATTGACTTTGAACTCTGAATTTAAGAAACTTTTACTAGTGAAGATATACGGGGAGGCGGTTTCTTTACCTCAGAAGCGCAATAAATGTAAACTGAATAGGACTGATGCCATTAGCTCTTCTGTAAGTACAAGAAACTGGAGTGAGAATGCAGAACTTAATTAATTCCAAAATAGCACTACCTGTAAAGGCAGGAGGAAGTGTTTTAAAAACGAATGGTTCTATTTAAACAGTTCTTAGCTGGGCCTTGAGTTTTGAAAAAGTAATGAAAAACGACGTTTAATTATGGAAGCAGGGTGGTATCATCGATAAAGGCTGGTGGGGAACCTAAGTCTTTGTGCTGCCTTTCTTCTTAGATTCCCTGAAACGTCCCAGCCATTCCTTCAGTAAAGAAACGCTCCTGCTCGATTTCCTGGCTGGTATTGTGGAGCTGCTGGTCCCCGTCCCCAGTCTGCAGGGCACTAAACAGGGCAATGCTACATATATGGCATGTTAGTTCTAAGAGCTAGGAAGAAAAAACTGAAATCCAGTCTAGAACGAAATTATATTGATTTTAAAGAGCCAACTCTGGCCAAAATTCTTACATTTTGTTTGATAATCCAATTAGCAGTGTAAACACACAAAATCATTAGGCTGTACCTTGAGTTTAATTGTGATCTGTATTTCCTTGTCCTAATCAGCTGCTTTCATCACTACAAATTGAAATACATTGGCGCGTTGTGCTTACCCTTGTAAGAAAATGAGTGGATTAACTTTTTCAAAATAAGCTTGCAAGCTCCATTTCAAACTTCGGACAGATCTGCATTCGATTAACAGAGATCCCTCCAGGAGAACCTTCTTAGGTTCCCTGAAAGGTCTCAGCCCTTCTTTCAGCAAAAAAACCATTTGTGCCCGAATCTCTGCCTTGTGCAGGGGAGTTGCTGGTTCCCTTACCCGGTCTGAAATCTACATGGGTCCCATATCCAAGTGCGTATCTGAGCACGTTTGTATACAACATGAAATGCAGATGCCAGAAGAGACTGAAAAGCAAACCAATTCCCTGACTATCCAAACAAAATAAAATTTGATGGAAGTCATAAAATAAACACTTGTGTGCTATAAGGCATGGATACCCATGGTAGTATCGGTGTAAGTTCCTCACATTTATGGCATTTGATTAGCAAACTCAACATCCGCATTGCACTGAAAACCATAAAGGATAATGACTAAAAAAGGGTCTGCAAATGATATGGTTTTATTATGGTATTAAAACAGAGTGACTGCATAAAGAATAACCCGGCTGATATTCAAAAATGTCATTATTTAAATGTTTAAATATTGGCAGGATAGTCAGCAGTATTATTC
Organism: Ichthyophis bannanicus; assembly: GCA_033557465.1. NCBI lineage: Eukaryota > Metazoa > Chordata > Amphibia > Gymnophiona > Ichthyophiidae > Ichthyophis > Ichthyophis bannanicus. The sequence continues at coordinate 107,244,834 of CM066047.1, read as the reverse complement.
AGATAAGAGCTGCTGTTGAATATCTGGGATCAGCAGCACTAACCAGATAAGTGCCAACACTTGTCCAGATTGCAACTTAGGCCAGCTTTTCATGCTGCCTCAGTTGTCCGCACAGGGCTGCTGAAAATCACACTAACCAAGTGAGTGTTGGCATTTACCCAGTTAGTGCCAATGTCACCACTGCTCCACCCACAAACTGCCCCTGCACTATCTGGATAATGCTTCTAAATATCATGATCTGCCCCCTTAGCCAACCTGCCTCCAGTTGGCTAGCCAGCTAAGGGCTATCAATATGGACCCAAAGGGCTTTAGGGGGTTTTTTGACCGATGATTGTAACTTGCACACTGTGCAGCTGCTGTTCTGAAGTCTTTTCCTCCTTTTCTTTCTTCCCCTTTTTTGTGTGCACTTCAGAAAATGATTGATTTGTGCGTTGTTAAAAGTGGGTGTGGCCATTAACACAATCTGCACATCCATTTTGATATTCCTCTCTCATGTAGAACAGATTGCCTGGAAGACAATTAAAATAGTTTATTATTTCTCCATTAGATCTTTCTGGAAGTAATTTGCAACTTGCTGTTACTTTCATTAGATTTGCCGGGTCCTTAGGAGATAAGCAATAAAATATTTCCACAAAATCTCTCTTTGCCTATCCTTGGTTTACTTTCTTTACCTACCGGTATGAATTTTAGCTACAGTCCCAAGAGCCTTTAGAGCAGCACCGAGGAGGAAAGCAAACCTAAATTTCACACTAGCTATAGAGCACACTGGCCACTGTTTTTATTTCTTTATTTCTATTTGCTTATTTTGCTAACGTTAGAATAGCCCTAAGCAGACAACAAAATATACCAACTCAATGAACATAGACAATATGAAGGTACGTTTATGAAGGATGTTTCGCATGGATGTGTAAAATACATGTGCAAAAGGCCTCTTACGAAAATTACTTCATGCGTAAAAGTGTGCGTTCCGCAATTAGGCACATACTTGTACATTACGACGACTACTACTACTACTGAGCATTTGTATAGCGCTACAAGTCATATGCAGCGCTGCATAGACATGTAAGAGACAGTCCCTGCTCATCAGAGCTTACAATCTCGTCAAGGCAGATATCACAGTAGCTGTAGACAGGGATAAAACAAGAGGGAAAGGGAAAGAAACAAAGAGTTCAGGTGAATCAAGATTCAAAAGCAGCAGTGAAGAGGTGAGTTTTCAGCCTGGACTTGAGAATGGTCAGAGAAGGTGCCTGGTGTACAGACACAGGTAGTTTGTTCCAAGCGTAAGGTGCAGCAAGGTGAAAGGAGCAAAGTCTGGAGTTAGCAATGGAAGAGAAGGGCACAGATAGAAGCAATTTGCTAGAAGAGCAGTGTTCCCGAGGGGGGGGGGGAGGTATAAGGAGAGATAAGAGAAGAAAGGTACTGAGGAGTCACAGAGTGAATGCATTAGGTCAGCAGGAGAAGTTTGAACTGGATGCGGAAACGGATAGGGAGCCAATGAAGTGACTTGAGAAGAGGCGTGATATGGGCATGATGAAGCTGGCGGAAGATTAGCCACGCAGCAGAGAGTTGAACAGATTGAAGGGGAGAGAGATGATTCAAAGGGATACCAGCAAGGAGTAAGGTTACTGTACAGTACAGTAGTCAAGACAGGAGGTGATTAAGGAGTGGATAAGCGTCTTAGAAGTGTGTTCAGAAAGGAAAGGGCAGATTTTGCTGATATTATAGAGAAAGAAATGGCAGGTCTTAGCTATCAGATGGATGCCTGTGGAGAGAGAGAGAGGAGTCAAAGACAAAGAGAAAGGAGTTCAGGGAAGGAGTTTGGGTGGTGCATGGGTGAAATTGCAGTGTACACATGTATGTTATAGAATACATGGGTCTGCATGTATTTTACACGCTAATAATTATACCTGCTCCTGAACTTGCCATCAATGTCTGTGGCTTTAGTCTAGCTGTTATTTCTGTCGCATTTGAGTTAATATCTTATAAAGACACACAGGAGCCTATCTGGCCTTCACACATAGGGGCTCTTTTACTGAAGTGTGCTATGCAGTTAACACGCAATTTGGCATGTGTTAACCATGCGCTTGGACCCGCAGTAACAGTTACTGCGGAATCATGACACATAATGCATGCCAGTTTTTGTGTTAAATTGCCAATTGCGCATTAGGGTGCCGAATGGGTGAGTTAGGGGTAAAGAGCAGACGTGGTGAGCACAGCAGTTAGTACAGGGGGACATATTGTATATTGTCAGTGTCGCAACTAGTACAGACGCAATTATGTCCCCCTCAATAGGTGGAGGTAATTCACAGTATTAGCACCATGCGTTATTCCACACATTGGCATGTTAACAGTCGGGAATATGCTGGCCACATCCCCAGCAGTTACAATGAAGGCATTACATTTAATGTATGTTAGATTTTGTGCTAACTGTACATTAAGGAGTATGTTTACTAAGCTCCACGCCGCTAACATGCATGTGAGCTGCGTTACCAGCATGGGTTTCTGGCTACCTGCAGGGGACATGTACATCCATCCCCCTGCAGTTAGTGCAGGAACTTCATGCAATAGTGTGGAGACCATGTCCCACCCAGTTGTCACCCGATGTGCACTATCAGGATAGCATGGGGGTTTTAGTGTGCTGTCCCACGCTACTTTTTAGTGAGGTCGCAATACCACACATTCATTTCTTACTAGCCTGGTAGCAAGGCTTAGTAAACATGCCCTTAAGGGCAAAAACCTAACACTCTTTAGTAAAAGGATCCCATAAAATAGCCCTCCTCGTGTATAAAATGCATGAATTCTACAAAGTATACATTATAACCTAAATATCTACAGTCTAAAGTTATTATCAGAATGACCTTGGCTAATGAAGGCTTTACAGTGTACACCTTGAGTTTAAAAAAAGCACCGGACTGGATATCTGGCACCAAGATTACTTGAAACAGGTGAGAGTGAGCTAAGGGTTAATGTTATCAAAAATCAATACACATCATGGTAGAATGCTTTACAGGCTCCACGCCTCTGACTTAGATGAATCTAGATAATACAAGATACAATATAAGAGCAAGTCTGGCAGTTGGCAGCCAAAAGGAATAGTAAAGTCCTTTGCATTCTAGTTAAATCTGCTTTCACTGCAAATAAATGACTTAACTCCATTTAGTGTTTAGTAACAGAGGCGTATTAAAGAGATTCCCCTCTGTGGACTGCCTAGGATATGTATTCTAAATAGTGAAACTGATACTGAAAGTAACTGCAATAAATTGCAAAGCTAAGTGATCCTTTCAGGAGCTGACAGCGTTAGGCTATAAATTGCTTTCAACGCATAAAACATTTTTAAATGATAAGCTGGAGGGGAAGAATAGCCTAATAGTAAGAACAGCGGGCTGAAAACCACAGAAGTCAGGTTCAAATCCAATTGCTGCTCTTTGTAACCTTGGGCAAGTCACTTAACCCTCCATTGCCTGAGATGCAAACTTACATTGTAAGTCCTATGAGGACAGGACATGTCTACTGTATCTACATCTAGTTTGCCCTGAGTTATTGCTGTAAAAGTGTGAGCTAAAAGGATGCTATAACATTCATATGTTATCAATTGAAAAGTGTCAGTTTTCCAAAGTGAGTTCACCAGTGGACCATTTCAAGACTGAAATAAGCTAGTAAGAGCTGACATCAATCTGTATTGAAACATTAAGTCTTTGAGATATCATCCCAGAAGAACAATACAGTAAGAGTGCTCTCAAATTGTATTTCTATGAAGCGTACTAATTGCAATATTGAGAAAGTTTCTATGAAATGACATGATTATATTTTTCAGTAATCATCAGTTTCCGGTGACACCACATCTGATGGTACCAGCATAGCATTCTTTAGAAGGCTGTATGTTGAGGTGTTATCATGAAGGGTGTGTTAAAATGGAGGTGTGGGGGAGGCCCAATACAAGCATTGTGGAACCTGTCTGTCTTTTTGGAAAACTGCTAGGTACTTGTGACATGGATTGGCGCAGGGCTTGATGGACCTTGGTTTGACCGAGTATGGCATTTCTTATGTTCTTATGAGACTAACATAGCTGTAAATAGAGATGGGAACTTATGGAGCGTTTATTGTGGCCTCTGGATGCCAAGCAGGAAGAACTATTGTACAGTTGTTTTGTTGAATAGCAAATACGTAAAAGGAAATAGTGAATCAGTCATGAAACATTTGCCATGTAAACAATATCTACATCTAGAGGTTCATGAGGAGGAACCATCATATATATTCCACTAACAGCCTCCACTATGCTCATAGATATACTAGCAAATAACTAGTAATCCAATTGGGCCCGATTCCATCCTGGATGCCCTGGCCCTCTGTGCATCTGGACGGAAGCAGACGCACAAACGGAGTCGCTATTCTGATCCCGCGGGGCATGTCTAGCCCCGTGGGATCAGAATCGCGAACAGGCCTGTATGTGCAAGCCGGGACCCCAATTTCGTCCAGCCTGCACGTACAGGCCTTCCCCAGCTAACTCAGTCAGGGCAGTTCAATGGAGCCACGGCGCCATGGCATCCTGTTGCCATGGCACCGTGACTCCATTGAAGAGCCGCGATCCCAGCTGCTGGCTGCAAAGGTGCTTTTCCCGCAGCCCGACCCCCGATCTGGCCTTCTAAGGCCAGGGTCAGGCTGCAAGGAAGCTCCTCTGCCCTGTCCCGCCACTTCCCAGCCCGATCCCTGACGACTGGGGAACTTATCCCACCTCCGAGGTGGAATAAGTTCCCTATGCAAGTTGCTGGCTCCAGACATACAGGGTCAACATTAGAATCAACCTTGTACATCCCGGGCCAATGATTGCCCACTGCCTGCCCTAACGCCACCCCCGATCCACCTCTTTCCCACCCCCATCTACCTTCCCTGTTATTTGTGCCTCAGAATGACCCCGATTTTGTACAGGACTTTTATTTTCCTCACTCATAAACAAATTTACTTACTTCTCCCCCAACCTGACATTGAGTCCAACCCTGGGCAATACTTCTGCTGTATAATTTTCAGTATTTCTGATGGAGGAAATATTGCCACTTTTAAAACATTTTTGCCACCCAGAGGAAAATTAGGAAAGTGAACTACAATAAAGTGGTTAACAAATGTTTTAAAATAAAATTAAGTAAATAAAATATACAAGTGGAAATAATTGAAAAATCACCCCCCACAATGGAGGCATCTAAAAATCCCATTTCTGTAATCACTTCAGGGACGTCTCTATGATTTAGACGTCTAGGTGCATGTTTTTGGACATCCAAACTCCATCTAAGTGATTTAAAATGACACTCTTACTCTAATACATAATACCACCCAAAATATTTTTACACCTTTCCCTAAACTGTAGTGATTGGTTAAGCTTTAACATAGAAAATCTTCCACTAAAGACTTGAATTGGGTATAACTGCAGTGGAATACCCAAAATCTATTTAATCTACATATACAATTGCATACTCTCTTTTCTATCATAATCTACCCACCGCATTCACTTCCGTACACCTTCTCTTAGGCTTATTCAGTTACACCGCAAACATAAATTATACACTCGTTCTGCAAAGATGAAAACCCCTTTTACAAAGTTATATTCAGCTACTCAAACAGACAGCTTAAACCTATGTGACTGTGTAGCCCCAGGACACTAGGATAACAAAATCACAAATAGCAATGCCATACTGCTTAATCATATTTACAAACAAGACTTGCCCACGCACTTCATATCTAGCATGCAATCTTTTTCACACATAATTGATAACACGCCCATCCCTAATGCCTAATATGAACAACACTTGTAGACATGGAGCCTTAGGCTACAGTTTCCTTGGTCAAACAAACACAAAAAGGAGTTTTAATATCACATATTTAAACCTGTGAATAGTAACCCCGGTCATCAAGGTTTCAGCTCAGAAGTTTGAAAATTGTACTCATTTGACCCCTTTCTTATGTGTTATCTTGTGTTGAATACGTGCATTGCACGAATATTTCACTGATTACTCTGAAATAGTGCAGAGAAGGTGAGAGGAGATAATGTTGGCTTCACTTAGTGTCCCCGTGTCCAGGCATGCTCATTTCTTTCTGAATTCCACGCTTGCCTATGTTACATCAGTGGTTTCATTATGGCTGTGAGGTACATGAGAGACGGTAGATAAACATGGACTTTTATGGCATAACTCATGTCTTCACTGTTGCTAGTCTGAGTATGGGGGTGGTGTACTAGTCAGCCTCTTTTTTGTGTGAAACAGCACTTTACAAGCAGAACTATGAGCTTATAGAATTGTCTTTGGGACGCACTGCTAGCACATGTCACGTATGTTTTACTTAGTATACAGTATACACATTCCTGGAGCAGAGGTGGGTGGAGTTGCAAGACAGGCATTTATCTGTAAAAAACCCCTTCTGAAGCAAAGTTATAATTCTGTAGGGATGAAGGTCAGCAATTCTCAAGAATCATACCATCAATTGATAGGTGAGAATTGCTGACCTTCACATCTACAGAATTGTAATGTGTAGGACTACAGACCTCTACCTCTACAGAACTGTAACTTATAGGATTATTTATCCTCTTATATGCTCTTTGAGCATAGGCATGATTTTTAATTATTTCCACTTTATATATTAAAATAAAAAAGGACCATTGACATATTGACCTACTTCCAAAGAAACTGGTGGGTCACATAGAACTAAGAGTTGGACAAAAAGTCACTGTAAATGTACTGAGTTCAGAAGTCTCCCAAATTTGAGAAGTCTCAGCTTCCTTATCATTCCTTGGTGGTCAAATTCACCTTAAAGAGGTCTAAGAGTACCAAGATTCATTCTTTGGCACCCCTAGGGAGGGATGTCCAGACACTGAACTCTTTAGAGAGAAGATAGTTTCAGAGCTCCATGCTAGTAGCCTACATATCATGTGTGACCTCGCTGAGCTGTCTCAGTTTCTCCCTCCATAGAAATTAGTGCAGTATCATTCCCCAGTGGCTCATGGCAAGGACTGCTCAAAGTTCATGGTCAGGGTGACATCTTTGAAATGGCATGGAGAGCTTCTGTCATAGGTATTGGCACCCGGATACTCATCTGGCTCCAGTCCTCAGACCTGCAACAATTGTAATCTCTTTAGATGTACAGTCTCCTATTGCACGAAGGACCAAGGGGGGGGGGGGGGCAGAAAAAGACATTACTTTCATAGGCATAGCTATTTTCCTGGGCCTCAAACCTTCCAGCCCCAACAGGCTCCTCACCAATAGCAGCATCAAGGGAAGCCTCAGAAAGCCCAGCTGGCTCCTCAGCTGAAACTTTGGGCGGGGGTTTGACTAGTTCCTTTGGAGCATAACCACTCTTCCAATAACCACAGTAGAAAACCCTCTGCTCAGGGGAAGGCTCACTCTTTTTGCCCAAAGGTGGTTCCTCGTGACCTCAGACTCATGGGGTCTACAGATCATCCAAAGCGGTTACAAATCACATTTATTGGAAAGGCTGCCAAATTGCCCCCCTCAAGGGTGAATCATCTTGACCATCTGCATCAGAAACTGCTTCAGAGAGAAATCACCTCTCTCTTGTCAGATCTCACAATTGAGCTAGTGCCACCACAGCAAAGAGGTCAGGGGTTTTATTCCAGGTACTTCATGATCTCCAAGAAATCAGGGGATAACATCCCATCCTAGACCTAAGAGATCTGAACATGCATTTGATAAGAGAAAAATGCAGAATGATTTCTCTAGGAACCCTGCTTCCTTACCTTCAAAAAGGAGATTGGCTATGCTCCCTTGATCTGAAAGATGCGTATGCCCACATACAGATACATACTGCCCACAGGAGGTATCTGAGATTCGTCCTGGGGGGCAATACTTCCACTACCGAGTGTTGTCTTTTGGCCTAGCCTCAGTGACTTGCATGCTCAGAAAATGCCTTGCATACTTCCAGATATAGGGAGTGTTTGTCTTCCCCTATCTGGACGATTAGCTGATCAAGAATACCACTCTAGAAGGAGTTTGAAAGTCAACACAATTGACCATTCAGGTGGTGGAATTACTAGGGTTCATTGCAAATGACCCCAAGTTCCACCTTCAGTCCACCCAACAACTGGAATTCATAGGAGCCCTGCTCGACACAACTCAAGTGAGAGCCTTCCTACTGCATGGCCGACTTCATAGATTGACAGCATTTGTACAAGAAACTCAATTGAGTCAGTAGGTATCAGCTTGCAGGATGCTGATTATGCTAGGCCACATAGCCTCTACAGTACATGTCACACCCTTGGCATGCCTCCAAGCTCAGTGAACTCTAAGGACTCAGACACAGGCCACGGGTCAACTCAGGGATCATCTGTATGTTACCACCCCTCTTGTTCAGTTATCACACTGGTGGACAGCCAACCACAATTTGCCCAAAGTTCTTCCCTTCCAAATTAGTCCACCTCAAAAGGTTCTGATGATAGATGCATCCAAGCTGGGGTGGGGAGCTCATTTTGATTTTTTGCACACCCAGGGTCCATGCAAGAAAGTCTCCATCAGATCAACGTCTTGGAATTAAGAGTGGTGGTAAATGCTCTAAAGGCTTTCTGAGATCAACTGACCGACCAAATTGTTCTGATTCAGACTGACAATCAAGTCACCATTTCTACATCAACAAGCAGGGAGTAACGGGTTCATTCATCTTATGTGGGGATGCAGTCAGGTTGTGGAAATTTGCCATTGTGCACAGGATGGACTTGAGAGCCACATACCTGCCAGGTGAGCAAAACACTCTGGCAGACTGAATTGAGTCCTCTAGCCACACAAGTGGATGCTGGACAGGGAGGTTGCTACTCGCATCTTTCGAGAGTGGGGCACCCCTTCGATATATCTGTTGGGCACCCCGCAGAATGCCCAGGTGGATCAGTTCTGCTTTTTTTACTAGCATCGTATGTTTCTTCCTGCATTGGGTGGAGTGTCTTCTGTATGCATCGAGGCAGATCCCATAAGATGTACATCTGGCCCACAGACTCATCTAAAATGAAAATGGACCCTGTTTGAAGCTAATTCCACATCTGCAGGTCCGGAATTGGAGAGGTAGACATGTCGGTCATGGCACAGGAAAAGTGCTGTTCAGCTGGCCCACCCATGCATCCCGCACACATGCCGCACATGGTGCAGGCACAGACCATGCAATATCATGGAAAAGCATGTCCCCCATCAACATTATGGGACAAAAGTAAACGTTTTGGATGTCCCCACACCCACCATAGTCAGAAAAATTGCACGTTTCAGCTCCTGCTCATCTCTGCGATATACCCGTGGACGCCACATCTCCTTAGTAAAAACATGCGTAAAAATGACTGTAACCTAGACCATATACCAGTCTTCTGCATGCCCTGAAAAGTGCTCGTTAATCCCAGTGCACCCTAATATGGCATAAAAGAATATAAATATGAACATGTATGTCATTACATACCTTGCATCAAATATTACTAGGCATTATAAAAAGTCCCCAGTGATTCCTGCCTTGTTCACCTCTACAAACATGCTTTAAACTGCTAAGGATGGACCCTTACCATGTATACAAAACCCAAAACTAACATTGCAGTTCCCCAAAGGATGCATAATAATGTTAAGCAACAAAGATATGCCCTTTTTGTGCCTATGGCCTCTAAGTGCACTGATTCTGCTGCTCTGCACTACCTTTCCTCTCTTATCTCTCCCTATACCCCTCCTCGGGAACTCCGCTCTTCTGGCAATTCGCTTCTATCTGTGGCCTTCTTTTCTACAGCCAACTCCAGACTTCGCTCCTTTCACCTTGCTACTCCTTATGCTGGAACAAACTACCTGAGTCTGTATGTCAGGCTTCTTCTCTGGCCCTTCTCAAATCCAGGCTGAACACTTATATCTTTGTTGCCGCTTTAGCATTTGATCCAGGGCACATTCTAAGATCCCCATGCTAGCGCCGTGGATGTGCACAACCGCAGTGTTTCAGAATACGGTCATCATTCATTTCATTGCTTTTCCTCTTACCTTTGTGTGCTATGATATAAATGAGCACTTCCTTTTGGTATTTTTAAGGAGGTAGATGGTACTTTCCATGGGCTATTGATAGATGATGGAAGGTCTTCTAGTACTCTATCAGATGTTATAGTTCGCATTAATACTGATATATTAATGGACAATAGATCATTACCAACCTAAAGCTAGTCTGTGAGAAGAACATGATAGGTCTTTGCAGGGAGATTTTAGAGATACAAACCCAAAAAAGAGTCAAAGGTCCACATCTTCCTTTAACTTTCCTGTTGAATAAAATGACCAGAAGATGAACAAATCGGGAAGTTAGAAAAGGTTTTGTGCATCCTGCCCCTTCCAGAACGTGGCCTACATTCATGAACATTGGGACGCTCTCCATAAGATGGCTCCGTGTATGTGACAGTGTAGGTTGGTTGAATTCACTGGAAAAGACCATCTTCAGACAATCTGATTCCTTTTCTTCTTCAAAGAATGCAGACAGTGATCATGAAGATAATTTAGATGATTTACCTCTTAAATACAAGGCTGCAGTGTTTACAGCTATTTTGTAAATGCTGCCGGTATACTCACACAGTTTTTGCTATTATTCTCTGTGTTTCTCCTGCTTTGCGTTTGCTGTAACTTTGATCCATTGTTTTACCAACAAGGTCAATTTTGACAGCTTCAACAGTTTTAAATTTGTCAAATTTAGCATGAATTGGTTTAGGAGTTTTCTTTCATCTCCAGTGTTAAATTTGATCACGTTTTGCAAAATACTTCAAACCAAGAAATGTCTCCTCGGGAAAGATTTTATAAAGTATTGTGATTCCTGTTTAAAATCTCATAAGACTACAACAAGATTCAAAAAGAAAGATGCTTGGAGATGAGCCCCCAGTTAGTCTCTGGAAACTATTCACAGATTTGCCCACTTGTATTTCATCAATGAAGCTTTTTGCATAAAGAAATTAAAATAATGTGCACAGCCTGAATCCTACTGCATTGTGTTTTTTTAAAGCCAGAAGGACAAACAAATGGAATCCAAATGATAGACTGCATTAGTACATGCAAAGAGAATTCCAGAAAGCAGCATCTTCTCAATCAGATAGCCAGGCAATGCCTCTGGTTGATGTTCCATACTGCACTCCTTTCATCTTGCATATCTGTAGGGTCCAGTGTGTACCCCTGAGTAGTCTGTTCAGGGGGCAAGCATTAAGAATTTACTGTCACCTATATTTACCAAATTCAATTTACTTCTTCACAGCCCAAGCACAGTATGACTATGAGACAGAAGAGGTCATTGATTATGATGTCAGTGAGAATGTTCAGCAGCAACAAGGTGAGATTTGCTTGCATAGTTGTTTATTTATGATAAATTAGGTTTTAAATGATAATGCCCTATAAAGCAATGCAAGATACAGTATTACGGAAGCGCAAGTACAGGCATACTCCTCTACTATAGTTTAGAAACTATTGATACCTTTCAGTCTAGAATATAAATAGACTGTATCCTGCTTCACGGTGGGAGTGGCATTCACATACAGCTGCACTATCCTGAATTAACAAGAATTTCAGTATGTAACTGCCATGTGTTTTTTCTGGAATACACTTCTCATAACTTCTTATCCAAAACCAGCAGAAAATATTGACTCCACCCTAACTAAATATGGGAAATGTGATATCGATGCCAGACATAAGCCCTATACTTTGACCTCCAGATTGTCCTGAGAAATAGGACTCATATTTGTACTTGGTTAACTCCCTCAAAGTAAGAAGCAGTTTTCTGACTCTCTTATACCAACTAGTTCTGACAGCAAAGAGAAAAAAATGGTTAAGGAGTCATGCCTTGATGGTTACCAGAATCGATTATTGTAATGCGCTGTATGCTGAATTGCCAAACAAGAGGAAAACATTACGAAGGCTTCAACTTTTATAAAGCACAGCTGCTAAAATAGTAGGAAGGTTGAAAATTCTGGACCCTTTTACTAAAGTGCACTAAACAGCACAGGTTTTGACATGCGCCAACGGCGCACTGTGGCCCGCAGCAGCTGTTAGCATGCAGTTGTGACAGCGCATGCTGGTTCCCATGCTAACGACACCTCATGCATTAGAAGGAGAAATGGGTTGTTTAGGAGTGGAGAGTGGGCGTGACGAGCGCCACGTGTGCAGCATATGGGTATACACTGAATGCTAAGAGCACATCTTGTAGTTAGCATGGGTGCAGTTACCTCCACCAAAGTCGCTGAAGCTAGCTGCATTCATAGTATTGCCAACCCATTCTACTTGAACGGTACCGTGCATTACCCATCGGGGAAATTCCGTCTGCACCCCCAACAGGTAACATGGTGGCTTTGCACTTAATGTGCCATCATTTTGCACACTTTTGGCACAATAAATACAAAACCACAGCACACTTTAGTGAAAGGGGCCTTTAAACATCATGTAACACTGTTGTTAAAACCAGTTACATTGCTTACAGCTAAAGTTTTACTCGTAGCTTAAAATGTTGGCCATAATTTAACCAAAATTTACTAGATCTGTTCATAAGCAAAGTTTGTGATCTGAGTAGGAGGTGTTGGCTGTAGGTTCCTGATAAGAGAAGCTGTAGGTTAGAAAAGGCTCTGAGTCTGGCTTTTTTGTTGTTGGGGCCCGAGTCATGGAATAAATTGCAGTAGTGGTTAGAATTGAACCTAATTATTTGAGGTTCCATAAAATGGTAAACGCATGGATGTTTCAGGAAGCTCTTGGTTGTGATTGTTTATAGTGAGCAGAGACTGATTTGGGCTTAATACAATAGGCTGAGATTTGGGAAAACTGTAGAAGAATATTGGGAGGAGGTTGGGTGAAAATGGGGCTAAAGGAAGAGAAACCTTTGCATTTGAAACACTGGTTTCTGCATGTCTATGGCCTCTTATAAACTTAGGTGAAGCCTAAGAGTACAAGTGGTACAAGTACGTGCATATATGTAGAGTAGGCATGTTCAGGGAGGAGTTTGGGTGGCGTTACAAAGCACATGTGTATTTTATAAAACACAGATGTATGTATACATTTTATGCACAAACATTTATGCCTGCTTTTCAGTAGCCATAAAAGTCCATGACTTCCACCTGTGCTAGTATTTTCTAAAAACACATAGGAACCTATGTATCTTTAGGTGAAAAATAGGCGCCTTCCTGCTCAATAAAACTAGGCAACCTACTATAAACTTACCCTCCACATGTAGGATTATGGTTTTGCTTTAATGTAATTTGTTATGCTGCTTTTTGTAAATGGACAAAGTGGTTTAGATACAAATTGAAGTTAAGAAAATGGAAAGGAACTCCATTTATTTATTTATTTATTACAATCTCTTATATACCGCACTATTCGACATCAGCGCGGTTTACATGAAACAAAAAGACCAGAACAACAAGCTGTTCTGTTTTTACAGAGAACAGGTGTACAAACTTGGATAACATAGGGGAACTATTTACATGTACTATCTACATACAGGCGTCATGGCAAAGCTCAATGATCTCAAATATCGCACCGAGAACGTTGATGAGGCTATCTAGTAAGGATGGTGTGGCTATTTTAATTGGTGGCGTTAGTTAGGCGTATTGCTGACTGGGTAGTACTTGAGGAACAGGTGATATTTGAATGCTTTCCTGAATTGGGCTAGGTCAGTGATAGTGTGAACGTTAGATGGTAGAGCATTCCAGCATCTTGGGGCGCAAAATCTGAATGCCCTGTTAGCCGTTGTCAGGGTGCATTTTGTTAAAGCCTTCGGAATTGTAAGTGTGTTTATTGCTGTAGGTCTTCTGGATCTGTTAGGTGGAACGGCATGAATGAGCTCTGTTAGTGAAGAGGATGCAAGACCATTGATAGCCTTGAAGGTCAGTAGTAAGGTCTTGAAAACAAGCCTTCCATGTATGGGGAGCCAGTGGAGCTGCTTCAGGATAAGCGTTACATGGTCATTCCTAGAAGCTCCATGAAGGACCCTCGCTGCGGCATTCATGGCGAGTTGCAGGGGGTTCAGGGTAGATTGTGGAAGGCCTTGTAAGATGGCGTTAGCATAGTCGAAATGAGGTAAGATTAGTGCCTGATATATTGTCCGGAAGTCCTCTGGATCTAGTAAGGAGCGCAGATACCTGAGTGTTTGGATCTTGAAGTAGATTGCTCTTACTATGTTACCTATGTGCACCTTCATATCAAGACATTGGTCCAAAGTGACCCCAAGATATCGTATTGTGGATTTTGTTTGAAGATCTGCTTCCTTAACTCTTACATGGGGTGGCGGAGTGAAACTGTGGTCTCTCGTGATGAAGAGCACCTCAGTTTTCTTGTGTTGAATACAGAGGTTTTGAGATTGTAGCCATTCGGAAACTGAGTCAAAACATTCTATCAGAGGGGAAAGGTCCAATTGATCTGTAGAAAACGGCATGTAGAGCAGGATATCATCTGCATATATCAAGCAGTCCACATTGAAGGATCTGATGATATTGCAGATGGGCTGCATGTATATGTTGAACATGAGTGATGATAGAGAGGAACCTTGCGGTACACCCTGCCTTTGGAGGAAAGGCTCTGATGCTGCTGCTCCGGATTTTACATGTTGCCATCTTCCAGCCAGATATGACTTACACCATTCGAGTGCAGTGCCGCAGATACCCTTCTCTTTTAGTCGCCCCAGGAAAGGTTTGTGACTTACTGAGTCGAATGCTGCAGTGATGTCTAAGAAAATAAGCACAAACCCTTGACGGATGTTGTCGATACCTGTGATTATACTATTGAAGAGGGTGGTAAGGAGGGTTTCAACGCCATGAGACTCCCTGAAACCATGTTGGCAATGGTCTAGCAGGGCAACGGAGTCTATGTGATCTTGTATTGAGTCGACCTTCTGGGGGTCTAGCTTGGAGTTTCATTAAAAGAGGTCTAATGGATGTGTGTTTGAGAGCTGTAGGGAAGGATCCGGATGTGAATGATAGGTTCATTAGTCTTGTATTGAAAGGACTGAACACAGTGTGTAGCTCCTTTATCCAAAAGGCTGGGCTGGGGTCAGTTTGAGCCGTGGTGGTATTGAGAGACGTGATGGTGTCTTCAAGATATTTTGTGGATGGTGTGGAGAACATAGATAGGGACATTAGGCAGGTTGGCTCTTGTGCGGTGGAAAAGGAAAGAGGAATGAGAAAAAAAGGGTTCTTTGGTAGGCAGGGAAACTGCAGTTGAGGACCTAGTACATATATAAGAGTAGTTTCATAAAGACCCATATAGTTAATGCACATTTTTCTATGTGTATTTCACACACCTATTTTATAAAGTCAATTATGCACATACTTGACTTTATAAAATAGCAGCATAACACACATCAAAAACACACATTAAATTATGGTGCCATCACTTAAACCAACCCTATGGCTGGCATTCATAGTGTACAGTAAGGGCCCAATTCCGTCCCACACAGAGATCCCCTCTGTGTGTCTCGTCTGAACTGGACACACAGAGGGGATTGCGATTCTGATCTCATGGGGTACGTCTAGTCCCGCGGGATCAGAATTGTGAACAGTCCTGCACATGCAGGCCGGGTCTGCGATTCAGTCTGGCCTACATGTGCAAGACTGCCCTCAGCTAACTCAGTCAAGGCACCTCAATGGAGCCACAGCAACATGGCATCATGTTGCCATGGCACCGCGGCTTCATTGAAGCGCTGCGATGCCGGCCGCCTGAAAAAGAGGTTTATTCCCTGCAACCCGACCCCCGATCTGGCCTCCTAAGGCCAGGGTTGGGCTGCGGAGAAAGTCTCCTGGCCTCCCCTGCCCCAACGGTGTCCCGGCATTAAAATTAAGACACGTCCAGGGAAGTTATCCACCTCGGAGGTGGAATAACTTCCACGTACATGTTGCTGGCCCTGGAAGTACAGAGCCAACATTAGAATCGGCCCTGTACGTCCAGGGCCACTGACCATCCACTGCCTGCCCAGATTCCACCCCTGGGCCACCCATTCCCCGCCCCTATCTAACTTCCCTGCACAACTGATAGGAAGTTAGTCGGGAGCAGGAGCTGGCACGAATTGCATGGATGGACGGCCTGACGGGCCGTTTATCCTCGCTATTCATAGCACAGAATAACCCCCTAAGTGCCCATGCCTATATTTGTCATGAACATGCATAAAGTATAGTATTTTATAATTTATATGTGTACTTGTTTTCTTCTCCAACTCTCCACTGATACTCCACTCATGCACACACCCACAGTGAAAGTATATATCATTGGCCCTACGCGTGTACTTATACAATAGCAACTGGCTGAAGTGCACATATAAAGGCCCATTAACAAGCACAAATCACTAAAATACTGTGATTTATGGCATAGATGGCATGCATCCTTAAGTGGCTCCTTAGAAATTTACCCCTTTATGTATCTTAATATGGTGATTTGTACATTGCTTTGAATATGAAATAGAGACGATTACTTATAGGCTTTTAATTAACTAATTAAATATTTAGAAAAGGGAGTCACAATTATTTATGTAGAATGCCGATGTTTAACAGTGGAATGTGGAAATATTCTTATTGATGCTACACCTTGAACTGCTCAACTGTTCAGTTCTTGAAGATATAGAGAAATTTGAGAAAAAAAGAAAAAAAGCATTTATAAAAGTCTGAAATGATATTTCTGTTTTCAGCTTCTTTTGCTGCATCCTAGGACTTCCATTTACCTCTTGAACACTTTGCTCCAGTTCTGATTTTGTTTTGTTGTTTCCCAGTTTTTGCCACAGTAGGACCATCTCAGAAAGTGACGATCATCCCAGGATTCCACGCCACACCTATAATAAAGTGTAAGCTATGCATTTATGCCCTGGTGGAGTATAGTAAAGGGAAGCTGAAGGATGGATTCAGTAAAAACTATGGAAGGTTGACTGACAGAGCAATGATGATGAATACGTATATACATAGAGGCTGTAAATGGGAGGCCATAATAATTGAAAGCAATATAGGAGAGCATAGACAAATCAACAGCTAAAGCATGATCTTAGGCAATGACAAAAAGGAAAGAGCAGAAAGCTCAGAATTAATCGTTGGATAATTCAACACGTTTATTCATAAATAAACGAGTGATACGATAAATGTTCATGCTGAATTCTATATTCAGTGAATATTTTCATATATCATTTACTAAAAAGACCCAGTAATACATCCGTCCCATCTATATAATGGAAACAAGCAGAAGGATATATGAATAAACTTTGTGTATAAATTGGTTGAAATAGATTCTGACAGTATGTGTTGAATCTGCAGCTATCACAACTGCTCACAATGGCAAGGTTTGCAGCACTTGGGGAAACTTCCACTTCAAGACCTTTGATGGAGATGTTTATCACTTCCCGGGAACCTGCAACTATATCTTTTCTTCCCACTGCAAGAGCAATTACGAGGACTTCAATATCCAGATCCGGCGTTCTGTGGTGAACAATGTAGTTACCATCAGCTACATCACCATGAAGATTGATGGAATCCCCATTGAAATTAAAAACAACTCGGTTGTGATCAATGGAGTCCAGTAAGTTTAAGCATCTTAACATTTTATAAAGCCAGCAAGTCATCTTTCAACAGATGGATACAGTAGACATTGTTTATCCCTTGACTGGATTTTTAAACAATCTTTATAGCTAATTTGCTCTTCCATTAAAATGGCAAAGGCAGTCCCCCTTCTCTCACTCTACAACAGAATAATGGAATTAGAGTGACCAATGCTGAGGGTTATCTTACCAAAAAAAGATTCTGTAAGAGCTTTAAAAAGGTGTTACACTGGCCTATCTCCTCAGCCTCACAGTTCCTTAATATGTGATGCATTCATCACTCTGGTAGGCTATCGTATTTCTGCTGTGATGAAAGTATTTTTCTTTCAGGGTGTTGTTGCCATACAGCAAGTCTGGAATCCAGATTGAGAAGAACGGCGTTTATTTGAAAGTGACTGCTAAGCTGGGCTTAACTTTCATGTGGAATGAAGAGGACAACATCCTGGTAACTAAAATGTTTTTGAATAATTTGGAAGGCCCATCTCTATGCAACTGATAGCCTTTCTGCCAGTATTGTATAACCCCAGTCCGCAGTGCTCATGTCTTTTGCCTGAGTCTTTGCTAGATTTGATGTACTGTCCATTTAATAAGCTTCATGTGTGCTATATGTTGAGCTATAGCATTTTATTAATAATTCCTCAATTAACCAAGGGAGTTTTCATCTCCACAAGACCAGACCTTAAAGCCTCATAGGTTTAACTGATTAATTATGCTGAAGTACTGATTTTTCTTCTTTGGTTTAATTCACCAGTAGCACCTATGTTTCTTCCTTACCTCTTCGGGTTGTTTGGTGGCCAGTGGTATTCCTCCCTAAGATGCAGTTAATGAATTTCAGGGTAGATGGATAGGTATCAGCTTTTCAGTGGCTATCTGCTAACTTATTAAATTGAAACGGAATAAAAGTATTTTCCTCTTGTGTTTTCAATACATGCAAATGCCACATTTAGATATCAACCTTGCAAGACTGCTGATGGTGTTTTACCTAGTTAAAAATTGAAAATGTAATCAACCACCAGAGGGTTAGTGTAAATTCCCGTGGATGGTACGTATTGCTTGCATAGAAGAGAACTAGAGACCAAGAAAACTGTAAGCCAGCAGATCAGATTGACCAGTTCATCTCTCTCCTTTGCTGGGAACACATGGAGGCCTCGGAAATTCGGTTCATAAAATTATGATTTCATGGATCTTAAATTTTATGGCTTATAGGAGTGTGTTCTATTTTCATAGCTCTATGCACAATAAAAGAAGGTATTTCCAAAATACAAACAAAGCAGTAGAGCTGCTTTTATCTCAGTTTGAACAGAGCATGGAAATTGATTTCTTATTTTTCTCTACTTTCAATTCAGCTGGAATTGGATGACAAATATGCCAACCAGACCTGTGGACTTTGTGGAGACTATAATCAAATTTCCATTCAGAATGAGTTCATGTCCAATAGTAAGTAGCTCCATTGATCAGTCATTTACTAAAGTGCGTTAGGTTTTTGCATTTAATGCGAGTGTAGCATGTGTTAAGTGCAATGCTTCTGCAGAAACCCTCAGGGGCATGGCGAGCATGTTCTTGGCAGTTAATGAGGGGATGCACACCCTATTGTGTGACACAGTTACCACGGGTTCATCTAACATTTCCCATTGAGGTGGCCTTAGGTGCACCTGTGCTAATTGTAGCATTGACAGTGTACGATATGTCCCCAGTGCTAACTGCAATGGGCTCCCCATGCCCCCTCTCCATCCCTAACCTGCCCATTCCCCACTCTAACATGTGATTTGCAATGAATGTAGGAACTGGAGCCCAGTAAATGGCATGCCCCCACACTAACAGTTACCAAGGGCCCTAGCATGCAGTTACCACACATACTGCTTAGCGCACATTAGTAAAAGGGCCTCTAGGCTAGTTCTGATACTTTCTAGATAATTAACTAAAATATGTTGGAACACATGGGGGCATGTTTACTAACCCAACTTGTAATTTAGTTCCCCCTGTTCTACCAAAGTTCTCCCTGACCTACCCAAGTTGATGTTCCTGTTCAATGTTAACCACTTTTTCCAGTTTAATACTTGTTCTATGTAAAACAGTTTGATTGTTTATGTTCTATGTAAACTGCGCTGATTCTGAAATAGTGCGGTATATAAAAGCAAATAAAATAAATAACCTGTATTAGCTGTTAACGCAGCAGATAGCATGCACTATCTGGTCACATTAATAACTAAAGATGTGCATGCAGCAATGTTCTGCGCTATCTGCAGAAAGCACATTATATGCATGAGTGGGCAGGATTAAGGTGGAGAGTGGGCATATCTGCAACACATGGTTGCCATGGGCCTCAACAACAGGCGACAGCCTTCGGATTTTCAGACAGGAGGGTGCTACTAATGTCACCTCAGTGAGTTGCATTAGCTGCATCCGGGCTGCCCTCCAACCATGCTGTCTGCATTTTCGGTGTGTTTTCTGCTGGGGAAATGCTGTGCACACCCCAAACAGATAACGCATGGCTTTTGCACTAATACTGCACTATCTGCACTTTATTGCTGTGTTAGCTGCAAAAGCCGAACGCACTTTAGTAACCATGAGCTGTAGATCATATATACTTTTAATTTATTTATTTATGAACAACTTTACTGCAAATAACATCATTCTGTCCTTAGAAATGGATCATACTGACCCAAGGAATTTAGCTTTCTGCAGGCAAGTATATACATATAGTAGAGTGAACTCATCTCATGTGCCTTTTGCTATTTTTTGCAAGTTGAAAAATGAAGGATCTTGAAGAGCAATGCATTTGCGTGAAATTCTGCGTGAAACTGACTTTTACCAAGACTTTTTAGATGTTGCAGCAAGCTTATAGAGAGGATTGTTTAAGCCGCAAACAATGTTACAAATGGTACCGATGTTTCAAATTGGGCAGAACGTCCACCAACGATGATCCCAAAACTGGATGGCCTTCCACGTCAACCAATGATACTCATGTTAGGAAAGTGCGTGCTTTGATGCTTGTAAATTGTTGCCTAACTGTCCGTAAAGTTGCTGAAGAAATAGGCATCAGTAAAACTTTTTGTCACACAATGGTGACTGAAAAACGTCAGATGCATCGTGTTGCTGCAAAATTTGCCCCAAGTCTCTGGACAGATGAGCAAAAAGTGAACCATATCACAGTCACTCATTGCTCCTTATCCATGAAATTTTGGTGAAGCACGAGATGTCTCTAGTCCTGCAGCCTCCCTCCTCTCCAGATTTGGCCACTGCAGACTTCTTTTTGTTCCTGAAGTTGAAATCCACTCTGAAAGGTAGCAAAAGGCACATGATACGAGTTCACTCTATTGCATGTAGTCCATAACTAATTCACGTTGTGTGATCGGGCAAGTGGGAGGCTAAAGCTCAAGGTCACCACTACACATCGCCATTATCATGAGTCTGCTGTGTTGGCTCACTGGCGCCCTCTTTAGCAAGTTTGGTTTCTTTTTGGACTGACCTCGTACGCTTGACTGTAGTACGGAAAGAAATCTCACAATAATTTTCTAGCATTATCTCCTTGGTATTCTTTTTTGAATTCATATTTCAAAATGTTGGAAGTCATTTATTTTACTTTGTGCCATAACGATGTTCAGCGTGCATATTGTTGCTGGCACTTTACCTAAATGTAGTATTGAAGGTTCATTTTCCCTACCAAAACAAGGATTTGTATTTTGTTAAGGAGAAATCAAAAAATGCCACATGAAAACCTATTCAATTGTGGACTTTATTTGTAGATGTTAGACTGACTGCACTGCAGTTTGGGAACTTGCAGAAGCTGGACGGGCCCACGGAAGAGTGTGAGAATTCTGCACCTACCACTCAGAAAAACTGCGAGGACTATGTAAGCAGAATAACCCCCTTAACCCCTTAGCCTCCTATGCCTTGATTGTATTACAGTGGTGAATGTCGATCAATTCAGGTTGTTCAGAAGACTAGGTGATAGGCGCTCATCTTTTTTTTACTGGGTGATACAGCTGTGCACATGGAAAGACAACAGACCATTTCCGTGCTGACTACGTATATAATGCTAGGCTACAAACTGTCATGAGGAACAGTGTTTGGAACATTGTTCTTTTACAACGGAAAGAACAGAGTTCTAGCAGCCTTATTGGTTCTGAAGAAAACAAGGGCTAACAAAACCATGTTCTAATACTTGAGCTTTCAAGATCCATAGCAAGCATAAATACTCCATTTTGCTTTGTGTTTGTCATGGCACTATTACCCTTGTGAACATGTGTGCTCCCTTTCCCTTTTGAGATAAGCATGAATGATGGAAGATAGTGTAGGGACTGGAGAATGAAGAGTCAACGAAAGGAAACCACAAAGATGAAGTAGAAGTGGAATGGTGTTGCAATAAGAGATAAATGGGAATTCAGTTTTTCTGTGAATTAACACAGTTCTTTTGCTGTCTTTTGATAGGAAAACATTTGTGAGACAGTGCTGACTGGTGCAGCTTTTCTGAGCTGCAATGCCCTGGTTGGGATAGGCCCCTATGTTGAGGCTTGTGTCCAGGACTTATGTCGCTGTAATACCACTGTTAACACTTTCTGCATATGTAACACCTTCGCTGAATACTCCCGCCAGTGTGCTCATGCTGGTGGGGCACCTCTGAGCTGGAGAACACCAGATCTTTGCCGTAAGTTTCTTATGATGTTCAGATGGATTTGAACTTTCTAGATGACCAGCACCAAGGTCCAATACTGTGAAAAGAGCTAATTCAAGGCTTACCTGCTTTCCTTTTGGTCTTCAGGTTTTTCCAAGAGACTTTAGAATCAACTTAAAACTATAAAATAATATAGTATTGTCTTGACTACATTAGCATTGCATATGTAATACCATTTTAACATGTAGAACTCATACCATCATTTTCAGCATTTTCTTGGGTTTTTTTTTTTCATATTTTTAGCCAAACAATGTCAATTCAACATGCAGTACCAGGAATGTGGTTCACCCTGTGCAAACACTTGCTCCAACCCAGAGCGAGCTCAACTCTGCGAGGATCACTGTATGGATGGTTGCTTCTGTCCATCAGGTAAGCTCCTCCTGTCCATCTAGTTTTAGCCCATTTTCAGTCTCCAGCCTTATTCAAGCATTCCAAGGAACCTTACTTACATAAAGCAGGCTTGCTTCATCTTCAGGATTTAGTGTATCTCCTAAAACTCTAGAACCATTTCATAGTAACTTGCATATTTTTCTTATAAAAAAGGATGCCTCCTGCATCATGTAATAAATAACATAATGAGACATCACACAATTACTAAAAGATACAACCACAGCTAATATAATCCATTATAGCAAATGCTCAACATACAGTCTTGTGGTGAGAACGAAGGTGTAATGCTAGGGAAATTGATAGTCATGACTGTGGAAGAGTGAGTATAAGTTGTCTTGTAGTAACAACCTGTGTTATTTTTATCCATTTGCTATGTCCTCTCCTTGAATCCCGAGGAGTCGATATTTAAGTACTTAAGAGGTTAGCATTAGGTGCTGACCCCACAAATGCTTTATTTGAAAGCTAAAAAAATCAATAAATTTTGGCTGGACAACTTGTCTGACCAAAACCTATCCATTTAAGATAAAGAGCAGGCCAGATTTACTTTTTAGCTCACACCGTTCCAAGGCAGGTTACATTCAGGTGCATAAGTATCTCCTTGTTCCCAGACGGCTTACAGTCTAAGTTTGTACCTGAGGCAATGGGGGGTTAAGTGACTTGTCCAAGGTCAGAAGGAGTGCCAGTAGGAATCAAATACAGATCTCTTGGGTACTAGGTCCATTGCCTCGGAAGAAAGGCCTGGCAATCTACTTCTGGTGACACTGCCAAGAAAGCCCAGGAGCTTCTGGGTCACCAGGAGTCAGGACTGACTGACTCGAAGGCACACATTGCTTTTTTGGGTACTAGGCTATTGCTCTAACCACTAGGCTACTCCTCCACCCCAATAAATTTGAGGGGTGGTACCTAAAGTTATCCAGTTAACAGCAATATTCAGAAAAATTCTGGATAAATGTATCCAGTTAGGTAGACAGTACAAAGTATAATCCTACCTTAAATACATAAATTATTTTAAGATTAGAACCACATATCAACTGCCCTGCTAAAACAGACAGGGATACAAAATATTGAGCATAAAGATAAGCGGATAGATCAGATCGATGTGTTAGGACTTCCTTTGAATTTCAGCATTGCACAAATAACACTTCATTCTCATTACCTTAAAGAATGCAAACTCCACCCTGCAGCCTCTATATCGTTTACAATTTCAGTCTGCTACAGGAAATCCTTGGCCCTGTACGCAATTCTCCACGACAGATGAAAGAGATGATTGATAAGATGGCTACTTTATCTTTATGAAATCCAAGTGCTGTATTTAAATAAGTGACTTGTAATGGATTTATGGACTTTCCTCCTTTGTTTAGGAACTGTCTTTGATGACATCAACAATGCCGGATGTATCCCCTTAGAGCAGTGCTCCTGCACCTACAATGGCGAGACCTATGCTTCAGGAGCAGCTTATTCCACCT
This sequence comes from Ichthyophis bannanicus, assembly GCA_033557465.1. NCBI lineage: Eukaryota > Metazoa > Chordata > Amphibia > Gymnophiona > Ichthyophiidae > Ichthyophis > Ichthyophis bannanicus. The sequence continues at coordinate 107,220,777 of CM066047.1, read as the reverse complement.
CATGCCAGTCTTGGTAATTCACATTTTGTCTGGACTGATACTCAGTGAAGAGCACTGAGGATGCAAATTCAGGAACCTAAGTTAGGTGCTTATTTCAGCCAATATTAGGAATTGCTGAGGCATCTGACGTTAGGCTTGCTATTGACTCAACTAAATTTAGATACCTCATACTGGAAATCAGCACTAATTTATAAAACATGTTCTACAAGTAAAGCATGTTTTTATGCATATATAAGCAGTACCACACATGTATAAGCGTGCATACTGACATTGCATGTAGGCATTTTCAGAGGCAGAGGAGGAGTTGCAATATACATGAGTATGTCATAAAATATGAGAATACACACTTAAGCTACATGTACACATACTTAGCTTTAGCCGTTAATTTCAGATGCTAGTTCTCAAAGCTCAAAAGAAAAAATGAAAACCCCAAACTAGGCATAAAAAAAGAAAATGAATACCATGTGAGAAAAAAATAGAAAAAAATCAACCAATTTGGAATAAATACTAAAAATATATGTATAGAGGAAAAAAGACCTCAGCCAACCCCTTGCCAATATTAGTAAGGAGGGAGAACCAGTCGATGGACGAAATGCCACTGTAATCGAACCAGACTCAAAGAGACATCAGTGTACTTATAAGGCCATGGTTGCTGTTGTTTCATGATTGTTTCAACCAATTTGGCTTTTTGTATAGAGATTTTTTTCTGACCACTGATATCTTTTTGAGTCTGGCTCGATTACAGTGGCATTTCGTCCATCGACTGGTTCTCCCTCCTTACTAATATTGGCAAGGGGTTGGCTGAGGTCTTTTTTCCTCTATACATATATTTTTTATATGTATAGTATAGTAGTTGCCATGTAAATTAGTTCACGGCGACTGTTAGCCCATATCTGTAGTAACTTTCTGCACTGGAATGACAGAATGCGTTAATTCATGCGCTAATTGCATACGCATAGACTGCACATCACAGTTATTGTATGGAGCTTTACTGCAGGCTGTCGTTTGTGCTGTTAGTGACAGTCTACTTACCTAAATAGAAGGCAGTAAGTGCGTTCCTGTGGTGAAGTACTTTTCTGTATGATAACTATGCGGGAACAGGCTGGGAACACCCCTAACAATTATCACGCATTCATTTTTGGGCCTAATAGTCAAGGATATATGCTCCTAATTTTGAAAATTTACTAGGGTTGAGTACCTAAATATTTTCTTAAAAGTTCACTAAACTCCTAAATTTAGGAGCATAAAAAGTGGGTGGATTTAGGACGGCGAGAAGAAGTTAGGCGTTTAGCACTGATTTTCAGCCCTAGGCTAAAAAAAAAATAAGCTCATAAATTTAGGAAAACGAATGCATGCCTAAATTAAGGAGCATAAATGTTCAGCTCCTAAATTAGCATTAACCTTCAGCTGAAAGCTTAGGCTCCTAAGTGTGGCTGAAAATAGGACACGAATTTAGGAGCCTAATTTAGGATCTTGGATTTTTTAAATATTGGGCCCTTTGTATTTAATGTGCACAAAGTACAAAACGTTACGGAAGTTAGGAAAGAGTACTAAGGAACGCACGTCCTAAGGGCTAGCCTTTCTGCAGAAAAAGCACTGCAGTGTGTGCTTGCTGAGAGAAAAGCGGCAGTGATTCCAATGTTTGGTCTGTCATTGTTTAGTAGGTACTAATTGTTGACCCAGGATTGTTACAGATAAAGATGTATTTAATTTGAGATTTGCAAGGACGGTTATCAGAGTTGAGCACACCTAGTAGAAATATCACATTTTAGGGACGGGTGCAGTTCATTTTCGGATCATTTTCATGCTTTTTTGGCCTTTTTTCAGACATATTTTCAGTTCCTTTCAGAAATAGGTGTGAGTAAAGTTTGATTAACACACATTCCAAATTTTAACATGTGCAAATCAACTTTACATGCACTATTACTGGAAAGGTCAAGCTAAATACAAAAATAAATACATAATTTGGAGGTTTTATAAACATAAAGCCAATTTAGTGCTATACAATGTTCTGAACAGACACTAGAAACCAAATGAACACCCCTACCAAATTTTAATTGTTGGTATGCATTCACACTTCCAAAGGTATCTCTCTGTACCTGTTAAATTCTGTAGTATTGAACCCCTTGGTGATAAGTTTACACTGTAAGTGTATTTTGTCCTTCTGGTTTTTGGATTAGTTGAAACACAGTTAAATAACTTTATTCTCCCTGTCAGCTCCTGTGCCGGAGGTCGATGGAACTGCAAGAATCTTCCGTGTACTGGAACGTGCTCTGTTGAAGGAGGTTCACACATCACAACCTACGATGAGAAAACTTACACTGTTCATGGAGACTGTAGCTATGTGTTGTCAAAGGTAACCATCAGATAGCATTCTGAAAGCACTTAGCGGGTGGGCAAAAATGCCAGGCGGATATGCAAGAAATGACATTTTTGCCTTTACTATTGGAAAGGTTAGGAAGTTACCTGTTCCTGGGGTTTACTTAGGCTGTGATCCTTCTTTTATGATCAGTATATGATAAATATATGCACAGGCAGAAAAAGGGTGATTTATGCTCGCTTGAAACAAAACTTTCCCAAGTTTCAGGCATTTTTTCGTGTTCACTTCACATATTTGTTCTTTAAACACACATCATATACGTACTGAAACTTTTTTGCGTACACAAATTGAGTAAATTTATAGAGATATGTGTGTACAAGTGATTTGCATGCAGAGTAAAATTATAGGCGCCCAAATGAACCAATGCATGTTCACAAATGCACACCAAAATGTTCAGTGGGCTTCATCAAAAGGCATAGGGGGACAGACTTAAAGATCTCAATATGTATAGTTGGGAGGAAAGGCATTAGAGGGGCATAGAATAGAGACATTTAAATACCTCTGTAGCATAAATGCACAGGATTGACTGAAAGAAAGCTCTGCAATGTGAATGCATAGGATGGAGATGAAAGGAGATAGACTCAGGAATACTATTCAGAAATATTTCTTTACAGAGAATGGTAGATACGTGGAATAGTCTCCCAGTGGAGGTAGTAAAGACGAGGACAATATGAGGGTCATTCTGAACCATGAATAGCGGGGACAGATGGCCCAACGGGACGTCCATTCGCGCTATTCATGCCGGCTTCAACCCCCTACTAACTTCCCCGCCGGTTGTGCGTGGAAGTTAGTTGCGGGCGGGGAATGGGTGGCCTGTGGGTGGAGAGTGGGCGGGCAGTGGGCGGATGCCGGCCCTGGATGTACAGGGCCGATTCTAATGTTGGCCCTGTACGTCCATGGCCGGGGAAGGTGGAATAACACCCCTGGACTTTTTTTTTCTACATTTGGGACATGGAAGGGGCTGGGGGGACCAGGGGACATTCCCTGCAGCTCGACCCTAACCTTCGGAGGCTGGATCGGGGGTCGGGCTGCGTGAAATTTGCAGTTTTGGTTAGTGGCCGGCATCGCAGCTTTTAAATGGAGCCGCAGTGCCATGGCAACAGGATGCCATTGCGTTGTGGCTCCATTTAAAAGCGCTGTCTGAGTTAGTTGGGCTTTTAATGTTTGTGCAGGACAGACTGAATCATAAGTCCCAACCTGCATGTACATTGCTGTTCATGATTCTGATCCCGCGGGCTAGACATGCCCTGCGGGATCAGAATCACAATACCCTCTGTGCGTCTGGTTCAGACCCGATGCATAGAGGGGATGGACATGCAGGATAGAATCGGACCCTATCTGAGTTAAAAAAAAATCATAGGACAAACATAGAAGATCTCTATAGGAAAATATGGACTGTAGTAGTTGGTATGGAAGGGCAGACTGGATAGGCCATATAGTGTTTATCTGCCATCATGTTTCTATGTTTTTATGTTTATTTACAATGAGGAGCATGTGCTTTCAGCTCTGCGTATTCTTGCCGTGCTATAATCCCACCAGTATCACAGGATTTGGTGTATGACTTCTTGGCAAAGTGTAATTTGAAGGTTACAGCAAGAGGACACCAGATTTCCGCAGAATTTCACAAAGGATCTTTATTAAAGCCCAACACAGTCATGTTTCTGCATGAATCGCCTGCATCAGGGGCAATTTACTGGAAGCTAAACAATGTTTGCTGATTGGCAAAACTTTCAATCAGAAGCACAATTCAAACTCCAGCTTTATGAAACAGTAGCATAATGGTAAGAGTAGTTTCTAGTAAATTGCCTCTGATGCAGGCGATTCTTGCAGAAATACAGCCATGTCGGGCTCTAATATAGACTCTTTCTGGAATTCTGTGGAAATCTGGATTGCTTCTTTTCTTTTCTTTGGTTGTCTGTGATATTGCAAGGTTTGTTTCAATCTCTTTAGACAAGTTAAAGGCTGAACAACGAGAAAGACATGAACGAAAGGTTCATCCCATTCTTTGGCTTTGACAACTTTGTATAAATAGTAGGGATGGGCTTTTGGGAATTTATTGTTTTGTTTCCTTTAGTGTGCGCAAAGTTTTAGCTTTGCACCAAATGTAGTGAAATGAAACACCCCCCTTTCCCCTGAAATGAGGCCAAATGAAAGAAATGACGTTTTTTTTTACCATAGCTCTCTAAAAACAAAACTTGAACTGTTTTAGTCTACATACATTCCTTTCTGATATCATTAATGGCATGGAGCTATTTTTTTTAATACAGCTATGTGAATCCAATACGTTTACTATTCTTGGTGAATTGCGCAAGTGTGGCCTTACTGACAGTGAAACGTGCTTGAAGAGTGTTGCCCTCAGTCTCAATGGAGGAGAAACGGTACGTTCACAAAAGTGAAGGGTAATGATCCAGTTGTCGAGGTTCAATATTTTAGGGAACGAGAAGGAAGAAATCCAGAAAAAAACTAGGACTTACAGGAGAAGAGGGTTATGACTATGGGAGGGAACTGGCCATTGGACATATTGGGGTAATTGAATAAGGAACTGAAGCATGTAGAGATGCTGATGTAGGCTCTTAGAAAACTGCACCAGCACATAGAAACACCTAGGTACATTTTCAAAAACAGTTATCTGGATCGCAGCACCTGCTAGCCACTTAAGTGCCACTGAAAGGGATAATCAGCAGCACTATATGGATAGTACTTCTGAGTATCCTGACAGACCACCTCTGCATTACCCAATAGTGCTGGAACGATCAGCGCACAGAGTAGAAGCACCCAATGTTTAGACAGTTACTTGGGTAACTTGGGCTGAATATCACTGCTATATGGATATTACTGACACTGGCTATGTCAACTGGATATCAACATTGAATATGTGGTGTACTTTTAGCTGCATCAGTTGGGCATTTAAAAAATCGTTGACCGCCATGGCTCAATATTGACCCAATAGCAGTTGCTTTCACTTGATGTATGAATAGCCGTTCTCAGGGGCAGAAAAAAGGCAGATATGGGGGTAGGATTGACACTTATGCGTGTATTTTATAAAATATGCAGCTATGTGCCTATTCTTACTGGGGCATAGATGCACACAATTACAGCTGCTTCAGAGCAGGGATACATGTGTACAGTTACTTTTCCTGTAGTCACTTTATGAAGGTACTTAGGCATATATGTGCCTTTATAAAAGAGGTGCCTTGATGGTTTCTTATAAAGGAAATGGGAGAGACTAATGCCATGCCTTAACTTTTTAATGTTGGTATTATGATTTTTTTTTTTTTTGCATACCTGAGATTTATTGAGCTTTGGCTCTGGATAATCCATAACACAGAACAAAACATACACAAACTCGATTGGAATTCTTCTGGAATACATTATCTCTAAAAGTGGAAGGGATATGCAGTTTTCAAAACCGTCTACCCAGATGCAACCATGAACCTTGTAGATTTTCAAACGGAAAGTGTGTATGTACAGTCAAACCTCGGTTTTCATTTGCCCCGGTTTTCATACGCTTCGGTTTTCAACGTCTTTTTTGACTGAGATTTTGTCCCGGTTCTCATACATCGCTTCGGTTTTCAACGTCTTTTTTGACTGAGATTTTGTCCCGGTTCTCGTACATCGTGACTGAGATTTTGTCCCGGTTCTCGTACATCACCTCGGTTTTCGTAAAGTACAGTACTGTAAATACATACACCCTCGTGCTGCACACTGGTCTGTATACACTGCCAGAACGCCCGCCCGGTCCCGGCAGCACTGCCCCCCGGACTCACCGATCGCCAGCGTGATGAGAAGCGAAAGCCAGCTGAGCACATAAATGAAACACATCCTCGAGCCTGGTCAGAGTTAGAGAGGCAAGGATTGCGTGGAGAGGAAGGCCCCGATCTCGTCCACCGCCTGCCCGTTCTCTGGAGCGCCCCCTCAGGCTCGGAGGTAGCAGGGAAGAAAAGCTGTCAACGTAAGCAGGAGATGTTGCATGAATGTGGGAGGCAGTTCTTTCTCTTGCAGGGTACGTCTGAAGCTATATCATTAAGATTTTCTGCCATTCTGAAGCATTGAGCAGATAATGTAAAGGTATTTTAATGGGCTGAATCCAATGTGATTCCGAAGAGAGCTGGGCACAGCAGCTTGTCAGGGGTGGCTAAGGCCAGATGCTAACATACTGTACTGTACAGTACTGTACTTAGCTTGCTTTCAGTGATGTTAAATGTTCATTTATCCATTTCATTAGTCATTTATATTTATTTCTCATTGTTTTCTGTATGTAAAAATATAGTTATTCTCTATAAAATGTATTTTTTGTGAATATATGTTTGGGTGTCTGGAACGGATTAATTGGATTTACATTATTTCTTATGGTAAATATTGCTTCAGTTTTCATACGTTTCGGTTTTAGTCAGACTTTTTCGAACGGATTAATCATGAAAACCGAGGTTTGACTGTACTTTCACTTTGAAAATTGCTGAGAGTACATTTGCACCGGCTTTTTCCTGTGGGTGCGCGTTCATTGGAAAATACCACATGCAAATTTGTAAATGCAATCTACAGGCATTGTTTTCCTCCCCTGACCTAACCACCTCTGTCCCCAGGAGTGGCTTCTCCTGAAGGGCCTTAAAGTATGTGTGCTGTGGAAGTCCACATGTACTTTTAGCTGGGTGAAAGGAGGGCAGTTTTCAAACATCCATTTTAACTGGGTACTTATCTGGATAGAAGACTTTTAAAGAGTCCCCCCTCCTGAATTACTTAAATGAGTATGGACTCCAATATGTTCACACAGACATACCACAGGAACAATCAAGAAAATCGATACCATACACAAGCTACACTATTGCATATACATAAGGTGTTTCTCTCTCTCTTACCAGATCATTGTGATCAAACCATGTGGCAGTGTATTTGTGAACTGGATTTTTACCCAATTGCCCTTCTCAGCAGGTAAATTGCTAATTCATCTTTATTACACACTTTCCCATGCTCGCACTTCTGCATGATCGCCACAACTTATCAAAGAGTTTTGCACAACTAGGAAGCTTTATTGACGTTTATGTCATTCTTAGCATATTGTGGGGGTTGAAGTTAGATCTCTGGAAATAGAATGCTTGTTTGGCTAGATCACAGACTCACATCATGTGGAAAAAAGTAATGTATGTCCCAGAGGTCAATTGGCATCTATTGTCCCTCATGTACAGTGCAGGCATAACAGATGCACTGAGGGAATGTAGCAACCATATCATTCATAGAGATACAGATGCCTGTTGTTTATAAAATATGCATGCATGTCTGTGGCTTCAAACTAGGTGCAATTTCAGCCACTTTTAGCCTAGTATTTTATAAAGACATGTGGACCCCCATTCTGGGAGGGGGATGTCCAGATGTGCCCGCTGAAGACGGGGCCGTTAGTACCCGATTCTGGTCCATGGAAAAAAAAAAGCGTTCCCACAGGAGCCAGAATTGGGCTGGAGGATGCCCAGCATGTCCCCCTTGCCTGCAGGGACATCCTTCCTACAGGCACCCCAGACATCTGCATTCCTGGCCCCTCTTTTCCCCATTGCCTGACCCAAGGCTAGCCTCTTGCGGCCTGGTTCGGGCAGCAGGGACCCCCAGGGGTAGCTCCCCTTCCCCAATCAGCCTCAAAATGCTGCTTATATCACCTCTGAGGTGGCTTAAGCAGCATGTCGCAGCAGGTACGGCAGCATGTATAGGGCCATGACCTGAATCGGCCCTGTACGTGCTGTCAGGCAGCCCGCCCTCTCCCGCCCCTCACCAGCTCTCCTCACCTGAAGCACAAGACATATGGGGAAAGCCGTTGGGAGAATAGGATCTAGTCGGATTGTGGGGCAGCACGTCCCAGTGCGACGTGCAGCCCTGCAACCCATGTTCGTGAATGAGGGCCATAGCGACCCTTTTACTGAAGTGCGATACAGTTTTGCAGTTACTGCATGCTACATGTAAAAGTTAATGTGTCGTAAATACAAAGCCTGAATGGAAACATTTGGGGACCAAATGTTTCCGCACAAGGCAGGAATTTAATGTGCATTAAAGGTGCTTTGCCTATAGTTTGGTTGTAGCCACGCTATCGGCAATGCACAAGTAAACAAGCCCCAAGAACAGGTGGTGCATGAATGTATTAGCCACACCCCAACTAAAGATAGTTGGGTCTCCACCCTTGATCTCCCAACCCAACATTCAGTAGTCACTGCAAGCCCTGATCCCTCAATTTGACACTTAGTAGTTGCACCCATCCCAAACCCCCCTCTCCCTAGACCGCCCCCCCCCCCATTTCCAGGTTCTACTTGTGATCCTTGATACTTAGTGGGAGCAGGAGTAATCCCCGGTTACTCCTTATACATCCCATGCTGGGTTCAAAATGCTGGCTCTGACCTCTAGTCTCACAGTACTACCACTAGGGTTCAAGTTGCCAAATAAGGGCACATTAAGAACAATAGTAAATAGTTTTATATATATATTTCATCGGATCCATCATGTCCTTTGTTCTCAGCCAATGTCACCATCTTCAAGGCCTCAAGCTTCTTCATCATGGCGCAAACAAGCTTCGGGGTCCAGATAGAGATCCAGCTTGTGCCCATGATGCAAGTCTATGTTAGACTGGACCCATCCTACAAAGAGCAGACATGTGGTAAGGACCATTCAGCACAACAACTACAGTCATAATTCTCCACTGCTGCTACCCGTCCTATATGCTCAGCTATTCATGTCTCTCTTAAAAAGGTCTGTGTGGGAACTTTAACAGCATCCAGATAGATGACTTCCAAGCCATCAGTGGTGTAGTGGAAGGAACTGCGGCTTCATTTGCGAACACCTGGAAGACTCAGGCTGATTGTCCTAATGTCAAAAACATATTTGAGAATCCCTGTACCCTCAGCATAGAAAATGGTAGGTTAAGAGTATGACAAGAATCCATCTTTGATTAGAATTCTTTTGGTCTTTTAGTAAGTTTAAGGGAAACAATGTGAGCATAATTTAACAGACATAGTAAGATGCAAGAAAAAATATTAACACAAAGGTGAAAAATAAAAGAATGAAGTGTCCCATTTCAGTATCTACCATACACAACACTAGGGCTGATATAAAAAGCATGTTATATGTTCACTGGTGGTCATTGAATGTATAATTTCCCTATCCCTAGATTTTCAGCCACTGCATGGATAGTGTCAGGCCAAAAATCAGTTTGAATGACTCAATACTGTCCATAAAGGAAGGGGCTAGGTCAGTAGCTGAGTGAGGAAGGGCTGTTGACTTATCCAAGTAGTGGCAATTTTCAACCGCTCTCTGGATAAGTGATAGGTTTAAGTTAAGCCTGATGAACAGCAGTCCTACAATAAATGTAAAGCTGCAGCGTGATGACCGGATAATGTAAATATTCAGTGCTGCTGACTTGATGTATATTGACTCTGAATATACATATTGATTTAAATGCCGGTGCTGGAGTTTAAATTGATATGGCCACTGCTGAAAATCGGGCACATTATTTTGATCTTGTCTTGTGCACCATCCCTGATCCTGAAATCAGAGGCAGCTGCATAACTGTTGAATAGTCGCATCATCCCGATACAGTGAGACATCCAGGCCTCTCATTCTAAGACGGTACAATCCAGCGATATGGGCCCTAGTTCTCAACTCACTCCTTGGGATACACCCAGCCAGCTAGGCTTTCAGGATATTCACAGTGACTATGCCTGGAATAAATACATACGGCATACAGCAGAGTCACTGCATGCAAATCTACCTATGCCTGTTCATTGTGGATACCCTGAAAACCATTTTGGCTTGGCATGTCCAGAGGATTGGGTAAAGTATAACCGGGATAGACCCCTCAGCACTAAGCCCTCTTTCTCCTTCCTCTCCAGAGAAGTATGCCACACATTGGTGCTCTTTGCTGACTGATCCGACGGGCCCTTTTGCTTCATGCCATGGTGTTGTGGTTCCAGATACCTACCATACGGTAATTTTCGTTGACTTGTGATTATTTTTCTCATATGGATGTTTTTCTTCCTCTGCCTCTGATCTCTTAAATTGAGCTGTTTGTAAACCTCATGCTTCGCCATGGTGTATTTGCAGTTAATTTCAAAAGTAAATATAGCACAGGCACTAGAAAAATTAAAAAAACAAATGCGCAGCCCGATACCATAATGGAGACTGGGGAGCGTTGGCAACTGATCTGGCACAGCCGGGTGGAGCCTGAAGGTTATTCAGGGCATTTCCTAATGGTTTCCCCTCTGCAGAATTGTATGTTCGATACCTGTAACTGTGAGAAGAGCGAGAACTGTATGTGTGCCGCCCTCTCTTCCTACGTCCGAGCCTGCGCTGCCAAAGGGATCTCACTGAGCGGATGGAGGAAGAATGTCTGCAGTAAGTGATGAAACTAACAAGAAATTTTTCATAAGTCCCACTAAACTGAAATGTGGGAAGGGGAGGGGAGGGGGTGTGCTAAAATGTCTCCACATTAGGTCATTTCTCAACAGTTTTCCAGCAATTAAATTCACATTTACAATTTTCTCCAGGTCTAATATTATTAAAGGTTAGGGAAGTGTAAGATCTTGAGGAAGTAGCTTAACTTCCCAGCGCCCAGACTTAAATGGTAAACATTTTAGGGTAGCACCATTGCAAGTTTGATTTGTCTTGTGACAGCAATATGTAAATATTCATCTACATTCAAAGTAAAATTTGTACAAATATAAGTATCCCCAAGCAAAATGTTAGCGTCACTTTCTTTTGCTTTGTTTTTCCCCAAAGCCAAATACACCACTACCTGCCCTAAGTCACTGACATACAGTTACTCGGTCACTTCCTGTCAACCCACCTGTCGTTCTCTCAGTGAGCCCGACTTCACCTGCAGCATCAAGTTTGTTCCAGTCGATGGTTGTACCTGTGAAGATGGGCTATACATGAATGATGATGGCAAATGTGTACCCGCCACTGCCTGCCCTTGTTACTACAAGGGATCTGTATTGCCTTCTGGGGAGGTCGTTCATGAAAATGGCATCATGTGGTAAGCTGATCTCTTAGAAAAACCCTTGACGTGGGATGTGCCTTTCCTCCTTCTTTCAACTCCAGTTTAGGTTAGACAAATGACCCTCTGCAGTGAATCTAATAGGCAGATCTACTTGTAGGATTATATCATCTTAAAGCCCGTTTCTATCCAGTATAGGTAAAGAGGCATGTATGCCTTATACTGCTTTACATATACAGTATATCCTCCAGCAGTGTATATGGACCACAGATATGCGTGTAAATTTTATCCTGTGACTGAAGTTTAGTGATATTTGGTGGTTGTAGATGAAAGCATTGCCACCAATAAAGGGGGCTCAGGCACAATAAATATAGGGCAAGTTTGGCCTCCCTTTAACCTGCTTTCCTCTTCTACTATGTACATAGTACATACGGGGGGTTATTGCAGTTTCCACCTAAAATGTCCAGCATTTACATATGGCAATGGCCATTTTAGAAAGGGCTGAGTTTACTCGTGGATATCCATAACACACAGAAATTGCAAGGGGGCTTGTTGAGGCATGGTTTAGGCGTGGCTTCGCCAGGTCAAAATCTACACATGTATTCCACATTTCATAAAGGGAATGCACAGGTATGGTCAAAAATTCCCTTGTCGGTATTTACAGCTGTTCCCGGCATGTGCAGATCTTTAAAGAGTGCTTGTTTCAGTCAGTCCTTTCAAGGAGGGATTAACAGTTATCATCTTTAATCCTCCTTTGTTTATTTCCCCCCTCCAAACTGAAAATAAATTAAGATTGCAACTTCTGTATTTAAATAGTGCCATTTACACATAAAGGTTTGCAAAAATGGCCCACATCCACATGTAAGTTGCAAAATACCAATTTAAGGGGGTCATTTTAAAAGCTTTAGTCACAATTTTGATGTCCAACTCACAGAGACATCTGCAGAGCCATTTTACAAATGGTTTTTAAAGACATCTCTGGTGTGGGAATGGCCAAGTAGGCAGGCGACGTGGTGGAGGCATGTCTGAGATATTCCTTCTTGATTTCAGAAATGTTGGCGACATCTGCAACCCATCCAAGTTTAGAACTACTCCAGGCACAAATAGGCATCTGGAAAATGCTGGTTTTGGCCATAAAACATCTAGAGGGTGTAGAGAAGATGGCATCCCACCATCTCCAATACTCTCCACAATCACAATGATAACAGCAGTGGAATCTGAACACTGGCTTTCCTGGTCCTAGCCCCCTGCTCTAACCATTAGGCTATTCCTAGACATCTCTGGTCTTGAATGCTATTCTAATGATGTCTGTGTAGACGCCCCACAGATGTCCATATTAGGCATGTCCACATTTGTGAAATTGTGCCTCGAATGTACCTGCTTTTTTCTTAAACATTCTGGCTTGGACATCCCAGGTTGCACTTGGACATCAATTGTAAAATTTGCCATTAAATATGTAAATGATGAAATCAATATGTATAAGATACTGAGTTATCTCTGTTGATGCTTCCCAAGTGTTGAGCTCCTCCAGCTCTACATGTCGGCAAATACACATGCACTTTCACACATCCTTATATCTATTTTAAAAAAAGGCTGCATGTTTGGTATAGCCTTTTCTAAAATACCAGCAGAATTGTATATATGGTGACCTTGATGTCTCCATGTGCTCAATAAAATGTGCCTTACAGTGTTGACCAATATCTAAATTCAAGTGATTCATATAGTGTCCTGTAGAGTTGTAGAGGGCTGCCACAGCAACCTATGATTAACTCCATTCAAATCAATGAAACTATAGTGGGGAAATATATCAAACTTCCCCTACTCCAAACAAAGTCACAAGTTGTATATTGTCAGCTATATATGCATTCCATAAACAGTGGTTTCTACTCCAGTTGGGTCATCAATACAGCTAGCTTTCAGGTATGGTTTCCACCTTAACAAAGGCCAACCAAGTTGATCTAGTTTTGTCCAATTCAATACATGGATTTTTAGTTCTGATCTTCCAAGGTTTTCCCCTAAGAAAATCAATGAGAAAGTCAAAACTACAAGTTCATGCATGTAATAGAGCAAAATCAAAATGGGCTCAGCTTGAAGAGGGGTGAGATGGTAAGTCTACTTCCAAGAATATCCTTGCAATATATTTCTATATATCTGACATACAAAACAGGTTAATGTGCTAAGCATTTTGGGGGTTTTTTCTGTCTACCTTCCTCCCTCTTACAGTATATCTCTTCCCAACTTACTCTAGATCCATCATTGTAGTGATGGTGGTCCTTGATAGGGCTCTATGCATCAGGGCTTTTTCCAGAACCCTGCAATCATGAGTCCTACTTCTCACCATTTGATAAATTTAAATCAGACCTGAAAGTGGCTCCTGCAGAAGGCGATGGAAGCCAATACTGGATGGAAAGCTCATATGAGGGTCAGAGTCTGCATCTGCCATGAGTTAGAAATTATTCTAGTGCACAAATCTCTGTCTCCTCTGATCACACCGTATATGATATAGAGAGAGATGGTATAGGTTCTTCCAGAACAGATAGAAATTATTTTTAAATACTATTTAGTTTGCCTAAAACTTTTGATTTTACTCATTAATGGATGGGAATGGTATGCTCCAAAAGCATTTCGAGGAACATGGAAGGAAAAGGAAATTTAAGAAAATTCACCATCAATAGATGCTCACCACCTCAAGGCATTTCCTCACCATGCTATACATATCTGAAATATCTCTCACAGTCTTAAGTACTTTATTATATACTATGCAGGGTTCTGTCCTGCAAATAGTGGGGTTGGATGTGCGGGCTGGATGTCAAATCTGTGCTCAGATGCTGGCCCCGAATTCGCTGCCAGCATTCCCCACACATACAGTGTGTTTGTGTGAGGAGCACTTGATGTGGGTGGGAAGGGGTGGTGCTGGGGCAGATCAAGGGCAGAGCACAGGTGTGGCCAAGCACCGGGACATACAGAGGTCAGGCCTGGGTATGTCCTGAAGCACCAAGATGGATGCCCGGCTTATTCCACCCCAATGGTGGAATAAGTGCCAGGTACTGCGGTGTTCAAGGGCTGCAGCCTCTCAACCCCATTGTGCCACCGTGGTACAGCACCTTACACCAGATCCAGGCCTTAGGGGCCCCCGCTGAGAGTCAGAAAGCAGTGTGCCAGGACAATGGGATGCCACTGCACCGGCACACCAGCCGGAGTGTGGTGTGCTAGGTACAGGTAGCCTGGAAGACATCCCACACTGCAGACTACACTGCATGCCTGACCATCCATCTGCCTGATTCTGTAATTGTGGGTGTACCTAGCTCCCACAGTTGTGGAATCAGGTACATCTTGACCCCCATCCAGGTTTTCCATGGGCAGAAGACATGGAATTGGCCTCCACGAGGGCAATTTTAGAAGATCCGTCCAAGTGCAATCTCTGATGTCTAAGCCAAAATGTCTAAAAAAATACAGGCACGTCCAGGTGCAGATGTGATTTCACGGTCCTGGATGTGCCCTATAGGGATGTCTGCAGGGATATCTACTTAGCCATCCCCAGAACCATGTTTCAGAACCCAGATGTCTAAGCTAGCATAATGCTTAGAGTAGTGGGTTACAAATGAAGCAGATGGGATTCAAATCCCACTGCTGCTGTAGTTGAAATTGTGCTGAGTACTGGGGATGATAGACTGATTTCTTCTCTACACACTCTGGATGTTTTCTAAGCGAAAATGAGCATGCTGCAGACGCTTCTTCATCTCGGAGCAGGTCTAAAGTTAGGTGTGATGCCAGACTTACATAACGGTTCTGTGATCAGGCCCCTGGGAATATCCTAACCATGTCTCCAGTTTCCTGGGAATGCCCTGACCATCTCTCCTACACACCCCCATTCAAATTTGCATGTCCCCATGGCTGGCTTTAAAGTGGCTCAGGGACTTTGGGTCCCTGTGCTTTGGACATCTCTATACCTGTTTTCAAATGTCCAAAGTACAAATAGGGCTTCTAAAATAACCCCCTATATATGTCTGTATTCTGATTAGATTGGATATTACGCAGCTCTCAGAACTGGATAACTGAAGTTGATTTATCATCTTTAGATTTTCTTTTTACTAATTAGGTTTTCCATAGAGTATATCCAAACTTCTAGATAACTCTTAGGTGAAATGCCCCTTTTGGATAGTATGATCTAAATACCTTTGAAAAAGACCAATGAGACAAAATACAAAAAAATATCTTGGGGGAGGGGGGGCAGTGTGCAATCATATATCCTAGGAAAACCAGACATGAAAGACACAGCCTTTCAGCTCACATTTCCCCCCTTCTCTTAAAGCACGTGCACACAAGGGAAGCTGAGCTGCATTGGAGGACAAACTTCACCACCAGGTAAGGAAAAAAGCATGTGCTTCCGCTTTCCTTACTGTTTCATCTGTGATCAGTCCATGACTCTTGCGCAAATTATTCTGGTTTTAATAGTTAACGAGGTAATTGGCCTCTGTATTTTACTTTAACACTGAATGCGACCTGCCAGTGACTTATAAGAATGATTATACATTGCTTTATCCATGCTGTTAGTTATCCACCTTGCTCATCGGTCATCACCGAGAGTTTTCTTGATTTTGGTGCGCTGTGGTGCAGTGGTTTCATGCTCAGTTATAATGCAGACCCATTCAGGTCCCTTTCCGGCATTATGACACACTGCAGGACGCACAGTAAACTTGTTTGTGATTGCTGCTGTGTGTTATTGTTTGCTAAGATGATGAGTAGGGCCACGCATGGAAAAATATTTCAGAATTTTCAGTTTATTTTAATTCTTTTTCCAGATTTCCCATCAATTTTTTGGATTGTAGCATAGTAACATAGTAAATGTTTGTGTTTATTACATTTGATATACTGCCCTTTGTAACATCAGGTCAGTGTACAATCGCAAAATGTCAGAGGTGGCCATAGGCCTGAAAGTGAAAGGAACTACAATTTAATATAGGAAAGAAGTGGTAGTGTAGCCTGGGGGAAACAATGAGCAAGAAGAGGGTTTTCTCCATCTTTGAGCCATGTTTTCGAGAGGAGAAGGAGATCAAAGGACTCATGAGAGACGAGAGGCTGTATTAGGAGGGTCTTGGTTCTCAGGGAGCGGCAATTAGTAAATTCTTATTTAATAGAAGGGGGATGTGAGAAGATCAGAGGGGCAGGGTGGGCCAACAATCGGTTGTGAGGCACAGAAGGAGATTTGCAAGGTTGCGTGAGTTGGAACCATGTACTGGAGAGGTTTGAGGTGTAGCATGGGGGTGATTGCCCCACAGATCAGGAATAACTGCCATGAGACAGCAGCTGGACACAGCCAATCGAAGTAAATCCTTAAAAGTAGGAGAGGAGAACTTGCTTACCAGAGTTAGTGGGAGGTGATGGAGGAAGAACGGAAGGCTAGTGCGGCAAGTGGATGCAGATACAGCCGTAGTGGTGTATTCCCTTCTGATGGCAGATAAAGACCAGCATGGTCCATCTAGTCTGCCCAGTAAAGTGGTTAACATTGTAGAGTTGTACCTGCCACTCTGTGCAGGTTACTCCCTCTCTATTTGCAAAGTTATTTACGTTTGCTTTGATTCCCATCCTTCTGTTATGTAGTGATCCTACTAACTAACTAGGCAAGACTTTATAAAATTACCTTCCACGTGTGTTCATTTGTGGATTAATCTGTGTTAAATTGATTTTGCTGACACTAAAATTTATAAGCTCTACTAACAAGCCGACCGAATCCGTACTAATGAAGGCACATCGCTAATGGTTTGAATTCATCCCAGTTTTATAGTATAGTTGTCTCCACTGTATTGCCTTCTAGTTTGATCTTATAGCCACTGAGTAGTTGAGCATAGAGCTGTGAAAATATGTTGTAGGTTCAAATTCCATCTACACCAGTAACTGTGAGTCCTTTGAGCATATCACATATCCCAGTTTCTCTGTGAGTGCTTCAGGGCAAGGTCCTTGATATTCACTATTACTGCTGTTTTTTATCCAGACTGTATCTCACCCATGGTTTACTTTGACTGTACCAATGCCACCAAGGGCACTACAGGGTCTGAATGTCAGAAGAGCTGCCACACACTTGACATGGAATGTGTAAGTGTACAGTGGGGCACTGGAAATGGGAAATAGACAGTCCTCGGTTTGTCCTTTTTGAAATGATTTTTAACTATAAATTAATACTCTTGTATTGGACCTGTAACCATGCCGGCTATTCTGTTTATGAAGCCCATGGAGTAGAAAAGCTAGAAAACATTATAAAGCCATTATTCAGGATTCTTGTAATGGACTCCGACTAAAATATATTACGGGAATTGGCAGGGATTGAATATGTTGTCAAAACAGTCTGATTATTCTAGTATTTGACTGAAAATGTCATTACATGTGACCCTGCTGGGCATTCTAATATGTCTATTGAAATGAAACACATTAGATTGTCCTTCTCTAACCTTCGAACCTTAGAACATCCACCATCCAGCACCAACTCATGTTTCTCATTGGCTTTTTTCCTGCTGTTCTATTGTCTCTGGTTGAGTGAAATCATTTCTTCTGATATCCTGGTTTTTCTGTGGCTTTTACAGTACAGCACACAGTGTGTTTCTGGCTGTCTCTGCCCCGAGGGGCTGGTGTCTGATGGCAACGGCAGCTGTATTGCTAAGGAGAAGTGCCCGTGTGTTCACAATGAGGCTATCTACCCGCCTGGGGCCCAGATCAAATCCCAGTGCAATACATGGTATGAACTGTTCCCAAATCACATGAACACGTGGAGAGTAATTCTCAAAGCTATTTTCTTGGATAAATCAATGTTTTTACTGTGGAATGGGGCTTTTATGAAATTGCTGACCTGATATGAGAATAAGGTCACACATGTGCACGGCCTGTATATGTGTATTTTTACCGACATCAACCACAAATGATGCCGATGGCAGGATTGGGGAAGAGTCTGCACGACCACACATCCTTCTCAAAATTCCAACATATGCACCCATGTTTTCATGATACAACTATGTGCACTAAAGAGCAGGTGTAAGAGAACAAGCATGGTTTTGCTGGGGTAATTTTACCTTGAAAATCCTGTATGGCATGCCCATCCTTTGCACTAGTGGGTGCAGCTATAAAATTACCCCCACAATGCTCTCGAGCGATTCATCTCTTTAGAGGTAGATAGAAGATGAGAGAGACAGAAAAGAGAGGGAGAAGACTGTGAGGTATTATTAGGCAGAAATCCGATGTCAGAGAATAAGCATGAAAATGTTTCTTTTTATTGCAAGACATAGGGCTCAAAACAGTGTTTGACAGGCTTCTTGATGCTGGAGCTGTTACATGGAAAATACCAGCAGTCAAATTGAATGGATTCATATACTGATAAAGATCTATCCACTCCAAGTCAAATGAATTTATGATTCTTGAAAAGAAAAGATAGATAAATGTACAAAAGGAAATGTCTCTATTTAGAGGTTTTGATCTGTTACAGTACATGTCAGAACAGAATGTGGCAGTGTACCAAGAATCCTTGCCTGGCGACTTGCAGTGTATATGGAGATGGCCATTACATCACCTTCGATGGGAAACGCTATAGCTTCAATGGAGACTGCGAGTATACGTTGGCTCAGGTACAAAACTTCTTTTATTGGTAGTTGTTATGTACATGATACTGGCATAACTGGCAGCCCATTATTAAAATGCCACTTTGCTATTCTCAGGACCACTGTGGAAACAACAGCAGCAACAGCAGCTTCCGAGTGATCACTGAGAACATCCCTTGTGGCACCACCGGCACCACCTGCTCCAAAGCTATTAAACTCTTCCTGGGGGTAGGTGGATTTCCGTGTATGAAATAAAAATCCCGTCCTTTAAAATGGAGGCTTAAGATGTTCCATGGTTATTGTAGGGTGATTAGATCAGACGGATGGCCGTGTATGGTAGTCTAAGCTACCCATAGAATTACAACTTTTTCAATAGCTCCTAAACCTATTTTATGCAGATCTCAATAAGTGCCCATTTTTTTTTTTTTTGCAGCATTTTAAAAAGGATTTGCTTTTTAAGAAACCTTTTCAGGACCCACATTCTTCCATAATTAGAATGAGTATCTTTTATTTTTGAGGTCACCAATACAAAATAATTCTTCATTCTTTATCTGCTTTCAAGGCAACCAGATGAAGAGCATGGGTTTCATTTTCTGTTGGGGGTCATTCAGTACAGTGAATAGTGGGGATGGACATCTGGATTGGATATCCATTCCCGCTATTCACTCCCCTGTGGGCCCCAGCTAATGCCTCCCTGTACGAACGGTTTGTTTCTGCAGGGATGCTTAGACGAGGGTGGGAGGGGGCGTTACTGAGACAGAGTGAAGGCAGGGCATGGGTAGGCTATGATCCCATACATATAGGACTGATTCTAATGTATGCCCTGTATGTCTGGGGCTGTAAACATGGATGGGGGACTTATTCCACCGCAGAGGTGGAATAAGTCCTCTGGATGTCGAGTGATCATGCTGCTGGGCCAGACCAAAAAGGTAGGAGGATCCCCGCAGCCAGACCCTGGCCATGGGAGGCCGGGTCGAGGGTCTGGCTGCGGGGAAAGAAAAATATCTGCGGCGGCCAGCATTTGCATCTCCTTAATGTAGCCGTGGTGCCATGGCGATGGGATGCCATGCCACTGCAGCTCCATTCAGAAGCCTGACTGAGGTAGCCGGGGATCTGCTGTGTATGCAGGCTGACCAGAATCAGGGCCCGGCCTGCACGTTCAGGCCGTAGACCCGATTTTGATCCCGCGGGCACATCTAATCCCTGCAGAATCAGAATTGGGTCTACGTTTGGTCATCCCGCTTCTGGTTGGCCGCACAAGGTGCTGGACGGTCAGATCAGAATGTTCTTTTGTATATATAAGGGTCAGGAACTTACATGTCTCACTTGAACATTTTTTTAATGAACTTAGTGCTCATGAAAGGCTCCAGGTTGCCATCACTGAAATCAAGGTCTTCCAAAACAGATAAATACAGGTAGTGACAGTAGAAGTTTCCTTTCACTGCAGCCATGCTCTAGAAGGACCATAGCAGAGTGTGAGAGAATTCAGTCTCCATGCCTGGACAACTATTAGTCTCTTTTGACACTATTACTAGAGGTATTGATTAGTTCCAAAAGCTGATGTAGAAATCTGTCCAGTGAGAAAAGGCCGAGATCAACAAATTATTATATCAACCATGATTTTAAGTCCCTGTCAACTTCAAGAGGATTTCCACAAGTAATGTAGAGGTCAAAGGCAATGCAAAAATCCACTTAATTTTCTGATGGTGAGACTGCCATAGACTTGGATTAGGTTTTAAGATCATTTTATGGGTTATTCTTAAGAGTATTCTAAGTGATATCTATCCAATATGGGAATATAAAAATTATGTATAAATGTTTCCATAAATATATTAATTCAATGGTTAGCTGTGTGACTGTAAAGGCTTCATTGTTATTTATTTATTTATTAACATTTTTTATATACCGCACTATTCATTATCAGCGCGGTTTTCATGGAACAAGAACACTTCAGACAAGTTACATTTATCTGGTTATTACATATAACAGGAACATTAACTTGGATAACCGGGTCAATTATTTAAAACAAAACAACAACAAGAGCAACTATTTACATACAAGTGTCATATTGTCTGAAAAATGTACTGTTAATCTGGTAAAATAGTGTAATGTGTTGTTGAGTCAGGGAAGATTATGTAGTCGGAGGGTAATTATTGCTATTTGGGTGTAACTGTATTGTTGTAGTTGAGTGCCGTAAGGTGAATGTTGACCTCATTGTTGTGGTTGGGTGCTAGCATGTCATTGTTGATTTCTGGTGACCCTATGGGTAGTTGTCTATCCCTGGGTTGTCTTGGCAAGGTGCAACTGAAAATCAATTCCCAGGCCTTTCTTCCACATAGTAAACCTACATCACCTAGTTTCCAAGTGTCTCCTATCCAAGACTAAACAGAACTGACCCTGCTTAGCTTCTAAGATCAGATGGGATTGAACATGCGCAGGCTGATATTTCTATAATGAAGCTTCATAACTCATTTCCTAATTGATGACTTCTTCTTTGGGTTTGGTTTATGCTTTAGAAGAATGAGATGATTCTCACTGATGAGCATTTTGAAATAGTGGAGAGAGATTTTGGTATGGAGGTGCCATTCAAGGTCCGTAAGATGGGCATCTACCTGGTGATTGAAGCCAAAAATGGATTGATTCTCATGTGGGATAAGAAGACCAGTATTTTCATCAAACTCAGCCCTGGATTTAAGGTGAGATTGGGATCTAAACACCCAAAGCATCCTAACTGTAACATTTTCATATTTACAGAATATATTAGGTGATTAGGAAACACAGGTACAAAGGAAGGAAATGTTTGCCATGGCTTCTAAAACAATAAGCAAGCAAACATCATTGAGTTTCCTCTGGTATTTAAACAATGAAAAAAGACTAGGGATGTGCTTTTATTTGAATGAGGCTAGGCCTGGTCCAGAGTGCAGTTTCTATTTATTTTTATGTTTATTTATTTAAACCATTTATGACACCTCAAATCACTAACGTTCCTGGCAAGTTAAAGTAAGCATCAATATTCAAACATCACAAGCCTTCATTTTATATATTAGCTGTTTTTTTAGGAAAGAACCACAGGACGCTACTTCCTATCCAAAGAGTGATTTCGAGTATTCACAAATCAGGCATGCCAGTGGTTCCGATACACTTGCAAGCCGTCTCCTCTTCCTGAATATTTAATTTGTGTTTATTTTTGCAGGGGAAGGTCTGCGGTCTCTGTGGGAACTATGATGGAAATGCAATCAATGACTTCACCACCAGGAGTCAGTCTGTGGTCAGCGATGTTGTAGAGTTTGGAAACAGCTGGAAATTCTCACCTACTTGCCCAGATGCTGGTGAAACAAAGGATCCATGCACTACCAACCCTTACCGGAAGTCCTGGGCACAGAAGCAGTGCAGCATCATTAACAGCGAAGTGTTTGCTGCCTGCCACCCTCAGGTGTGGCTCTTTCTCTCTTCCGTTCTTTGGGGAAGGGAGAAAATTGTACATAACGAAAAGACACTATATCTAACTCTTTTCTAACATTTCTTAGTAAGAATGTGCTGTCATTTTGAAATAACATGAAAACACTGCTATTTGTTATATCATTTAGTGTCATTGTCTATCTAAGAAGACATAGGGCCCAATATTCAAAGGCATTTACACGGTTTACAGACCTGAAAGCCATGTAAAGGCCACTGAACAGGATATTCAGTGACACTGACATGATTAGGTGATTAATGCCGCTAAATGCCCTGGTGGTAACCACTTAGCATTGGGCATGTTGGAGGCTTTTCGGGGCGCAGTGGAGGTGGCACCAGCGATATTATTGCTGCCCAGTTAGTTTCTGCGAGCTTGTGGACTGTGCAGCGACCGTGGATATTCAATGACAGGGCCGCATATGACCCCAGCATTGAATATCTGGAATTAAAGTTTGGCAGTGACGGCTATGTGCCGTAGCAGCACATAGCCATCCCAAAAGAATATCGGGTCCATACAAAATATTATTTATGTCATTTATATTATAGCACATGCTACATCCAAAATCAAGTAAAATACACCTGTTGCAACAATAAAGCGAATGCTAAAATCAAAATGAAATGAAATGCATGACATAACTCTGTAACAAAGCAACAGGAAACGTTTTCCATGCACACCCCTACTTTCTAGGAACATTTAGGCCAACATTGAAATATGTCTGCAAGGCTCAACTTAGACTTCTAAGTTAGAATCCTAAATTAGAAGGTATTTTCAGCCAATCTTAGGTTCCTAAGTTCTGGGCTGAAAATAGGGGCCTGCATCTAATTATAGACCTCTAAAAATGAGGCACCTAAATTTAGGCCAACTATTGATTTACCCAAGTTTAGCCACTCGGTACTGGCCCCATCCACTTTTTAGATTCCTAAATTTACATGCCTAGTAAATATGGGTGCTTACAATTAACACAGTGGTAGGAGGATTTTTATTTGAGAAAATCTAGGTGTCTAACACTTTAAAATAAGTGCCTCAGTCTTGGGCCAGAACTAGGGAGGGGGCCCTGGCTGTTGCTCCAGGTGCTATATTTTTCAGAGCATTTCTGAGGTGCTCTGTGGAGATGGGTGCTCTGCTGTTCGGTTTCACGCAGGGCACCCTGAGCACTGCAACAACTAGCTCCGGCACTACCTAGATCTTTTGAATTTGGGCCTATTAGAAACTTAGGGCATGATATTCAAAGCCAGTTATACATTCATCTGTGGCCGGTGAAGAGGTAACTTTCCTATTCACAGATATTTGGCCACTATACGGATAGTATTTGGTCAAAAATATGTCGAACTGGCCTTATACTATCCATAGTTTAGGAGTGGAGTAAGGGTGGGCTGCTAAAAATTATCTATTTTATGACATTATTCTGCAGCTGTCCAGAAAAGCTATACTTTTAGTTTAGGATTGCAAAATAGCATGCCTAAACGAATGGAATTAATAGCGGCAAACTATACGTATAATCGTGGGAAATATATTTATAAACTTAAGCACCAGTGATGGTTTTTAAATTAATGAGATCACCATCACCACTGAAACTGGGCCCTTAAGAGATAATGACAACAATAGGCCAAGCATCCCATCCTGCTAATGATATATCCCAGCTGTCATCCATATTGTGTGACCGCTTGTGATATATAGAACAACCCTTATTTAGCGCACCACCAACACCCTTCTCTCCCACTTACACAAAACAGGGAAATGCAAAGAAGGAGTGGTCTTGGATACAGGATGATATCTCTCAAGCGGTCGCACAATATGGTTGACAGCTGGGATCTATCATTACCAGGATGGGATACTTGGCATTATCTATTAAGGGCCCATTTTCAGTGGCAACTGTGACCTCATTAATTTCCCCAGTACTATTTTCTACCAGTGTTAGCATGGCTGTTACCTCCTAGAACCACATCATTGCCTGTCAGACCTGCAGGGAATCCAAAGAGGCCAGGTGTTCATGCAGTAGTCACACTGATAGTGATAGCTGTTTGAATACAGTTACAGGTCCAGTGTTCCCAGAGTGATATAATGTTAAAGAGAACAAGAACTTATATTAAAGGGCCAAAGGAAGAAGAAAGCTATGAGCTATGAGAATAAATGATGGAGACGCGTGGTTAATATTTTCGACTCAAGCAAACCAAAGGGAGAGATTACAGAGAGAATTATTTAAAGTATAAATGCACTGACGTGTTAGGCAAAGACCTGTATAGAAAGCTCTAATTCAAGGATTGAAAGCTATGATCCCTATAATTTATAAATTCTGTGTAAATAGTAGAAATGCACTGAACCCAAGAGCCATCGATCAGTTAATAGCCTACCTTACTTCCCCCTGCAAAAGTAACATAGTATTTTATGTGAGCTTGGGTCTTGGAGGTAACACAATGTAGTAAAGTCTGCAGTCTACTATGAAATTTGTATTTTGGCACGAAACATATAATCACAGCTGTGCTATAATATGTGATGTATTCTGCATAAAGCATGCGAGAGCCAAAAGCTGCCACCCTAAAGCAAATATAAAGGCGTACACTTCAACTCTTTTTTCTATCTGCTCACAGGTGGACCCAGGAAAGTATTATGACTCTTGTGTGATGGATGCTTGTGCCTGCGACACTGGTGGAGACTGTGAATGTTTCTGTACAGCGGTAGCCGCCTATGCTCAAGCCTGCGGTGAGGCTAACATTTGCGTCGCCTGGAGAACCCCTACAATCTGTCGTGAGTATTACATCACAGACTATATCTTAGCCATAGAGAGACTTCGACTTATTAACGAGTTAGCATGTTAATGTGACGTAATACACGGTACACAAACCCCATTATTCTACATGGGTTCTATTTGCGAACTATGAGGGGAATTTTATAACAAATCACCAAGGTTGAAAGTTCAAAGGGCCCCAATTTTAAGCCTGCTTTATAAAGGCAATATAGATATCTATCCATCTTTGTAAAATAGGCTCCCAGAATCAGCCCCAGCAGGGTTCTAATGCCTACACAGAAATTCACACCTGCTTTTAAAAGGGCTCTATGGGGGTTATTTTAGAAGCCTTATATGCATTTTACACATGGATGTGGCAGCAGAAAGTTATTCAAGCGACATCTAGATGTAAAACATGATTTTAGACAGAGGGCGATTTATACATGTTTGCCCTGGCCTAAATTACACAAGTGTATGCCAGGGGCATGTTCTAGGAGGAACAAAAAGCAACATGTATATCCCCCAATTTCATATAAATAAATAAATATAGAGGATGCAGGTAGAAGACAGCCATTGCCCACATCTGGATTTTCATCTGATTCATGACATGTATAGGTTTCTGAAAAGTATTTTTCAGTTGGGCCTTTTACAGGAGGGGTGAAGGAGGATACCACCCTTAATCCCCCAATGTTTA
Organism: Ichthyophis bannanicus; assembly: GCA_033557465.1. Taxonomy (NCBI): domain Eukaryota; kingdom Metazoa; phylum Chordata; class Amphibia; order Gymnophiona; family Ichthyophiidae; genus Ichthyophis; species Ichthyophis bannanicus. Next base: position 107,194,973 of record CM066047.1, on the reverse strand, counting down.
TTTCCCCCTTAATATGGCAATGAGGTAAACGTTGAGTCCTCTGTGATTAGTTAAGAGTAGGGATGCATAGGTAAAACATTCCATTTTATTTTGTTACCTATTGCAGGTTTTTAAATTTTATTTTGTTTCGTCATAATAAATTTTTGTTTTATTTCATTTTGTTTTTATACATTTTCATTTTCTGGAAATTTTATAGCTCTTAGCTGAAAGGTTGCTAGAGATTTAAAGCAAATAAAAAACCCAGCTGGCTTTTTTTTAAAATCTGTCAGGGTCTTGTCTTAAACCAGCGACCTTTGGGTTAGAAGGCAGGTGACTTGCAGAAGAGCCGTCATATCTCCATGGGGGCTGGATCTAGTGAAATATATTGTTTCCTTATTGGCCCAAAGTTTGTCTATGCTGGAGCCCTATGGAAAATGCAAACTGGAATTTTTGCTGTGTGAATCTATTGATTCCTGTTGTAGAGGTGTACTCCAAAGATTTTTTTGCCATGTTGTTGTGCCAGAAATTCTGCAAAACCATGTCTCAGTACGCTATCGGAGACATTTACCAAGCCTAATCCAGATCCCAGTTTCCAATTAGTGATGATCAGTGAGGATATAGCCAAATTCTGTCCATGTGCATGCCCGCCAGCAAAGTACTTTCATGCTGGTCGGTATTTTATAAGAGATCATTATGTGACCACATTCTTGCAGGAATGGTTTTATAAAATTACCTCCCATAAGTTGATTGTATGCTAAATTAGGGAAGGATGCAGTCAAATGATCCTGCAAAACGTTAATCAAACATGGATTAAAGTTGTAGCAACATGAAGACCTTTTCACCCAGACATATCTTACCATTTGTTTTCTTTGTTCCTTAAGCTTTATTCTGCGATTACTATAACCCAATCGGAGAATGTGAGTGGCACTATAAGCCCTGTGGAGCCCCCTGTCTGAAGACCTGCAGGAATCCCAGTGGGAAATGCACTAACGAACTGTCAGGTTTAGAAGGTAAAACAAAATTAGGCTTTCAGATCATTAAGTTGAGGTGTGGTAATAGCATTTCTTTCTAAATGTGAAGGTTGGAATCTTCTACATTTTTGTGAGAAGTACATGTAACGGCTTTTTTCCATAAATGATTTAGAAAGCTAATTGCTGCCATCAGGTCTCTGTGTACCTTAATAGTTTACTTGACTTACCTGGCCCTCAGTGTAACACTTCCATGACTCTTTCCTCCAAAATGTCTGTGTGTTAAAATTTCAATGCTGCTGCTTTTGTTCCTTTTCCTCTAAGTGATGACGTAACATTTTCCCAGAACTCTAGACTCGATGTGCTATGGCAAGTGCCTCAAGCAGGAAATGTCGATTTAAAAAAGAAGAGATATTTTATTCAGACTGTCAACAAATGAGAATCAAACTTACTGATAGCAGATGCCGAACAAATGTGTTTTTTGCTTTTTCAATGATCTTTTTCTATGTTTTAAGGGCAGTTTCACTAATAAGAGACGCGATCCAAAAGTATCAAGACTTGTACAATAACACAAGAAGTATAACACTGACAGTTATTGCATTCAGTCTCCTTCAAAGTAGCCCCCTTTCGATAAAACACACTTCTTCCAGCGTTCCTGCCACTGCTGGAAACAATTTTGAAATGCCTCTTTCGTTATGCTGTGAAGCTGTTGTGTCTAATTTTGCTTAATGGTCCAGTCGTCAAATCTCCTTCCTGTCAGTGGTAATTTCAGTTTTGGAAAGAGTCGCAGGGTGTGAGGTCAGGTGAGTACAGAGGCTGATGGACTTGCTCGATTTGGTGTTTGGTCAAGAACTGCTGGACAAGATGTGATGCGTGAGCTAGAGTATTATCATGATAAAGCAACCATTCACCATTCCTGTGCAACTCTGGCCTCTTACGACAAACTGCATCTCTCAAACGAGTCAGAACTTGGCCTTTTGGAGCATATTCATGATGAACAATACCCTAGTAATCAAAGAAAACTGTGAGCATGACCTTGACATTGCTGCTCACCTGAAGGGCTTTCTTGGGTCTGGGAGAGTCTGGGGTCTTCCATTCTGCCTTAGTTTCCTGCTCATAACCATAAATCCATGATTCATCACCAGTAATAATCTTTTTGTTGAAATCTGAGTAATTTTTAGTGCATTCCAACAGCTCCCTACCTGCAGACACTCGATTTTCTTTTTGGTCAGGGGACAGGAGTTTTGGCACGAATTTTGCAGACATGCATCTCATCCCCAAATCAACAGTAAGAATGGACTGTACCAACCTGAAACTGATATCCATGTCCTCAGCAAGCTCCCTGATAATCAATTGACAATTTGAGTGTATTGCGGCATGCACTGCTTCAACTTTGTCTTCATTCCTGCTCGTGGATGGCCTTCCAGAATGTTCGTCACTGTCAACACTTTGGCGACCCTGTTGGAAACGTTTGTACCAGTCATAAACTCGAGCATGACTCATGCATTCATCGCCATACACTTGCTGTAGCTTGTCATAAGTCTCTTTGCACGAATCTCCAAGTTTCTGGCAGAATTTAATGCAAATTCGGTGTTCAATTTTTTCAATCATCGTAAATCTCACAAACTGCTTTTACACGATACCAAACATCACGTGATTAAAAAAAGTACAGGTGTGCTATAGCCACACTACACTCTGCATATGCAGTGCACATAACTAGGTCACTGCATGCTTAATAGCATCATGTTGTGACGTATTGTTACGTATATATTGTTACATATATAGCTGCATAACAAGTCTCGATACTTTTTGATCACAACGTGTACATGATCAACAAGCGATAGCTATTAAATTCAAATATTTGGATGTGCACTGTTGCAGGAAATGATCAAAAGCCCAGTATTCAAAAGAGGGCTGAGCTCCTTGATAGAGAATCTTAAATGAAGTGCAAAAGTCAGGATCCTATAATCTATGAGTAAGGCATCTAACATATTTTTTTGAATATAGGTACCTGACTTTGACTTTAGGGTGCCTTAAACAGTCATCTTGAGTCAGGTCTGTTATGAGCTCTCCTAAGGTAGTCTACCTAACCGTAGAGATCAGCACTGCACCCCTAATTCCATTCCCACATCCTGGCCTGGAGATTTGCCCTACTCCCATTTCATCTTCCTAATTTGAGGCATTCAGAGTCAGCAAACTGAAATGTACAGGTCTACTATAGGTACCTAACTCTTAAAGGTTTTATGGCATTTTAAGACAGCTTTCCAAAGTCAGAATTGTAGGTTTTTATAAGATTGCTACATTTCTGATCTGGCTTCAAAGTATTCAAGTCTTCTCATTGTTCGTAGGATGCTATCCAAGCTGCCCAGCAAACATGCCCCTTTTTGATGAGGAAGAAATGAAGTGTGTCAACACATGTGGCTGCTATGATGATGAAGGAAACCACTACAAGCAAGGCACAAAAGTTCCTGCAACTGAGAATTGCCAGTCCTGGTATGTTTGGGTCAGAAAGTGTGCAGAAGCTCAGGAAAGTTCTATATATTATTCTCCATTTGATACTTTACTTTGAAAGCTGACTCTAATTCTTCACTAGAAGGATTCTATTACTAATGTTATGGTACCCTACTTTTGCTAGTCCTTGCTACAGCTGCTGACAGTTTACAATTGTGGCTGCATTCAGAATTCCTCTCTATTTTTACATCTCCAAAATACCCATAAAAGCCTGATCGTAATGTAGCCTGGTTTATTCCGGAGTTTGAACATATGTAGAACTTCAGATTTTATATTTTAACCAGTAAACACCGATAAAATATCCCCAGTGCAAAAATCCCTGAAAATAGGTGTTTATTAGATAAACTCTGGAAAAGCTCGACTTCCCCAGTACTCTCTCACCCTCTCCTGGCTTGTCTTATATCCTCCACTCAGTTTTTGTGTCTTTTCTGCATTGAGGACTCCTAAGTAACACAAATGTGCATGTTTGATTCTATCAGAAAAGGTACCTATGCACAAGTATACCAATAAAAGCAATTAGTTAGAAATAAATACCTACATTTACAATTTATAAACACCCCGGAACAGAAGCCCTAAACATAAGCTATTACTTCTAGAGAAAACTTTCTTTCCACCCAGTGCCTAGGGCAAAACTCTTCAAAATGGGGCCTACTCATTTTCTATTTTTCATTTATAAAGTTGCAAGCTCTTATGACTTAGCAGACATCACTAATTCCATCATTGCAGTCTGATGGGAGGTTTGGTATGCCATGGTGAAGTGCTGATGCCTCAGCTGGGAACAGCTGAAGCTCAGCAACATGGTGCATCTTGCTGTCAGATGATCCTAGGATGGTAGGATGGTATTCATTTAGATTGTTAGCATTGGATTTATGCAAGCCAATATTCCAATGAAGCTATATGTTCACCAGTGGCTGATGAAGATGTGGAGCCTGATTCCGTAAGGGGCATGTCCGGACCTTCTGGATGGCCCTGAGCAGGAAGGGCCCGTTCGGACCTAATTCTGCACCACGGAAGCAAAACACTCCCATGGATTGCAAAATCAAGCCCTGGGAGATGGCTTGACTGTCCTTGCAGCGCCATGGGGACGTCTTCGCCATGGCACAACCAGTCCACTGCCTGCCAAGACTCCAATTCCCTGCTGCCTGACCCCCGATGGGGGCAGCGGGGACCCATCTTGCATGCCTCAGTTGCTTTGTGGGCCCTGACCAGCCGATCCTGGGGGGTGGTCAGTGTTTATTCCATTTCCAAGGTGGAATATTCTGGCGGAACTCCTGGTGCTCCTAGGGCCATGAGCAGCAGAATCAGCCCTGTACGGCCGGGTGCCGGTCCCACCCATGCCCCTCCCACTCTCCACCCTCGTGCCGCCTGCACCACGCAGAGTGGCTCTGTGCATGCAGGGGGGATGGGAGGCAGAATACGGAGAAGGCGGATAGTGGGGCTGCACATCCCAGCAGGACGTGCAGCCCCACTATCCGCCTTATAGAATCAGGGCCATAATGTCTTTATCAGTAGACTAAAAGGAATAACTAAACAGCTCAATAGTATGAGCCCTATATTAAAAGGGTTTATGCTATTCTTAGGACCCGCTGAGCTCAATTTCGAGCAATACTAACCAGCCAATGCCTTTGTATATTTCCAAAGAGCAGTGCTTCTCAACCCAGTCCTCAGGGCACACCTAGACCTGTCGGGTTGTCAGAATTCCCACAATGCATATGTATGAGATAAATTAGCATGAACTGCTTTCATTGTATGCAGATCTTTTTCATGCATATTTATTGTGGGAATCCTGAAAGCCCGATGGGCCTAGGTGTGCCCTGAGGGCTCGGTTGAGAAGCACTATTTTAGACAGCTTTGGCACAATCTGGATAGTGCTGGGAGGCCATGGGCAGGGCTGGAGTGGTCCGGTCAGCGGTAATTTTCAGCCTGCTAACCAGATAGGTAACTGCATAAAGTTAGGACAGGTCAATAGCGGTCCTAACTTTATGCAGATTTGCTAAGCAGTTAGCAGCTGAAAGCAGATATTTGGTGCAGGTGGATATCTGGCACGCAGGGCTAACTATCCGGTTTCATTTTAGCCCATGGTGGTCAGGCACTTTACAAGCACTGACTGCTGTGGGCTGAATCTTGGGCCCTATCTGTATAATATGGGGCTGAGCGGGGGATAATGGCCTATCCAATAGAAGGCCTGAACTCTACTGTTCGCATGTTCAGCCCTGCTACACACAAGGGTGTGGAGGATTAGCCTAGTAGTTAGAGCACTGGCTTGCTGACCAAGATTCAATTCCCACCAACACTGCCTGTGTCCTTGGGCAAGTTACTTAGCCCTCCATTGCTTCAATTAGATCTTCTGTGCAGTTGACTTAATTCTGTCAGAACAAAACTTGTTATAATTTTTAATGTACCCCCCCTATGATGCATTTGGAAGAAGAACGCAATCCATCAATCAATCAATAACTGGAGTTTCATCAGCATATTCAGGACTGGATAAATAACTTTAGCATTTGTTAAACATTTTTTTCTTCTCTTTATTTAGCTTATGTACAGCAGAAGGCATTAAGTGCAGCCCTGATGTTACAGGTACGATGTTAGAGCAGTTTGTTTATAAGACATTCTCAAAACGGTGTGTTCCTGGGTATGCTCTTATCACCACCATTCTGCTCTTTGTGACTTGCAGCCTGTCAATGTGAATATCAGGGGAAGATGTATAAGTATCACGAAGTTATCTACAATACTACAGATGGTATCGGAGGATGCATCAGTGCAATTTGTGGTGCCAATGGGGAAATTGAAAGATCGGTTACAACATGTACTACAACAATAGCTACAACATTTCATTTCAGTACCACTTCTCCAGGCTCAGTCACCACCACAAGTATGTTTCCATTACCCACTAATGTTTTGTACTGCTGTGCATATCCATCAGTAGTCCATATATTGCCTAGACATATAGGGTACATTTTCAAATAGTTTAGCAAGCTCTTAATTGTGTAAATAAGAAGCAGGCTCTATTTTTGCTAAGTAAACATATGTACCCAAGTTCATAAAACAGATAACTCTAACTACATAAAAATAGACATTTTGGAGTCATTTTAAACTGAGCTCATGCATAAATAGTATATGCACATGCCCTAGATGGATATTGGTGGATTTATGTGTGTGCTTCTAGTTTGAAATCACTCAAGGAAATTCATGCGCTTACATAGACATCCACTCTTTACTATGTACAAATATACTTGGGTAATGTATGTGCACACATGCATATTTTCAAAAGTAACTGAATACATCCAAATTTCTCTCTGAACCCCGTTTCCTGGCATGTTTTTGCTCAGTTTGAGAAGAGCTACGGGTGTGCAGGCTGAGCCTAGAAATGTCTTTTCAAATTTCCCTTCACTGGATACTTTTATAACAGCCTGCAGACATTTGTAGGCTTTTATGTGCCTCAGTTATACCAGTTTTCAGTGAGAATTTATACATGTAAATTTGCTTTCAAAATTTCCTCCACAAAACTACTAACACACATTTTCAAGTACCGCACATGGCCAGGGACAATATTTAGGCACAGGCAGAGCTATGCTTTTTAAAATATGTGTTACATGCAGAGAGTACATACAGAGAGTTGCATTGCTTTGTAGCAGATGTAACTTCCTGTGACAGTTTTCGTGCTTTACTAGGGATAGTTCTCAGAGCTATTTTATAAAGACACATGCAACCAACATAAAAGAGGCAAACCCGTCTGAATACAAATAATCAATTTAAAAAAAATAGCAGAAGGGATAAAACAGTAAATACACAAATAAAAAATCTTTAAAAAGACAGTTGGTATATACCTTAAAACTGACTAAATATGATCATAAAATGTATTTATTGACAACAAAGGGTAACAATAAGAAAAGAGAGTTGCACCACGGATGTAAATTATGTAACACCATCAACTAGAAAAACTTTATTATATTAGGCCAGCTGACCAGATCATAAGTCCAACATGCCTTGGCAATTATGCCTGCTTCAGGGTACTTCATTTGAACATAGCTGATGCATGGTGGATATATGTAGAGACAGCAACCACACAACCTGACAGAAAAACTAAAAGATAAGAAAGGAAAACATAAACACTAAAAGCAATCAATACAACTAGAAATCAAAGAAGAGAAAAAGTAATAATAAAAATATTAATAATTGGATACCTAGCCCCTTCAGGGGAACTTCTAGGATGCGCATGAGATCACACTACCCAAAAGCCCAAAAGCTAATATCTATATACAAAAATACCTAAAATTACATAATCAAAGTTTTACCTATACATACAATAAATTATGTCTCTATTAACCATAGCACTAGTACAAAACACAGAGCTAGAAAATAAAAAGGAAGAACAATAAACTATACTCATTAATAAATCCCAAAGCAAACAAAAGATAAAAACACAAAAGAAAAAAGGCCATATAAATAAACCCTATCATTATGGCTAATGCAGTATCACAAGAGCAAAATATTTGTGGAAAATTTAAAAAACTACTGATTTACTGAGGATGAAGGTGTTACTCAAACATATCCAAAAAGCCAAAGAACAGGGACTTTAGAGACTGTCATCATGTAAGAAAATATACAAGTTACTGTTTATATTTTAAAAACACTGCTGCCTCCTTAAAATTGAGAAACAGAAAGTGAAACAGAAACGGCATAGAAACGGCAAAACATGAACAGGAGGCAGAGATTACCTTATTCGTACTGGAAACCACTTAACATCAGGTCAGTATTCAGCCAATGATATGAAAACACTCAAAAACGACACATTTTTTAAAACAGGAAACACTTAAAAACCTCTGAAAATTACCAAAACATGTTGAACTTATGCAAGACTAATTTAATTAAAAGTTTGACTAGTTGGTGGTGTTACATAATTTATATCCATGGCACAATGCTGCTTTATTGCTGCGTTACAAAGAGTATTTTTGGTCTTCTCTTACGGAGAAATGTAATAACTCTCTAATAGAAAAAATTCTCCACTGCAACTTTCTGATATAGATCTGTATAGAAGGGTAATCACTTTAATGAAAATATTTATTTATTTATCCTGGAACTGTCTCAGATCAAGCGGCTGCCTTTAAGCTGGGGTGTGAAAATTCAAATCCACCAGCGGCGCCTATGACATCAATGACTAGTTCCAATAGATGATTTCTAATTGGTGACCCCCTTTTTTTTCCCTTAGTGTTTTAAGACAAATTAACAGTCTCTAATGATGCATCATTAGAGACTGTTAATTTGTCTTAAAACACTAAGGGAAAAAAAAGGGGGTCACCAATTAGAAATCATCTATTGGAACTAGTCATTGATGTCATAGGCGCCGCTGGTGGATTTGAATTTTCACACCCCAGCTTAAAGGCAGCCGCTTGATCTGAGACAGTTCCAGGATAAATAAATAAATATTTTCATTAAAGTGATTACCCTTCTATACAGATCTATATCAGAAAGTTGCAGTGGAGAAATTTTTCTATTAGAGCTTTATTGCTGCTGCAATTCCTTGTCAATAAATTCATTTTGTGATCATTTAGCCAGCTTTTACTGTGTATACCAACTGTCTGTTAAGACTTTTTTTTTTTGTATATTTAGACCCCATTCCAAGCGGGGCATTGTCCAAAACAGGACGGGCCGAATGTGTACCCGATTTTGCACCCACGGGAGTTAGACGTTCCTTCAGGTGCAGTATCGGGCACTTAGATGGGCTGGACAGGCCCCGATTCCACAGCACTGGATTCCCATCATAATCCCTGGCTAGCCCTCCCTATGCTCCTGCTGGAGCACCGGTGCTGTTGTGTCTTGTCGCCATGGCACTGGGACACCATGCAGGAGCTCGCATGGGCCGTGCAGACTCAAACACTTTTTCCTCGTTGCCTGACTCTCGGAAGGGCCTGCCAGGGCCGGGATTGGTCAGAGAAGGCCTACCTGCTGTGGCTTGTGTGCTGGGGGGGGGGGGCGGTCTGGGCCCAATCACCATCCCTGGGAGGTCTTATTTCACCTCTGAGGTGGAATAAGTCCCCCGTTCATCTTGACCTTGCCAGACGTATAGGGCTGTGACCTGAATCAGCCCAGTACATCCGGGTGAGTCAGCCCTTCCCCTCCCGTCCCTGTCCTGTGCTCCCCACATAGCAGCTCTGTGCATGCGGGGAGCAGTCTAGCCTGCATACAGTCCTGCATCAGGGCCTTATTGTTTTATCCCTTCTGCTCTTTTGTATTTTTTATAAAAGCATATGCATGCATGCATATTTTGTCTTTATCAAATAAGCATAAAGTCCTTTTTTCAAATTTTATCAGCCCTCTGTTATAAAATTACCTCCCTCCCCAACTTCCAGAGCAAGATAGAAAAAAAGTGCTCTGCAGTTATAGTGTTATGATTTTATTCTCAAATATTTATTTGTACCCAGGCTAAATCATGATCTAATATTTAGTTTGAATTAGATCTTGGAATAGATATGTAAACATTTTTGAATGCTGAGAATGTTTAGTAAGTAGAACTTCAGTCAGAATCTCCCTAGTGATGTGTTTGTTTCTTCTTCTACCTAACAGCACCAACATCTACAGTATGTGTTCGTGAAATGTGCAAATGGTCACAGTGGTATGATGTTAGCTATCCAGATCCTGGACTTGAAAATGGAGATTTTGACACTTTTGAGAATATAAGAGCCAAAGGATATAAAGTATGCAAAAATCCCAAAGAAGTAAAGTGCAGAGCTCAAAGATTTCCTTATACACCACTAGAGGAGCTGGATCAAAATGTACAGTGTAATAAAACTTTTGGGCTGATATGCTACAACAAAGATCAGCTTCCACCAATCTGCTACAATTATGAGATTCAAATCTTGTGCTGCAGCTATGTGCCATGTAGTACAAGTGAACCCACAACCATTCTATCAACCACAGTACCTTCCACAGCTACTACTGAAGGAACAGTCTCAACTATAGGTACTGTAACAACTACTGTAGTTCCTACAACAACCAGTATACATCCAACAACTACAAGCACTGAAAGGTCTACAACAACTTCAAAAGTATCTACCTCATCTATTTCAACACCTCCTATCACAGAAACCACAACTTCTCAAACTACCACTGCCTCTTCCACACCTTTCAGAGAAACATCTACAAGCTTGACCACAGTCAGTTTAACTACATCTTCATCAGGTTGTCAGCCAAAATGTAAATGGACTCCATGGCTTGATGTTGATCAACCAAGTCTAGGAAGTACAGAGGGAGATTTTGAAACCTATGAGAAGCTTCGAGCAGCTGGAAAACATATCTGTGAAAAGCCTGAAGATATACATTGCAGAGCAGAAAAGTTCCCAAATAAAACTATTGACCAAATAGGACAAATTGTGCAGTGCAATGTATCATTTGGACTTATTTGTCTAAACCAAGAGCAACATGGGGAATTTAAGTTGTGTTACAATTATCAAATACAAGTCCTATGCTGCAATGACTATAGTCATTGCTCCACAACCACATTTTCAACAACTGTACCACCATCAACAAGCACTAGTCTCCCAATAACATCTTCAGAAGCTATCACCACATCAGAAATTACAACTTCAGAAACTACTAAATCCACAGAAAGCACTACAACCCCAACAACAGCCACAACAGGAACTACAACAAGAAAAGTCACAAGCACTACACCTCCAACAACTACAAAAGTAGATACGACTCCTACACCAGAAATTATTACAACAACCATCAACATTGTTACTCCAAAATCTACAGTGCCGCCGGCAACTCCTCAAGAAAAAGTAACCACAGAGTCTCCAACAACAAAATCCATTTCAACAACAATCACTCCTACAACCACAAGCACAGAAACAACCACAACACAAAAAACACCAGCACCAACACCTATTATCTCAACGACAGAGACAACAGTCACAATATCACCACCAACTACTTCAACAACAGAAACTATACCTATTACTACAACTACTACACCAACTACAACTACAACCACTACTGAAACATCTACAACATCCACAGTCCCAATTCCACCCATTAGCAGTACTACTCCAGAAACAACTACACTCAGTACTACAACCATAACCACAGAAACTACCACTACAAAAATACTGCCAACATCAACGATCATCATTACAACTCCCTTAACAACTACAACAAGTACTAAGGCAACATCTACACAAGCCACTACTTTTATAACAGAAACAACACCTATTATCACAACTACAGAGACAACAGTCACCACAATTCCATCAACCACTTCAACAACAGAAACTGTACCTGTTACTACAACAACACAGCCAACTACAATTACAACCACAACTGAAACACCTATAACATCTACAGTCCCAGTTCCAACCACTACAAGTACTACAACAGAAACAACCACACTCACTACTACAACCACAACCACAGAAGCTACCACTACAGAAGCACCATCAACTCCAACGATGATCATTACAACTCCCTCAACAACTGCAACAAGTGTGGTTATCACAACCACTCCAAGTCATGGTTGTAAACCAAAGTGCAAGTGGACAACATGGTTTGATGTTGACTTCCCAACTTCTGGAATTAAAGGAGGAGATATTGAAACTTATGACAACATCATTGCAGCAGGAAAAACTATCTGCAAGGAACCACAAAATATACAATGCAGAGCTGAGAACTTCCCTGGCGTAAGCATTGATGATATTGGGCAAGTTGTCCAATGTAATGTATCATTTGGGCTGGTGTGCAATAATGCAGATCAAATTGGAAAATCCAAACAGTGCTACAACTATGAGATAAGAGTTCTTTGCTGTGATGACTATAGTCATTGCCCAACAACTGGTCCATCTACAACCCCAATTACAACAACTATCCCAACTACTACTTCAACAACAGAAACCACACCTGTTATCACAACTACAGAGACAACAGTCACCATAATTCCATCAACCCCTGCAACAACAGAAACTGTACCTGTTACTACAACTACTCAGCCAACTACAATTAAAACCACTACTGAAACACCTACAACATCCACAGTCCCAGTTCCACCCACTACAAGTACTACAACAGAAACAACCACACTCACTACTACAAGCACAACCACAACCACAGAAACTACCACTACAGAAGTACCATCAACTCCAACGATGATAATTACAACTCCCTCAACAACTACAAGTGTGGTTATCACAACCACCCCAAGTCATGGTTGTAAACCAAAGTGCAAGTGGACAACGTGGTTTGATATTGACTTCCCCACTTCTGGAATTAAAGGAGGAGATATTGAAACTTATGACAACATCATTGCAGCAGGAAAAGCAATCTGCAAGAAACCACAAAATATACAATGCAGAGCTGAGAACTTCCCTGGTGTAAGCATTGATGATATTGGGCAAATTGTCCAATGTAATGTATCTTTTGGGCTGGTGTGCAATAATGCAGATCAAATTGGAATATCCAAACAGTGCTACAACTATGAGATAAGAGTTCTTTGCTGTGATGACTATAGTCATTGCACAACAACTGGTCCTTCTACAACCCCAATCACAACAGCTATCCCAACTACTACTTCAACAACAGAAACCACACCTGTTATCACAACTACAGAGACAACAGTCACCATAATTCCATCAACCACTCCAACAACAGAAACTGTACCTTTTACTACAACTACGCAGCCAACTACAATTACAACCACTACTGAAACACCTACAACATCCACAGTCCCAGTTCCACCCACTACAAGTACTACAACAGAAACAACCACACTCACTACTACAAGCACAACCACAACAACAGAAACTACCACTACAGAAGTACCATCAACTCCAACGATGATAATTACAACTCCCTCAACAACTACAAGTGTGGTTATCACAAGCACCCCAAGTCATGGTTGTAAACCAAAGTGCAAGTGGACAACGTGGTTTGATATTGACTTCCCCACTTCTGGAATTAAAGGAGGAGATATTGAAACTTATGACAACATCATTGCAGCAGGAAAAGCAATCTGCAAGAAACCACAAAATATACAATGCAGAGCTGAGAACTTCCCTGGTGTAAGCATTGATGATATTGGGCAAATTGTCCAATGTAATGTATCTTTTGGGCTGGTGTGCAATAATGCAGATCAAATTGGAATATCCAAACAGTGCTACAACTATGAGATAAGAGTTCTTTGCTGTGATGACTATAGTCATTGCACAACAACTGGTCCTTCTACAACCCCAATCACAACAACTATCCCAACTACTACTTCAACAACAGAAACCACACCTGTTATCACAACTACAGAGACAACAGTCACCATAATTCCATCAACCACTCCAACAACAGAAACTGTACCTTTTACTACAACTACGCAGCCAACTACAATTACAACCACTACTGAAACACCTACAACATCCACAGTCCCAGTTCCACCCACTACAAGTACTACAACAGAAACAACCACACTCACTACTTCAACCACAACCACAGAAAGTACCACTACAGAAGTTCCATCAACTCCAACTATGATCATTACAACTCCTTCAACAACTACAACAAGTGCGGTTATCACAACCACTTCAGATCATGGTTGTAAACCAAAGTGCATGTGGACAACGTGGTTTGATGTTGACTTCCCAACTTCTGGAATTAAAGGAGGAGATATTGAAACTTATGACAACATCATTGCAGCAGGAAAAGCAATCTGCAAGAAACCACAAAATATACAATGCAGAGCTGAGAACTTCCCTGGCATAAGCATTGATGATATTGGGCAAGTTATCCAATGTAATGTATCATTTGGGCTGGTGTGCAATAATGCAGATCAAATTGGAAAATCCAAACAGTGCTACAACTATGAGATAAGAGTTCTCTGCTGTGATGACTATAGTCATTGCTCAACAACTAGTCCTTCTACAACCCCAATTACAACAACTATCCCAACTACTACTTCAACAACAGAAACCACACCTGTTATCACAACTACAGAGACAACAGTCACCATAATTCCATCAACCCCTGCAACAACAGAAACTGTACCTGTTACTACAACTACTCAGCCAACTACAATTACAACCACTACTGAAACACCGACAACATACACAGTCCCAGTTCCACCCACTACAAGTACTACAACAGAAACAACCACACTCACTACTACAACCACAACCACAACAACAGAAACTACCACCACAGAAGTACCATCAACCCCAACGATGATAATTACAACCCCCTCAACAACTACAAGTGCGGTTATCACAACCACCCCAAGTCATGGTTGTATACCAAAGTGTAAGTGGACAACATGGTTTGATATTGACTTCCCTACTTCTGGAATTAAAGGAGGAGATATTGAAACTTATGACAACATCATTGCAGCAGGAAAAGCAATCTGCAAGAAACCACAAAATATACAATGCAGAGCTGAGAACTTCCCTGGTGTAAGCATTGATGATATTGGGCAAATTGTCCAATGTAATGTATCTTTTGGGCTGGTGTGCAATAATGCAGATCAAATTGGAAAATCCAAACAGTGCTACAACTATGAGATAAGAGTACTTTGCTGTGATGACTATAGTCATTGCACAACAACTGGTCCTTCTACAACCCCAATCACAACAACTATCCCAACTACTACTTCAACAACAGAAACCACACCTGTTATCACAACTACAGAGACAACAGTCACCATAATTCCATCAACCACTCCAACAACAGAAACTGTACCTTTTACTACAACTACACAGCCAACTACAATTACAACCACTACTGAAACGCCCACAACATCCACAGTCCCAGTTCCACCCACTACAAGTACTACAACAGAAACAACCACACTCACTACTACAATCACAACCACAGAAAGTACCTCTACAGAAGTTCCATCAACTCCAACTATGATCATTACAACTCCCTCAACAACTACAACAAGTGTGGTTATCACAACCCCTTCAGATCATGGTTGTAAACCAAAGTGCAAGTGGACAACGTGGTTTGATGTTGACTTCCCAACTTCTGGAATCAAAGGAGGAGATATTGAAACTTATGACAACATCATTGCAGCAGGAAAAGCAATCTGCAAGAAACCACAAAATATACAATGCAGAGCTGAGAACTTCCCTGGCATAAGCATTGATGATATTGGGCAAGTTGTCCAGTGTAATATATCGTTTGGGCTGGTGTGCAATAATGCAGATCAAATTGGAAAATCCAAACAGTGCTACAACTATGAGATAAGAGTTCTTTGCTGTGATGACTATAGTCATTGCCCAACAACTGGTCCTTCTACAACCCCAATTACAACAACTATCCCAACTACTACATCGAAAACAGAAACCACACCTGTTATCACAACTACAGAGACAACAGTCACCATAATTCCATCAACCCCTGCAACAACAGAAACTGTACCTGTTTCTACAACTACTCAGCCAACTACAATTACAACTACTACTGAAACACCTACAACATCCACAGTCCCAGTTCCACCCACTACAAGTACTACAACAGAAACAACCACACTCACTACTATAACCACACCCACCACAGAAACTACCACTACAGAAGTACCATCAACTCCAACGATGATAATTACAACTCCCTCAACAACTACAAGTGCGGTTATCACAACCACCCCAAGTCATGGTTGTAAACCAAAGTGCAAGTGGACAACATGGTTTGATATTGACTTCCCTACTTCTGGAATTAAAGGAGGAGATATTGAAACTTATGACAACATCATTGCAGCAGGAAAAGCAATCTGCAAGAAACCACAAAATATACAATGCAGAGCTGAGAACTTCCCTGGTGTAAGCATTGATGATATTGGGCAAATTGTCCATTGTAATGTATCTTTTGGGCTGGTGTGCAATAATGCAGATCAAATTGGAAAATCCAAACAGTGCTACAACTATGAGATAAGAGTTCTTTGCTGTGATGACTATAGTCATTGCACAACAACTGGTCCTTCTACAACCCCAATCACAACAACTATCCCAACTACTACTTCAACAACAGAAACCACACCTGTTATCACAACTACAGAGACAACAGTCACCATAATTCCATCAACCACTCCAACAACAGAAACTGTACCTTTTACTACAACTACACAGCCAACTACAATTACAACCACTACTGAAACGCCTACAACATCCACAGTCCCAGTTCCACCCACTACAAGTACTACAACAGAAACAACCACACTCACTACTACAACCACAACCACAGAAAGTACTACTACAGAAGTTCCATCAACTCCAACTATGATCATTACAACTCCCTCAACAACTACAACAAGTGCGGTTATCACAACCACTTCAGATCATGGTTGTAAACCAAAGTGCAAGTGGACAACGTGGTTTGATGTTGACTTCCCAACTTCTGGAATTAAAGGAGGAGATATTGAAACTTATGACAACATCATTGCAGCAGGAAAAGCAATCTGCAAGAAACCACAAAATATACAATGCAGAGCTGAGAACTTCCCTGGCATAAGCATTGATGATATTGGGCAAGTTGTCCAATGTAATGTATCATTTGGGCTGGTGTGCAATAATGCAGATCAAATTGGAAAATCCAAACAGTGCTACAACTATGAGCTAAGAGTTCTCTGCTGTGATGACTATAGTCATTGCACAACAACTGGTCCTTCTACAACCCCAATCACAACAACTATCCCAACTACTACTTCAACAACAGAAACCACACCTGTTATCACTACTACAGAGACAACAGTCACCATAATTCCATCAACCACTCCAACAACAGAAACTGTACCTGTTACTACAACTACTCAGCCAACTACAATTACAACCACTACTGAAACACCTACAACATCCACAGTCCCAGTTCCACCCACTACAAGTACTACAACAGAAACATCCACACTCACTTCTACAACCACAATTATAGAAACTACCACTACAGAAGTACCATCAACTCCGACGATGATAATTATAACTCCCTCAACAACTACAAGTGCGGTTATCACAACCACCCCAAGTCATGTTTGTAAACCAAAGTGCAAGTGGACAACATGGTTTGATGTTGACTTCCCCACTTCTGGAATTAAAGGAGGAGATATTGAAACTTATGACAACATCATTGCAGCAGGAAAAGCAATCTGCAAGAAACCACAAAATATACAATGCAGAGCCGAGAACCTCCCTGGCGTAAGCATTGATGATCTTGGGCAAATTGTCCAATGTAATGTATCGTTTGGGCTGGTGTGCAAAAATGCAGATCAAATTGGAAAATCCAAACAGTGCTACAACTATGAGATAAGAGTTCTTTGCTGTGATGACTATAGTCATTGCACAACAACTGGTCCTTCTACAACAGTAACAACATTCACAACAACTTCAACAGAGACTATCCCCTTTACTACCACCATTTCTCCTTCTACAGTAATAATAAGCACAACATCTCCAGTTACTACAACTACGGAAACTACCAGTGAAGCTTCTAGTACTGCCACCCAGACAGCCAAAGTAACCACTGAATCAACAACACCCTGCTTTTGCCACGTCTCTGATCATTATTTTTCTCCTGGTAAGTGCTTCTTTATATATTGTAAACATTAAGTCATATATGTATGGGAAGAAACTGAACCAATGTGGACTGATAGTTTTGTTTGGTCTTGGTAGTATATCAATAATTACAATATTTATTTTGTAAGAGGACAAAAGTATTTTAGTATCTCTAAAAGATTTTAGTTGACCTTTAAAATTGGTTTCTATGGATAAACAGGGGGTTGCCGTTGGAAAAAAAATGTATTTTAAACTTCTACAGCATCCTTTGAGAGGAAAAGGTATTGTGCTGCAGGGGTGGGATTAAGGCAGCTCTAAAATATCAAGGACAAGTTAGGTATGTGAATTTATTTTAAATCTAATGGCTAATATGAGACAAAGGCATTTTTGTTTTGTGTACTTTTAAATGAATCGAATGACATCAGGACTGGAATGAAACAAATCCTCCTTAGTGTTATTCATTTTTGTACACATTGTAGTCTATGGCAACAAACCTCTATTGCTGAGTGAATTCATGTAAAAGCTATTGAATAGGTGATATTGCATCTTCTGTAAACAATGGATTACAGGATCTGGGTCTCATTGTTTTCGTAGTTTTAGTTCCAGGGCGGAATAGAGGCGGTATTCGGTGCTGACCAGGCAGTGGTCATAGTCAGCCACTTCCCGATTAGTGGCCTGCAGGTAAAGTTAGGTGCAGCAAAGGCTATCCTATCTTTACCTGTGGGAACTAACCGGTCAGCTGCTCAACATCACTGCTGCCTGTTTAGCTTCCGAGCTATGCTGGTGGTCGGATATGGCGCGGCATTGAATATCTGGAGTTAGTATTCAGTGACAATGGCTATGCGCTTTAGAAGCTCATGCTGCCACTGCTGAATATCCCCTTGTAAATTCCTAGCACAAGTTACATTCTCCAATGTTTCTAGTCTACATTTATCAATAAACTGTCCTTCATAAAGGTGGTAGAGGAAGAGTGAAGGATGGTTAACTGCGAGCCAACCTTGGAAGAACGAGAGTTCACACTAGTCAACTTTTTGTTCAGTCAGGTTAGCCATCGTATACCCAGTAAGCAGAGGAAACTCCTTTAATGATGGTCCAGAGAAGACTTTAACCGAGTAACCACTTCCAAATGTCGTTCAAAATAATTTCCTTTGCCAACATCTTAGAAGGAGCAGGAGATTGCAAAGAATCAGAAAACACCACTTTGGGCATAGCCACAGAGGATTGTGTAAGAACAGAATCCATACACATGGAAACCGCCCCCATATTCTGAGTTTCCACTGGGGATACCAGCTGGGCATTCCCTAGCTCTTGAGATACCACGCCACTTCTCACCTCAATCAAGTTAGGATGGCAGGATGGGGTAGTAGCACCCAACAAGTCAGAGCTATCCATGACAGAATCTGTAATCACTGAATCAGAATGAGGCATGGAAAGGACATGATGATCCATTGGGCCAACCATTATAGCAACTTTTTTTTCTTGTAAGGCTGGCATCTTCTTTCTTTTTTACGTACCCTGAAAAAGAAACAGGCCGCTCCAAACTCTGATAGTGCTCTAAAGGGGCGTGGTCTGCACCTTTGAGCTTGCCCCTTCGGGCTCACGCCTGCAGCCATGTCCCTTGGCGTGGGGCTAGCTTTTCAAGGCTCTCAGCTGTTGACATCAGCCACAGCCACAGTAGCCCAAGATGAATGGTGGCAGGGATCCTCACAGGAACGGCACCTGGTTCCGACTGTCCCAAGGTGGGGGGACGGCTTTTCAAGCTCCCAGGTGTTGATGTCAGCCACACCCACAGCAGCACGACATGACTTCCTGCAGGGATTGCCATAGGAACAGCACCAGGTCCTGGCTGTCCTGCGGTGGGGAGCCATCCCTTCAAGGCCCTCAGGTGTTAACATCAGCTGCAACACCAGGAAATGCTGGCAGGGATCCTCACAGGAACCACACTGGGTCCTCGATAGTGTGGACTTTTAATGGCATTGGAAAAAAATTGAGGGTTTTTTCCAATATTTTGGTTTTAAAACTATATGGAATAACATGGGAAATATTGTTTATATTTCCCATGCCATTTCAAATGAATGAACAACTCTAAAATACTGTAAATATATTTATGGTATAAATATGCAGGAGGAGAGCCTCTTAATTGAAAGGGGACTCTGGAACAAGGGGTCATAAGATGAAGGTGAAAGGGGATAGACTCAGGAGTAATATGTGGAAATATTTGTTTATGGAACAGGTGGAAGAGTCTCACTGCAGAGGTGGGAGAGATGAGGATTGCATATATCTGAACTGATGAAATCGTGGGACATGCACTGGCTATCTCTGAGGGAGAGGAAGGAATTGTAGAGCTTAGTAGTTGATATGGAAAGGCAGGCTGAATAGACCATATAGGGCCTAATATTCGAAAGGCATGTACTTGGTTTATAGCCCAGTAGATTTGGTTTCTGTTGGGAAGTTGGGATCCTGGGGGGGGGGGGGGACCGGCCCCCTGACAGTGTGACGGTGGCATTGAGGGTTTTCTCCGATGCCTAGATCATCTGAGGTGAAGTGTCAAGTGTCAATAGTTGTTATAGTGTTAAGTACAAGAAACAGCACTGCTAGAACCAAGAACATCCCAAAACATTAGCTATAGCAGGCAATGGGAGTGTGAAGGAGGATCTTGACCTTACATCATCTGCTCTGCCATCAGCCCAGTTCCAGCAGCAACAAGGATCCAGAGAGGAGGTCCCATAAGAAATATACCATATAGAGGCATTTCAAAAATGGCGATCAGCACTGTGGAATACCATTATTAGAGAAAAACTAAAGGGCCATCTTTTGAATTGTATGCTGCATCATTTGCAGAAACAACACATTTTTGAGCTAGGTTCAACGGAGGATGCTGATGCTAGACTGGGGGCGCCATCTTGCATGAAAATAGCAGCAACAGGGAAGCTACAGAAAAGAAGAAATCCATATTGTAAATTGAGCCCACAGCCTCTTCCCCCAGTGAGGTGGGATGCTATGGACCCTAAAACCAATCCAAGCAAGTCACCATGGATGACATAGAGTAGCATTTATCATAGCTGTCCTGGAGCAAGAAGCAGGCACCAGGGAAATGATTGCCCCGATGACCAACCTCTGCAGGTGGCTACTGCATCCTCCAATTGTCAAGTGCCCTCCAGGACAACATTTAGTGCATGGCTGCTCATCAGCTTGTGTAATCAATGCCCTTGGATGCAGACACAGTTGGCCAAGGCAGAGAGTTGTAGCATGCATCTCCCCAGCAACACCCAGGCTAGGAGGAACATTACACACAGCTGCCTCTCCTTGACGGCACACAGGTGAGGCAGGATCAGGCTGCAGGTAAAGCGGAGACATGCCAGTAGCAGGGTGTGTGGGAAGACGTTTACCTGTATATTGGACGGGCAGTTTATTTAAAATCTATTTCTAGAGCAAATCATGTTTTGCCTCTAGAAGCGTTTTTTATAATTACTTTCCCTATGTGTTGTATTTGTTAAGAGATATTGTACATTTTAGTAGACTTCCTGGAATGGGTTTCTGTTAACTTATTTAACTTTTAGGTCACTGATAGACATCACAAGTCAAATTAAATTCTCTTAGTTATGTACTTTAAAAAGTGACAGCATCATTTGCAACTGTGAAGTTCCAGAAGATAAGCTTTAATTTCTAATCAAAATGAGAGAAATGCGGTTAACTATAGAACCATGGATGATCAACAAAAACATTTGTCTTTATTTCTTCTTTTATTTTTGTTTTCTGCACATTTGCCATCTGCTTATTCTAGCTCTGATTTCCGTTTGTTATAGGGGACATCATCTATAATAGAACAGATGCATCTGGCTGCATTTTCTATGCAAAATGTAATAAATCATGTGAAGTTGAGAGATTTCAAGGGCCTTGTGCGTCAACCATATCTCCCACAACTAGCCCAACAACGACTCCAACAACCAGCCCGACAACGATTCCCACAACCAGCACAATATCCACCACCATCCCAACAACTCCCACAACTAGCCCAACAACGACTCCAACAACCAGCCTGACAACGATTCCCACAACCAGCACAATATCCACCACCATCCCAACAACTCCCACAACTAGCCCAACAACGACTCCAACAACCAGCCCGACAACGATTCCCACAACCAGCACAATATCCACCACCATCCCAACAATCAGTACAACGACCCATATACCAGGATGTCCACCAAAACAGGTAACATAATGTAATGTTTAATTCTGTTGTGCTTCATGTTACACACAGTGATAAGCACACACATGTATGTTACACACAGTGATCAGCACATTTATTTATTTATTTACATTTCTTATATACCGCGCTATTATAATCAGTGCGGTGTACATTTGAACAAAACATACTACAGTGCCACAGGAACATTGAGTTTACAATGAACAGGGGTAGTAAAACATGGAAGTAACAGCGGGAACTAATTACAAATATAGTACACTTTTATGTAGTGTACTATGGAGGGGTAATGGCTATGTGTTTTCCAGAATTAGTTTCGGGTAATGTTTCAGGAAGAGGTGGTG
Organism: Ichthyophis bannanicus; assembly: GCA_033557465.1. Lineage (NCBI taxonomy): Eukaryota > Metazoa > Chordata > Amphibia > Gymnophiona > Ichthyophiidae > Ichthyophis > Ichthyophis bannanicus. The sequence goes on along the minus strand of CM066047.1, from coordinate 107,172,454 downwards.
TTTGAGGGCTTTTCTAAATTACGTTAGGTTCGTGATGGCTCGGATTTCGGTGGGGAGGGCATTCCAGGCCCTGGGTGCGAATATGGAGAAGGCCCTACTAGCTGTTGTCTTTGTGCATTTTGTCAGTATCTTAGGGACTTCAAGAGTATTCATTAATGTGGATCTCCTATTTCTGTTGACCGGCGTGCTGTGGATAAGTTTACTGATGGGCGTGGGAGGCTGGTTCTTTAGGGCTTTGAAAGTCAGGACTAGAGTCTTGTATTGGGTTCTAGCCTGCAGAGGGGTAATGGCTATATGTTACACACAGTGATCAGCACATACATGTATGTGCTTTGTCAACTTGGTTTGTACTTCAGTAGTTTGCAACCAAGATATTACGATAACACGTTGGTGCCTGTTCTCCTTACTGCCATTCTGAGAGACACCTTCCATTGTGCACATTCCTTAATGGTTTCCCTCATTACCCTTTAGAAAACAAATTAAAAACCTAGATGTCTGGTTTCTCAAAAGATGGTTGAAATTTAATTAAGCTGTGGAATCTGTTGCCAGAGAATGTGGTCAAGGCTACTAATATAGTAGGATTTGAAAGAGATCTGGAGAAGGTTTTGGAGAAAGAATCCATAAAAATTACTATCTAGATAGACTTGGGAGAGCCACTGCTCATCTCTGGATGTGAACTATGAGAAATAGCTATACATTTTGGGATAGCCACTATTGGAGACAAGATGCTGGACTGGATGGACCTTGATCTGATTTAGCATGGCACACCTAATGTTCTTATGCTCTAAGGTTCTCAAATTCAAAGCAAAATTCACATTTCCTCCCTCATATATGGTACCTCTGAAAAAGTAGATGAGTTGGCATCCTTTCAAATCATTCTCTATTGTATTGTAATAGAACTTACTAAAGAATGAACTATTATTGGGTTAATTGTACATCTACATGCACAGGTGAAAAGTGCAGAGGTACTTTTAACTTCTTGAACTTTGCTGAATTTTTGAAGTAAATGAGAAAAGCATGCAGAGTAGGGCCAATGGAATTCTTTTCAACCCCTCTATAAGTATATTTGTTTTAGGATTGTGGTGTCTGGATAAGTTTGAGTGTTAGTGTGTTTGTGTATGTGTGCACACATATATCTCTGTTTTATATGTTTATTATCTTTTTAAGAACATAAGATATGCCATACTGGGTCAGACCAAGGTCCATCAAGCCCAGTATCCTGTTTCCAACAGTGGCCAATCTAGGTCACAAGTACCTAGCAGTTTCCCCAAAAGACACAGGTTCCACAATGCTTGTTTTGGGGCAAGCAGTGGATATTCTGTGTCCCTTTTAATAATGGTTTATGGACCTTTCCTCCAGGAACTTGTCCAAACCTTTTTTTAAACCCAGCTACACTAACAGCTTTTACTACATCCTCCGGTAACAAATTTCAGAGTTTTTTGTGTTGTGTGTGTGCATCTCTCTTTAGTTTGTATTTGCATATTTATCTTTGTGGTTTCATATGTTTACATGTTTGTATGAAAATGCATGTGTTTGAGTGTCTCTGCAGATGTGCATGTTTATATGTATGTGTCTGTGCGTTTGGGTGTATGTTTGCTCTCTGAGTACCTGTGATCAGAGAGGAGATAAGCGGGGAGGGCCGTTTGACAGGTATGAATACGTAATTGCTATGTTACTGTGAAACAATGTTTGTATGCTGCAGCTGCTGGAACTACTTTTCCTAGAAAATGCATAGAGGCCTTTTTTGGGGGGTGGGGGCATTTCTCTTCCATCATCCACTATGTGCAGAAACTAAACTTGTACAGCATAATAACTTTCCCCAGCTGACATCCTACCTTTCTGTGACTAGAGGAATGTTCCCTACATTTTTTAAGGCAGCCGATGAACTGAATGCAATGTACTGCGCGTACATACCCAGCATGTCCATACACTTTGCCTTGCTTTACCAAATGGCAGTCATTTATTTCCCTCATTAGTATTGTGAAATCTCCTTTTGCCTTGACCTTAAATGCATACAAGAAGTTCTTCCCCACACCTTTTTCTAAGATTAAACATCTGAATTCACCAGTGAATATACTCAAGTGGATTGATTGCTTCTGTTACAGGTAAACGAGACTTGGGAAATCGGCAACTGCACCATAGCGACTTGCAGGGGAAACAATGTGGTTACTATTGAGCCTGTGAAATGCCCACCTGCAAAGTCAGTTACTTGTGTAAGTGGATTCCCACCGGTCAAAGTCTACAGTCAGGATGGATGCTGCTTCCATTACGAATGTGAATGTAAGTGCACAAACATAACGAATAAAGCTAAGACCATCAATGCATCAGTCTTTCTTTCCAGGTTCTCAAGTAATATTTATCCCTTTTATTGCAAATTGATCAGTACCTAAGGATTGCATTATATTAAACTGCATTTTTCTTCTTCTGGCCATTTAGTAGACTTTTGCTCCTACTTCATATCGGGCCCAATACTGAGATGAGCACCACACTGACCTCTAACCCAGATATTCAATGCCGCGGCAATGACATCGAGTATCCGGGGATCGCCGCAGACACAGGAAGCCGCCGAAGCTAACTGGGCAGCAGCAGCAATATTGCACGCTGCTCGGTTAGCCCCTCACCTATCTTTAAGGCACAGAATGCTAACCAGGCGGCATGCAATATCGCTGCTGCCTAGTTAGCGCTTGTCGCCACCTCTGCTCTGCCCTGGGACACCCCCGACATGTCCCGATGCTAACCAGATAGCGTTGGGACACGTAGGAGTGTTAGCAGGGGATATTCAATGGCACTGACTGTGTAACTGCTGTTGAATATCCGGACTTAAGGCAGGGCTGTAAACCATGTAAATGCATTTCGAAAATCAGGCCCATCGTCTTTAGAGTTGCTTTGGATATTTGTGCTCTCAGTAGCCTTAAATATAACATCATTTTTAAGCCTTTCCCCTAACCTGCTATCTTTCTCTGTGTTAGGTGTCTGCAGCGGCTGGGGAGATCCTCACTACATCACCTTTGACGGAACTTATTATACATTCCTTGACAATTGTACCTACGTCTTGGTGAAACAGATCACACCCAGATATGACAACTTCCGTGTATATATTGACAATTACTTCTGTGATTCAGAGGATGGCCTTTCCTGCCCTCAGTCTCTCATTATCAATTATAAATCCACCCAAATAATATTGACCCGTGTAATGTTTAAAGGAAGGTTGACTAACAGGGTATGTAATCATTTTCACATCTTTCTCAGTTTTAAAGTTAGAAACCCATTCACTTTTGGGACATCAATACATTTTTATGGCCACGGGTCTATTTTAGGTATTGAGATGCTGCACTTCTCCTAATATGAATATGTAGAACTTTATATCCAGAAGTTTCTATAAAATTAAGTAAGAGGCACTAATCACTAGGAAGAATCTTATTGCCCTTTATTGTTCGAATTCTTTATTTTTTACTCTACCTACATACACAGAAAAATAGGCAGGCACATCTGTCCCAAAATACCACTTTTATAGCCAACAAACCAACTGCCAGATTACAACAGATTCTGGATTCCTAGTCTGGCAGCTAGAGTGTTAATTACAGGTAAAAGCTGGTTGTTGGCGGTTTTCCTTTGAAACTTACCTCTAAGATATGCCATATGTGAAAAGTACTTGCTTGTTGAGTAGGTCACAATTTTCATGCAAAACAATGCATATGGATTTGAAAATACAGGGACGAGTGGAGGGCTCTCCAGATAAGGGCACTGAGAGAGATATTCACGGAATATCCAGGTTATATGTAAGTGCCACAGCTGACCAATATGTTATTTAAGTATCAGTCGGTTTGGATATTGGGTAGGCAATTTATGAGCATTAGTTTCCAATCATATCCCTCAGTCTGACAAAAAATAAACTTGTTATGAAAGCCCACTTATGTTTAGCTGGGAAGAGAAGGGCAATAATTAGGCCAAGTTCCAGGCTTAGAAAATTGCCTTCTACATTCACTGGGGTAAATATTTGGTCACTGTGTATTTTTAAAAGGATAAGTTATCCATCACAATATATGTGGATTTTCAGTGCTGCTATCCTGTGGTGCTAACAAATCATTCAGCCATTAAAAGTCACACTTGCTGTTTGTGTGGAGCCCCTTGGGTGAATAGATTATCCATTTAGCAGCCAAATATTGCTGCTTCAATGCATAGCTCTTCACTAGACCTGGAGTGGCCCTTTATAAAATGCATAATTTAGCTATTTGGCCAAAGTACTTTTGTGGTTGGCATCGATGCTAACCATAAAAGTGCTTTTGACTATTGATCAGAACAATTGTATCTCTTCATCCCTACCCCAACACACACACACACACACACACTGCAGACAACTCTGTTTCAAACTTATTTTAAAAACCTAGATGTGCCCAACAAAGATGCCCCTGCTGGCATCCACATAGATGCCAGTTTGCATACAGGGACGTCCATCAGCGTGCAAAATGAAACAAGAGCCTGCATTCAGTTTTCATTGTCAACATAGAAAATATAGGGGATATGAGTATACCTCCTCCTCCACACCTTCCAGATGTTTGGATGGCACAACAATCACTTTTCTGATGCCTATTCATACCTGGAGCAGGTATAAGCTTAGACATAGTTCAGGATGTGCAGGGTGGTTCTGAAATTGGGCGAGGACCTCCAGGTTCTGTAGAATGCCTGGATATGCCTACACCATGCCCCCATTCTGATTTAGAAGTCTTCACGCTGGGGAGGTCTTTAAAACTGCTTTCCAAAATGGCTCCAGGGACGTTTCCATGCTTTAGACGTCCCTATGCCCCTTTTCAGACATCCAAAGCACGAATAGGGAGTCTGAAATAACCCCCCCCCCTCTAATATAATCGGAAATGAATTGACAAACATAGAGCTATAGTAGCACTCTTTTTTCATTATTATGGGGTGAATATTTATTGCAGGCTGAGTGCTTTACTTGACTGGCTAAGTTTTGGTTGGCTGGGGCTAGATTTAGGTCTGCCATTAGTGGGTGTGGTTAAGCTAAATACAGTGAAAATTACTGCAAGTTAGCTCTCTTTATTTACTCCCCCTACTCCCATGCTGATCTCAGGAACACCTTTGGAGTCTCCCACATTTTTGAGCAGCTAAATGTTGCCACTGAACTGCCAAGGTTAGATGGCTAGATCCTTAGAAAATTGACTTTTATATGCTTATGGCATAGATCTAAAGACACTAAAATATTCAGCATTGTGTTATTACAGAAATGTTTGCATACCTTTCATGGAAAAACATTCTACCAAATTATTATTGTGCAACAAAGAGAATGCTTATGAAAAATGAATTGCATTTTTACCCCTTAACTTTAGACGCAGTAAGACTGTTTTTCAAAGCTTTGCTTCGGCTTTAGAATGAAAATATCCCATTATTTTAGTGGAAAAAATGCTATGAAATAACTGGATAAATCAATCCCAGTAACTTCAAGCTTCCTAAGGGGCATGTTTACTAAACTGCATTAGGCTTTTACAGCTAACACGGCGTGTTAGTGCAAATAGCGCAGCGTTAACTGCAACAGTCATGCATTATCTGTCAGAGTCATGCACAATATTTTCACAGCAGATAACATGGTAAAAAAGCAGAAAACATGGTGCGGCAGCATTGTGGGTGCAGCTACAGTAAGGTGTTAGCTGCATCTGGGATATCTGAAAAATTCGCAGCTATCGCATGTTGTTGACCCTCATGGTAGCCACATATTGCAAGTGCGCCCACCCACACCCACACCCTGCCTACTCACACGGCTAAGACGCGGTCTGCAGATAGTGCAGGAAATCCCTGTGTTTCTGCATTTGGCCCGCATTAGCTGCTACTGTGGCGTGCTTTTCCCACAGTATCTCTGAATTAACAGCTAATGTGGCTTAGTAAACATGCTCCTAAGTGTAAGATGTCTTGCAGGACAGACTGGAACAGAGCATGGCGAAGAACTAAATGCATTAGACAAATCAATGACATGAAAAGTCAGCTTTACAGCATATAGTTATGAGGTCTTCCTAAGTAGAAGACTTTTGCCTCTAAGCTCCTGCCATTTTCTTGTTGCTGTTGATGGGAAACAGGATGCTGGGCTAGATGAGTCTTCGGTTTAGCCTCATATAGCAGGTCTATGCCGGGTATTGAGGAGTGTAATAATATCGCCTCTTACTTAAACTGTTTAACAAAACATCTGCAGTCTATGAGGAAAATGTAATTGAGTGATCTGTTTATTCTGTGTGTGCAGATTAAGTACAACAATGAGTGGGTTACCCCAGGCTTCACCAAAAACGGAATCACCATATCCGCTACTGGCATCAAAATGATTGTTGAAATAGCTGAGATCCAGGCTTATATCTCCTTCACCGGCATGATCTTTGTGGTGAAACTCCCATTCAGTAGGTTTGGATATAACACTGAAGGCCAATGTGGTAAGTAACAGAGTTTAGACCTGGGCTTTATGTTAGGCTAAGAAAAGGTTTGGCTCGTTTTCATTTTATATGAAATTTTCTTGCTTTTTGGGTAATTTTTACCGTTCCTTTCACCCATTCATTTTTTTTGTGTGTATTGTATATGCATTTTATTATGTGCGTTAATTCATACATAAATGTATGTGCAAGTAATTTGCACACCCTTAAAATGTCTAGGTAACAAAATGAACCAAAAGCACAGTCACAAATGCACATTCCTAGTTCATGTAGGTGCACCTACTCTTGCCATCGTACTGGGCAGACTAGATGGACCATACTGGTCTTTATCTGCCGTCATTTACTATGTTGCTATGTTACTATGTCTTTCTTTTGTATAATATAGTAAAGAGGATAATTTTAGATTCCGTGCGCAGTGTTTACATGCGGAAACAGTGGCATTTACATGATTTTAGAAAAACACTACTTACATGCTGAAATGCTAAAGGACTTGCAAAGGCACATTTTCGAAAGGACGTCCACGTGAAAATGTGCCTGAAAAGGTCAGACACATTTAAGCTCAGGCACGGATTTGGGAACATGGACGTCCTCACATGGACATCGTTGGGGATGTCTACATAGATGCCCTCATTCCAGACAGGGGACTCATCCCAGATAGCCATTCTGCAAGCAGCAGAGAGAGTTACAACACAGGTGTCCCCAATTCCTGTTGAAGGTCATTGTGGTTGTAGACAGTACTGGGAATACAAGAGTAATGTCTCTTCTATACCCTCCAGGGGCAATACCGGCAAAATGAGCACTTTTATGATGCTTAGTTGTGCCCTGGAGCAGGTATAGATTTGGACATGGGCCTGCCATTTCTGAAATCGGGCATGCACGTCTAAGTGCAGTGGATCGTCCTGGACATGCCCCGCCATACCCATCACCCTATTTAGATGTGAGTGTGCCAGGGATGTCTCTAGACCCATCTATTAACCTGGCTCCGTAGAGATCGCCATGATTTGGATGTCCGCATGCACATTTTCAGATGTCCAAATTGTGAATCAGGCTTCTGAAATGACCCCCTAAGTTTCAAATGCATCAGGTTATGGGAGTGTTATGGGCTGGATTTAGGTGGTAAAATACATTATGAGGGCAATTTTATAAGGAGATGTCTAGATTGAGAGGGCAAGTAGATACCTATTTTAAGCTGATTTTATAAAGACACATAGGTGCTTGTGCATCGTTATAAATTACTAGCATAAGTGGCAGCAATGGTGTCTACATTGCAGGCACTGTAATTTACGCTTAACCTAGAACAGGTCTGAATGTTTGCATTTAAATATTTTAAGTATGCACATAAATTAATGTATTTTATAATCTATGTGCATACTTTCAAACTCAACCCATACTCCAGATGTACTTTTATTCTGGTGGGAATTTTATAACAGTTCATTTACGTACAAATTACCCCCAAAATGTGCATTCCCGATTTTACAACCTGAGTACACACGTACTTTAAAAAAGCTGGAAGTCAGCATTTACACCTGTGTTGTGGCAGGATAAGTAAAGGAAGTGCTTCTTTGAACCTGGGGTTTTCACCATTCGTTGTGTTTACCTCTCCAGTATTTAACACCTGTTTAGCCACACTTGTAAGTGATAGAAACCACACCTACCTGTATAAGTGTCACTGCTTATATATACATATATCGCATGCAGATCCCTGAGTGCTGCTGCTCTTTTTTTAAGCATGTTTCTGATTAAAATGGATCTTACTGCTGGACTTACACGTGTCTCCTTATAAGTATTTTATAAAAAGGTTTTTTGTACTTTTTGGTCCTACCTTTGCTTGATCCTTAAATTTGTCCCTTCATGTGTCAAACAGATTGCTAAAAATATCTGCAGATTTCTATTGACTCTGCAGTCAATCCATAGAAACTCTGGCCCTTTGCGTGGGTGCCTTCCTTAGTTATCCATGTAAAGGCCTTATCCGGGATTTTTGAAGGGCACCTACATGGGTAATGCCCTTCAAAAATCCCGGCTAAGTCCCTAACGCATCCAGATGCTATCCGCATAGCATAGGGGCATGTTAGGGGCTTTCCAGAATGGAGCGGGGGAGGAGGAAGGGGCTACATGGGTAGCAGCGATTTTTGATGCTACCTGCATAGGCCTCTGCGCCTTAAAAGTCGGCAAGGGTTTTCCTTACCTATCTTTAGGGTGCTGAGGCTATGCGGTAGCATTGAAAATCGCTGCTACCCGTGTAGCCTCTGCAGCTGCCGTGGAAGTGAAAATCTGGGTTAAAGGGGTTGGCCGGCAGGCTATTTAGTAAGTTATTTAGCACAACTGCATTTAGGTGGGCAAATTTAGCCAGTAAGTACTGAAGATTGTCCTAATCTGCTAAATTCAAAACCTCTACTTCAGCCATACTAAGGGTTTTGAACTCTGGGGCTGATGTAGTTACCTTACCTTAGAGCCATGCACTAGAACTCAGCACAGTTACCTAATGCTTGCGTAAAGGAAATATTTTGTTCCTTAATGTTTTAAGCAAATAGTATGCAAATAAGTTGTGTGTGAAACATGTGCACTATCAAGGGAGAGCATGCTAGCTACATGCACACGCATGTCTGCACTATCATGCTGCTATATTTTGCGCACAAAAAAATTGTATCCACATTTGGAGTTCAATGCACATATATCTGCACCTATTCTGGAATTCTATTCTGTGCATACATTTGTCGCAATATCAAAAATATTTATGCACTGAATAGCATTACATGCACATGCAACTCCGAGTGCTGATGCAATTTTTGCAGTTTTTGATCGTAACTGGATAGTGGCTTGAAATTTTTTTTAAATTCTTTATTTTTTTGTTTGCATCAAACAATACACATAAAGTCAAGAACAAAAGCTAGAAAGAAAGTTATATTACAGCAATTGTAACACATCTGTACAACAGCAAAACAAAACAGCCGATGTGTCATCCTAGAGATTTTGTAGTCTTTCTCCATCCTGGCACCTCTAATGCTTCGAGTTCTGTTATTAAAAGTAAATTGTAATCATGTAAATCTTTGAATATCTACCTTTAGCTCTATTTATGGCCTTTCACTGTATTTAAGTAAAACAGACTCCAGCTTGGGATATTTCTGTCATTTGTCATGTATTTTTTATTGACTTAACAATACAAACAGCTGGATTGATTAGGCTCTGTTCTTTCCTGATCCAATAGGTACATGTACAAATAACAAAACGGATGATTGTCGCTTGCCAGATGGCACAATTGTCGCCAACTGTTCTCAAATGGCTCCCAAATGGCAGATTAAAGTCCCAGAAAAGCCATATTGCAATGCTCCACCAGCAACACCTCCACCCCATACACCGGCACCACCAACACCGTGTCCAACTCCTGCAATCTGCGAGATTATGATGAGCGAGTAAGGAGTCTCCTTTAACATCTGTGTAGCACGAAGACTATCTATATTGCCAAAGAGTTAATATGTTTGGGGCTGGAGTTATAGCATGCACTAGCACTATTAATATGCATAATTATTTATTTTAAAACATTTATATAGCACAAAAATGTAACACGTTCTAAGCAGTTTACAGTATAAAATATACAAATTAGTAAATGGTAAAGTAATGCTCACTAAGGGACTTGTTGACTAATATGCATTAACTGGTGATGCAAGGCTTGGCACGCCCCAAGGGCGCTGTCCTAACAGCATGGGGCCCCACACAAAAAATCCCATCCTAACAATTAGCATTGGATTGGGCAGCAACTAGCAGATTATGGGTGTAAAATGGGCATTCATAGTGTGTGGCATTTAGCGTGGGCATTTTGGGTATGCGCTAACCATGCCTGTTACGGTTAGTGCGGGTGCATCTAATGCCAACTCAATGGGTGGGCATTAAGTCCATCCACACACAGGTGAGCACAGTGCTGCATGTTAGCATTGTGCTATTGCTAGGGGGATCAATGCACATGCCCCCTAAATATTAGCATGGGCCTCTGCACTAATTTGGTGGCCCAGTCGCTCATTACCGGCACGTACCTTAATAAACATACCCTAAGGACATTCGTGCAAGCTAACATGGTAGTGCACATTAATAACTCTAGCCCTTGATTTTGTAGTCTTTCTCCATCCCAATTACATTGCGATATTCCTTAAATTCTGCATTATTTTATGACTTTTTACTCCATGCTCAAATGCTCATCACCTTTTGAATAATTTACAAGCTTAGACGTTGAATTCCATGTCATTAGAGTTGTGCCCATAGGTTGAATGTTTTTTAATCCTCCTTTTGTTTGTGTTTGAAGTATTTTTGCAGAGTGCCATAAGGTGGTGCCTCCAAAATATTACTTTGACGGCTGCGTGTTTGATGCGTGCCACATGAGGAACGAGTCCATACCATGCTCCAGTTTAGAGCTGTACGCTTCCCACTGTATTGCAAATGGTATCTGCATCAACTGGAGGAACAAGACTCATGGCAAATGTCGTAAGTAGTAGCGACAAATGATTTGAGTTGGTAGAGGCGATAGGATTAAAGTGCTCATTTGCAAGATATGGTTTATCATTGCATATTGCCTAGGGCCTGTGGATCTAGCAATAAAGAAATGTAGTAAATACTGAACTCCAGGAACACCCCAAATGCTGCCTCTTTTTATCTGGCTAAATTTTGTGCCTATAGTAATTTTCCTAGAAAACATTTAGCCAGTTAGCATGGGGTTATTTGTAACCCTAAAGATTTGTCTGGCTAACTCTCAAAGTGGATGTCCTAGTGAAACACAAAAGAAGTCTTAATGAAGTGGCTCTTAAAGTTTGCCTCATTCAGATGAGCCTTTGCTGATGGGTACTGCAACATCAAGTGGAGGAGTAGCCTAGCGATTAGAGCAACAGCCTAGCACCTATGCGATCTGGGTACAATTCCTTATGACCTTGGGCAAGTCACTTTACCCTCCATTGCCTCAGAAGGAAAGGCCTGACTATTTCTGGCCATACCTTGCCAAGAAAACCTAGGGGGCTGCCAGGAATCAGCTTTGATTTGATGGCACTTAAAAAAAAAAAAGAGACATCAGAGTTAGGGAAAGCGCCTGATTAGATGCTCTGCTGGCAAAAATAAAGCTGAGTACTCTTCTTCTCATTCCCATTATCTGGGTCTCTTTGTATTTGTTCTCATATAGCTTACACCTGTCCTGTTGGCAAAGTGTACGAAGCATGTGGTCCCCGCCAGCCCGAAACTTGTGACACCAGGTATGTAAAGAAATAAAACTAAGCCTACCTTGCACAATAAATTTACAAAAGCTTGTGTACAGATAGTATAAAACACTGTAATAGTATATGTTCAGGTGACTATTGCTGCATGGTAGAGACCAATATATACCCTGATATCGGTGGATAAAAGCAATGACATGCTTGCTTGCTAAGAACAGTTTCTCTCTACTGCAGAGCTGTGCAACCCATCATTGAACCTCTGGTCGAAGGATGCTTCTGTGTTCCTGGAACAACCCTCTTCAACTCTGTCACAGATGTCTGTGTGAAAAAGTGTTGTAAGCATTACCTTTCTCAACCATTTAGCGTATCTAGTGCAGTGACTTAAAGGGATAACTGATACCTCACAAAACATTGATAACTGTACTATTAAAACAGCAACCACAGTTTTCGATTTCTACGTAACTTTCTTGTTCACATGGGATTTTTATAAATTCACTAGAGCAGAATCTCTTCGGACATGGAAAACTACCTCGTATTTTTGTGCTAGCATACTGCATGACAACTGAAGCAAAATGGACAAAATTGTGTCTGTATGCTAGGTCAAACATGCCACAAATAGTCTTGATGCATTAAATATTTCATTACCCGAGTGCTATATGTGCTCTCCACATAATTCTAATAAAGCATCTCAGTCCTGACCTGTTCATAGACAAATGGATAATTGTGGCATAACGGTAGCAGAAATGTGGGAGCCGAAGCATGGCATTGCCCCCCTCCCTTGCTTCATTTAGACTTAAGACAGAAATAAACCTAAGTTCACTGTAGATCCAGTTGATTTTGGAACTTAGGACTGGCAGCATTGGATTCTGCAATAGGTTTACACTGACAGAGAGATACCTGTTGAAGTATTATCAAACAGAGCCTGAAACCAGTAGAAAGTGTCTCATTGTAGATAGCCATGATTCTGTCCTCACCACCCTGCATTTCTTTTTGGAAAAGTGCAGAGCAGGGGTATATCCCAGCTTGTAGTCTGAATGGAGAAGGGACAGAATAGGGTTGGGCATAAATTATACATGTACCGTACACCTCGTTTATAGTTGTTGATGATGTTTTAGAATAAAAATAAGAAAAATGTGCAGGTACAGTACATGTATAGAGTACATGCACACGATAATACCTATCTGCATGGACATTTCTGTGCTATTTGGGATAGTTCTGACTGGCTATTACATAAGAACATAAGATATGCCATACTGGGTCAGAGCAAGGTCCATCAAGCCCAGTATCTTGTTTCTAACAGTGGCCAATCTAGGTCATACTTACCTAGCAGTTTCCCCAAAAGACACAGGTTCCACAATGCTTGCCTGGGTCAAGCATTGATATCCTGGGTCCCTTCCGTATGCCTAACCGTATAATTTGCATTAATGTGCATTAATATGTCAATAGATGAACTACCATAGAGGAAATGTGTCTTAAGTACAGGTTTGGAAAGTTAAATAATTAAATCCAAATCTAATCCATTTCTTCAGAACATAGTAAAAGGGCAGTATATCGCTAGTACACCCTCATCACTTTATCCGAGATTTATAGCCAATTGCAAAGTAGCCAGAAGCACTACAGATGGTGAGAAAGCATGGAACAGTAATTGGAGCTGTCCGCCTGTAATTCTAGAATCAATCGATCACCTGCGACCATATTCAGAACAGCTGCAGTAGTATATTTTTGCGTAATGCACTGTATTATTCTTTTAGCTTGCGTGGGACCGGATGGAATGCCTAAACTGGTAAGTATTTCAAACATAAAGTTTTAAGACATTTATCAATCGGCTTTTTAGCATAATGTACAATTATCTTGCGACCATTTTACCATATTAAGCCTATCTATTTTTGTTGCCACACTTCATAGGCTAACATTATGGCTAAAAAGGACATCTAATAATATGTACCCAACTATTTTAGATCCTTAAGGTGCCATTTGGTAAAGGCTGTCATATTGGGGCATACTGTAGAGGGCAAAGGCCTTGATTCAAGGCAAAGGCGTGTTCTTAGCATCTCTTTGCGTGATCTTCAGTAGACCGTGAATCATTAGAGCTAACAGTGCGCTGAAGTATTTCCTGTTACAATATTACAGCCCGGAGAGACCTGGACAAGCAACTGCCAACAGTGCGTATGTGAAGAGAACACAGTGACGGTGCAGTGCCAGGCAATGCAATGTCCAGAGCCCATACCTGCTACGTGCAGTAAGGAAGGGTTTGTGCCTGTCCAAGTGCTGACACCAGAAAACCCATGCTGCCTCAAGTCTGAGTGCCGTAAGTAACTTGCAACATGATGGTTTTCAAGGCTTCAGAGATAATCTCTACAAGCTTGGTGAGCTGAGCTCCTCGATTTCCAGTCTTCTCACAACTGAAAGTGAAGCAACCACAGTAACGCCATGATCTTCATGAATCTGGAAGCTTTAAAGAGATTTCTTAGGACCTTTCTTATCTTAGTATGGGAACATAAGCTATTACACTGTTGCATTAGGAGATATTTAGAACTAGGATGCATATTGTGTTTTACCCTTTTGTATAATGATCGCATTATCTTTTTTCTTATCCTGTACTACATAGAATGCAACATCAGCTATTGCTCACCCAATGACAAGATCTGCCAAATAGGGTTTGAGAAAATGTCCATCATTTCTGAAGGAGACTGTTGTCCCACTTATTACTGCAGTAAGTCCTAGGTTTTGTTTGATGGTCACTGGATCATTATTGCAAGGCTTTATGAATGAAAGATATTTAAGTAGCGACACTATGGATATTGCTGTACACAAGGGGCAATTTTCAGCATGTCCACCTGGGACAAAAACTGTGAATACCATTTACCTACAGCTTTGCACCAATTTTCAAAGTGAAAGGATGTACGCATTTGTTTGCTTTGAAGAAAAGCTAAAGCCACAGTAGATGCAGAGTGACTTACCCCTGCATTTTCTGTAGGTAGGTTTTTACTGGAAAAGCACATGCTGAGATTTGAAAGTATCACATATGCAGGGAGTTTTCCTCCCCCTAACTAAACATACCCGGGAACACCTCAAAGCAGCTAAACATCTCTGCATTTTTCTACACCACATGGACTTTTAGCTGCATTGATGGAGAGCAATTTTGTACCTGTACAAATCATTTTGAAAATTGTAGGTATGTGTATTGGCCACATCATGTTTTTATGACAGATCTATTTACTCTATGGAGAAATTAGACTATAAAAGAAACTTTCATATCAATATAAATTAGAAGCAGTAACCACCTGCCAAACATTTGTGGTGGCCCCAGTATTTGATCCCCTCCCACCTAACCCAATCCAAGCATTCTCTCTCAACTCCTCTCTTACGCTCTCTGCCTCTCTCCCTTCAACTGCCACCCTCCCTTGCTCATTTGCTGCCTTTCCCCCAAAGCACTTTCTCCTGATTTCCCTCTGACACAATCTGACACTTTCCCTTCATCCCCCATCCTCACTCGCTCACTGTCTACCTCTTTCCCCCAAGGCACTCTCTCTTCCTTTCCCCTTCCAGGGCACACTCTCTTCCTTCCCTCTCCCACAAGGCAATCTCTCTCTCTCTTTCCCTTCTCCCCAGGCAATCTCTCTCTCTTTTCCCACCCTTCCTGTCCTCCCCACCTCAGCAGTCTTTCATCTTTCCCTTTCCTCCCAGTATTGTCGCTCTGGCCATCCCTCCAGGTTCCTGCAGTTCCCATGTCTTACTTGCTGTTGTGGTTCTTCAGCTCCCATGCCACTGCCCTCCTCTCCACATAGATAGTTCCCCTATGTGCCAGTTCCTTCCTGGTGGGGTTCATATATGTGCTAATGCTCGCATGCACACCCCACCTAAAAGCAACAGGCTTACCAAAGAGTAAGCAAAAGATCTCAGTACACAAGTTTATGTTTATGTTTATTACATTTGATATACCGCTCAGGCCAAAGCATCAGAGCGGTTTACAATATTACAGAAATGATACTGAAAATATGAAAAGAACGCCACTGATAAGATAGGACAGAGTAAGAGGTACAGTGATAGTCAAAGAAATAGAAGAGACAAGAGGAAAGGCTCATTATAACATCCAGAGAGGTAGAATATCGTACCACCACAGCTCAGTCCTTCCAGACAGACTTGACCATAATGGCTGCTTATAAACCGCTGCTGCCTGGATGTACTTGACAGAAGCAGGCGATGAGGCAAAGCTCTCACTTCCAGCCTGCGACGCCGACATCATCCCTCCACCGTCCCGATCGCTGCGGCAAGCAAACCAAATACAGCAGTTTACCCGGTCCCGCACGGTCCAAATCCTAAGGGCCACGCCAAAGGGCCCTCTTGCGAGGCCCTCAGGTACGGGCGTGCCGGTGGAGTGGCGGTTTAAGAGCCGATGGAGTGGGCATGATAAGGAAAGGCAACAAATAAGGCATGAGAACTGGAGGAGCCGGGGGAGAAGGGTGCAAGAGACAATCCTGGGAGGAGAGGGAACAGAGAAGTGCTGAGGGAGAGGATTCCATGAGGAGGGAGCTAATGAAGAATGAGTAAGAACTTGACAGCTAAGATTTAATGCAAAAAAAAAAAAAAGCAAAGTCATGCATTTGGGCTGCAAAAACCCAAGGGAGCAGTGCAGTATAGGGAATAAAGTACATCAATGCTTGAAAGAAGAACCGGGGGGTGATCAGGCTGGGTGATCTAAAAGCAGCCACAGAGGTAGAAAAGGGGATGGCAAAAGCCAGAAGGGTTCTTGGGTGCATAAGGAGAGGAATGGCCGGCAGGAAGAAGAAGGTGATTGTATACGTCTCTAGCAAGACCTCATTTGGAGTACTCCATGCTAGGGATGTACTTTCATTTCAGCCAAAAGCAGTGATCTGGGCACAAAGGGAAATGATGATATTTTGATCATTTCCCACTTCCCCGTATTCCTCCATAGGGTGCACTATTGCTAAATAATGTGTGCTATTGTGCCGTAGTGCACTCTTTCTGGGAAACGATATGATAAAGAAAAAACCTTGAAAAACCAAAACAGGTATTTTTGAGCTGCACACCTCTCCTGTGTAGAATTCTGGAGACTGCACCTTCAAAAAAATATAAACAGGGTAGCTACTAAAATTGTCAGGGGCCTTCGTTATAAGGTGTATGGGAATAGGCTTAAAGATCTCAATATGTATACTTTGGAGAAAGGCAGAAGAGGGGTGATATGATAGAGACATTTAAATACCTCCATGGTATAAATGCATAAGAGGAGACTCTCTTTCAATTGAAAGTAAGCTCTGCAATGAGGGGGCATGGGATGAGGCTGAAAGGGGATAGACTCAGGAGTAAAATGAGGAAATATTTCTTTATGAAAAGAGTGGTGATGTGTGTGGAAAAGCCTCCCAGTGGAGGTGGCAGAGACGAGGACTGTATCTGAATTCAAGAAAACATGGGACAAGTACAGAGGATCTCTAAGGAAGAAGAAGGAGTACCAGTGGGAATTGAACCCTTGCTCTTCTGGGTACTAGGCAGTTGCTCTAACCACTAGGCTACTCCTCAACTCCATGTATACCATGCATGCATATAATGATGATGAGAGAGGTATATACAATAAATCTGGAGCATGCACTGTAGCATATTCAGAAGATGAGGTATGAGGTACCAATATATAAGGCATGAGGTATGAGGTACCACTATGTAGGTGCTCGTGGTGAATCTGCATCGCTTGTGTTTACATAGTATGGAATCTATGAGAGTAGACTAGAACTTGTATAATCAGGATACTAATGACTCTCTCATAGTACATCTCTGTGCTCACCACATATTTAGCAGCTGCCATTGAACATGTAAATCCCCCATCTGTGAATTTTTTGTAGCATTGTACAGATAGTGCCACAGCAAACTTCATCAAGATGCTCTGGCATGTATATTGGTGATATACTCCCTCTATATGTGTGCGTATAGCTATGTGTATTCCTACTGCCAGTCGCTGGTCTCCACATATAATCAGTGATGCTGAATATATCTGCAGGGGCTCTGAATATAGGTGTTTGTTTTTCTTTTATGCCCCATTGTGTTTTTAGTAAAGTGGCGCCCTCATGACAGGCTCCGCTATATGTATTTTTTAAAATGTCTCCTCCATAGCATTCTGTCCACTTGGACTACTCACTACTCATGCATATTGTGTCTGAATGTAAATTGTTGTAAATTTTCCTTGTTGGAGCACTCATGTAAGTACCAAAATAATCATAAGAATAATAAGATGCATACAAAATAAGAGAGACATAGAGTTTCCTCATTGTTCTACTTTGGAAGAATTTCTTCTTTTACATTCATATTTTTTTTTCTCAACAGAGCCAATAGGTGTCTGTGTATACCAGCATACCATGTACCAGGTATGGGAGCAAAAACATACAACATAATATAAAAGTTTTCTATTTTTCTGCTAGGAGCTTTCTTCACAGTATTCCTTCTACTCACTCAGAATCCCCTCTTCCCTCTTCCCCCACCGCTGACACCAAATGCAAGAAAATATTTTGCATTGGCCTGAGCAATAAAAATGCTTTTTCAACAATCTTTCTGATAACCAGAAAGCATTTCTTATTATGGGTGGTGATAGAGGTGGAGTTTGATATTTACTTATGCAGATATCAAACTCCACTTTCTTGGCCCAAGGCAAAGTGCTTAACGTTCACTTTGTGAATCTCTCTGGATCAGTGAATGCATGATTTGAGACAGAATCCTATTGGGCAGTTTTGCGCATTATGAAGACAGCTCACAAATGATTGGCTTGTGATTTTTTACCAGTGACACATCACCTGTGATTGTTTAGGACCTTCACAGTGGGTTTCTTCTAACACCACAGTATAAAGTTAGACAATATAAGGGCAGATGCCAATCAACTCCTCTACTTAGATCATACACCTGTTGCTAATTACCAAAGAAAAGGAGCATGGACATTTTCTCATTTATAAAGTTAGCCTAAGGTATGCATATTAAGACCCGCTATTCCCATTTCTCTCTCTGACGTCCTCACTGTCTGGCTGCAAATGCATCTAGATGTACTTGAAATCAGGCAGAAGGAAGCAATTTTCAGCCGTAACATTTTATCCCACTAAGAGGGTAGTTTTAGAAGGGTCCCTACATTTCCATGCATGGCTTTTCTGTGGTTTATGCAAGTAAGTGGCCACTTCTGTTGCTATGATAATAGACTCTTGCAAATCTAGGTGCAGGCATTTACACCAGCATCAGGGCCAGCATAAGTGCTCAAACCGAGTTTAACCTGCGTTTTTTTACCATTTATGAAAAGTACATAAAGTAGGCGGGAAATAAGCCCATTAAAAAGTGTGTAGATCTAGTCAACCCTTAGAATATTACTTTATACATGGCCTTGAAAATTGTCATTGTAGATGGTAATTTCATAAGCATCTATTATATGCTCATGTAGGCACTAAGAGAAGTTCCCTGGCATATACACGCATGAAACAAAGCAATATGCACAGAACCGTTCCCAGAGGTGGGATTGCTGCTTATGGCTGAGTACTATAATGTACATTCATAAGTGATGATTCTTACCATCAGATACACACACAAAGCTACTTCTCCCTCAAAGCAGCGGCAGCTTTGTGTGGGAAATTCCAGAGGCACATAGGTGCACATAGGTGTATATTTATTCTGAAAAATAATAGAGATCAGTTTCCCAAGCATCCTCTGTTCAAAGTGGTATTCACTCAAAGAAAAACACAGATACAATAAAAGTGAGGTAGCACTCATATAGCCACCCGACTGTAGGAAAGGTTACCTTGATGACAGCACCCATCAAGTCTGGAGTTCATGGGCTGTGCATACTTGACTTTATAAGATGGGCTTAAAGTACTTATGTGAAATCAAGTGTAATAAAATTACACTGCACATGCGCAGCATTATACTGACTCATGATTACTGGCAGCACCGTTCACAGCACTAATTTTGTTAGGGCAAAACAAAGTACGTATAGTACTGTACATAGCACTGGTACAGCACTACTGGGCTGCCCACCCCTCCCTCTGATTCCCATTTGACCCTGCCCTCCCCCCTCCCCCTATCTCTCCCTTTGTTAATAAACAGAAGTCCTGCTTTCATCAATGTGGCAAAAAATGGCCACAGCTTTTATTTTTAACAACATTTAATGTTACATTTATTAATCAATGTGAACTGAACCTTGATCTCAGCAGCTCATAAGAACATAAGATATGCCATACTGGGTCAGACCAAGGTCCATCAAGCCCAGTATCCTGTTTCCAACCGTGGCCAATCTAGGTCATACGTAACTAGCAGTTTCCCCAAAAGACACAGGTTCCACAATGCTTGTATTGGGTCAAGCATTGATATCTTCGGTAGCTTCTTAATAATGGTTTATGGACCTTTCCTCCAGGAACTTGTCCAAACCTTTTTTAAACCCAGCTGCACTAACAGCCTTTACTACATCCTCCGGTAACAAATTCCAGAGTTTGGTTACCTGTGTGCTTCAGGTTGCATGCTCAGCTTTTCTGGGCTTCCCCTTGACTGCCTGCCCACTCTATGGCGCACAGCTGTTACGGAGCACTCAAGGCTGGCCGTCGTTCTGTGTGGCCAATTGTGTCTATTTTGCCCCAGCCACCCATTTGGCTAAACTGGGTGTTTCCCATCCCTAAACCCCTCTTAGGCAGCCAAGCTTTACCACCCCCCCTTGCTCACAACCCAGCTATGAAGCCCTGTTTCTAGTGCCTGAGCTCTGCTATTTCCTTCCTTTCCCCTCACATGGCTGGTGAGGTCCCCACCTCCTTCACTGTGACAGCCCTCCTGGCCAACTCTCACCCTTTGCTACATGAGAGGGTAAGAAGAGGCTTGTCTCTCTGTCTTATTTTCTGTCTCCCCTGCCGCCTTCCTTTATATCCAGACCCACTGGTCCCCTACTGAGCTACCTAGCAGACCTGGCAAGAAACTTTCCCACTTCCCACCAGTGGGAATTTCCTTTGAATTTTCAAACAGCCGCCAGGAGGCCCCTTCCTCCCCTCTACCCCCCCCCCCACCATCTCTGGGAGGCTCTCAGCCCAAGCACCTGGCCTTGTAAAATCGTCCAGCCCCAGTCTCCCCATAGCTTTGACTGTTTCTGTTCTTTAAGTGTCCTGCTGCCTCTATTTTCTCTACATCTTTTCTGAGCTCTGCTGTGGTCATGTATGCCTTTGTGTTAGGGTCTCTCGACCGTTCACAAAACAATAGAAATATGTTAACTTATGAATGCTCTTTCTTTGACTTCCCCAGCCTGGAGCATCCATTCCCGTAACCAAAGGAAGCTGTGAAGAGTGTAACTGTACTTCAGAAATAGATCCAAAGAGCAAGTTAAACCTGGTGAAGTGTCAGCCTATTAGCTGTAAGACAGAGTGCCTGCCAGTGAGTTCCACCTTCTGTTTTGCATTACACATTTCTAATTTTTGAAGACTCAGAGTCAGATGAATGTTATTCTGCTGCAGACAGCTTAACACAATTGCCTTTGTTATTCTTTATACACAGGGTTTTGAATATATTAAACAAGCTGACCAGTGCTGCGGAGAGTGCATCCAGGTGGCTTGTGTAGTGAAAATGAAAGACGACACTGTTAAAGTGCTCCAGGTATTCTATGGCTCGTAGTTCTTATAAAAGGAAGAAAAGTTCTAAAAGGCAAGGGGCAAATGCAAAATAAGATATATCAAAACCACACATCTTTGCACAAATCTACCAACCTAAAGGAGTTTCCATGAAAGAATCGTGTTGCTACAGTTCTGATCCTTTGTGTACAGAGCAGGGTCAGGAATCAAGTAACTCACATAACTAAGTTGTGTAATTTGTTGGCAGAGGATATGGTCAAGGCAGTTTTCAAAAGAGATTTGGGCAATTTCCTAGAGGAGACAATACAAAATTATTATATAGACTTTGGAAAGCCAACATGCATTCCCTGATACTGGAATTACTTTATGGGATTTTCGAGATACTTGCGGCTTGGACTGGCCACTGTTAGAAACAGGATTTTGAGCTTGACAGATTCTAGTCTGAAATAACATGGTTTTTCTTATATTCTTACATACTGCACTATATTTTGTATCACATTGCGTCAATTTTGATTAGCTGGAACAAATCCTCATAAGAAACTGGTTGTTTGAGTTAAAACATGGCAATCTTTTGTAAAATATTTTGAAGATTTTACTATACATTTCTATCTTCTCCATCTTGAATTTCTGAATGGAAGTGTATACTGTTTAGAAATCTGTTTATTGAGCAACTAAGAAAATTAAAGGCAAATTCCCCAAATCCCAAAAATCCAAAAATGGATTTTGTTGGCGCATAAAATTTACTTTTGAATTTTCAGAAAATTCAAAGAAGAACCTTCAAATCTCTTTCAAAAATGTGGGATTTCTTATGAATTGTTTTTAAATCTGTAGGGGAAAATTGTCAGATTTCTCCAAAGGATCTGGTTGAAATCAAAAGTTCAATCTAACTTCTACCAAAATGAAATCCACCTGTGCTAGTCAGTGTTCAAATTATTCATAGAGCTCTATTCATGAGGTCAATAAAACAACTAAGGCAGAGATTTAGTCTATATTTGCATCTGTTTGGCAGAAGAAGTGGAAATGTTCTCTTGAAAACTCACCTTGAGGCTTCAGGGATTAGACAGCTATGGACAATGTTTCCACATGTTTGATCACCGCAAATAAAGTCTCGTTCTTCATAAACTATGGTTCTTTGCCTTTGAATTTCAGCCTGGAGATATCTGGTACTTACCTGGAGACAACTGTACTTACTACACATGTGAGAAGACCAATGGACAGTTTATCCCGAACCATATGACAAGCAAATGCTCTGTCTCCAGCCCTCAGGACTGTCAAATTGTACGTTCTTTGTAATATCCATGCATTACTATGTTCGAATGAATGTTGTAATGGTGAAGGAGCATAGACTTGGACCTAGATGAAGAACATGTCCAGTGTTAGAAGTTGAACACTCTCTTAACTTGTTTCTTTATCGCAGGACTTTGAGTATAGAAAGGCAGCGGGCGAGTGCTGTGGCAAGTGCGTACAGGTGGCATGCAAAATTCAGACTGCAGACAACATCACAAAAGTTCTTCAGGTACCCTCTAATAATGGTTACTGGGAAGTCACTGTCACTCAGACTTTAAATCAGAGGGAACAGTATCTCCACTTGGCCTATTAGGCATTAGTCAGTAGGCGGCACAGGACACATCCCCAAGGGCTGTATACGTGGTGCAGCTGCACAGGGCACCAGCAGAGAAGGGGCACCGATATCATCACTGGCTTTCAGGAAGCCCAATAAGAGTGAGTTCCTGCATATGACTGGGGGGGGGGCAGGGGGCTCCTTTTGAGCTTGGTAAATCCTGGACGCATGCATTTATTTACTCCTTCACTCTCACTCACACACCCTCAGTGATAACACAGGAGTAGAATTTTCAAAAGGTTTATGAAGCTAACATTTGGAGTTAGCTGGACAAAACCAGAGATTTGAATGTTTCTCGCCTCTCACATGCTAAATTTGTCCAGATCAGGCCTGCTGACTGTCCTGTTAAAGTTGCTCGGATAACTTTGATGCTGACCATGTTGCTGAATGTTTAGACTCCTTCCACAGAAGTAATGGCATGCAACCTAAATGTGATTCTTGAATAGCTTTTCTATTTGTTCACTAGAATAATGCAGCTTTCAGGCGCTACATCTTTATATTAACTTTTGTATAACAGCCAGTTTCTGTAGTGTCTGCTAGCAAGCACAAACCTACTATGCGTATTTGTTTATGTGTGCGTGCATCTATCTATGCATAAACACACCCACATACAAATACATATATAATATATTTATAAAGAGAGAGAGACAGAGAGATACACACACACACACACACACACACACAGAGGATTATATATGGATATATCCTGCATAACTTAATTTTGTTTCTTTTCTTACTTTCAGCCTGGACAAATCTGGCATCCACCTGCTAATAAGTGTATCTACTATGAATGCAACAAAATCGAGGATCAGTTTGTTCCCGTTATTGTGAAAAGAGCATGCCCAGCCGATGATGAGCAGAGCTGCAAACCTGTATGTTTTTCAGTAACAGTTTATCATGATTAGTTGAATAATGATGTTACGCTTCACACAAAGCGTCATCACCCAGGAAAAGGATCTAGGTGTTATTGGGGATAATACGTTGATATCCTCTGTTTAGTGTGCAGGGGAGGCTATAAAATCAAACAGAATGTAAGGAATTTTTAGAAAGAGAATGGAAAATAAACCAGAGAATGTCATAATGCTTTTGCACCACCTTATGCACACCTTGAGTGTTGTGTGCAATTCAAGAGACTGTTCCTCCAAAAAAGATATTGCTACCTTACAAGAGGTACAGAGAAGGGCAACTGAGATGTTAGAGGGGATGGAACGTTCTCTATGAGGAAAGGCTAAAAAGGTTAGCACTCTTCAGCTTGCAGGAGAGACAGTTGAGGGAAGGTATGAAAGGGGTAAATATGAATTGGTTGTTTATGCTTTCCAAAAATCGAAAGACTAGGGGATATGCCATTATTAGAGTAGAGGTGGGGAAATCTACTCCTTATCTTTTGGGGCAAGCAGCATGGAATCTGTCTACTTTTCCGAATCTTGGCAGGTACATGTGACCTGAATTGGCGAATGTTGGAAACGGGATACAGGCCTTCATGGGCCTTTGGCCTGACCCAGTATGCCAACTCATTTGTCTTTACAATCCTGAAATATTATAAGCAATGGATCACATTTGTCAAATATGAAAGCTGAAGAGGCCTACTTCAATTTAAAATATATATACTTTTTTTTTTTAAATCACAGGGTTATGTACTTAAGTTGGAAGCTGGCGAGTGTTGCAGCCATTGTGTCCAGGTGGCGTGTGCAGTGCAGGTGAAAGACAACATCACTCTTATCCAGGTATTTCCATCACTTTCCTTCATCTCTTTTTAGGAGTTAACAAGGATGTGTTTTAGGTAGTCATTGAGCCATATCTATTACTATGCTGATACTCAAGTCAAATTATGCGTTCCCTGGCAGCTGGCGAATGTATAATTTGCTTATTCATATATTTTTAAAAGTTACATGGGTAGTATTTGGCCATTTAAATCACTAGACATCCTAATATAAATACAGGCTGGGTTAGGGGTAGGTCGGAGATAGCTCTGAATTGATTCCTTTCATGGACAGTTTATCCATTGAGTTTAGGCTGCTGAGAATGCCAACAGTTCTTGCTGAACCAGAGTGTTAGAAAGATTGATCCAAATATTTGTGTAATACATTTGAACTTGTCTAAAAGCTCTTAACAATTCTCTTATCTGCACCAGTCTGGGATTATTCCTATCCTTCCTCTTTTTCTTTTTGGCTCACAATTCCTCCTGTTCTTTTAAGCATCCAGCTCAATTACAACTTTCCGTTTCTTGGGAGGGATATGCAAGCAAAAAAAAAAATGGATTCGTTTTGTTTCATTTCCTTTGTCGCTTCCAGGCTATTTTTTATTTTGTTTCATTTTAAAAAAATTGTTCTGGGTTTAATTGTTGTCAATAGTGTGCACTATTTGGAAACTTCAGGATTTTTACTATTTTATTGTTCACCTGTGTCTATTCAAATAACTGCAAATCCCTGTAGGATTGTAGCTGTGGTTAGAAAGTGTAAGACTAGTCAGGTTCTTGCTATATGATGGTACTCAGTTGGGAAATGGGTTTCTAGGAACTTGCATTAAATTTTCAATTCTGAATTGTAGCCTGGACAGATCTGGAGCCCACCTGGTGATAAGTGTGTCTCCTATGAATGCAAAGATAATTTTGTCCTGGTCACCTGGAAGACAAAATGTCCTGCCTTTAATCCTGAAGACTGTATACCCGTAAGTTCATTTTAATATATATTGTGAATATCTTTTTTTTTTCTATTTTTAAATAATTGCATTGGTGAAGGGTCTCAGATAACTTAGAATTGTGCCATCTTTAACCCAGGGCTGAGTTTTTATCCTGCCTTCATATCTTATAGTCCTTTGATTAGGAACCACAGTTGCTCTCACTGGTTGAATCTACATCAAAAGCAGAGGTTCACATGAGACTTTATATCTTAGGGAATATTATATTCCCCATTGCTTGGAGGGGCATTGCTTTTGCATAACTTCCATTCTGAATCTATTCTTATATGGCCTCAGAATTTAGATTTGGTTGAAGAGCAGCATGGTTGCTCTTTTGGGATCAGCTTAGACCATCAGATGTGCCAAGCCAATGTAACATTGCTTAATTTTACAAAATGGAGCGGCGTCAATGCACTAGATATGAAATCTTAGTATGAACGAGGTAACCATATATTTCTCAAATGCATGTCTTAAAGTTTCTATATGATCTTGTGGTCATTTGTCAGTTCCAGAGATGTGCTGAATGTGTCCCACCCCCTTCACTGCACAATTTGATATCTCAACTCAGAGAAGGAAGATGGGAATAACACCAATGACCTGTTAATGCCCCCTAGGAATATTTTTCCTCATAATATGCAGTGTTTCCCCACTATGGCTGAGCTGGCGCATGATATTAGTCCTCATCAAGCAAGGCAGCAAGTCCATGTCCGTCACACCTGCATATGAGTTCTGAATATGTTACAGTGCTTAATAGCTTTGGATAACTCTTCATTTGTCAGGTGCCCTCTATTTCTCACCCCAGTTGTCTTTTCTGTTCTGCAGGGTACAGTTCAAAAGACAGATGATGGATGCTGTCAGATATGTGAGCCCAAACCACAATGTAAGTAAAGCTACTTTGATGTGTCAGATATATACTCTGCATGCTAATTTTATAACATCTGTATTCATGCCCATCAGTCAATCACTTCCAACCAACTTCTCAAATAACCAGCATGAAACCCAGGGGAAATGACAAAACCTGGCCACACTTTTTTTATTAACCCTTAGCAACTTTAACTTTATACTGACTCCATCCTACCTAGACTGCACTCTTGATCAACCCATCCTCTAGCCTACGGAGGTGCCAGGCTAAGGACACTTTATACCATAGGCAGTGCTTTCTAACCACCCTCTATCAGCATGTTGCAGAAATCTATAGTCTGGGCTCCGCCTCCTTCATGCACCCAAAGCCAGTCTGGAAGTCTGCTTATGGCGAGTGATGTCACATCCTTCTCCACCACCATCCAAAGTTGCGACAACACTCCCCCCTCCCCCCACCGATCCCTTTCCATTTCTCATCTCAACTTCCCTAAGGGGGCTCTGTCTCTGCCCACCAGCCATCAGCTAAAATCCTGAAGCTACTGCACCAGCCCCTTAGCCTCTTTCTCGCCCATTGTACTCCCACTACCCTATACTTAAGTCTTTCCTCACCCCACCAACATCAAGGCGACCAGCCAGAGTGGTGGCAGGTTCAGCCATATTATTTGCCCCCTCCTAATCACTACTTCATGGGAGTAGGGCATTTCTTATATTTATTATTCAAACGTTTTCATATACCATCTTCATGATTTTCATCATTCAAAATAGTTTACAATTCAGATAGAATAATCAGAGTAAGAGCCATAGAACAATAGAATACAAATAAACACAGGGCCCGCATCCTTCATAACATGTTTATTGCTAATTTGCAATGTGTTCTTTTTTTCCTAATAGCTAAAAATTGCAAACTTTATAAGCAATCCACTGTCATCAAATCCAGCACATGCCAATCTTCTGGACCCGTGGAGTTAGCTTACTGTGAAGGATCTTGTGGTACCTCTTCTGTGTAAGTCATTACTTTCTATTATATTTTTCTATGCCTGGACGTCCTTGTGGCTTCCTTTCATATAGTCATTCAGCGAAGAATTAGAGAGCGCATAATGTGGGACTGAGATAGAAACCATGGGAATGACCCATTGATTTAAGATATTTTTCTTGTCTTACTGAGGCACTTGCATGATGTGCTAATCACATCTGCAGTGTTTTCTGGGGGAAAGGGTTGCATGAAAATGTAGACTTTATCACAAAAATAAAATTAACTGCAACTTCGAATCAGTCTCTGGCAAAATGAAGAACTGTGGTCAGAGATGGCGATGACAGTGGTCATTGGTTTCTAAAGTTTCGCTTCTCTGGCTTTATGCTGAACAGGTATTCGTCACAGGCAAACTCAATGGAGCACACATGTAGCTGCTGCCAGGAGGTCCAGACCAGCAAGAAAGAGGTGATTCTGAACTGCCTCGATGGAACCAGCAAGAGCTATTCATATATCTATGTGAATGAGTGTGGCTGCACAGGCACAGCATGCAGTGAGGAAAACCAAACTAACCAATCACAGCAGCAGCAGCAGCAACAACAACAACAACAACAATTCCAGCAATAACATGGACACACAATAACAAAAAACTACCAGAAATAAACTCCACAGCTACTGGATAGTTTTGACTATAGGACTGAAATGCTCTCTAAACCTCCAAATTTCCATTCTGAAGTGTCAAAGCTTGCACTTTTGTTCATTCAACAAATGTCTGCTGAAGAACTGTGTTCCCGCTACTTCCTTGTTTATTTGGAAAATAGAACAAGTTGCTGCATGAGAAATTTTAACCAGTAATTCACTGCATCATGGGTCATTGCGACAGATTCAGGTGGGCTTTCAATCACAGCATCTCCTTTGATATATCGAGGCACAAATCGTTTGGTACCCAATAAAACCATAATATTAGTACACAACCCAGATATATACACATGCACTGAGTGAACACGTCACTGAAGACAAAACCAGTGACTAACACATTAGCAGTATAACATCATAGGTATGGTATTGCTTGGGGATTTTCCAACCATCTAGTAAAGTCTCGAAGCCCTTTGAAAACACAGGTGAAGCAGACATTTGTTGATTTACCCACTATCTGTATTCCCAGATGCTGACCTCTTTTACCACTATTAAAGGGAATATAAATTGTACATAATAGACCTGTCCAATAGCTTGTACATTAAAGATAATATTGTGTTTGTTTTCTGGCTGTAAGTGAAAGATGGCAATCCATGCAAAGCTGCTGCTGAATATTTTGTTTATAAGATATAAGCAATGTAATGAGATGAAGATTTTGGTCAAACTGTTTACACAACAAATCCACTCCGGGTAGAAAAGTGATATGAAGGATTTTTGTGAATAACATAAATAGGAGTAATATAGAATCATATCTAGGAAACCAAATTATTCTATATTTTTTGTATAGAATATTGTTATTTATTTTTTTCTGGAGAAATACATTTTGGGGAGTTACTTTCGATTTAATGTCCTGTATAGGGTCAGTGGGGACTGGGGTATTTTTTTCTACTGGTTCTTGATTTTCTTGTCAAGAAAAGTTACAATGATTAATAAACTTTCAGCATTTTGCAAATGAGATGTCTTTTACTCTTTCTTGGTGATCGAGAGTTTTTAATATTCTGTCCATTGGTAGAATTTGTACATTGCTTCCTCCTTATCTTATATTTCTCCTTTTTCCCTTTCCCATGGTAAGGCAGCATTTATCTTCCTCTTTTTTTTCTACTGCTACTACTACTACTATTACTACTCATCATTTCTATACTTAGTGCTGTGCACATATACATAAGAGACAGTCCCTTCCGTACAGAGCATACAATCTGTTAAAGACAAACATACAGAACAAACATGGGACTAGGATAATTCTTAAGGGAAATGATTTAAATGCATATGACTACTGACAGGCGTATAGGAGGGTCAACTTCCAAAAGCAACCTCAGTAAGATGAGTTTATAACCTGGATCTGAACTGGAGCAGAAATGGAGCCTGATGTACCTACTCAGGCATATGGCACAGCAAGGTAGATCGAGCAGAGTCAGGAGTTAGCAGTAGAAGAAGAGGTCATGGATAAAAGTGATTTGCTTGATGAGCGGAGTTCCTGAGGAGGGGTGTAGGGAGAGATAAGAGATGAGAGGTAATAAGAAACTGCAGAATGAATGCACTTGTAGGTGGAGAAATTTCAACTGTATGCAGAAATGGATAGGGGGCTAATGAAGTGAAAAGAAGAGGGGTTACGTGAAGATGTATTACAACTATTAGGGAAGATGTATTACAAATATTTGATAAACTAAAGAGTAGCAAATTAGCTGGACCGGATGGTATATATCCAAGGGTGTTGAAAGAACTGATATATGAAATTGCAGACTTACTATTAGTAATCTCTGAACTATCATTAAAATCATTTGTAATACTTGAAGATTGGCGAAAGGCTAATGTAATGCCCATTTTTAAAAAGGGTTCCAGGGGTGATCTGGGAATGTACAGACCGGTGAGCCTGATGTCAGTACCAGGTAAAATGGTAGAAACCATTATAAAGAACAAAATAACTGAACATGTAGATAGTCATGGTTTAATGGGAGACAGCCAATATGGCTTTAGAAGGAAGGTCCTTGTCTTACTAATCTATCACATTTTTTTTAAAGTATGAATAAATAGGGGAGTCTTATCATACAGCATTCAGATAAGCATTGTTTAAACTACTAAAACAACTATTTTTCTACTTCTGGTGAATAATTTGAGAAACGTCTAATGAAAGATGAAAGATAAAAGATGAAAGGATAAAAAAGAAAAAAAATAGAATAATATTGTCTCTTGAAGTAACATAATGAATGCTTAAGGTCGTTGATGCGAGAAGGCATTTGCTTTTGATTTTTCTCAAGCATTGTCAGTGTGAGTCTGAGACCTGCATTCATGTTCCACCTCTATTTTAAGGAGATCGGTTTAAGTATTATAAATAAGCAAGAGACATTATATTCTACTTTAACTTTCATATAGTAACGTTTTCAAAACAGTTTGGAGGGCTTTTCCCTTATAGTTTGAACACAACCCTCTGAAAATTGACCTAATCAGCCGTGAATAAATAGGTAGACAAACGTGAGCAGGTTGATGTGGAGGTACATTCTAATATGTGCGCAAAGGCTACTGTGGCCCGATTAGAATTGTGACGCACAAAGGTAGACCTGATTCCGATCCCACGGGGGCTAGACGTGCCTGTGAGATCAGAATTGGGTCTAGGATCTGCATGTGCAGGCCAGGACCCGATTCTGATAGGCCTGCATGTACAGACCCATGCCTGGCTAATTCAGTCAGGCTCCTGAATGGAGCCACGGTGCCATGGTGTCCCATTGCCATGGCACCGTGGTTCCATTCAGGAGCCGCGATCCCCAGCTGCTGACCACACTTTCCATTCCCCACAGCCCAACCCCCATTCTGACCTTCCATGGACAGAGTCGGGCTGGGGGAACCCTGTGCACCCCTTCATCTCATTGGTGCTGCCCAGGCCTGCCATCTTCGGATGTCCAGGGGGACTTATTCCACCTTCAAGGTGGAATAATTCCTCTGTCCAGTCTGCTGATCCCAGATATAC
Source organism: Ichthyophis bannanicus (assembly GCA_033557465.1). Taxonomy (NCBI): domain Eukaryota; kingdom Metazoa; phylum Chordata; class Amphibia; order Gymnophiona; family Ichthyophiidae; genus Ichthyophis; species Ichthyophis bannanicus. The sequence continues at coordinate 107,141,467 of CM066047.1, read as the reverse complement.
AGAGCTGACTTCGGAATTGGCCCTGTACGTCCAGGGTCACAGACCGCCTATGCCCTGCCCTCGCTCCACCTACAGAATGTCCCCTCCCACCTCTGACTAAGCCTCCCTATACAAATTCCTTGTTCATATGGGGAGACTTCTGCCGGGGACGGAAGGGGGGGAAATAGACCCCATAGTGTATCTGGATTTTCAGAAAGCCTTTGACAAGGTTCCTCATGAGAGACTCTTGGCAAAATGAAAAAGTCATGGGATAGGAGGCAGTGTATGATTGTAGATCAGGAACTGGTTAAAAAATAGAAAGCAAAGAGTAGGGCTAAATGGCCATTTTTCTCAATGGAGAAAGGTAAATAATGGAGTACCACAGGAATCTATGCTGGACCCATTGCTTTTTAAAATATTCATAAATGATCTGGAAATGGGAATAACGATTGAGGTGATAAAATTAATTTGCAGATGACACAAAATTTTCAAAATTGTTAAAACACAAGAGGATTCTGAAAAATTGCAAGAAGACCTTGATAAATTAGAACACTGGACGTCCAAATGGTAGATGAAATTTAAAGTGGAGAAGTGCACATTTTTGCACCTAGAAAAGAACAATCTAAACTACAGTTATATGATGTAAGGTTCCACATTAGGAACCACCACCCAGGAAAATAATTTAGGTGCCATCATGGATAATAGGTTGAAACCCTTTGCCCAGTGTGCAGCAGCAGCCAAGAAAGCAAATAGAATGCTAGGAATCATAAGGAAAGGAATGGATAATAAAACCAAGGATATTATAATGCCCCTGTATCGTTTCATGGTGTGACTGCACCTTGTGCAATTCTGGTCACCATATCTTAAAGAGGATATAGCAGAATTAGAAAAAGTACAGTGAAGAGCCACCAAAATGGTAAAAGGGATGGACCGATAACCCTATGAAGAAAGGCTTAAACGTTTAGAGCTCTTCAACTTGGAAAAGAGATGGCTGAGAGGAGATATAATAGAGGTATATACGAGATGAAAGGAGTAGAGTGGTTGTTTACTCCATCAAAAAGTAGAAAGAGTAGGGGACATGCAATGAAGCTACAATGAAACCCATTTAAGACTAGCAAGAGAGTATGTAGTAAAAGCTGTTAGTATAGCTGGGTTTAAAAAAGGTTTGGAGAAGTTCCTGGAGGAAAGGACCATAAACCATTATTAAAGAGAACTAGGAAAATCCACTGCTTACCCTGGGACAAGCATTGTGGAACCTGTGTACCACCCCGTACCACCACCCCCCACCCACCCATGTCCACTAGGGTCTAAAATAATACATCATGCAATTGCTAAATTCTGGGTACATCACTCGGGTTCCTTCCTTATATGCTTTATTATACGTACAACCTTTAAACATTGTAACAATGTGCACCAGCCCCGAATTTCTTCAGGGCTTTCCATTTCAGAATGTTATGGGGAGCTTGACCTGTGCCTTTGCGAGGCATTTGCTCGTATCTGCTATACAAACAAACCTGGTTCCACCATGTTTGAAAGTGGAAGTCCGTAGTATGTTTCCAATTACGAACCAGCAAGCAAATAGCCACCCCCAACATAAAGTCTAATAGGAATCTGTAATCCTTGTTCAACCCAGGAATGCCCATAGCCGAATGAAAAGCTAATATCCCCCATGCAAGGTGGTGTTAAGGTCCAAAATTACTTGTATTCGGGTTCATACCTGTGTCCAGAAGACCTGCACACTAGGACAATCAAAGACTATGGGGTATGTTTACTAAACTCGGTAACGTTACATACCGCGCGTTATGTAACGTTAACGATTGTTAGGTAACGTTTATTTATTTATTTAAATCGCTTATATACAGCGCTCTTCAACATCAGTGCGGTTTACAAAGAACATGAGGTATTTTACGGTGGGGGTTAACACCGTATTACATATAACAGGTAGCTCAACTTGGGTAATAGTATTAACTATTTACATTTGTAATTACAGTATTACTATTTACATTCGTAATAACAGAATGATATTCACACTTATATACAAATACGTGAGGAGGGGATGCGTGAGGTCGGGCTATGTTGTGAGTGGTGGGGTTGGTGTACATTCCTTCGGGTAGCATTTGAGGAAGAGATAGTGTTTCAATTCTCTCCTGAATTTAGTTAGATCCGGGATTGCTCGGATATCGGGTGGAAGAGCGTTCCAGCATCTGGGAGCACAGAGACTGAAAGCCCTGTTTATGGTTGTCTGAGCACTGTGGGTCATTGCTCTGGGGATTACCAAAGTGTTTATAGCACTTTAGTGTTATAGTTTTAACGTTAACGTGCGGTAAGTAACGTTAATGTGCGTTAACGTTACTTAACGATCGTTAACGTCCCCGGCCGCGGTAAACACTGCAGAAGGTGGAAAGAGGGCGGAGAGAAGGGGTCAATGGGCAGAGAGTGGGTGGGGAGAGGCTCCTTTCACACTAACGCGCTGAACTGAAGGGCTGAATCCTACCGCGAATGAAAACCTGCCGTTAGATACACATTTGCAGGAGAGAGAAACCATTTAAGTGTCAGCAATGTACAGCCTAGGTAGGGAGCCCAAGAAATGTGATAGCAGTGCTCCATTTTCAGCAACATCATAGTGCCAAAGTATGAATGGCCACTATGGCGATGGTGCAAATGGAGCATAGGGGACCGCAGGCGGGATATGTAGCATGGACAGCTGGGGCACAGGGTGGACCAGGCAGGCGCCTAGGTGGCACATAGGAACATAGAAACCGGAAATCAGCAAGACAGCAGCTGACCAAGGCCAAACACAAGCCACCTATATCTACCTGGTTCACCCTAGCCAATAGTTGCTAAGGCACTGACCTGACATCCCCCCAGGCATCCCACCCCCATGTGGAAGGGACATAATATTGGTAGGCAGTGATGGGGGGGATGTAAGGATGTCCATGTTTGCCTCCCCCACCCCGGGATCCGCTCCGTAGGCGAGCGCCTACCTACAAAGTGGATGGCCTGGGACTGCGCACTACCAGCACCGACAGCAAATGGCCATGTCAGCTTGGCAGGGGGCTGTGTGCTCGTGCTGGAGGGGGCAGTGTCACCTCCCTGCAGTGGACCTAGGCCTTGCCCTGTACCAGTACGTGGCATGCAGTGCAACATACCAGGGACTATTGTGCATCTGTGGCAACAGTGTGATGCAATACACCCAGCCAGTGTGTCCAGAAGCAGAGGGTCACAGGTTCAAGCCCCAGCTGTGGTTCCTGCAGAGCATGTCCCTACAATGCAGATACAACAGCAACATGTGCAAAGCCCAAAGCAGCAGCGAACAGGGGTACAAACACCCACCCACACAGGCTCCACAATCCAAAGATGCATGGAGAGTCAGGCTGTTGGCCCCAGGATTGAGCTGAAGTTATCACCATAGCACTACTACTACCCCCAGCACAGTTTAGCAATGTCGGCACTGTGATCAGGACCAGTGGGGCGGGCAGGGTTGCCAACCACCCCTATCTTTGTACAATGTTGCAATAGGAGTGAGCATGTGTGTATGTCTATCCATTGTTCTGTGGCTGCCCACCCTTCACTGGCCCAAAATGTCCCACTGTTACCAACGTTAGCCTGAATAGGTGCATAATGGCTTTCCCCCAAACACAGGGCATACCACAAGGCTCAGCACTATCCTCGCTTCTTTTCAACATGTACATGAAACCAATCTGTGATATATTCAAAAAGCATAAAATCCACTACCACATTTACGCTGATGATATTATGCTGTACACTCAACTCGATGCAAGCAACCCAAACTACTCACAGCTAGAAGAATGCATAAAAGAGATGCAAACATGGATCCAACGAAACAACATGGCCATAAACCATAAAAAAACCGAAGTCATGTTCATCTCAAGAAAACCAGAGTTCAACCCACCAGCTACAATCTCCCTATGCGAAAATACCTATCAAACAAAGAACGAAATAAAGTACCTCGGAGTAACACTCAATAGTGAACTAAAGATGGTAAAACACCTCCGCTTAGTAAACAGGGCCATTTTTCACAAACTTAGGGTTATACAGCCTCTAAGGAACATCATTGAAGCCACCGATTTTAGGACAGTAGCCCAAGCCCTCATCATACCCCATTTTGATTACAGTAACGCAATTCTACAGGGCCTTCCAAAGAAAACCCTAAGCATCCTCCAGATGGCACAAAACGTTGCGGCCAGAATCATCACGAAAACAGGCGTTGCTGAACACATCACTCCAGTTCTAGTCGAACTACACTGGCTCCCCATTGTAGCCCGCATAAAATACAAAACCCTAGTAACCACATTTAAACACATCCACAACCTGGCACCAACCTTCCTCGCTAACCTAATCAACTTGCAACCCGCTAACAGAAACAGGCGAACCACCAACATAAACAACCTACATGTACCAATAAATATAAGATCAGTTAAAACAGCCACAAGCAACAGGGCATTCTCCTATACTGCCCCCACACTCTGGAACCAACTCCCTCCTGAGCTGCGCTCAATCGATGACCTGACGGGCTTCAGAAAACAACTAAAGACGTACTTATTTCAACAGGCCTACAACATCTCCTGAACAGTAAGGCATCTCAACCAATACCAAAAAGCCAAAATGTAGTCAAGTGTAAAGTATACTTAGGTACCAAAATGTAATCAAGTGTAAATTGTATATATGTAAATCTCCCTCACCCCCGCTCCCAACTGTGTGTTGTGCATATCCCATGAATCTTGTTGCACATATTGTGAAAATGCTTGCCTTTGTTCTGTCAACCTTAGTTTATAATCTTGTAAATCACGCTGTAATACTTGAAATTTTGTCATTGATCCGACATTTCCCCCTTTCGCATAATCAAACCGCTCCTGATCGCTGGAAGTAGCGGTATACAAATATACGCTAAATAAATAAAATAAATAAATAAATAAATAATGAGGAGCAAGGTATTTGGGGTATGGCCCGGACAGGGCAGATTGGCCAGGATGCGTCTTCACAGGGTGTGGGGCAATGGCTGGGACACTGTAGTGCCTGACCACCACCTGCATGGACAGGGTGGCCACAGCATGGAATGCTGGGAGGGCACTCACTCTGACCGAGCAGTGACCATGGCAAGTCTAGGTTCCCACATAGCTTTGTGTTCCCCAGTGCTCGGGTCCCAATCACTGAAATGCCTGCTTACTATACATAGTTTCTCTGTGAGCATGCACTATGGACTGGCTGCAGTTAGACTGTGCATGTTCAGAACACCTATAAGGAACAGTCTGACTGTGCTTTCTTCTGATGACTGGCAGACAGTGGTGGGAAGCAGTTGGGGGTTTTCAGACCTAACCCCAGCATTGCTGCTGGTCTGTCACTGCCCCAGTCATAGGTGTGGCTCTGGCACACCAACCCTGGAGGCTGTCTCATACAAACAGGATGGAGGTTGCTTCCCCGGGGCGGGGGCACCTGTTCTTTACCTACAAAAAGGGTGATGTGGGCCCTTTGGGGTATGTAGTGTATACCACTGTGACCTATAAAGGCACTGCTACACCCACCTCATGCAATTCTAGGAACCCCTCTGCCCATGTCAGCCAGACCGTAACACGGGGTACACACCAATCTGGCTGGTGTCTGGTCCCACAGGGTCACATGTGACTGCAGGATACAGATGGACATCAAATTACCTTCAGCTGCACTGCAAGGAACACCTGTCACACACTGGTAGTGATGGGGATGTACAGCAAGATCTATCTCTAGCACCACATGTAGTGCGGACCTAGTGCTGGGCACCCATCCTATCCCTCAGGGTGAACACAGAACCTGCACAATGGCATGGTCTGTAGCTACTCTGTGCCAATATCACGCACTGTCAGTTTGTCTTTCCAAGCTGAGGTACCGGAGAGGTGCAGACCCCATTTGATTATCAGCTGTAGACTGCTATTCAGCATGTGCATTGCATCATGGGTACTGGTGGGGTTACTCTATACTGGCACTCAGAGCAGACAGTTTGTGTGGTGACCTGCGGTCCTTCTGTACCCAGACATTGCTGTGACATACACCATGGAGGTATAGCCTACTGGTTAATACAATGCCATTCTTGGCAGTGTTCATGAGTTCAGTTCCTTATTGTTCCCTCCTCTCATGCCTGTCCTACTCAAATAGTGTGCATGCCTACCGAGGTCATATTTTTGCAGATCTGTGCTTCCAGCCCATAATACCCTCGCTACAATTGCCAACATTCCCTCGGTCGGTCTATCTGAGTCTGTCAGCTGTGTAGAGTCCTGTCTGCCAGTGCAGGCTACCACCCCATGTCATGCACTGCTACCCTTTCCTGCATTGCGCCTCTTCATACTTGCCTTGCCTGTGCCTGATCTGCATTGTACCACCACTCCTCTGTCCACCCATCATTGTAACTATCCTGCCACCTCCGCCTCCACTGGGGGACATGTATTCCCATCGTCTGCCACTAACTGTTTTTCCAGTTCTTTACATTGTCAACACCCTGTGCTGTGGTACAACTGCCCCACCATGTTTGTCATCAGTACTGGCAGGCAGATGGGATGCCCGCAGATATGGCAGGTCCAGTGGCTCCCACTTCTCCCTCCTTCACTCACCTGTTCATTGCCTTTTCTGAGTGCTCTATCTAGTGTCAGGGCTACATCTGTCTCTTTTCCGCACAGGTAATGCAAGTCATCCTGAGGCACCTTGCAGTCCCTAGGGCGCACTAACCTAGGACACCATAATCTTGTTAGGCCACCTTAACCTATGGTTCTATAGCCCAGGGTGCCTTCTGCGGTGCCTTGTCCAAGGGTGCCTAATATGGTGCTTAGCCTAGGAGGCCCTATAGGGCGCCTTATGAGGTACCTTACAGGGCACCTTACTAGGCACCTTATAAGGCACCTTACATGGCACCTTACTGGGCACCTTACAAGGCACCTTACAAGGAGCCTTATAAGGAGCCTTGTAAGGTGCCTTACAAGGTGCCTTGCAAGGCGCCTTGTAACGCTCGTTAGTCTAAGGTGCCTTGTAATGTGCGTTAGCTTCTACAGCTTGCTGTAACGATGCAACGCCCACGCCTTTATATGGGCATCTCTACCTTTACCACAGAGCCTAACGCGAATGACATTACCGCAGTTTAGTAAAAATACCCCTATGTGTTTAAGAGTGCCTATCTGCTTTTGGCACGTCCAGCACTGCGCAGATGTTGATCTATCCCATTTATTTATTTTCACTGGTGTTAGGTAAGCCCTGTGTGCAAAAAAAAATAAAGTCTGAGTAATGGAGGCGGATTTGGATGTTCTTACTTGTCTAGCCCAAAATTTCGTCCAGCTTTGCTGTGATAGGTAAACTCCTGTATCTTGTTCCCATACCCGTTGCAACCCAATTAACTGTGAATGCGACAATTGTTTTAATTCTTTATAAAAGAAGGATGCTGTACCTGCAGCTAACTGTGCTTGCAGCATTTTAATGTTTACCCCCCATTCTTCCTGCAAAGAGTTAAATTCCCCTACTGCTTTCTCTACGCAGTGCTTTAATTGTAACCATTGAAAGTACAGAGAGCCAGGGAGATGAAAGTCCTGCTGCATTCTGTCAAAGTTTTTCCACTTATTCTCTTCAAATAACTGCCCAAGAATCCAGATACCTCTATCATACCATTGCTTCCACGCAAATGTTTTTTGCTGGATCTTAAAAAGTGGGTTATACCACAAGGGGAGACACGTAGAGTTTTTTCCATTTGAACTCATCGTACTAGCTAGGGTCTGGAAAGCTCTTTGTGTGTCTAAGACCATTCTTGGTCTCTCCGAGTTCTTCCTAAAAACCATTCCTGGAAGAAGATTCATAGGGAAGGGGGCCGCAATCCTTTCCTCTAAGGTCAACAGACTGGACTTTGATCAGATATCTGATCCATCCATCTTGCTCCTTGTTTCAACAGCCCTAGAGCAGAGGCCAACATGGAAAGTCAGGCTGTTGGGCCCTGCGCGGAGCTGCATCTCCCAATACTGACACCTGCATACCTTAGCAATGCCGTCCTAAACTTGGGAACACGTTGCTATGATTAATGTCAGATAACAAATCCTAAGTTAACCCTGGGAGTACCGATGGGGTCAAAAGTGACCCCATTGCAAGTTTCACAACGCGTATCTCAGAACCTAGTTGTTCAAGAATGCAATCTTTTTATGACTTTTCACATGTCAATGTTCTCTTTATATTGCACCATGAGAGGAATAATTTTCATCCGCTAAGTGATGCTAGTGATGAATTGCAGCACAGAGTACCAGTGGGGGTCATTTTTGACCCCAGTTGCTTACGTTCGGTTTGGATCGTGATACAATTTGCAGTTTTGTGAATTTTTTGATCTGACAAAGGTATTTATCATTAATTACACAGGTACACTACCAAAAAACTGCCTCCAGTTTTGCAACTGATTCCTATAGATTTTGGGGTGCTGAATCCAGGAAAAATAGCCAAAATGTTCCATCACGTCACGTTTTCTTGCAAAATTAGATTTCTTACCCATATAAGGAATGTTCACATAATTTCTTTTTAGCCGACTGCAGTTTATTTTCTTGGCCCAAAATAGAGGTTGTAATGGTTAACTAACTAGAAACACTCCCTCATGATATTTTAGAGTGTTTTGTATTCATTTTATACATTAACAGGACAATTGGGAGGCGGGGGGCTAAATCCAGTACTCGCGCTGGCGCATGTTCTTTCCTGTTCGCCTCGCCACGTTCGCTCGCTCAAACACGGTGGTTGCGAAATGAACGTTCCTGTCAAATTTCAGTTTCTTGCAAGTTCATTATTACCTTTTGTTTGCTCAGTCGTAATCCAGCTTTATTCCGAAGTGGTTCACTACAGTTGTAGTTTGCAGTGCTGTGTATTTGTGATGGCTCACAGAGCCAGAGGTTGCGTCAACTCTCCGGACAGTTTTTGTTTTATTTGTGGGGAATATACCGTGAAAAAGCGGCAGAGGAACATTTCTGCATTTATTAAAAAAGTATATTTCGCCTATTTCGGTTTGAAGTTAGGCGATCAAGACAAACCGTGGGCTCCTCACAAAGTGTGCAAGACATGTGAGGAAGATCTACGCTTATGGATGAAAGGTAAAAAACAAGCATTTTGTTTCGGAATACCTATGATGTGGCGTGAACAAAGAGACCACAGCAGTGACTGCTATTTTTGCTCTTGCATTGTGAAGGGATACAACTTAAAAAATAAGAACGTAATAAGTTACCCCAACCTTCCCTCAGCAATTAGGCCTATGCCTCATAGCAACGAAGTACCTGTGCCTGAACCACCAAAATCTTTGGATCATATTTGTGTGGACGGTTCTGATCATGATGAGACTCATCAGATGGCTTTTCCCGATGAGTCCAGTACTTCCGAGTTTGAAACTGAACCAGATCCGAAACCTGAACTTTTCTCTCAAGCTGAATTGAATGATTTAGTCCGGGATTTAGGACTCCCAAAAGATGCTGCCCAACTGCTAGGTTCTCGGCTTAAACAGAAAAATCTATTGTCACCAGGAACAACTTTTTATTGGTACCGCAACCGCGAGACACAATTTTTGAAGTATTTCAGCAAAGAGGAAGATTTGGTATTTTGCAACGATATATACGGAGTGATGGAAAAGTTTAAACTCAAGTATGATCCTGCTGAATGGCGGCTGTTCATTGATTCGTCAAAAGACAGCATAAAAGGTGTTCTTCTTCATAATGGCAACACATTCGCTTCAGTTCCTATTGCTCACTCTGTTATTCTCCAAGAAAAATACGAGAATTTGGCCCTGATTCTTCAGAAGATTCGTTATGATGAGCATAAGTGGATGATTTGTGGAGACTTTAAAATTCTATCCATGCTATTAGGGCAGCAATCAGGTTTCACCAAATATCCCTGCTTCCTTTGCTTGTGGGATAGTCGGGCCCGCGACCTACACTGGGGGAAAAAAGACTGGCCAATTCGGGAGTATTTGAGACCCGGTGAGAAAAATGTTCTTCATGAGAGCTTGGTACCTCGTGATAAAATTCTATTACCACCTCTCCACATTAAGTTGGGTCTCATTAAGCAATTCATCAAGTCCCTTCCAAAAGATGGTGAGTGCTTTCGGTACCTTTGCTCAAAGTTCCCCCGACTTTCTGAAGCAAAGCTAAAGGAAGGAGTGTTTGTTGGCCCTGATATAAGGAAACTCATTTCAGATGGAGCATTCACTGAAACGATGTCTGAGAAGGAAAAAGAAGCCTGGGATTCCTTCAAGGATGTTGTTCTCAAATTCTTGGGGAACAGGCGGGATGAGAACTATAAGGATATTGTTGCCAGGATGCTCAATGCCTTCAAAGAACATGGCTGTAACATGAGCCTGAAAGTCCATTTCTTGCACTCCCATGTGAACTACTTTCCCGAAAACTTGGGGGCGTACAGTGAAGAACAAGGTGAAAGGTTTCACCAGGACATCAAGGACGCAGAGAGAAGGTACCAAGGAAGATGGAACACCACTATGATGGCTGATTTCTGCTGGTTGCTGCTGCGGGAAACCCCAGATGAAAAATACGCCAAGCAGCGCACCAAGAGAAGCATTCGGGGGAAGAAGAAACGGGCCCACCAGGAGATTGATTGACCCAAGAATGACTTTAAAATCTAAACTGTGTTGACAAATATCGTGTTTTTACTAAACTTTGAAATAAAAATTTGCTAGTTATTACCACAGTGTCGGATCTCATTTATTAGAATTTTATTTTCACACCATCGGGTGTTTGTCTTCATGTATTGCAATGGTGCGGTTTGCGTTTTCTATTCTTACATACATACCTGTACAACATTTTTTGCACATTTCTTTGCTTTGCTTTGTGTCTAACCTCGCTCTTATATGCTCAATGTTTGTGCACATGTATGTGGCTGTTTTAAGTGCAGACAATTTTGCTACCATCACAGTGTGTTTTGTTGACATTACTCTATTCTTATGTGCTGCCTTGTTACAATTTTCTTTATTCTTATTTGAATAACTACTAAACAATTAGTATAAAGAATTCATCCAAGAAACCTTTATCTCGATCGCACTCAATCTGAAACGTTCACCTCAAACTGCTAACCCAATGTAGCAAAAAATCTGTACGTGATGGAGCAAATTGGTTACCAGATTTGGATTCAGCGCACCAAAAAACGTAAAAATCAATCGAAACATTAGAGGCAGTTTAAAAAAAATTTTTTTTAGTGTACCTGTGTTATGTATCATTTATTTTTTGTACTCTTATTTTATGAAAATTACACATTTTCTTTAATTGATATCATACGTTCTCTCATTATTTCCGATGAAATCTAAAGGCTTTCAGCTCGTTCATCATGATTATTGTACACCTATAGTAAAACTGCTTTGCATTTTATTCAACTTTATCTTTGTTTATTTATTTTAGGTTATTGTTTATGATGTCAAAACGAAAGTATTCAGCTGCCCAAGTAAGAGAAATATTGCAATGAGATGCTGACAGTGATGGCTTTGAGTCGTCTGATGATGCAGCATATTCAGCAAGTGAAGAAGCATATCAGCCAAGTTCGAGCGATAAATCTGATGATGACAGTCATGATTCAGATGGCGACAGCAGTTGATCGCCAAGTGAATGTGAGACTGATGCTGAGCCGGTAACATCGCCTGCAGCAAAGAGTCAAGTTACAGGTCGAGGCTGTGCTGGACGGGGAAGAAGGCAGGAGTCGTCGGTATCAGTATCATCTGTGAGGAATCTTAGTTGTGGTCATAGAGAAGCTAAGAGGTCATCAACTATAAGCATAAATGTTGCCATTGAAGCCTATGTATCTAAGGATGCCACATCATGGAACAGGAAACCTATAAAGCAAGCTGCTGGAAGATACACCAGAGCTTATGTCATGCCCGTATAACAAGGTCCTACAAGGTATGCTGTACGAAATGTTGATGGCCCTCTCACAGCATTCCACTTGTTCATGAGGAAGAACTTATTGAATGAAATTATGATGTGGATGAGCAAACAAGGAAGACACATTTATGACGACACCTGGAAAGATTTGACAGATGGAGAATTTCTTTTCTTGGACTTCTGATCCTCTTAGGCGTGTACATGTCACAAAATGAATCCATAGTTCAGTTGTGGAACCTTGAAGATGGTCGTTCTGTTTTCGACAAAAATATGGCCCATAACCGTTTTCAGCAAATTTCTTGTGCTCTCAGATTTGATGTTGCAACCAACAGACGTGAACAATGAGGCGTGGATAAGCTTGCTCCAATCAGACATGTTTTTGATACCTGGGAAGCAACTCTAAGGGGTATGGTAATTAAACTGCGGTAACGGTAAATAACGCGCGTAATGTAATGTTAACGATCGTTAGCGCATCATAACGTGTGTTATGACATGCTAACGATTGTTAACATTACATAACGCGTGTTATGATGCGTTAACGATCGTAAAGCTCCGTGGCGCGGTAAAACACCGCAGAAGGTGGAGAGAGGGTGGAGAGAAGGGGTCAGTGGGTGGAGAGTGGGTGGGGAGAGGCTCCCTTCACACTAACGCGCTGATCTGAAGAGCTAAATCCCAACGCGAATGAAAACCTGCCGTTAAATGCACATTACAGGGGAGAGAAACCATTTCAGTGTCAGCAATGTACAGCCTAGGCAGAGAAACCTAAAACAAGTGATAAGTGTGATACATGTGCACAGAACAAAAGGGCACATAAACACTGAAAATGACCTCAACAAACTGGAAAAAAACCATAACCAAGCTGGCCAATAGTGGTATTAATGAGAAACATCAACCCCCCCCCCAAGAAAGCTCCATAGAAAAGATATAAATCGTGGAAGGGTCTACACTCCGTCCCCATACAAGGTGAATGAGCCCACAATGAAATAGCGCTGCTCAGGGTTTTCCACTCCATCGGACAGGGTTCCTATGGTGTGCACATGTCCCGCAACATCAGGCCGGGCATGTCGGAATGACAACTGGACAGATGCCGGAAAAGGGAATACAGAGGGCCGCAGGCGGCACATGCTGTGGTGCAGCTGGGCCACAGTGCGGACTAGGGTGATGCCTAGCTGGCCCATATGAATGCTGAAACAGCAGAGCAGCCAGACAGCAACTGCTGAAGGCCCAACATGGGCACGCCTGTGTTTCCCACGGTGTCACAGGGGATAGTACCCAACAGCTACCCCCAAGGGCACAGAACATTGGCAGGCGGGGCTGGGGGGGGAAGCATGGACGTCTATGCAGGCACCCCTACCCCAGAACCCACACCATAGGCAGCCGCCTACCTGCACACTGGATGGCCTGAGACTGCGCACCACCAGCACCACCAGCAGAAGGGCATGTCAGCATGGTGGCTGAGGGATACTGGTGGTGAAGGGGGCAGTGGCAGCTGCCCAGAGCAGACCGTGGCCTAGCCCTGTGTAGGTGGGTGCCGTGTACTGCAACAGACGGGTCCTGTCTGACGAACAGTCACCAAGGAATGTACTGACTCTGTGACAACAAGGTGGTGCAGTGCACAAAACCAGTGTATTCAGAAGCAGAGGGTCACAGGTTCAAGTCCCAGCTGTGGTTCCTACCAACCCAGTCCCCATATTTTACCCACTACTACAACGTGCTAATACAGACAGCACCTTTATTGCAGATGACGAAAACATGCCCAAGACACCTACATTTTACCCTACAGAGCACAGACACCATAAACATGCACATTACCTAGAGCAGAGTCTCCCAAATGCAGTCCTGGAGGGCCAAACACCATTCCGGTTCCATGCTGCCTCTGATAAAGATGCCTGTGCTGCATTTCTATGCACCACCCCCATGGTATGCAGATGTTTCTCATGCATATTCATGAGGGACCAAACAAAAACAAAAACCTGGGTGACCAAAAAGCCCGTATTTCCAAGAATAAAGTCAAAGCCAAGAATTAATTTTTTTTTGTTGGAGGGGCCAGCCAAGCAGAAGGAAGCACACCTTGTGCTGTTGTGGCCCATCCTTTTTATTATATAAGACGTAAATCTTAATCTTTCATAAAAAAGGCAAAAGATGCATAACTTAGCTGAATCCGTAGCAAAAGGCTGTAAGTTGAAAAAGCGGGAAGACGACGTGACACGTTTCGGGGAAAACACATCCAATCCCCTGCTTCAGGTCAAAACCGCCATGAATAATAACATCAGCCCTGTTGAACCCGGAAGGGTAGGAAAACGGCCTTTAAATAGAGCCGATTACGATCAGTTCCGCCAAAATGCCACATATCAATCACATCAGCTGTCGCCAAAAGACCAATCAGAGGTTAAATCTGGGGAGGGATCATGTCATCAAGCTCCACCCCCTCAACCAAAGATTGACAATAATGTGAATGATTCATAGATTAGTAAACTGTGTGCCAATCAATCTGCAAATTCAGCCCCTTCGGGCTCACAGAATCCAAACGAAAAATCCACTTCTGCTCAAAATTCTGGAGTGTCTGTAAACGATCTCCCCCTCGTGGGTGAATAGGTATAAAATCCAAGACTCGCCAGTGGAGATCATGAAAACTGTGAGACAATTGTAGACAGTGCTCTATCATGGGGGCTGTAAGGGTTTTAGTTCTCAATCTTGAAGCATGTTCCGCCAGGCGTGTTTTAAAGGTACGTGAAGTGCGGCCAATGTAATAAAGAGAGCAAGGACACACAATCAAGTACACAACAAAACTAGTTGTGCAATCCGTCCGCCAACGAGAGCGGTGGACCAAAGATGTATGACCATCTGTCCACTTTTTCAACTTACCGCCTTTTGCTACGGATTCAGCTAAGTTATGCATCTTTTGCCTTTTTTATGAAAGATTAAGATTTACTTCTTATTTAATAAAAAGGACGGGCCACAATGGCACAAGGTGTGCTTCCTTCTGCTTGGCTGGCCCCTCCAACAAAAAAAATTAATTCTTGGCTTTGACTTTATTCTTGGAAATACGGGCTTTTTGGTCACCCAGGTTTTTGTTTTTGTTTGGACACTTTGTTTAACTTGTTGGTTGGTATTTTGATATTTATTCATGAGGGACAGCATGAAAACCGAACAGTGTTTGGCACCGCAGGACTGGAGTTGGGAACCTCTGCCGTAAAGCAGCAGCCAACAGGGGCAGACACACCCGCACCCACAGGCCCCATTATCCAAAGCCTCCTGGAGAGGCAGGACTTTGGGCTCTGCGTGCAACTCCCAATACTAGCACTTGCATACCTTAGTAATGCCACCCTAAACCTGGGAATATGGTACACACCTATCAAAAGGTTGCTATGATTACTGGCAGATAGCAATTCCTAGGTTAAGTAAAATTTTCTGAGTGAGCTGCATCATAGCAACCTTTCTGATGTCTGTGGAGTATGCTACAGGTCTTGTGTCTGACAGTGTTTATCAACCTGGGGAGTGACTCCTACAGTATTGCATACCATAGCCATGCCTGCACTGTGCCCAGGACTGGTGTGGTGGCATGGACTGCCCAACACCTCTATAGTTGCACAATGCTGGCATAGGTGTGGGGAGTGTGTGTCTGTCTATCCAGTGTGTGGTGGCTGCCAACACCCTCCACAGCCCACACTGCTAGCACTGTTGCCAGTATTGGCCTGCCAATGTGCATAATGAGGAGCAAGGTACTGTGGGAATAGCCTGGATAGGGTGGCCTGGCCTGGCCGCATCTGCACAGGGCATAGGGCAATGGCTCGGACATTGTAGTGCCCGGTACCACCTGCATGGACAGGGTGGCCATAGCATGTCCTGCTGGGAGGTCACTCTCACCCTGACTGAGCAGTGACCATGGCATGGCTAGGTTCCCACATAGTGCTATATAGCATTTTTTTCATGTGATATATATGGGTTTTCTTTTGGGGCCCAATCACTGACTTATCTGCTTGGTGTGTATGCTGACATCCCTGTTCTGGGTACATGCATCTTCTCCAGGACCATGGACTAGCTGGTGGACTGTCTGCAGCTAGTATGTGTCTTGCTAGAACACCTTGCAGGGTGCAGCGGCTGTAGGCTTGCTGCTGGAGAATGTCAGATAATGGTGGGGGTCAGCTGAGCATTTCCAGGCCTGCCGTCAGTCTGCTATTGCGTTATGGATGTGTACTGCTCTGTCTGTTCCCCAGCAGGACTGGGGTGGATGGTCCCCTCTATTGCTACCATTGCAGGGAGGTAGACTGTGGATCTATTGGTGGGTGATCCTGTTTCCCACCCTGAGCCCCAGAGGGTGGGTTGTGTGGTGGTACATAATCTGCCTATGGGTCCATACACCTCCCCTCTCCTTCACCTACACCTACAGCAGGTAACCATGGCACCAACACAGGATATGCACTATTCTGGGTGCATCATTGCCATAAGGACTAGACATGACCGAGACATACAGCAGGACACAGATGTATCCTAGGTGTGTCTAACAGAACCACCTATCACACACTGATGGGGACCTGCAGCATGGCATATTTTAGCCATGAAAGGTGCTGTGGACCTGGTGCTGGACGCCTCACCTCAACGTCAGGGTGGGCACAGTACCCACACAATGTGACTGTCTGTTGCTACTCTGTGGCAGTGCCACACATGGTCTGTTGCCCCTACCAGGCCAAGGTGCTGTGGGGGTGCATACCCAATCTTGTGCCCATCTCTCGTCTGCTGATTTGCATGTGCAGTGCATCATGGGTACAGGTGGGTTAACCCTATCCTGGTAACCACAGCAGACAGTTTGTGTGGTGCCGTGCAGTTCTTCTGCAGCCAGCCAGGGCTTTGTTCACAGCCTTATAAGGTGTCCTATAGGGGACATTATAGGGTGCCTTGGCGGACAGTACACTTTATAATGTGCCCTATGGAGTGCGTTATGGGGTGCCTTATGCGGCACCTTAGGTTATGCCACCGTGAGGGTGTGTTTTCTGGCAGCACTAATTAAAATACACGTCATATGCCTCAACAATCATTACTTAAATGTAAAGGGTGCTGCCTCAGCCAACCTTATACATTAGGCCCACTGGGGAATTGAATCCATGACCCCTGTACCATCAGTCAGTGCTGTAACCATTGTGCTACAGCTCTGTTGCTGTGCTTGTATGCCTGCGCACCTTCTTAAGATTAACGCGCAGTAACGTGCCCTGTAGCGCTCATTCATTTATGGTGCCTTGTAACGCGCATTCTCGGTAACGATGTACCGCCCATGTCCTTATTTGGGATTTCTGTCTCTACCGCGGCTCCTAATGCGAATCGCACTAACGCAGTTTAGTAAACATACCCCTAAGTGACGCCTTTGTTCCTGGTGAAAATGTTACCGTGGATGAGCAACTGCTTACATTTCATGGCTGTGTTCCGTTCAGACAATATATTCCCAGCAAACCTGGGAAATATGGCATAAAGCTAAGGATGTTGTGTGACAGTGCAATGTCATATGTTCTGCATCTTCAAGTATATACAGGAAGGGAACTCGGACAAAACAGGGAACAGAATCAGGATGAAAAGGTTGTGCTGCAACTCACTGAAGAATTGATGCGATCTGGCAGAAATGTTACTTTTGACAATTTCTTCTGCAGTTTATCCCTGTCACGGAAATTGCTAGAACAACAAATGACACTTTTGGGGACTATTCAAAAGAACAGAAAAGAATTACCTCCAGAATTTGTAACAGCAAAGGGCCAAGAGGTTTTCACTTCACTGTTTGCCTTTCGCGATGACGCCACTCTGGTTTCCTATTGCCCGAAGAAAGGAAAAGTGGTTGTTCTTCTGAGCAGCTTGCATGATCAAGAAGTAGTAGATAACACACATCCAGACAAAAAACCACACATGATCTTGGACTATAATTCTAGTAAAGGTGGAGTAGATACGGCAGATCAAATGTTGCGCACGTATACCACAAAACGAATGACAAGACGCTGGCCAGTGACAATCTTCTACAACATGTTGGACATCGGTGCTTTGAACGACTTCATTGTTTGGATGTCACTAAATCCAGAATGGCAGTCCAAGTCAAAGCACAGATGTCGTCTATTCCTCTTGGAATTAGAAAAGCAGCTGCTTCAGAGTAATTGCAGCGAGACTTCTTCCAGCATTAACGAAGCCACTGATGCTGTTTGCAATGTCGGGATCGCAAAGAAAAGGGCAAGGTGTCACTGCAGTTCCAGAGAAAAAGACAAGAAAAGCAACATAGTTTGCACCTCCTGCAAGCGCAATGTTTGCAAGGAACATTCAGAAATTGTCTGTGTCTCATGCAAATGACTGTAGTACTTTACTGTGTTCATCAAGTGCACGCGAAAATTGCTTTCATGGCAACTTTTCTTCACGTAATTTTATGATAAAGCATTAAATTTCAAAACATTTAACCTTCATATAATAAATAATTAATTCGGAATAATATTTTGTCTGTTTAGTTTAAATTTTTCATGGTTAACAATTAAAATTCGTCGTGGAGTCATTTATGACCCCAACGGTATTCAGTGTGTGCAAAAAATCTTGGTAATTCCAGGGTTAAACACAATTTGTTGATAGAGATTCATCATAGCAACCTTTCTGATATCTGTGGAGTGTGTTTCAGTTATTGATTCTGACAGTGTTTACCACCCCGGGGAGTGACCCCAACACCATAGCAATGCCTGCACTGTGCCCAGGACTGGTGTGGCGGCCAGGGCTGCCACAAACCTCTATATTTGCACAATGATGGCATAGGTGTGGGAGTGTGTGTCTGTCTATCCAGTGTGTTGTGGCTGCCTACACCTTACTGAGCCCACACTGCTTGCACTGTTTCCAGTGTTAACCTGCCAATGTGCATAATGAGGAGCAAGGTACTGTGGGTATGGCCCGGACAGGGTGGCCTGGGCAGGATGCATCTGCACAGGGTATAGAGCAAAGGCTGGGACATTGTAGTGACCGATCACCACCTGCATGGACAGGGTGGCCACAGCATGTTAGGCTGGGAGGTCACTCTCACCATGACTGAGCAGTGACCACGGCATGGCTAGGTTCCCCCATAGCGCTATACAGCGTTTTCCCCAAGTGATATTTATGGGTTCTCTTTTCTGTGGCCCAATTACTGACATACCTGCTTGGTGTGTGTGTTCACATCCCATTTTTGGGTGCACACAGTTCCTCAAAGGAACATGCACTATGTACTAGCTAGCAGACTGTCTGCAGTTAGCATGTGTATGGCTGGAATGCCTTGCAGGGGACAATGGGTGGAGACTGACTGTGCCCTCTGCTGGTGAATGTCAGATAGTGGTGGGGGGCAGCTGAGCTTCTCCAGTGTTCTGCCTGTCTGCCATTGCCTTATGTGACGTGTACAGATCTGCATCGACTGCCCTGTAGGGTACCTGTTCCCCAGCAGGCCTGGGGTTGATGGTCCTCTCTACTGCCACCATTGCAGAGATGTACAAAGTGGATCTGTTGGTGGGAGATCCTGTCCGTCCCCCACCCACCCTGAGCCACAGAGGGTGGGTTTGGTGGTACTACATAATCCACATTTGGGTCCAAACACCCCCCCCTTTACCTATAACATGTGCCCATGGCACCCACGCAGGGTATGCACTATTCTGGGTGCATCATAGTCCACAAGGGCTAGATGTGACTAGAAATACAGATGGACACAGGTGTAGCTCCAAGGACTACCTATCACACACTGGCACTGATGAGGACTGACAGCATAGCCTATCTCAGCCAAGCCAGGTGCTGCGGACCTGGTGCTGGGTGCCCCACCTCACCCTCAGGGTGAGCACAGGACCCACACACTGTCACGGTCTATAGCTACTCTGTGCCAGTAACACACATGGTCTGTTCCCCCTATCAGGCCTAGGTGCTGTGGGGGTGCATACTCCATTATGTGATCAGCTGTAGATGCTGATCTGCATATGCAGTGCATCATGGGTACGGGTGGGTTTACCCTATCCTGGTAACCACAGCAGACAGTTTGTGTGGTGACCTGCAGTCTTTCTGTAGCCAGCCAGCAGTGTAGCAGTAGCTATAGAAATGTAGGCTACTGGTTACGTCAATGACTGTGGAGGCAGAGGTCATGGGTTCAATCTTGCAGTGGTGTAATCTAAAAAGGTTGTGTGAGGCATTTTCTTTTAATTTAAATCAGTGCTGCCAGCAGAAACACCCTCACAGTGCTGTAGCCTAAGGTGCCTCATAGGCACCCGAAGAGGCGCTCTATAAGGCGCCCTATAAGGTGCCCTATACAGCACCCTACAGGGCACATTATAGGGTGCCTTGGCAGACAGGGCACTTTATAATGTGACCTATGGGGCGCCTTTTGAGGCACCTTAGGTTACGGCACTGTGAGTGTGTTTTTTAATTAAAAGAAAATGCCTCAGAAAGCCTTTTTAGATTATACCACTGCAGGATTGAACCCATGACCTCTGCCTCCACAATCATTGCAGTAACCAGTGGGCTACATTGCTATAGCTTCTAGCACTGCACTGGCATGTACTTAGAGTTAACGCGCATTAACGTGCCACGGTACCCACTATCGCGCGATACATATTCTTGCTACCTTAGGACTGGAACGCCCACTCCTTATATGGCATTCTTCACATTATCGCTGCAACTAGCACCGGTAACATTAGGACAATTTAGTAAACATACCCCTATGTGAAACTTCTATTTTCTGCAAAGTCTTCATATTTTTTTATTATTGCCTGTATTTCATAGTTGTTTGAGTGTAACAAATCTAATAAATCATCCAGAACAGAGAAAGAATATGCGAGCTGTCCAAAACGGGTTAATAACTGCAGGAAATATCATTTGAATGAGAAAATGCATAACTATAAAAGCTTTGAGTCAATAATAAATAAATAACCATAGTCCAACATTTTGGTACACACATAGATGTTTATTAATCAGCATAAGAAATAAAAAAATAAAAATAAGCATTTCCTTTCAAAAAGGAGATTTATACCAACTACACAAAATGAAACAATGAAACTAAAAGAGTTGAAAAACAAATTTCCAGAAGCAAGCATGTAAAATACATTGCAATAAAATAAATTATTTTCTCTAATACATTTTAGTTTTACAACATTATTAATTGTACATGTACAAGGACAAACATCCATTCTTATTATGTAGGAGAGCTTTGTACTGTTTCATTCTACTACGCTGCCTGCATCATGTAAAAGAATTGCAGAGGCATATAAATTCTGCAAAGTAGGATCTACTTAGTACCCTATCACCTTTACTATGGAGCGTGGTCAGCCAGACCTTTGCTGATAAATTCAGCTTTTGCAAGGTCCCAATGCCAGCATCAGTCTGCCCAATGATTACAAGGTTTGACCACTAAAGCATATGTATAAAATAGTGAATTTAATGTTAAATGCATAACTCTCAACACATTCTTTCATTTACCTTAAAACAATAATCTCCAATGAAACAGGGCAGATACTGGAAGCTATTGCCCCAGGCAAAGTCAAGGAGCTTTAACCCAAATGTGGGAATTAAACCATTATTTCCCTGGTATTTCCAACAGATGTACTGGACAGTTGAGTTAGTGAAACAACATTAATATTTTGTTTTCTCAGAGGACTAATTAACGTTCTGCTTAGTTTATAATTCTGAACTTCCTGAATAATAGTCTGGAATTCTACTTCCTCATTAAGCATAGAGAAGAAAAAGCAATGACGCTTATTTCTAGTAGGTAAGGAAACACTCTATCTTACCTCCTACAGAATATTTAAGCTTTATAAAACTATCTTTGCTGATTTTATTGTGTCATTTTTGTCTTCCTTTAGGTAGCCTCCTTTAGCATTTTTCATCTTACTCTTTGCCTTGTGATTTATCCAGTGGGACGCACACATTGTGCACACAGCCACAGCTCTCCACATGGAGGTACCGATAATTCACAGTGAGTCCATTTGGGCAAAAAAGTTGCACCTGCCTATTACTGGTCTTCAGCTCCTGACAGCAGGTACATTTATAGGCCATCTTCTCCTCTTTCTTTGTAAACCTGCTCAGATACAAACAAAACAAATGAAAAATATTGCGGTCTTACATTTTCCCACTCTTTGCCATTGATTGCTCTTTAAGGATACAGTCAATCTTTCTATAAAACTGTGTCTCTTTTATAATCTAGTATCATCAATCCTCTCCATGCCCACAAAACACTTGCGGTTACTGTCCCTCTCGAACCCCTGGTTAAGTTTCAAGTTGATATGTTCTGGACAACCTGCTTTCAGTTAAATTTTAGTAGTGTTGTTGGCGTGATCTGAGCCATGTTTTTTACTAAGATACTAGGGGGTATGTTTACTAAACTGTCTTAAGGTAGCAGCAGCGATGTTATCGCGCGATACGTAACGTTATCGCGCGATCATCATCGCGCGATAACGTCTCCGGCGGCGATGAGGTGTGCAGAGGGAGGAGAAAAGCACCCCAGAGGGTGGAGTAAGGCTCCCCAGGGGCGGAGAGAAGGGATCAATGGGCGGACAGTGGTCCAGGAGTGGATCCATGCACACTAATGCCGTGAAAGAAAGCCCTGAAAATTAGCGCCAGTGAAAACCTCACGCTAGGCACATTTGCAGGACAGAGAAACCATTTCAGTCAGCAATGTACAGCAAAGGCAGGGAAACCCAGAAAAGTGATAGTAATGATACATGTACAGGAACCAAAAAGGCAAATAAACATATAAAATGACCAGAACCACATATAAAATCCCAATAACCAAGCTGGCCAATAGTGATATTAATGATAAACATAAAGCAACACTATTGACAAAGCATAAAAAGGAAGATATCATGTTTGGAAGGGTCTATGCTCTGTCCCCCTACAAAGTGAATGATCCCACATTGAAATAGCGGCGATCAGGGTTGTTGTCGTTTATATTGGGCAGGTTTGTTATGGCGTGCACATGTGCAGCAACAGCAGAGTGGGCAACTGTACTGATGCTGTAAATGGGATACAGGGGGCTGCAGGTGGCACATGCTGTGGTCCAGCTGGGGCACAGTGCGGACTAGGCAGATGCCTAGGTGGCACATAGGAATGCCAAAACTGTAAATCAGCAAAACAGCAACTGACGAGGGTCCAATATGGGCACGAGTGTGTGTCCCACAGTGTCACAGGGGATATTACCCAGCAGGTACCCCCAAGGGCACATAAATTTGGTAGGCGCTGCCGGGGGGAAGCATGCATGTCCATATAGGCACCCCTACCCGACAACTCACACCATAGGCAGCTGCCTACCGGCACACTGGATGGCCTGGGACTGCGCAACACCAGCACCATCGGCATAAGGGCATGTCAGCATGGTGGCGGAGGGGGCAGTGGCATCTGCCCACACCAGACCATGGCCCAGCCCCATTTAGGTGGGTGCCGTGCACTGCAACAGACAAGGTATGCCTGACAAACAGTCATGGTATCCTCAGGTAATGACCTGCCCCTGCAGAAACAGTTTGGTGCAGTACACATAGCTAGTGTAATCAGGGGCAGAAGGTCACAGGTTCAAGTCCCAGCTGTGGCTCGTGCCAACCTTGTCCCCATATTTTACCCAGTACTGAACCGTAGTAATAAAGACTGAACCAGATAAAATAAACATGCCTGAAACACCTATATTTTACCCTACAGAGCACAGACACCATAAATATGTGCAATCCCTAGAGCAGAGTTTCCCAACTGCAGTCCTGGAGTGCCAAACACCATTCAGGTTTCATGCTCTCCCTAATAAATATGCCTGTGCTGCATTTGTATGCACCGCCCCCATTGTATGCAAATGTATCTCATGCATATTCATTAGGGACAGCATGAAAACTTGAACAGTGTTTGGCCCACCAGGACTGGATTTGGGAGTCTCTGCCCTAGAGCAGTGGCCAACAGGAGCAGACACACCCACATCCACAGGCTCCAGTATCCAAAGCCTCCTGGAGAGTCAGGCTGTTGGGCCCTGCGTGGAGCAGCATCTCCCAATACTGGCACCTGCATACCTTAGCAATGCCGCCCTAAACTTGGGAACAGGTTCCACAAATATCAAAAGGTTGCTATGAGTAATGTCAGCTAACAAATCCTAAGTTAAACACGATTTGTTTATAGATATTCATTATAGCAACCTTTCTGATATCTGTGGAGTGTGTTTCAGTTATTGCTTCTGACAGTGTTTACCACCCCATGGCTAAGAAGTTAGAGTAAACAGGGAGAACGTGCTTCTCTCAGTTTCTCTCCACAAAGCTTTGGTGTATTTTTCTATAGAACTGTGTTGTATTTATTGCTGTATTTGATAACCTTCCCATTGTTTGTGAATGTAGTTATTTGTAGCTTCAAGAACCCAGTGAGGTTACTGGTGAGGAGAGAGTTAAGTAAGCTCTTCACTGACCCCAACAGTTTTGCATACCAAAGCAATGCCCGCACTGTGCCCAGGACTGGTGAGGCAGGCAGGGCTGCCACAAACCTCCATATTGGCACAATGCTGGCATAGGTGTGGGAGTGTGTGTATGTCTATCCAGTGTTTTGTGGCTGCCTACACCTTACTGAGCACACACTGCTTGCACTGTTTCCAGTGTTAGCCTGTCAATGTTCATAATGAGGAGCAAGGTACTGTGGGTATGGCCTGGACAGGGTGGCCAAGGCAGGATGCATCTGCACAGGGTATAGGGCAATGGCTGGGACATTGTAGTGCCTGACTACCACCTGCATGGATAGGGTGGCCACAGCAGGTCCTGCTGGGAGGTCACTCTCACCCTGACTGAGCAGTAAGCATGGCATGGCTAGTTTCCCCCATAGTACTATGCAACATTTCTCTGAAGTGATATTTATGGGTTCTGTTTTCTGGGGCCCAATCACTGATATATTTGCTTGGTGTGTGTGCTCACATCCCATTTTTGGGTGCATACAGTTCCTACAGGAGCATGCACTATGTGCTAGCTAGCAGACTGTCTGCAGTTAGCATGTGTATGGTTGGAATACTGTGCAGGGGGTGGAGACTGACTGTGCCCTCTGCTGGTGAATGTCAGATAGTGGTGGGGGGCAACTGAGCTTCTCCAGTGTTCTGCCTGTCTGCCATTGACTTATGTGATGCGTACAGATCTGCATTGACTGCCCTGTAGGGTGCCTGTTCCCCAGCAGGACTGGAGTTGATGGTCCTCTCTACTGCCACCATTGCAGAGATATACAATGTTGATCTGTTGGTGGGAGATCCTGTCCCCCTCACACTGAGCCACAGAGGGCAGGTTGGGTGGTGCTATATAATCTGCTTTTGGGTCCAAACACCCCCCTTCGTCTATAACATGTGGCCATGGCACCCACACAGGATATGCCCTATTCTTGGTGCATCATAGTCCACAAGGGCTAGACGTGACTGGGATATACAGATGGACACAGGTGTATCCTAGGTGTGTTTGCAAGGACTACCTATCACACACTAGCACTGATGGGGACCTGCAGTATAGCCTATCACAGTTAAGCCAGGTGCTGCGGACCTGGTGCTGGGTGCCCGACCACACCCTCAGGGTTAGCACAGGACCCGCACAATGTCACGGTCTGTAGCTACTCTGTGCCAGTGACACACATGGTCCATTCCCCCTACCAGGCCTAGGTGATGTTGGGGTGCATACCCCATTATGTGATCAGCTGTAGACTGCTCATCTGCATGTGCAGTGCATCATGGGTACGAGTGGGTTTACCCTATCCTTGTAACCACAGCAGACAGTTTGTGTGGTGACCTGAAGTCTTTCTGTAGCCAGCCAGTAGTATGGTAGCAGCTATAGAGATGTAGCCTACTGGTTCCTTCAATGACTGTGGAGGCAGTGGTCATGGGTTCAGTCCCACAGTGGTGTAATCTAAAAAGGCTGTTTGAGGCATTTTCTTTTAATTTAAATCAGTGCTGCCAGCAGAAACACCCTCACAGTGCTGTAGCCAAAGGTGCCTCATAGGCACCCTGTAAGGCACCCTATGGGGCACATTATAGGGTGCCTTGGCAGACAGGGCACTTTATAAAGTGACCTATGGGGCGCTTTTTGAGGCACCTTAGGTTACAGCACTGTGAGGGTGTTTTTGCTGGCAGCACTGATTTAAATTAAAAGAAAATGCCTCAGGCTGCAATTTTATATTACACCACTGCAGGATCAAACCCATGACCTTTGTCTCCACAGTCATTGCAGTAACCAGTGGGCTACATCATTATAGCATCTAACACTTTGCTGGCATGTACTTAGGGTTAACGCGCGTAAACGTGCCACGGCGCCCACTATCGCGCAAAACATATTCTTGCTACCTTAGGAATGGAACGCCCACTCCTTATATGGCATTCTTCACTTTATCGCTGCAACTAGTGCCAGTTATATTAGGACGGTTTAGTAAACATACCCCTAGAGGAGGAGTGAGTGCACAGTTGCTGGGAGGAAGGTGATGCATCTCAACATATGACTTTGACAACATATAAAATTGTCATGACAATATAGTAACCTGAATCTGATGTGCTGGGAAACCAACTTGTATAAGACTTTTTAAAGTTTTGAATAATTTTGCAGTGGTATCACCTCAACATAACATCGAGATGCTTCAGTTCCTTAGTTGAGTAATGCAGCTCCTAATGTACGCCATGCTATATACCAGAATTACTGCTTTGCTTGGTGTATAGTGCTCAAAATTTTGTGATAAGAGTGACATCTAAGAAAAGCGACTCTGCTATAGAAAGATGAGGGCTAAGGGGAAGGAAGAAGAATTGTACAGACTTTTGTTGAGTTGACTCAGAGAACTTTCATTCAAGTTTTAACATCAATCTATTTGCAATGTGGCTAGCTGTGAATTAGATTAATGTTTTGTTATCGCAATAAAAAGGAATTTGGATCTCATGTAAAGCGTGATATCCTTTGTTAGAGCATATTACACATGCAATGAAATGGAAAATAACTCCTGAGATGTTGCAAGCACATATTTTTTAGACTGGAGTACATAAATCCATAGGGAGTGCCAAGCTCTGCTCTGGTACATATAACCTAGATTGGCCACTGTTGGAAACAGAATACTGGGCTTGATGGACCTTGGTCTGACCCAGTATGGCATATCTTATGTTCTTATGTTCTTATGAATCTGGACCACTCCTGCACAGATTTATGACCGAGGCCACAGGGCTAGCTCCCGAGGCCGGGAGTAACCAGGTACCCGGGGCCCGGACCAATGCCTCGTGTCTTGAGTGGGGGTGGGGGGAGGGGGGAAGGAGGTGAGAGCGAGCGTCGGGGCGATGTTTGAAATCGCCCCACGTCAGGTGCGTGGGGCGATTTCATCGGTAGTCATGGTTGGAGGCGGGGCAAGTAGAGCAGGACGGAGACCATTGAGCATGGTCTTCCTTCCTTGCTTGCTCCGGTGGTGGCGAGGCGTGACCCGCCCACCCACCCTTCATGTGATGGATTTCTGGGGGGGCTGTCACAGCTGGGGGGAGGTAGTCAAGAGTATTGGCGTTGGGTATCGAGCTAGCACTAGCTGAGACAACGGGGCATATATGGCTGAGGGCACATTGAGGGGAGCGAAGTACTCCCCAGGGTGGGGTGAGACATCTCAGTTGGGGGTCTCTGCCCGGTGTAAGGCGAGTGGAGCCGGCCTTTGCTACTAACAAGGCAAAGTGGGCAGTAGTGGCGGGGGGAGGATGATACACCACCTTGCTAATAATATGGCTGGTAGGGGGCATTGTCTGGAATGGGGTGGGGGTGCGGGGGTCATGTTTAGTATTTATAAATGTTTTATTGGCCCGGGTTGTGGGCCGGTGTTTTAATCTGGCTAATAAAGCTGCGACCAAAGGTTGTTCCAGAGTTATGTGTGAGTGTGTTTTGTTATGGGAAAAGGGGGTGGGATATAGTAGTGAAACTTGTGGGAGTGTAGAGGGGTGTTACCTACGGGAGTGAGGAGATGGGCATCCAGGATACCCTGGTTTTTTGTTGTTGTTGTTAAGTGCCGTCGAGTCGGAGTCGACTCATGTCGACCCTCTGGATAGCTATCCTAAATTGTCTTTACAGCTTCTGACTCTCATTTCATGAGCAGCTACATCAGCAGTCAGACGTCCCGAGGGCTTTGATCCAACCACATCATAAATGCTGGCTTTACTCTGAAAAGTCTTCAGCTCTTCCCCAGTAGCTAGTTGAGTGCCTTCCGACCTGGGGGTCTCATCTTCCAGCACTACAGCACAATTTGTTTTGTTGTAACTATCCATTGGGTTTTTATGGCAAGATACAGAAGTAGATTGCTGGGACTTTCTTCCGCGCAGTTTAAGTTTGGTGTTGTTGCCTTTATCACAGAAATGTGATCCTCCGCCGTCAACACTATCCCATTCTGCTGCTGCCCAGATGGGTGGTTTGTCTTGGTCTGGCACCTCAGCTGAGACCTGTCCATCTTGGGAGACCGTGCCAGTAGTTAAACTACCGATAGTTTAGCCCTCAGCATCACTGATGCACACAAGCCCTCACAGCACGACAAGCTGCAACCTGGTTACTTTATTGACTATATCAGAAGCACCATCACCTGGTCTTATGAACTTGTGGAACTACTATTGAGTAAAGTACCCCAAAAAATCATGCCAGCTTAGTGGTTAGAATAGTAGACTAGGAAGCAGGGTCCTTCTGATCTTCAGCAAATCACTTAACTCTATTGCCTCAGGTATAAATTTAGATTGTAGGGTCTCTGTGAACAGGGGCAATACCTGAAGGTAATGCCCAAAGGTTATTTTAATCCAGTCAATGCAGTTGGTCAGCTTGTTTGGCATACTGACCCAGTGGAAAACTGCTAGCAGAAGTGAGAGATGAGCCCATCCCAATTATGGCATCTTATGAGTCATTGGCAAATAAGAAGAAGAGGTAGCAGAATCAGGGTTGTTGTTGTAGAGGAGGTGGGGTGTGTGTTAGTGGCTGTAGGACCAAATAGGAGGTAACCCCAAATGTCAGCATCAGCAGCTGTGTAGACCAACTACTGATGCAAAAAGGAAGAGAGGAAGAACAGGTCTTGAAGTCAGCAATAAAAGAGAAGGAAGACGAGGAAGGATTCAGACAGAATGAGCAAACAGTGGAAGCAGGGGGGGGGGGGGATGTGAAAGAATGAGACTGTGTTTTACATTTTGCACATTCCCTACTTCTCACTGTTTGGATTTCTCCCTTCCTTCTCCTCAGACCTCTGCTGGGTGATCCTGAACCCATCCCCCACCTAGTCATAGCTCCCCAGTGTGGTCCTCGGGTCAAAATGTTTGCCCATCCTTGATCTAGAACAGGGGTCTCAAACATGCGGCCCGCGAGAGACCCTTGTGCGGCCCGCGATGCATAGGGGGGAAAAAAAAAACCGGCTTCTGCTGCTGCTGCCGCCGCTGCCGTGGCCGGCAATAGCAGCAATATCGCAAGTCCCGCGGGCTCCCCCCCACCCGGCAGATCCCTTCCTGCTTGCCTGCCAATGCTGCCAGTTCTCCGCTTCGGCTTTCAGAGCCGCGAAGGGAGAGCTTCTCCCTCGTGACTCTGTTAAGCCCGCTGGGGCAGATGGGAAATTCCCATCTGCCCCAGCGGGCTTAACAGAGTCACGAGGGAGAAGCTCTCCCTTCGCGGCTCTGAAAGCCGAAGCGGAGAACTGGCAGGCAAGCAGGAAGGGATCTGCCGGGTGGGGGGGGGGAGCCCGCGGGACTTGCGATATTGCTGCTATTGCCGGCCACGGCAGCGGCGGCAGCAGCAGCAGAAGCCGGGTTTTTTTTAAGTTTAATTTTCCCGGGGGGGGGGGGAGGGAGCAGGACTTGATGGGGGGGGGAGCAGGACTTGATGGGGGGGGGGGAGCAGGACTTGATGTGTGGCTGGGGGGAGCAGGACTTGATGTGGGGGGGAGCAGGACTTGTGGGGGGGGGGAGCAGGACTTGATGGGGGGGAGCAGGACTTGATGTAGGGGGGGAGCAGGACTTGATGGGGGCTGGGGGGGTAGTACTGAAAATGGGGTGATGGGGGTTAGGACTGGTAATGGACAGATGGGGGTTAGGACTGGAGGTGGTCTGACTGGGGGCCTAAGACTGAAAATGGGGTTATGGGGGGGCTAAGAATGAAGATGGGGCGATGGAAGGGTTAGGCCTGGAAGTGGGCTGTTGGGGGGCTTAGGACCGATAATGGGCTAGGGGGGGGGCTAGAACTGGTAATGGACTGGGGGGGGGTGCTATGACTGGAAATGGGCCGAGTAGAAGGGGGAGCTTGAACTGCAAATAGCTGATGGGGACAGGGTCTTGGAATGGTAATGGGCTGAGTGGAAGGGGGCTTGGAATGGAAATTGGCTGATGGGGAGGGGGGCTTGGAAAGGAAATGGGCTGTGAGGGGAGGGAGCTAGGACTGGAAATGGGCTGATGATGCGGGGACTAGAAGGGAGCGGATGCTGGGTTGGGCAGGAGCTAGAAGGGAGTTGATGTTGGGGGACGATTAGAATGGGATGGGGCTGGGAGAGTGAAATGGAGAGGGGAAATATATTTTGTGTGGGAGGGAAGAAAAATCTACAATTGGCCGGGTATTGGGAGAGTAAGTGGGGATTGAGGATGGAGGGGTAAAATTTGAGTGGATGAAATAGGAATGAGGAAAGAGCAAAAGGAGAATGATTAGTATGTTAAAGCAGATGTAGAGAGAATGGAAAAAAAACTAGGAAAGAAGAAAGGAGAAATGGACAGCAGACGATGGAGAGTTAGCAGAAGACACAAAGAAACCAGAAGAAAGTGACTGGAACAATTGCAACTGAAAAAGAAATGCACAAAAGGTAGAAAAATATCTCTTTATTTTGAATTTATTAACTGAAATATGTCAGCTCTTGGAAATGTGCATCTTTAACGTCTGCACTTTATTTAATACAAGAGGAAATCAATGTATAGTTTTATTTCTACAGTGTTGTACATTCTAAGTTTGGGCAGCAGCTGAGCATCTCCCGCCCAATCCGGGTGCACCGAGGACGATTTAAAGAGCGCGCCATCGGGCGCGTGTCCTTTCCTGCCCCCACCACCATCCACAGCTCTCCCCTGCACGGGGATAGAGCCTCCGGCAGAGAGGGCAGCAGCCGAGCATCTCCCGCCCAATCCGGGCGCACCGAGCACGATTTAAAGAGCATGCCATTGGGCGCGCCCGCGCCTTACGGGCCCGCGCCTGAGGGCCTCGCCAGAGGGCCCTTTGGCGTGGCCCTTAGGCGGAGACCTGGCGGAGGCCTAGAAACTCTCGATTACAGAAACTGGAACATACAACAACAGTCTCTCTCCTGTCGTTGACAATAACGAAACTCTAAACGCATTGCAACTTTCATCTCCTACATTGATTTAAAACGCAAGACACCAGCAGCAACTAGGGTTCAACACGCAGACAGAAGAAATACCCTCACCGACTACCATCCTACACCAACAGACCTGTGATACCAACATACAGTCAACCAGCTGGAGCTCCCTTGAAGTAGAACTACATCCCTTCACAAAGGAAACAGACCATCCATCGATCTCAGCAAGTATAACTCTCCCTAATGATCTAGATATAACAGAGACTTCCAACATACCAAACTATAAAGATATACTGTTGTCAGTAGACCTTTACTGTTATTGATAGACCTCACTGTTGTCAGTAGACCTTACAGTACTATTTACAGCCACATTTACTGTTGTCAGTAACCCATGTAATATTACCTTTAATCTCATATACTGTTGTCAATAACTCTTGATATCAGTAACCCAAAGAACATAGTCAGTAGCCTCATATACTGTTTTACTACTGCCAGCAACTATATAACACTGTCAGAAGATCATATCACACTGTTAGTAACACATTTACTGTTGTCAGTAAACTACTAACTCTATTAGTCGCCTCATATACTGTTGCCAGTAGCTTAGTGTAATACTACTAGTAGAAGACTCATATATTGTTGTCACTAACCTATATAGCATTGTTAGTAGCCTCATTTACATCTCCTCAACCGCAAGTATACCTCCTACAACCATCTAAACAGCCTCTCCACACTAAAAACAAAAACTGAACTTTGTAACTAAATAGTTTTAAATCCATTGCATCAGGATAAGAAACAAGGCCAGCAAATAGCTCACTGCACCTTAAACGATATACTATCCCCAGTAGTCTACATTTAGATTGCTGTTAACCAGAGACCATTGTACTGTTACCTATACTCTATTGTTACTGTTGCCAGTATTATATACTAAGAAATACCTCACGGTAACCAGCCATACTACTATATCCAATGCTAACAAAAGTATCAAACAGGCCTCTTCCTACTTGTTACTGTTTAGCTACTTACTTACTATTGTTACCTATTCACTTGATACTGTTTAGTTTTGTAACACTGTACCAGTACCAGATCTAAACTGACACATACAACAAAAATGCTTCTAAAAGTGGCTTATATCTGCATCCTCCTAACAATCATAATTAACCTAACACTAAGTCTTAACATTAAAAACTACCAGACAATTCCAATCATACATACACCAAATCGGAACAACTTCCATATTGGTCATTATTCTCCACACAATCAGACTAAAATAAACTACCACAGACTCATCCAAATAAAACAAATTAATCTACAACATACCACACAGCTTAACCACCATCACAAGTCTACATCTTTATCATGCACCCTTATAAATGCCCGATCATTGAAAAATAAAATCCCTATAATTAATGATCTACTCACTGACTCAAAACCAGATATTCTATGCATAACAGAGACTTGGCTCACAGATACAGATACAGTTCTCCTAAATCAACTGCACAACTCAAACTATGATATCTCCTACTCACATAGAACCAACAAAAAAGGAGGTGGTGTATTGATTATGACAAATAAAAACCTAAAAGCCAAAAAAATACTAGCTAATTCAAACAACAACATGGACACGCTCATAATAAAAATAGATCACCTCAGAATCTGTTTAATTTATAGACCCCCCAACCAAAATGCTGATAGCCTCCAATCATTATTTGAACTCCTCAACTTATCTTCAGAACAGAGTCCTCTAATTGTCCTAGGTGATTTCAACCTTCCCTCACTACCAACGAATGACTCTAACCTCTTTC
This sequence comes from Ichthyophis bannanicus, assembly GCA_033557465.1. Taxonomy (NCBI): domain Eukaryota; kingdom Metazoa; phylum Chordata; class Amphibia; order Gymnophiona; family Ichthyophiidae; genus Ichthyophis; species Ichthyophis bannanicus. Next base: position 107,108,550 of record CM066047.1, on the reverse strand, counting down.
TTGAAACAATTCAAGATCTCGAATACCATCAAGTAATAAACATACCTACCCACACCAAGGGTGGTACCCTTGATCTAGTACTACTACCTAACTTATGCTTTAAACTGTTTAATCCAGACTCTATAGAATGCTCTCAAATACCGTGGTCTGATCATCACCTTATCAAACTAAATCTCAATTACAATACCATCGACACCATAAAACACAAAAGAAATGACCATACAATTAAATTTAAAAAATTTAACGAAACTGAATTTCTGGATGCCACAATCCCTCTCCTTGATCCTTCTCCAACAACCCTGGATGAAGCAGTCAAAAACTGGCATACTACCATAAACAATGCAACCCAAATACATCAAACTAATAAAAAATCAACCCACTCAAAAACCAACGGCACCCCATGGTTTAATAGCACTTTAAAACAAATGAAAAGAGAGCTAAGAAAACTAGAACATAAATGGCGCAAAACCAAATCCACTATTGAGAAAGAAATATACTACAACCACCTCAAAAACTATAAAGATGCCATAGATAACTCAAAGAAAAATTACTATGCTACAATCCTATCAAAATCATATAACAGACCAAGAGAACTATTTTCCATAATTACCAACCTAACAACCAACCCTCAAGATTCTAACAAGGAAATCACTGACATCTCTGCACAAACTCTAGCCAATTATTATCAAAATAAATCAAAACACTCACCAATGACCTTAGATCCTATCTACAAACCTCTCCATATGCTAAATGAATGGCCAGAATTTTACCCTTTATCCAAAATATCATTAAAGAATATCATTATCAATCTTAACACCACAACATCCTATCTAGACCCTTGTCCAGTAACCTGGATAAAAAACACACTACCAACACTTCTTTCATTCATACTTCCTATGGTCAATTTATCACTACTCCAAGGTTACCTCCCACCCACCCTTAAACAAGTACAAATCAGACCAATCCTGAAGAATAATACACTTGACAAAACCTCCCCAAAATCTTACCGACCTATCTCAAGTATACCATTCTTAGCAAAAGTCATCGAAAAAACTGTACAAATACAAACACAAGAATTTCTTGACTCATCCTACCCGCTAGATGACCAACAATATGGATTTCGCCCCAAGCATGGAGTTGAAACACTCCTGACTGTTTTTACCGATACACTACTAAGAGGAATAGACAACCACAAAAAAGCTTTTATCCTCTTATTTATTGACATATCAGCCGCTTTCGATAGTGTTAACCATTCAATAATGCTTAACTACTTAAGACACATAGGAATATACTCTACAGTTCACAAATGGTTCACCTCTTATCTGAGCAATAGAACGCAAAATGTTAGAATAAGCAATCAAACTTCTGAATCATATAAATTTGAAACAGGATTACCACAAGGCTCAGCGCTTTCAGCTCTACTATTTAATATATACATAAAACCAGTTTGCAATATCTTTAAGAAATATGGTGTACTCTATCATCTATATGCAGATGATATTATGATGTACATCCCATTCACTATCCCTAACATACCGTTGCAACTCCTTTCGGATTGTTTTAATGAAATAACATTATGGCTAAATGCCCACAATCTCCTAATAAACCATTCAAAAACTGAAGTGCTAATAGTCACCAAAAACCAAGATTATACCCCACCAACACATATAACACTTCAAAACCAAGAAATTAAAATAAAGAATGAAGTGAGATACTTAGGAGTCATTTTAGACAAACATCTCACTCTAGATACCCATATCAGAAATACCACAAAGAAAATTTACTACAAACTTAAAATACTTAAACAACTTAGACCTCTTGTTTACATACATGATTTTATCAGTATAATCCAAGCCACTATAACCCCCCACTTTGATTTTGCGAACCTTATATTATTAGGTACATCAAAACAAAACATCAAAAGACTGCAACTCGCACAAAACTCAGCAGCTAGGATAATAACAAAAACACACTCTCATCAACATATAACACCAATTCTAGCATCCCTTCACTGGCTTCCAATTCAAAACCGAATAACATATAAAACACTAATAACAGTATTTAAATCACTATTTGATTTGACACCATCTACTTTAAGTAACTTAATTACCAAAGAACATCCAAAACCTACTCAAAGAAAAAATCAACTAAACAAACTTAAAACCCCCATAGATTTCATAAAAACAAATAAATCAACAAACAACAGAGCGTTCTCACATGCAGCCCCAACAGCCTGGAATTCCCTCCCTGTTGAACTAAGAATATTAACAGAGATTAATGAATTCCGAAAAAAACTGAAAACACACCTCTTTACAATGCACTACAACACTATAGAACAGCCATCAAAAGAATTAGACAAAGGCTAAACAGTTTTATCTACATCTCACTATAACAGAAAAGAAAACCTGCCCTATCTGCATCTGTACTACTCATAATGATTATATCCCACATAACTTGTATATGTATTTAATAATATAATGTTAATGTACATAATGTATATAGTGTTGCACTGTTCAGTGCTATCTGTTCAACATTTCTGTTTACTGTACATTGGTTATAGTTATATGACGTTATATGTAAAACAAATCCATGATTTGTTGCCTGTTGTTATTTGTGAACCGCAGCTGATCTTAGGAAGCTGCGGTATATAAGAGATTGTTAAATAAATAAATAAATAAATAAATAATTGTCTTCCTGTTTCTAAATTGTGATTCCTTGTTTGGTGATGGTGTATGTTCTGCATGTGTAACTGAGCTGAGGTATTCTGTTTATGTAATTCCTATTTGACATTGCCACTTGTTCTCTTTCCCGAGTAGGTCATGTATTGTTATTCTCTGAAATGTGTTGATTTAATATTTGCAGTGTTGCCTTTTGATAGTTAGGGTATGGTGCTTTGTGAGTCCTGGTAGTGCTGTTAGGACACGGCAGGTTTGCTATGGGTTCTAAATGGGCAGTGTTTCTAGTAGTTCCTAATGTGCCTGGCGGTTGGCACTGGTTTATAGTAATGTAGAAATCTTTTAGTCTTTCTTTATCCATACACTCATTAAGAGGCATGTTTACTAAAAGTTAGTGTATGGTAACATTATGCAAATATTTATGCAAATGATGCCCTTATGCAAATGATGCCCTTATGCAAATGAGGCCTGCGTCTTGTGCGGCCCTCGGGTTACTCTACAAGTCCTCATTTGGCCCTCAAAGCAATTTGAGTTTGAGACCCCTGATTAGAATATGGAAGTTGGCTCCAGCCATCAGATAGCAGCACAGATGTGTGAATGGTCCAGGGGAAGAATCACCCTATATTTTGCTAATTTAGGCCTGAGCTCCTGAATAAAAATATAAGAACATAAGATATGTCATGCTGGGTCAGACCAAAGGTCCATCAAGTCCAGTATCCTGTTTCCAACAATGGCCAATCGAGGTCACAAGTACCTGTCAGGTTCCTAAAAGGTAGACAGATTCCATGCTACTTATCCCAGCGTAAGCTGTGAATTTCCCTAGTTCATTTTCATAATGATTTATGGACTTTCCTCCAGGAACTTGTCCAAACCTCTTTTAAAAACAGCTACACTACCAACTTTTTATACATTCTCTGGCAACAAATGCCAGAGTTTGATTATGTGTTACATATTCTCAGCCTTTTCTGACTCATGCTTTTCAGTGATACAACATTATCTCAAGGCAGAGATAATACTTCTGGCAGTTTGTGATGGACATCATGTGGGGTAGCACTGAGAACATCATCTTGTTTTAATAATTGATATTCCCCAAGCTTCTCTTCCAGAAATCCACGTGCTACTTACATGGAAGAACTTCTGCAAATCCCCTCGCAGTATGTGAACGTAATGGTATTTTGGCATGGGCCAAGCTGAATGAGAGTAGATTCATTTCGAACCCCACAAGACTTTGGAGCTTTTATTAGAAAAAAAGAGAGAAAAGAACGTGAAATGTGTTACGATATAGCTCACTACATCTTTCCAGTAGTGAAAAAGCTATACATACCTTTACATATTTTACAGCAGCCATCTGGTGTGCTCTGTATCATACCCTACATGAAAGTAGATAAAATGAATGAATGAAGTTAGAAAGCACCGGATACTGGTACTTTTCAAATTCAGTTTTAAGAACCATTAACAGGTCTGGTTTTCATGGTAATCCAAATATACAATGAGCCTAGTACCTAACCGAGAGGGTCATTTTAGAAGTTTTATTTGTGATCCGAACATCTGAAAACAGGCATCAAGATGTGCAAATTACAAGAACTACCTTAGAAAGTTGGGTATATAGATGTCCCTGGTGCAAAAACATCCATGTATTGAGGTGTGATCTGGGTGTTGCAACGGAGATGCATGCCACCATGTAATCTCAGAATAACTCAAGTATGTCTGGCCCTGGTTTTTGACACGTCCATATCTATACCTGCTCCTGATCACGAATAGGTTGCAAAAAAGTGCTTGTTTCATGGCAGTAACAATTCCAGGGTAAACAGCCAAATGAACTCTTACTGCCACAGTAAATTTTGCTTGCTAAAAAAATCCCTGCATGTTACTTGATAATGCATTCATTGTCCTGCCCTGCCAATGCATGTCTGAATATCTGAAATGGCATGATGGGATGTGCATGTACCATAGCTTAGATGCCTCATCTGAAATACCTCGGCTAGCATGTCTATTTTCCCCTTTCTGTAGCCGTGCATTTCAGGGATATCCAGATTTCTAAAATGGTCTGCAAACGGGCATGTACCCAGCCTTACTATTTACGTTGCCCATCTCCAGAACTGGTTGCAGGGATGTGCAACTTTTGGAGTGCAGATGATGGAATTTCAGAAGGCACTTACATGTACCGCCCTTGAGTGCCACCATATCCCCAGTATTTTGGACGTGTTGACCTGGATGTCCCAGATCTACAAGATGGAATCGTGATTTAAATGAAAGAACATTATACATAAAAATATAATTAATATTATGAATAACTATTGCAGGTTTTTTTTTAGACTAATGATGTGCTACTGAGAAGCCAGTCAGAATTGGCATGTGAGTTCTAAGGTTTTTTTCCTTCCTTCTCCCATTGATTTGTATACACATAAAGGTGCATTTTACAGTGGGACATCCAAGGGCAATCTGGGACATCAAAGCCAGAACATCTGAAGAAAAAGCAGGCACGTGCAAGTTCAGGCACGATTTCAGAAATATGGACACACCTGATACGGACATCTACAGAGACATCCTCAGATAGCATCTCAGAACATGGAGGTCTGCAAAGTAGTGGATTAGGAACATGGAGGCCAAGATTCAAATCCCAATGTGGGCCTTTGTGATCTTAGACTAGTCACTTAATTCTCCATCTACACCCTTTGGATGTTTTAAAACCACAACAAGCACTTTCCCATGCTTGTTCGTACCTGGAGCAGGTCTAAATGTGGACGTACCTGCAGACATCTCTGACGTTTCTGAAATTGAATGGGGATGTCATTGCATCTCTCCAGACAAGCCTCCACCATGCCCCTTTCCTAAATGGACATCCCTGCACTGGAGACATCTCTAAATGTCATTTGTAAAATGGCTCTGGAAATGTCCACGTGCATGTCTCTGGACATCCTAAATCATGATTAAGGTTTTTAAAATGACCCCCATAGTCAGAATTTATTGTGTATCTGTATTTTTTCAGGGGGAGGTGTCAGTCCACTATTAATGTTTTTGTGGTTTTAGACATTATTCTACCTAGACATCCATAAGAACATAAGATATGCCATACTGGGTCAGACCAAGGTCCATCAAGCCCAGTATCCTGTTTCCAACAGTGGCCAATCTAGGTCACAAGTACCTGGCAGTTTCCCCAAAAGGCACGGGTTCCACAATGCTTGTTAGGGGGCAAGCAGTGGATATTCTGGGTCCAATTTAATAATGATTTATAGCCCTTTCCTCCAGGAACTTGTCCAAATCTTTTTTAAACCTGGCTACACAAACAGCTTTTACTACATCTTCCGGTAACAAATTCCAGAGTTTGATTACCCATTGAGTGAAAAAATATTTTCTCTTATTAGTCTTAAATAGGTTACCCTGTAGCTTCATTGCATGCCCCCTAGTCTTTTTATAATTTGATGGTGTAAACAATTGATCTACTAATCTTCAATATGTGCAACTATATATGCCATAAATATTTCTTGTCAAAAAACCTTCCGAATAACAAACATATCCTTTTATTCTAAATAACGTGGTGTCATTCCAACATTAAAACAATAATTTTGCTCTTTATTTTGATCTGACCTTTTTATTGAAATTGTACTCTGTGGTTTTGATCTTGGGTATACATTTATTTTTGATAAGTATTTCTTGAACATATTCTGATAAGTAACCTGCTAGGGATTCTCAAAGGATTCTCTGTTTTTTTTCTGTTTCTCTTTTTCTCTTTGTTTATTGAGCCTTGTTGGGGTTTTCCTTGGTTTTGGTAGTGTATTTGGCCCCTCGGGGAGATTGTTTTTGATTTATAGGGATTCTCAAGGACCAGATCTGAAAATCATTGCCCTATTCTGTATAGTGCCAACTATTAGAAATTTAGCAGAATCAGACAAGGGATCTATGTGTCTACTATGACGTTCCACTGGGGATGTGTATTCATTTGAAATGACATGGGAATTCCACTAAGGCAGGTTCACTACATGACTCCCATAGAAAAGTCATTAGGTAAATTTGTGTTAAGATCCATGTTGCCACTGAGCACACAACAATCGCTCTGGTGCAAGCAGTAATCTGCTCTCCACGTCCACATTCCACCCATTCCCCGTCCCATCCTGCAATTGCCGATTAATTTATGTTTTTAGCATATAGTGGTAGACATGCTCGTGTGTTAGAGTTCCTGAGCGAATTTGAATGAAGTCAGATAAGTTCATATTTGTGAATGTGGAAGAACAACCTAGGGTCCTTCACATAAAGTTGTCCCGTGTGATGTTCCTGTTTGTTCTTGTATTTTTAACTGGTGCAACTATTCCACCAGGTCACCCCTGCTGCACCCAGACAAACTAACAACTGAAATACATCAACAAACTTTGAAAAACATACCGACTCGCAATCCGTGGGCTCAATGATAGGGCAGGTTTTCTTCATCACAGCTGTGACAAACTGGGTCTCTATTTTTTCACATTTGTAGTAGGTACAGTTTGATGTATAATGGTACCATTTTTCTCCAGGCTAAAATGAACAATTATAAGTTGATAAAATGCTACTGCTTTATTTTTATCTTTAAATTTGTCTTTGATATACCATGTGAAGTTGGCTAGCCCATGATAAGTGATAATTGGGTTAATCTGCAGATGAGTTCTCATTGGAAAATAATTTCCTAGTTAGTTCTGTTGGTTCTTCTGAGTTCCAGTTAAGTTTTTGTGTTAGCCTCTAGGGTTAACACCAAAAGGTCCAGCATGGACCATGGTATCTTCCCAGTCCCACACACCCAATTATTGGTTTCCCCATGCTTCCACCCTAGAAGTCAAAGGGTAGCCCCTTATGCATCCTAGCAATAAAGGCAGATCCCATCTCCTTCAGGGCAAAAGGCCATAGAAAGGAAGCCATACCCATTTTGGTGATGGTGGAACAAAGGAATATGTGACTTCCTCCTGCCCCCATTGACCTTGAGAATGATATTCTGGAGAGGGCAACTTGATAGGGAATGGATGGAGGCCAGGAAGGTCTGCCTTTATTAACCAGGGTGAATGGAGAGGGCTCTAATTTGGTGGATTGGGGTGTATGTGAAAGGTTTTTTGTTAGAGCCATCAAGTCAGTGTTGACTCATAGCAACCCAGCTACCTCTGGGTTTTCTTGGCAATGAAGAAGATTGCCAGCTTTTTCTTCTGAGACAATGGAGGGTAAAGTAACTTGCCCAAGGTTACAAGGAGTGCCAGTGAGAACTGAACCCTTGATCTTCTGGGTACTAGGCAGTTGCTCTAACCACTAGGCTATTCCTCCATGTGTATGTAGAAGTAGGCAGACCTTTTTGATTAGGGGTAAAAGAGATTTTGGCTCATATTGGCCTGTGCTCTACCAGGGCTAGTTATGCATGGTGTTACAATATCTGCTGCAAAACACTGGGTTTAGCATATTATACTACGTGAGGCGTAAAATGGTGATATTATGGAGCAGATAATGCCTGCCTTAAAATCATCCACTAACGCATAGTAATGGCCGATTTTAAGACAGCTTAATAAACTAACCTCTTTGAAGATTATTTTATCAGCAGTTTGAGTATGTAGTACAGTGCTCTTTGTTGCACTGTATTAATAGAATAAGATCATGCTAATTTTTTGCAATGATTAAGAGCTTCAAAGGTACCTTCAGAACTTTGATTTGGTCATCTCTAGTCTTGATTACACATGCCACCGGGACACACTCACCGCAGCAAGTGCCAGCTTTCGGCTGACGTTCATAGCCCTGTCATCAAGCAATGGAAAAGAAGAGGCATTAAATCGATGGCATTGCTCTTGTTCTGAGCATGAGAAAGCTAAATGCTTGCCAGGTAATTTAAGAAGACCTCACCAATGCACAGGTCTTGCAGCTGATAGATGAACATATCACCAAGTTTAAGTGGGTCTCTGGGTCCTTTTCAGAAGTACAGTAACATGTTTTGCAGGCGTCTAAAGAAGGACTGGTAACTCCTGGCTGAATAGAAACATAGAAAATGATGACAAAAAAAGACCACATGGCCTATCTAGTCTGTCCTTCCATATCAACCACTACAACAGTCCCCTTTTTTCCTTTAGAGATCCTCTGTATTTGTCCCATGCTTCTTTGAATTCAGATCCTGGCCTCATCTCTACCACCTCCATGGGGAGACTATTCCACGGATCCACCACTCTTTCCGTAAAGAAATATTTCCGCTTATCACTCTTGAATCTATCCCCTTTCACCATCATCCCATGTCCCCTCGTAGCAGAACTTGCTTTCAGTCGAAAGAGGCTCTCTTCCTGTGCATTTATGCCACGGAGGTATTTAAATGTCTCAATTGAGGCCAAAGAACATTTCAGTTTCACTACAGAGGTTTTAAGGTAAGGATTAGCATAATTTCAAAATATAGCTATATTTGAAATAATGAATGTTGTTAGTTTCCTTTAAATCTCTCACCAGTCTCATCTTCTTTATTTATTTATTTAGCTGGGTTTATATACTGCTTTTTACCAGATCAAAGTGGTGTACATGGAACAAAGAACGGTTAGCAGATACATTGAACTACTTAACTACATGCAGTATGCATTGGAGCTCAGGAGTCTTCTAAACATGATCTTTAAATATTTCTTTAAAAAATATAGTTACTGGATATTTATTGATACTGTATTTTATGAAGTTTCTGTTTTGTGCATGAAGGGAACAAAGATGAGGCTTTTTTCTGCTGCTGCACAGTAGCTATGGATCACACATTTTGCAGTAAAAACATGGACCTTTGACAGGATTCAGACAAACCTTAATGAAACAATTATTGTTATTTTCCTAACTGGGACAGCAAAATTGAGTATCGTCAAAACCTTTGGAGACTCGGATGAGCTGCAGTGGAGTGGAAAATGGCCGTGATCAGGTCCAAATCTCCCATTTATAGTCGTTCCTGACCCTGCCCTCTCATCCCTCAACTCCTCCCTCTCCCACTATCCCATCCCGAGTCAGACTTCTGCCCATTTGTGCCCGACAGATATTAGTCGGCCGTCAAGGTTCTTAATGAAACAATTATAGTTTTTTGTCTAATTGGGACAACAAAATTGAGTATTGCCATGACCTTTGGGAGAATTCAATTTTAAACTCTTAATCAATGCAAGATTTAAGAAAAAGATATAAGGCATATTTTTAGCTGACCTGTGGCAGATATAGGGGCTATTAATGTTTTGCAGTTATCGGGCATTGCCAAAACACATTAAATGCCAAGCCTTAGGGGTATGTTTACTAAACTGCGGTAACGTTACATAACGCACGTTATGTAATGTTAACGATCGTTAAGTAACGTTAACGCATGTTATGAGACGTTAACGATCGTAGACGTTCCGCGGCGCGGTAAAACACCGCAGAAGGTGGAGAGAAGGCGGAGAGAAGGGGTCAGTGGGCGGAGTGTGGGCGGGGAGAGGCTCCATTCACACTAACGCGCTGATCTGAAGAGCTGAATCCTAACGCGATTGAAAACCTGCCGTTAGATGCGCATTTGCAGGGGAGAGAAACTATTTAAGTGTCAGCAATGTACAGCATAGAAGGGAAACCTACAAAAAGTGATAGGTGTGATACACATGCACAGAACAAAAGGGCACATAAACATTGAAAATGACCTCAACAAAATGGAAAAAAAACATAACCAAGCTAGCCAATAGTGATATTAATGGGAAACATCAACCCCCCCCCCCCCCGAGAAAGCTCCAAAAAAAATATATTAATCGTGGAAGGGTCTATGCTCCGTCCCCATACAAGGTGAATGAGCCCACAGTGAAATAGCGCTGATCAGGGCTTTCCCTTGTTATTGGACAGGTGTCCTATTGCATGCACATGTCCCGCAATCGGAACGGGCAACTGGACAGATGCCGAAAAAGGGGATATAGAGGGCCGCAGGCGGCACATGCTGTGGTGCAACTGGGCCACAGTGCGGACTAGGGTGATGCCTAGGTGGCCCATACGAATGCTGAAACAGCAGAGCAGCCAGACAGCAACTGCTGAAGGCCCAACATGGGCATGACTGTGTTTCCCACAGTGTCACAGGGGATAGTATCCAGCAGCTACCCCCAAGGGCACGGAACATTGGCAGGCGGTGCTGGGGGGAAGCGTGGACACCTATGCAGGCACCCCTACCCCAGAACCCGCACCATAGGCAGCTGCCTACCCGCACAATGGATGGCCTGAGACTGCGCTCCACCAGCACCACCAGCAGAAGGGCATGTCAGCATGGTGGCAAAAGGATACTGGTGGTGGAGGGGGCAGTGGCAGCTGCCCAGAGCAGACCGTGGCCTAGCCCTGTGTAGGTGGGTGCCATGCACTGCAACAGACAGGCCCTGTCTGACGAACAGTCATGGTATCACCAGGGAAAGCAATGACTCTGTGATAACATAGTGGTACAGTGCACAAAACCAGTGTATTCAGAAGCAGAAGGTCACAGGTTCAAGTCCCAGCTGTGGTTCCTGCCAACCCAGTCCCCATGTTTTACCCACTACTAAAACATGCTAATACAGACAGAACCTTTATTGCAGATGAAGTAAACATGCCCAAAACACCTTCATTTTACCCTACAGAGCACAGACACCATAAACATGCACACTACCTAGAGCAGAGTCTCCCAAATGCAGTCCTGGAGGGCCAAACACCATCCAGGTTCCATGCTGCCTCTAATAAAGATGCCTGTGCTGCATTTCTATGCGCCGCCCCCATGGTATGCAGATGTATCCATGCATATTCATGAGGGACAGCATGAAAACCCAAACAGTGTTTGGCCCACCAGGACTGGAGTTGGGAACCTGTGCCCTAAAGCAGTGGCCAACAGGGGCAGACACACCTGCACCCACAGGCTCCATTATCCAATGCCTCCTGGAGTGGCAGGATGTTGGGCCCTGCGTGAATCTCCCAATACTAGCACTTGCATACCTTGGCAATGCCACCCTAAACCTGGGAATACGGTAAATATCTATCAAACGGTTGCTATGATTACTGGCAGATAGCAATTCCAAAATTAATCACAATTTGCTGATTGAGCTGCATCATAGCAACCTTTCTGATGTCTGTGGAGTGTGCTACAGGTCTTGTGTCTGACAGTGTTTACCACCCTGGGGAGTGACCCCAACAGTATTGTGTACTATAGCCATGCCTGCACTGTGCCTAGGACTGGTGCGGTGGCCAGGGCTGCCAAACACCTCTATAGTTGCACAATGCTGGCATAGGTGTGGGGAGTGTGTGTTGTCTATCCAGTGTGTGGTGGCTGCAAACACCCTCCACAGCCCACACTGCTAGCACTGTTGCCAGTATTGGCCTGCCAATGTGCATAATAAGGAGCAAGGTACTGTGGGAATAGCCAGGATAGGATGGCTTGGCCTGGATCCATCTGTACATAGCATAGGGCAATGGCACGGACATTGTAGTGGTCGGCCACCATCTGCACAGACAGGGTGGCCACAGCATGTCCTGCTGGGAGGCCACTCTCACCCTGAGTAGTGACCACGGCATGGCTATGTTCCCCCATAGTGCTGTATGATATTTCTCTCATGTGATATTTGTGGGTTCTCTTTTGGGGCCCAATCACTGACTTATCTGCTTGGTATGTATGCTGACATCCCAGTTCTGGGTACATGCTTCTCCTCCAGGAACATGCCCTATGGACTAGCTAGCAGACTGTCTGCAGCTAGTATGTGTCTTGCTGGAACACCTTGCAGAGTACAGCGGCTGGAGGCTTGCTGCTGGAGAATGTCAGATAGTGGTGGGGGGCAGCTATGCATTTTCAGGTCTACTATCTGTCTGCTATTGCTTTATGGATGTGTACAGCTCTGCAGTGCCTGCCCTGTAGGGTGTCTGTTCCCCAGAAGCCTGGGGTGATGGTCCCCTCTACTGCCACCATTGCAGGGGGGTAGAAGTTGGATATTTTGGTGGGAGATCCTGTCCTCCACCCTGAGCCACAGAGGGTGGGGTGGGGTGGGGTGGGGTGGGTGATGGTATGTAATCCGCCTGTGGGTCCAAACACCCCCCCTTCACTTAAATCATGTGACCATGGCACCCATACAGGGTATGCACTTTTCTGGGTGCATCATAGTCCACAAGGGCTAGATGTGAAATACAGATGGACACAGGCATATCCTATGGGTGTTTGCAAGGACTACCTATCACACATTGACACTGATGGGGACCTGCAGCATAGCCTATCTCAGCAAAGCCAGGTGCTGCAAAAATGGTGCTGGGCACCCCACCTCACCCTCAGGATGAGCACAGGACCCGCACACTGTGACGGTCTGTAGCTACTCTGTGCCACTAACACAAACCGTCGGCACCCCCTACCAGGCTGAGGTGCTGTGGGGTGCATACCCCATCTTGTGATTATCTGCAGACTGCTGATTTGCATGTGCAGTGCATCATGGGTATGGGTGGGTTGACCCTATCCTGGTAACCACAGCAGAATGTTTGTGTGGTGCCGTGCAGTCCTCCTGTAGCCAGCCAGGGGTTTATTAGCAGCTGTAGCCCACTGGTTACTTCACTGCCCATGCTGCCAGAGGTCATAGGTTCAAAACACACAGTGGGGTTCATTGATAGGGCTGTCTTAGGCATTGTCTATTTTTATTGTATATTAGTGCTGCCAGCAGAAACACCCTCAGAGTACTGTCACCTTAGGGTGCCTCATAAGGTGCTCTATAGGGCGCCTTATATGGCGCCTTATAAGGTGCCTTATACGGTGCCCTATATAGTGCCTTATAAGGTGTCCTATAGGGGACATTATAGGGTGCCTTGGCAGACAGCACACTTTATAATGTGCCCTATGGAGTGCCTTCTAGGGTGCCTTATGCGGCACCTTAGGTTACGCCACTGTGAGGGTGTGTTTGCTGGCAGCACTAATTAAAGTAAAACCCAATACTTAAACATAATGCCTCCGCCAGCCTTATTCATTAGGCACACTGGGAATCAAACCCATGATCCCTGTACCATCAGTCAGTGTAGTAACCATTGTGCTACAGCTCTGTTTCTGTGTTTACATGTCTGCGCACCTTCTTAAGATTAACACGCGGTAACGTGCCATGGCTCCCTCTAACGCTCGTTAATTTATGGCGCCTTGTAACGTGCGTTATCGGTAACGATGTACCACCCATGTCCTTATTTGGGTATTTCTGCCTCTACCGCAGATCCTAACGTGAATGGCATTACCGCAGTTTAGTAAACATACCCCTTAGTGTTAGTTGTTGGGGATGTGATCTGCATAGTCACGGCAGCCGGCACAATAACATGGGTTCACCTAATGTAGCCACAGAGAAGTCATTAGACAAACTTGTGCCATGTGCCACAGTAATTGTGATCGCAGGCTCCTCTGCTCTCCGTGCACAAGCTGCACCCCTAACCCGCCCACTCTGTACAGTGGCAAGAGATTGCAAGTTTATGTGTATTTTGGTGGATGGCCGCTGGCATAGCCGCTTCTTAGCGTTCACACAGCCAGGTACTGCACGCTAATCTGTTCATTAACCAGTTAGTGGGATTTAGTAAGAGGGCCCCACAGAATCCCATTCCAGGAAACTGGTGGTCCAGGTTAGCTGTCTAGTTTCAAGGTTTCTTTGTTAGTGGTTGATGATATTGAACTTGTTTCGGAAAGAGGGAATTTTTGAAGTGCTGTTAGACACCACAGAGGTAAGCAAAATTGCCTTCTCAGTGGCTGGTAGAGGTCCCTACACTTGTTTTGTGTAGGTCTGAACACGCAGGTAGCTGATACTTACACCTGCCTTAGAGCAAAAGATATAAATTCCAGTAGGGGAATGCTTTAAAATTTGTGTGTATTCCCACTATAAAATGGGAATACTGTTGGAGGGCATATTCAAAAGGACTTAGCCGGTTAGCAGGACCATAGCGATTCCAACATTCAGCGGCACTGTCCGGATAGTGACACTGAATAGTTTCACAGACTGCAGAAAAGACGCCTGCTTAAACCCAGGGCGGTCTGTAGGCAGAGCGAGGGTGGCCCTATAGCTATCCAGTTAGTGGCAACAGGACCATACAAAGTTAGAAATCCTCCTTGTGCAACTAATGAATCCGGCGCCCCCTCTGCCCCAGCCATGTGCAGTATTTCACTCTTTTTGAGCTGTCTGGAAGTCCAGTGATGATATCTGTACTTGCGCTCTCTGCGGCCGCACTGCTCACACAGCCCTTGGTACGGCCCTGAGTGGCAATATTCAGCCACTATATTGCCACTTAGCTCAACCACATAAAGTTAGGACAGGTCAATGGCTGGCCTAATTTTATACAGTTTTTGCTATCCACTTAGTGGCTGAATTTCACAGATATTCAGCGCTGGATGCTGGATAAGCTCTAGCACTGAATATGCTGTTTAAATGAAAGCAGCGGCAGCTTGATGCTTTAAAAGCGCTCACCACTACAGCTGAATATCTGCTTCAAATATTTTTTGGACCACTAAATCCACGTCTAGACCATGCCCCATCAAATCTATGCATCCCACAGTTTATATATGTGTAAATAGCAGCATTGCAAAATAAGAACTTACATGTGTGTTACATTTACTCATGTAGAGGCTACACAAGCCTTGGCAGTCTGCTTATAATCATCGCATGGAATTTACATGTGTAAATGCTGATTTTAAAAGGCCACTGTTTATATGTGTAAATGTCATGGGATAGATAGATTCTAAGGAGGTATATTGTGAACATACTTTGGGCTGTGCAAAAAATATAGGTGTTACTTTCAATTTTGCATAGGAATATACATACAGGGTGGCCCAAAAAAGTGAGAACATCTCGTAAATTAAAAGCTTAAATAGTTTACTTATTTACCTTTTTTAGCTATGCAATGCAATATAACGTCTTTATTTCGACAATTTCCAGTCACCATCTTTTTTTTCTAAATTTGTCAATCGTTTACATCTGTCTCTTTGAATTTTTAAATAACATATGCTACGAGATGTTCTCACTTTTTTTGGGCCACCCTGTATATTTCAACAATTTCCCTCCTTGACTTTTGCAGCTCCTCCAAGGCACGTTTAAATGTCAGGAAAACTACTTGTTTTGTGTAGGGCAACCACAATGAATATGCATGAGAGACATTTGCATAAGTATAAAGGCAGTGCAGGCAAATCACTCTCATGCATCTTCACTGTGGTTCTCCTGAAAACCTGACTGGCTAGGTGTGTCCCGAGGACTGGGTTGAGAGCTACTGGTCTAGGGCTTTATAGGAATGCTTGAAGGGGCAGTTGTGCTTAATCCTCTGGTCTTTAAAATGACCCAAAAATGTTAAACTATGACTTTTGGAACATGGCTCCTTAACTGGAACCAGCTAAATGTGCTTTCTGATATGTGGCATTTCCACACGTAACATTCAAGCCATCGAACGGCACAATTTCTTTAACATTTTTTTAATGACATGGTTGCTTTCACTGCAGGTGAAGGAAATGCATGTGTATTTCCCATAGCTCTATAAATAATTTACAGTTTTACATATTTCAGTGGGCCTTTTGTAAAATAGGCTGGAAATTGTGAACACCCTGATTTGAATGGCCCCTTTTCTAGCCTAAAAGCTCTATGCAAAATCTGGCTTCACAGGTACAGCTAAGCTCATGGCTAGTTAAGAGTATTTTTCACTTACATGGCCTGAAAGTTGAAGAAATAGCTGAGATAGTCAACACATATGAAGCAGAACTGTTCTCTGCTATGTGTCTGTACTTACCATATATTCATTGCCGTCAACTACACAGACATTCTTTGGCTCTGTTAGAAGGAAAATAAATGTTTTTAATAAACTCTGACTAGTTCTTTAAATATTGTCTTTCTCAAAGTTATAAGAAAGAGCAAAATAACATATTCTATGATTATGGAACTGGATCCTGAAGAGGAAAGTTTAGAAAGCGTCGTCCTTCAATTTGTATCACTTTTATTTACAGGCAAACCACAGACAATCAAATGGTCACTGAAAAATAAACTGGAAAAATTTGATACCAAATATAATTTAATTTTAAAGGCAAAAAGTGTAACGCTCCTTCTTCGCTCTCTGTCAAATTCGCTCCATTCGCTCCTTTCTGCCTGACTCCACTATTGTCACTCTGCTTCTGTTCCTGGTCATTTCCCATCTAGACTACTGTAATATCATTTATGCCGGCCTCCCCAAGTATCACATTACATGTTTACAGACAGTTCAGAAAACAGTCGTCCGATTATTACACCATGCCTCAAAATTTGATCATGTCTCCTTCCTGCATATCAATTCCCACTGGCTACCCCTTGCCTTCTGGATCCAATACAAGCTCCTCACCTTAGTTCACAGAACCCTACACATTGATATCCCCGCCTATCTGTCCTCATGCATTATTTCCCATGCCCTGCCTCAGATCCTTTGATCAATTCATGCCAATCACCTGCACCTCTCTTCCCCTTCCTGTGTCTGTTATGAAGCAACCTGGCACTCCGCTTTCGATTTCTTAGGCGCCAATCTTTGGAATTCACTCCCCTCCCCTCACCCCCGCCCCCACCCATCTTCACTTAGAATTATCCTTCCCTACATTCAAGTCTCGCCTTAATATAAAAACATAGAAACATATCAGCAGTATCAGCAGAAAAAAAACATATGGCCTATCTAGTCTGCCCTTCCATATCAAATACTATAGTCCCTTTTTTTCCTTTAGAAATCTTCTTTGTTTGTCTCATGCTTTCTTGAATTCAGATACTGTCCTTTTCTCTATAACCTCCACTAGGAGACTATTCCACGCATCTACCACTCTTTCTGTAAAGAATATTTTTTGCGTATTACTCCTGAGTCTATCCTCTTTCACCCTCATCCTATACCCCCTCATTGTAGAGCTTACTTTCAATCAAAAGAAGCTCTCCTCTTGTGCACTTATGTCACGGAGGTATTTAAACATCTCTGTCATATCTCCTTTATCCCTTTCCTCTAATGTATATATATATTAAGATCTTTAAGTCTGTTCCAATAGGGTTTATAATGAAAACCACTAACCATTTTAGTAGCCATCCTCTGCACCGATTTCATTCTGTTTGTATCCTTTTGAAGGTGCGGTCTCCAGAATTGCACATAATACTCCAAATGAGGTCGTACCAGAGACTTATACAGAGGCACTATCACTTCCTTTCTTCTGCTGGTCATTCCGCTCCCTATACACCCAAACATCCTTCTGACTTTCGCCATCGCCTTTTCTACCTGTTTAGTTACTTTAAGGTCATCAGAAATAATTACGCCCAGGTCCCGCTCTTCTTTATAGAAACATAAAGATTTAGTAGTGATTTGGATGTCTGAAGACCCCTCTATTTCAATTAGTTTTTAATTTACCCCCACAGGCCACTCAGGATCCTGCCTCCTCTCCCTCCTACTCCTGATTTCTGTCCTCCCACCCCTTTCTCTCCACCACTGCTATAATTCTCTTTTTCCGCTTTATTATTATTTTATTGGCGTTTTCTTTTTAAATAGTTTTATGTACACCACTCTGATGTGGTGGAATCAACTGCTAATCTTACATTATACAAAATCTTATTAGAAAACTGTCTCATTGTCATATAGTTTATTAACAGGTACAGTAAGAGCTTTGAAGAAATACCCATCATATACTCTCTTTATTGTCACTCAGTAATTCAGTGTCAGTTTCACACCTCTTTATGTTTACATTGTATGCATTCTTTTTATTTTCTACTGCCTCCACCCGCTGATCAGTTGCTAATCAATTTATTTATTTTTTATTTATTTAACAGCTTTTATATACCGCACTTTTGACATCAGCGCGGTTTACATTTTAACAAGTTTTGTACTTAAACATAAAAACAAATGTTAAGTTTACAGAGAACAGGGAATAAAAACATGGATAACAGGGATTAACAATTAACAGATATTTTCAATTATTTACAATAGGTTCTTAAATGCTTGAGTTTTAAAGGTAGGGTTTGTGAGGTTTGTGATGCCTTTCTTATCTCCAAACTTGATTTTGGCAAGTCTTTGCTTGTCCGTCTTCTAGTCTTCATTCTTCACCAGGGCCCTTTTTATCCAGAATGTTTTAGCAAGATTCATTCTTCAGCCCCAAATCACTTGCCTATAGTACTCCACTAGTTTGCCTGCTTAGAAAGCCACCATTCATTCTGAAAGTCTTTTCAATTGTCTCCTTTACATCAATAATTTAACTTCAATCCCACACCCTTGTGGACTTCCTACATTTCAAATTCATGGTAGCCTCTTTCCAGTCTGCCATAGCACTTGCCAAGCAAGAGTACTAGGTCCATCTGACTATCTCGCTTACCTCTGACCCTCACCGTCTCTTTACAACTCTCAACTCTCTCTTCAAAGTGCCTCCACCTCCGACCCCTCCACAAGATTAATCTTGAGTTCCCCCCGGTGTCATCTCCTTTTCCCCTTCCTCCTCTTCATTCCCAAATCCTTCCCTCAAACTCTGTCACCCTTCTTTCTTTTCTAAGATCATTGAAGAAGAAATGATGCATCTTCTTTCCTCCTCTAAACTTACTACCTGTTCTTATGATCCCATTGACTAAACTCCATCTCCTCCACTGTTGTCCCTTCCATCTGTCATATCCTTAACATATTGTTTTCTACTGCAACTATTCCTGTAGCCGTCAAGCATGCTGTGGTTACACCTCTCCTCAGAAACCATCCCTTGATCCTACCTGTCCTTCTAATTATCAACCAATTGCTCTCCTCCCCTTTATTTCTAAACTACTTGAATGTGGGGTTTACCTTCGCTGTCTTGACTTTCTCTCCTCTCAGTCCCTTCTGGATCTATTACAATCTGACTTTCACCCTCTATATTCTACTGAGATGCTCTTGCCAAAGTCTCCAATGACTTGTTCCTCGCCAAATCCAAGGTCCTTTATTCGATCCTCATCCATCTCGACCTTTCTTTTTTTTTTTTTTTTTACATTTCTTATATACCGCCTTTCATGATATCAAGGCGGTTTACATTGAACAAACTGAAATTACATTGAACAGGGAATTATAACTTGGAGATAAGTATTTTACAGGGAACATTTCTGCTGCTTTTGAGAGTGTTGATCACCACCTTCTCCTCGATACCTTGACTTAGCTTGGATTTAGAGATTCTGTCCTGTTCTGGTTTTCTTCTTATCTCTCCCACCACACTTTTAGTATATGTTCTAGTGGATCCTCCTCTACTACTATCCCGCTTCAGTGTACCCCAGGGCTCTGTCTTGGGACCTCTCATTTACTCTCTCTGCACTCAGTTCCTTGATGCACTCATCTCCTCCCATGATTTTCAGTGCCATCTCTATGCTGATGACTTTCAAATCTACCTCTCTGCATCTGAAATCTCTCCAGGAATCCAGGCCTGGATTTCTTCCTGCTTATCTGACATTAGTGTCTGGATGTCTCACTGCCATCTGAAATTGAACATGACCAAAACTGAGCTCCTTGTCTTTCCCCCTAAGCTCACCTCCCCCTTCCTCCTTTCTCAATTTCTGTGGATAACACTCTACTCCTCCCTGTTTCCTTGGCTTGCAACCTTGGGGTTATCTTTGACTCCTCCCTCTCCTTCTCATATCCAACAGAAAACTAAAACCTGTCACTTCTTTAACACTAGCAAATCCGTCCCTTCCTTTCTTAACACAGTACTAAGGCCTTATTCATTCTCTAGTCACCTCCCATCTAGACTATTGCAACCTCCTCTTTGCCGGTCTTCCTCTGAATCATCTCTCCCCACTTTGAACTGTTTAAAACTCAGCTGCACGGCTAATCTTGCACCTGTGTCACTATGTTCATGTCACCCCTCTTCTCAAGTCACTTCATTGGTTCCCTATCCATTTCTGCATCCAGTTCACACTTCTGCTACTCACCTATGAGCGCCTTCATTTGGCTGCTCCTCATTACCTTTCCTCTCTTATCTCAGCCTACACCACTCCTTGGGAACTCCGCTCTTCTGGAAGATCCTTTCAATCTGTGCCCTTCTCTTCTACTGCCAACTCCAGACTTCGATCTTTCTATCTTACTACTTCTAATGCCTGGAACAAACTACCTGAGTCAGTATGTCAGGCTCCATCTGTGGTCCTGTTAAATCCCTTCTTTGAGACTGCCTTTGGATCCTAATCCACTTAGGGGTATGTTTACTAAACCGTCTTAATGTGCGCTCTGCGACGTTATCACACGATAAGGTACCTTATCACGCAATAATGGCGCTTTACCGGGCGATAAGGTACCTTAGCACGCGTTAACGCACATAGCAGTGCAAATGAGCGCTCAGGGTGGAGAAAGGCTCCCAGAGGGCGGTGGAAGGCTCCCCAGGGGCGGAGAGATGGGGTCAATGGGTGGAGAGTGAGAGGGGAGAGGCTCCCTGCACACTAACGCTGTGAAATCCGAGGCTGAAAACTAACGCCAGTGAAACCCTGGCGTTAGAGCTGATTTAAAGGGAAAAGAAACCATTTCTGTCAGCAATGTACAGCAAAAACAGGGAAACCTATAAAAAGTGATAAGTGTGATACATGTGCACGGAACAAAAGGGCAAATAAACATTGAAAATGACCCCAACAAAATATAAAAAAAACATAACCAAGCTGGCCAATAGTGATATTAATGGGAAACATAAAAAAAAACACCCAAGAAAGCTTAAAAAAAAAGATATGAATCTTGGAAGGGTCTACCCTCCGTCCCCATACAAGGTGAATGATCCCACAGTCAAATAGCGCTGATCAGGGATCCCTCTCCATTGGACAGGTGTCCTATGGCGTGCACATGTTCCGCAACAGCAGGGCGGACATGTCGGAATGGGCAACTGGACAGATGCTGGGAAAGGGGATACAGAGGGCTGCAGACAGGACATGCTGTGCTGCAGCTGGGCCACAGTGCGGACTAGGGTGATGCCTAGGTGGCCCATAGGAATGCTGAAACAGTAGAGCAGCCAGACAGCAACTGATGAGGGCCCAACATGGGCACGAGTGTGGTTCCCACAGTGTCAAAGGGGATAGTACCCAGCAGGTACCCCCAAGGGCACAGAACATTGGCAGGCGGTGCTGGGGGGAGGCGTGGACAGCTATGCAGGCACCCTTACCCCAGAACCCGCACCATAGGCAGCCGCCTACCCACACACTGGATGGCCTGAGACTGCGCACCACCAGCAGAAGGGCATGTCAGCATGGTGGCATAGGGGTACTGGTGGTGGAGGGGGCAGTGCCAGCTGCCCACAGCAGACCATGTCCTTGCCCTGTGTAGGTGGGTGCCGTGCACTGTAACAGACAGGCCCTGTCTGACGAACAGTCATGGAATCCCAAGGGAATGCACCATCTTGGTGACAACATGGTGGCACAGTGCACACTGCCACTGTGTTCAGGAGCAGAAGGTCACAGGTTCAAGTCCCAGCTGTGGTTCCTGCCAACCCAGTCCCCATATTTTACCCACTACTAAAACGTGGTAATGCAGACAGAACCGTTAGTGCAGATAATGTAAACATGCCCAAAACACCTACATTTTACCCTACAGAGCACAGACACCATAAACATGCGCATTACCTAGAGCAGAGTCTCCCAAAAGAGGTCCTGGAGGGCCAAACACCATGCAGGTTCCATGCTGTCTCCAATAAATATGGCTGTGCTGCATGTCTATGCACCGCCCCCATGGTATGCAGATGTATCTCATGCATATTCATTAGGGACAGCATGAAAACCTGAATAGTGTTTGGCCCACCAGGATCGGAGTTGGGAACCTCTGCCCTAGAGCAGCAGCCAACAGGGGCAGACACAAACGCACCCACAGGCTCCATTATCCAAAGCCACCTGGAAAGGCAGGATATTGGGCGCTGTGTGCATCTACCAATACTAGCACTTGCATACCTTAGCAATGCCACCCTAAACCTGGGAACACGGTACACATCTATCAAAAGGTTGCTATGATTAATGCAGATAGCAATTCCTAAGTTAAGCACAATTTTATGATTGAACTGCATCATAGCAACCTTTCTGATGTCTGTGGAGTGTGCTACAGGTCCTGTGTCTGACAGTGTTTACCACCCTGGGGAGTGACTCCAACAGTATTGCGTACCATAGCCATGCCTGCACTGTGCCCAGGACTGGTGTGGTGGCCAGGGCTGCCAAACACCTCTATAGTTGCACAATGCTGGCATAGATGTGGGGAGTGTGTGTCTGTCTATCCAGTATGTGGTGGCTGCCAACACCCTCCTCAGCCCACACTGCTAGCACTGTTGCCAGTATTGGCCTGCCAATGTGCATAATGAGGAGCAAGGTACCATGGGAATAGCCTGGACAGGGTGGCCTGGCCTGGATGCATCAGCACAGGGCATAGGGCAATGGCTTGGACATTGTAGTGCCTGGCCAAAGCATGTCCTGCTGGGAGGTCACTCTCACCCTGACTGAGCAGTGACCACGGCATGGCTAGGCTCTCCCATAGTGCTATATTGTATTTTTCTTAAGTGATATATATAGGTTCTCCTCTCTGGGGCCTAATCACTGACTTATTTGCTTGGTGGGTGTGCTCACATCCCAGCTTTGGGTGCACACAACTCCTCCAGGACCATGCACTGTGGACTAATTAGAAGACTGTCTGCAGTTATATGTGTATGGTTGGAACACCTTGCAGGGTGCAGTGGCTGGTGACTCACTGTGCTTGCTGCTGGAGAATGTCAGATGGTGGTGAGGGGTAGCTGAGCATTTCCAGGCCTATTGTCTGTCTTGGGGATGTGTATAGCTTTGTATTGGCTGCCCTGTAGAGTGTCTGCTCCCCAGCAGGACTGGGGTTGATGGCCCCCCTCTACTGCCACCATTGCAAGGTGGTAGAATGTGGATCTGTTGTTGGGGGAATCTTTATTTATTTATTTATTTATTTATTTGCATTTCTTATATACCGCACTATTTGCGATCAGCGCGGTTTACATAGAACAAACAGTATCTGACAATATACAAAAGTCAGGTCATTACATTGAACAGGAACAAGTAACTTGGACAACAGGGTAAACTATATACATCTGTGATACGTTGAGTATCTGCGATACGTTGAGTAAGGTAAATTATATACATGTACAAATGAAATTATTAGGTATTGGTTATAATTGGGGGTGCCCTAATAATGATGGCTAAGGTTCAGGGGAGTCAGTGAGGTATTTAATAAAGAGAAAGTGTTTCAAGGCCTTCCTGAACTGGCTCAAGTTGGGGATTGTCCTGATGTATGGTGGTAGGGAGTTCCAGAGACTTGGGGCGCATAGTCTGAAGGCTCTATTCGATGTTGCTTTGGTGCATTTTGTCATGTCTCTCGGTATAACTAGGATGATGGCTGCTGAGGATCTCCTTAGCCTGTTAGGTGTGGGTGGATGGATGATGTCACTTAGTGAAGAGGAGGAGAGCCCCTTGGTGGTCTTGAAGGTCATCACTAAGATCTTGTAACTGATCCTGGCTTGAAGGGCATCTTGATTGACAACCACAGATGGACACTAACATATCCTAGGTGGACCTAACACACACACACACACACATCACCTCACCATCAGGGTGAACACAATACCCACACAATGTGACGGTCTGTAGCTACTCTGTTGCCACTAACACACACTGTCGGCACCCCCTACCAGGCTGAGGTGCTGTGGGGGTGCACTCGGTTAGTTCCCCCTACCAGGATGAGGTGCTGTGGGGTGCATACCCCATCTTGTGATCATCTGTAGACTGCTGGTTTGCATGTGCTGTGCATCATGGGTACTGGTGGGTTGACCACGGCAGACTGGTTGTGTGATGATGTGCAGTCCTTCTGCAGCCAGCTAGGGGTTTGTTAGCAGCTGTAGCCCACTGGTTACTTCACTGCCTGTAAAGCCAGAGGTCATGGGTTCAAAACCCCAGTGGGGGTTATTTGATAGGGCTGTATGAGGCATTGTCTATTTTTTAATGTACATTAGTGCTGCCAGCAAAAACACCCTCAGAGTACTGTAACCTTAGGGTTCCTCATAGGGCACCTTATAAGGTGTCCTATAGGGGACATTATAGGGTGTCTTGGCGGACAGTGCACTTTATAATATGCCCTTTGGGGTGCCTTATGCTGCACCTTAGGTTACGCCACTGTGAGGGTGTGTTTGCTGGCAGCACTAATTAAAATAAAAATAAAATTCCTCATAAAGCAAACCATAAAAGGTAATGCCTCAGCCAACCTTATTCACTAGGCACAATGGGGGATCAAACTCATAACCCCATACCATCAGTCAGTGTATCAACCATTGTGCTACGGCTCTGATTCTGTGTTCACATGTCTGCGCGCCAACTTAAGATTACCGCGCGTTAACGTAGCAAAACAGGATTACCGCACGATAATGTGCGCAGCGCACGTTATCGCGCGATAATCCCGTTTTGCTACGTTAAGACTGATACGCCCACTCCTTATATGGCAGCCTGCACACTAGCACCGGGCGCATGTTAAGACAGTTTAGTAAACATGCCCCTTAGTCTCCTGTTCACCTCCTATGTGTTTTCTTACCATTCCTCTAGATATAGCCTACTCCCCAGTTGTTGTGTTGTCTTTCTTGACTAGACTATAAGCTCTTATGAGCAGGGACTGTCTCTTACATGTCTCTGTACAGTGCTGTGTACCCCTTGTAGTGTTATACAAATGATAAGTAATAGTAGTAGTTGTAGTAGTAGTAGCAATCTAATTACAGTCTCTCTTAACCATCTACACTTTGGCTTGTCCACTCTCTTCAGTCTATATTACAGCTTGCTTACCCTTGTATCCATATTGTCTTCTCTCAGTATCGAACCTTCTGAAGTATTTTGTTAATCACACTACATATCATATTTCCTCATTCCTTGTCATTATCTGAAAGTATCACCAACTTTTGCCTCTACTCTTTAGCTCTCTACTGAGCAGAACAGCCATTGACCCTCTAAACTGTGCCTTATAGCTTTTTTTCATTCTGTGCACAGACGTTCCATTCTGAAGTGTCTATTTTTGTAAAGGAGGCTATTTTAGAAGCATTCCTATTTCCCAAAAGCAGCATTGAGACATCTCAATGCCATTTGTGAACCTGCTTTTTATGGGCAAGGGAATGCCCAACACATCTACCCAGACAGGGGGAGTGGTGAGTGTGAGTGGTATGGGCCCATCATGCAGACATAGATTCCAGATTTTAGAAAAGGGAGTACCGCAAGACCAGTGCTAGGGGTCATCAGCATCATTTTGAAGAGGGACCTCATGCAGACCAGGAGTGAGTAAGCATTGCTCATACTCTTGCTGACCACCAATGCCCCAGTAAGTCTGGGGATGGTCATTAGGGAGGATAGAGGGGACCCGTAAAGTCAGAGGCTTTAGAAGTTGGGGGATTGACTTTTTATGGTTGGGGAGCCTTCTGGGGGAGTGGGGAGCTTGTTGTGTTGCCTTGGGTGGGTAGATATGCTAGATATGCTGCTGTGGTGGGTAAGGGTATTAGGGTCATGCTACAAGAGGGGTGGGAGGTGGGGTTGGGTTGATGCTTCAGGGGGACATATCTGATCGGGGTAGCCAGAGGTGATCCTGGGTGGGTGGGCTGGACCTGTAGTACTGTACTGGTATGCCTCTGTGGCGGTGCTGCAATTTTAGGAGGCTGTTCCCACATCTAAGTGCAGGGGGTTCCATAATCTGTTTTCCTGAATGCAGCTTCCTAAAATCGCTGTTCCTGCCAGATGTGCAGGGTCACACTCGTGCAGTCCTGCACCTACTTTACAAAGGGTTCTATTTTTAGTAGAACCTCTTGTAAAATGCTGGTCTAATACTCTACATCATGAGATGGAGGTGGGAATTCCCCTTCACATGTTTTACATGAAGACCCAAAATATCTATGATTAAAAATAATAATAACCTTAGATGGGAGTCCTTAAACAAGAAATTTAAAGCAGGTTTGAAGACCCATTACTTTAGGCTAGCCTTTGAATCTTAAGCTCTCCTCCTATCCTTCCTATCCTTTCTAACTCTTCCATTTAACTCCTTTGGTCAGTTTGCCTGGCATTGCTGGTTGAGTCCCAGTCTCATTTCTTAAGCCTAATTCTACTCTCTTGTCCTTGTCAACACCCTCACCTCTTTAATTACTCTTATTCTCATCTATTACTCTATGGAGTATGTTTACTAAACGGTGCTAACGGTGCAGCGGCGGTATTATCGCGTGATAAGATACTCTGTGCCAGTAACACACATGGTTAGTTCCCCCTACCAGGCCTAGGTGCTGTGGAGGTGCATACCCCATCTTGTGATCAGCTGTAGACTGCTGATCTGCATGTGCAGTGCATCATGGGTATGGGTGGGTTAACCCTATCCTGGTAACCACAGCAGACAGTTTGTGTGGTGACCTGCAGTCTTTCTGTAGCCAGCCAGCAGTGTGGTAGTAGCTATAGAGATGTAGCCTACTGGTTACTTCAATGACTGTGGAGGCAGAGGACATAGGTTTGATCCCACAGTGGTGTTATTTAGGAATGCTGTCTGAGGCTTTTCCTTTTCATTTCAATCAGTGCTGCCAGCAGAAACACCCTCACAGTGCTGTAGCCTAAGGTGCCTCATAGGCACCCTATAGGGCGCCCTGTAAGGCACCCTATACACCGCCCTAGGGTGCCTTGGCAGACAGGGCATTTTAGAATGTGACCTATGGGGCGCCTTATGAGGCACCTTAGGTTATGGCACTGTGAGGGTGTTTTTGCTGGCAGCACTGACTTAAATTAAAAGAAAATGCCTTTGACAGCCTTTTTAGATAACACCACTGCGGGGTCAAACTCATGACCTCTGCCTCCACAGTCATTGCAGTAACCAGTGAGCTACATTGTCATAGCTTCTAACACTGCGCTGGCATGTACTTAGGATTAATGCGCGTTAATGTGCCACGGCGCCCACAATCGCGCGATACAGATTCTTGCTACCTTAGGACTGGAACACCCACTCCTTATATGGCATTCTTCACATTATCGCTGCAACTAGCGCCGGTAACATTAGGACCGTTTAGTAAACATACCCCTAACTAATTTACTACTTGTGTTACAGTTTTAACCGTTGTTTGTAATCCCATTATTTGCTACTTTGCACTACTTCATATTTTTAAGTGGTAAATGCTTATTTTATTGTAAACCACATAGCTAATCTCTGCAGTATAGCAAATTAAATAAATAAATAATCTTACTGCATTCAAGATCAATACAGCAGCCATCGACAAAATTTACTGACGTTAGCTCGAAACCTGGTTTGCATTTCTTTATGGTGTTACTACAGAGTAAGGGATTGCATCCTGTGATAGACAAGAAAGAAGGAAATTATCATGATGCAACTTCTCAAGAGATTATAACATACAGACATGGTCAAGCTTCTCCTTTTACTATCATTTGAAGTATATAGCACTGCAATTAAACTTGCTGCAGGTGTGTGATGGGTTTTTGAAATTTCTCCCAAGACGCTAATTTTATAGCAGGCATAGGGTATAACAATATAATTATATTCTCCTAGAACAGATGGACCATACTGGTCTTTATCTGCCGTCATTTTACTATGTTATTATGTTACTATGACAGAACATGCATATTTATGGGCTGAATCTGAAAGGCAACTGTTTTATTTTTAATGGAAATGGAATAGCTGAATTCATAGGTGTTGGAAAGGGGTGGACCACATGGGCCCTGGCTCCACCAAAAATCACAGCATGTAAGTGCGGGCAGAAGAAAAAAAAGTCCTTTTCTTTCTGCCTGCGGGAGATCAGATCCCTGCAGGAAGACAAAAAAGGGTCTTTGCTGTTTATTGCAGCTTCTCTTCCTTTTCTGCCCATGGAGGATAGGATCCCTGTGTGGAGCCTACTGCCTGCTGGCCACAGTCATTGCAAAGCCTCTTACTGTCTGCCCGCAAGGATCGCGGGTAGACAAGAAGGGTCTTTGCAATGATCACAACCAGCAGGCAGAAGAAAAGCGATAATCACAGCAAAGACTCTTCCTGCCTGCAGGGGATCAGATCCCGGTGGGGAGAACAGGAAGGGTCTGCCCAAACGGTGGGGTTGGGGCTTAGGGCATTGCTTGGGTGGAGCTTGGCCCCCCCCCCCCCAAAGAAAAAGTCCTTCTACTCTTCCTTGCTAAATTAGTTGAAAATGCATAGTGATATTTATTTCAACTTGCATCTGTATTGCTACATCTCTAAAACAATCAAAAAATGGTTGCACTCAACAGAGAGGCTTCGCAAGAGTGTCAGACAACGTTCCACATTAATGGATTGCTGTGATGCTATAACGAGGGTTATTTTTAAAGTAAGGTCCGATTGGCTGTAGCTTTGTAAATTTTTTCCCCCTGTAGAAACAAGCATGTGTGCCGGCTCCCGGCATGCCTTGTGCGAAAGCAGATGCCATTTGCAGTCAAAGCGTCACTTTGTACAGTTTATACTGAGACGTTAAAATGTTTAAGACAATTGAGCGGCTCTCCGACTGTGATTCGGTTTTTGACAGCAAGGACCGTGTCATTAGTGGACATTCATCACCAGATAAGTGAGGTGTATGGCCCCAATGCGATGAGTGACAGCAAAGTGCGTAAATAGATGAGATTGTTCAAGGATGGGCGGGACAAACTGTACTCACGATGGGTTCCCAGGCTGCTTTCCGAGGAACACCAAAAAAGGAGAATGGCTAGTGCTTTGACATTTTTGATCTGATACAATGAGGAAGGAGATGAACCTTTGGACCATATTGTCACAGGGGATGAGACATGGGTTTCTCACATGACTCCAGAATCAAAGCAGCAGTCGATGGAATGGAGACACATGTCAAAGTGAAAGCCAAACAATCTCAACACGCAAGATTATGGCAACTGTGTTCCTCGGAAAGCAGCCTGGGAACCCATCGCGAGCACATTTTTCTGAACTGCAATTTTTCAGAAATGATTTTGTATAGCACTGACCTTGAAACTTGTGGAAATTTCAGTGACAAAGTGGAAATCATGAAACGCCGTTCTTCATGAATTTTTGCGTCAACTGTGCGCACCAAATCTTCTGTGATTACTGAAGGTCGACCCTATCGTGGTTCATCATGGACATTGTCCCGCCCACTCTTGAACAATCTCACCCATTTACGCACTTTGCTGTCACTCATCGCATTGGGGCCATACACCTCACATATCTGGCGATGAATGTCCGCTGATGACACGGTCCTTGCTTTCAAAAACCGAATCACAGACCGTATTTCACAGTCGGAGGGCCGCTCAATTGTCTTAAACATTTTAACGTCTCAGTATAAACCGTACAAAGTGATGCTATGACTGCAAATGGCATCTGCTTTTGCACAAGGCATGCCGGGAGCGGCACGCATGCTTGTATCTACAGGGGGAAAAATTTACAAAGCTACAGACAATCGGACCTTACTTTAAAAATAACCCTCGTATATGCAAAGCAGTTCATTAATGTTTATTGCAGGAGTTTGCGAAATCTATGCATGGAAAAGACTTTTTTGTCCAGTTTTACTCCCCAAAATTCTTCTATATGGACTGAGGTATTCACGCGGTGGTGCAACAGGCCTTGGTATGTGAGGAATCACGAAACTCTGGTGGGTCCAGTGTTCTCCTGACATCACCCTCCTCCTCAGCTCTGGCCCAAGATGAAAAGTACCAAAAGTGATGGCTCCCTACCAAGCCACACCTCCTTCAGCCTCCTCCCCCATGGATTCAGGGACTGATACACCCATCTCTGAAGCCCTGACTTATTTTTGAAGAGGGTAGGGGGCAGGAGTGATCCCCACTCATTCCTGCAAAACAGCAGCACCTGGCCTATAGTGCTGTTGTTACTCATGGTAATTTAAAAAAAATCACACCAAAAATAAATGACCAACAAAAAAAAAATTCACAAAAATGAAATACAAATTGTGACCAAATTTATATAAAAGACCTTAAACAGTTTTTGAGCTCACAACGGCCCAACCAGACCCTCTAGTATTGCAGCTACAAGGGCCAGCAGTAGTACACTCTAAGATCATCATCGGTCCATTTTTCAACAACTTTTACAGAAACAAAAAATGAAATGTGCACACAAAAATAACTATATTCCTATGTAGCACCAACTACATTCAGGTAAAACAAACTCAGAAAAATTCAAAAACCCAATAAACCTGACATAATATTGTTTTGTTATAAGATAAAAACTTAGCACTTATCTGCATCAGGGGAGTGTACCATAACCACAAAACTTTCCACGACGTTTACGAGCTAAACTCCAGCCGGCTGAATGCTCGACTACATATTGAGTCAAAATCACAAAAATAATATGCATAGTGGTGGTCACATGAGCAAATCAACCAATAAGATCAGAGAGACCCAATCAACAACCAAGTTCAAAGCATTAGACTCAATTGATTGCAGCCGAAACATCTAGGTATGTTCACGAAGTGCTAGTCATCTCAAATAATTTCCACCTCGCCATGTACATGGCATATATTCAAGAACATGCCAACGGATGTCTGAGGGAGAATGCTGTTGAAGCATCTAGTGAGCCACTAGTGGGACAGTCTCCATTCTATTATTGATACGACTCCTGCGTTCTCCCAGTTGCACACGTATATTCCAGGTAGTCCATCCCATGAAAAAGAGAGCATGGACAGGTAATCGTGTAGATAAACCCATCAGTATCGCAAGTTGTTGGGCCCTTCAGCACATAGGTCTTGCCATCCTTGTTAGTCAAGGAAGGACCACTCAATGCTGACAAACACCAACTACAGGAACCACAGGTATAATGACCCCAAACATCCTGATTATTAGTTGCTATTATCAGTAAGGAGCTCCCCCAAATTCCTTCCACATCGGAAAGCAATGTGGAAAGGAACTGCCAAGCTGGGGTGCAAACTGAGTACAGACCAATGTTTACATATTAAATGCACAGCTCTATAACCCCAGCTGTGTATGGTAACACGCAAACTAAAGCATCAACAGATTCAGGCTACATATATTGCAGTTAAAGCTCATGCTGGGCATACTTGGCCCATAAATATGCTTTCTTAACATCAACTTTGGGGTACCCCCTTGCAATAAATCAATAGTTAAGAAGCTTGGCCTCTGATCAAATCCGGCATGCGCGAAAATATCGACTTACAGGTAAGCTTCTTCATAGGCTCATAGCTAGTAAATTTCAGGTAAGCGTTGCGGTCCACAGACTTCCAAACAATTGAGATCTGTACTTATGATACTGATCGAGTAATACAGACATCCAGAAAATCAATAATCCGAGCATGGTACATCAGAGAAAATTGAAGGTTATTATCCAGACCATTCAGCCAACAGTGAAACTGATGCAATTTATCCTCAGATCCAATCCATAAAGCAAAGACACCATCCAGATATCGTCACCACATACATATACGAGATGTAAAAGGGGATGTTGAGATGAACTGAGCTTCAAATTCAGCCACATATAGTGAAGCAACCGAAGGAGCAAAAGTAGAACCCAAAGCCACTCCATGATGTTGTTGATAAAATATCCCTTTACACCAAAAGTAATTTTTATTCAGAACTAACTTACCCAGATCTTCAATAAAGCTTAATGGAATACAACCTGGAGGAGGTTTGGAACGCAAGGCTGCCAAAATCACCTGCAAAGCACGATCCTGAGGGATATTAGTGTACAAACTAGCAATTTACCATAAAGTCACTGAGGACCAGTCCGAAAAATCCTGTAATAATCTTAGGAAGGGGGCAGTGTCCTGTATTAATGATGGGACCTCTCAGGCCAGAGGTCACAGAAACACATCAATGAATTGCAAGAGGGATTCCAGTACTGAGCCATTGGTAGATACAATCAGGCAACCTGGAGGATGCAATAGCCGCTTGTGAATCTTTGGCAAAAAATTGATCATCAGCTTAACCGGAGCCATCTCAATTAAAAATCTCTGCTTGCAAAATGTAAGGCAACCCCGATCAGTGGCTTCCATTACTAAATCTTTAATCACAAAGTTAGAGCAGAGGTTGGATCGGTGTCCAAAGGGGAGTAAAACTTGGAGTCAGTAAGTTGATTCTTCATAAAAACTACGGTCTTGAACAACCACGCTTCCACACTTATCCGCTCTAGTAATAACTATAGAAGCATTTTGCTGCAACTTCTCCAATGCCAAATGTTCTTGCGAAGATAAATTATATCAGACCCCAAAAATATATGGATCCTCCATCTGAGAGATATCCTTCAATACCAAATCTTTAAAGGTATTGATAATAGGATCAATGGAGCCTGGAGGCACCCAAGAATATGTCGGACAAACCATTGACATATTTGATGATGAAGGATGCTTATCAAAAAATACTCTCAGCTATGAAGTTCTAATGAAACAATGGAAAGCCTCTCTGATCTGATTGGCTGTCTTGCTCATGTGACCACTACTACGCATTATTATTTTTTTGATTTTGATTCACTGTGTATTCGAGCATTCAGCCGGCTGGAGTTTAGTTCTTACACATTGTGGAAAGTTGTGTGGTTATGGTACACTCCCCTGATGCAGCTAAGTGCTAAGTATTTATCTTATCGAAACATAATATTGTGTCAGATGTATTGGGTTTTTGAATTTTTCTGAGTTTGTTTTACATGAATGTAGTAAGTGCTACATTGGAATATAGTTATTTTTGTGTGCACATTTCATTTTTTGGTTTTGAAAAAGTTTTTTGAAAAATGGACCGATGATGATCTTAGAGTGTACTAATGCTGGCCCTTGTAGCTGCAATACTAGAGGGTCTGGTTGAACCATTGTGAGCTCAAAAACTGTTTAGTTACTAATGGTAAGTCACCCTATCAGGGATTCTTTGGTGGAGGTAAGTGGAGGCAGGAGAGGGTAGTGTGGTTTGGGTGGGGGGTCTCTGGACCTGCAGGGTTGTGGATATTTTAAGGGATTGGGGGATAAACAAGCGGACACAGGACTTGGAGAGGACTATCAGTTTTGGAAATTTTAGTCCTGGACTGTGTTATAGAGTAGAACATAAAAGAAGTCACTAGACCACCAGGGTATCAAAGTTCTCCCCAGTTAGAGGGGCCTTCAACATCTAGGCAAGCAGCCCCTTTAAATCGGTTGCTTTTGAATGGAAGTCTCTTTTTTTGCATCACCATGGTTGGAAACACGATAGAAATTTCTTGCAAAATTTAATTTTGGGATGTAGATGAGCTAGGAACTCATTTGTATCATTTAGCAAAAAATGTTTTCACAGTACATCAGCCTTGAGTCTGAAGATTCTCATTCTGAAACCAGGAAATGCTTGTGGATGAAGGAGAAAGTAGAATGGTCATGGCAACATAGTTCTGGAGAAGGTAGTCAGAAAGTTGGCATGATACGGTTCACAATAAGAGCCTTTGTCTTGTCAATAGATCTTTGGGAATACTTACTGCAGTCAATCGTAGGACAGCATGGATCATCTGGAAGCAGCACCTGAATGGGTTCAAATCCTTCTTCGTTGCAAATTCCTTCTGTGGGGTTTGTACATATAACTGGTGTGCACTGCACAGTGAAATCATCCTTAATACAAACACATTCCTGGCAGTTGCTGGTCCACGTTTCACCCGGCTATAAGAATGGAAAGCAACATGCAATGTTGTGTTTTAGAGGCACTGGCTCAGATAAAGTTCTTGTAGAATGTCTTTGGTTACCATAAAGGACAAGCTGAGGTCATTAATACATGCAGCTTGCTGTCTATAAAATAATTAGCTTACTGCTGTCTCTCTGTATGCCACGTTTGATAAAGCAGATTTCCTATGACTTCTAGAACAGGAGGTTCTTTAAGGTCTGCCCTTGGCATCACATATCAAGCTGTCCCTTAAGAACCATTCATACGTGTGCATTGGGAAGGCCTTTACAGGGGTATGGTTAGGAAGAAGAGTGCACTATGTACGTAAGTTTTCATACTAAAAGCCCCCATGGAAATAGCAAGCGTACATTGGTGCTTGTACTTTTCCTGTGTTAATTTTCAAAGGCAATTTTTTCTCTTTGAAGACTGCTGTAAGAACTCTCAGTATTTACATATATGTGTATTGTTTGAAAGTCAATCCCATAAATCCTGTATTCTCCCTCCCTGCCTTAAAAAAATCTGCCCAGCTTCCTGACTTCCATCCTTTCACCAGCCCTGGATCCTCTTCAGTTTTAAATAAACAAGTGCCCTAACTCGCTCTCCCTATCCCCCTTCCACCCAAAGGTCTTCTTGGTCCCTCTTTCACCCAGACCTTGCTCAATACCTATGCTGATCCCCGATCACGTGACCATCACAATGGAAAGTGCTCCTGCTACTGGCTGTGATCCCGTGCTGACTCCAATCATGTGACCATTGTGCCAGAAGGTGACATCAGTGCCTGGCCTTTTATATTGAAAATGACTATGACATTTTAATTTTAACTCCTTTCAATCTGTGTTTTTTTCTGTATTTTAGATGCTTCTGCTGCTGGCTTCAACCCCCACCTTGCGTCATACCCTCACTTAGCCCTGATCATGTGACCATTGTGCTGGAAGTGACGCCAGTGCCCAACCCTTTAAATTGAAAACTACTGCAGCATTTTAGTTAGAACTTTTCTTTTAATAGGTGCGTTTTTTCTGTATTTTAGATGCTTCTGTAGCTGACTGATCGCTGCCATGATCTATATCCATGCTTACCCCCAATTGAGTGAATATTGTGCTGGATGGTGACATCAGTGCTTAACCCTTTAAATTAAGGTTACCAGGGTTTTTTTGCAGGCAAATCTAGGACACATATCTGGTGTCGGGGTGGGGAGGGGGAGGAAGAAGAGACACGTTAGTTCCTGGTTTGAATAGCGAGGTGTGGAGGAGGGAAGAGAAGTTACTACCCTGCCCCTCTCATGCATTCCATGACAGCCACGAGATCACTTCCAAGCAGACAAATCGATAGAGAAATACAAAAGAGTGCTGCATTTCCCCTGCTCTGTGAAAAATATAAAGATAATGGATGTAAATAATAAAATTTCAAATCACTAAATTGAAAATATTTTTTTCTACCCCCTCTGTTCCCATTGCTGTAATCAGGGACAGGAGGCTGCCAAACAGGTGGGTGTCAGGGACACAGCTCTAAAATTGGGGACAACCTTGAAAATCGGGGACATCTGGTAACCTTACTTTAAATTGAAAACTATTGTGGCCTTTTTTGCTGGGGGCATGCACTAAAGGAGCACACCAAAGGAGCAGACCTGATCTTGATCCTTGGGTGAGATCCTTGGGGCGACTCCTGGGCGACCCTTTAATGCAAGTCATGTTTTCTTACAGATCACCGTGGTTGTTTTATTTTCTTATATTTCTTCTCTTTGTACAAACCACATTTTCTTTTTCCCTGCCAAACTATTTCCTTCCTGTTACCTCAGAAAGACACCCCAAGGGGCATGTTTACTAAAGTCCGCAAATCTGCGCGCCGCAAAATAGCGCACGGCAACGCGGCATTTAAACGCGCAGAAACACATTTAAACGCCCCGCACACGTGCGTGTCACCCCCGCACAGGTACGCGGCACACTAACGGGCCCCGTACAAGTGCGGGCCCGCAAATGTCTGATAGAGGCGTGGAACGGCTAAAAGAGGGCGGAGGAAGGCTCCGGAGGGGCGAGGGACGGGGTCAATGGGTGGAGAGTGGAGGGAGAGGATCCCCGCACAGTATTCGGGCCCGAATTTCCATGTAAAAATTAGCGCGAGTGAAAACCCTCGCGGTAGAGGGCATTTAAAGGGAAGAGAACCATTTCCGTCAGCAATGTACAGGAACACCGGGGAAACCTAAAAAAAAAACGTGAGTAGTGTGATATATGTGCACAGAACAAAATGGCAAATAGAACCTGAAAATGACCACAACAAACTATTATAAATAGTAATCCAGCTGGGAACAGTTATAGTGATGGGCAAATATACAAACACACCCAGCAAAGCTCCAGAAAAAGAGATGAATATTGGAAGGTCTACGGAGCGGAGACTCTTCCGAAAAACATTTCCGTGTTTGGAGCTTTCCTCGGAGTGTTTGCTATGGTTGCCCATTAATACCACTGTCGCCCAGCGTGGTGATATTTTGTCCCCCATTTTCCCGTGGTCCTTTCTGGTGTTTATGGCACGTTTGTCACCAGACAGGGTGCATATGCCCACAGTAAAAATGAGTAGAGCAGGGTTTGTTGACTCCATCCTGCCAGGCTTACTGCCTCCAGGGGCTGCACTGTCTCTGTGGCCAAAGTGTGGTACAGTGGACAGAGTCATTACCTCTAGGACCAGAGGGCAGAGGTTCAAAACCCAGCTGGGCACCTGCCAGCCCAGTCCCTATATTTTACCCACCACTAAATAAAGATAGCGCAGACACCCCTGTAGTGCAGGGAACATAAGCATGGGGAAAACACCCATATTTTACCCAACACCGCACACACACCACAACAATGGGCATTACCTACAGCCAAGTCCCCCCAAATGCAGTCCCGTACTGCCACATTGCAATCAGGTCAACTGCTTTTTCTGAGAGAAGTTCATGCCAGCATGTTGGCGGACAAGTACATGTGGTGCAGGGGGCAGTGGCTGCTAACCACAGAAGACAGAGGCCTAGCCATGTGCAGGCTGGCACAGTCCACTGCAACAGACAGGCCCTGCCGGATCCACAGTCATGGACAGTCCAGGGAATCCAACCAACTGTGGCTACACAGTGGTGCAGTGCACACAGACAGTGCATACCAAGAACAGAAGGTCACAGGTTCAAAGCCCAGCTGGGGCTACTGCCAATCCTGCCCACATATTTTTCCCACAACTAAACAGTGATAGTAAGGACACACCTTTCATGGCGGGGACATATGCAATGGTAAGACATCTATCTTTTACCCCACTGAGCACAGACACCATGAACAGGGGCAGTACCTAGAGCAGAATCACCCAAATGCAAGTCCTGGTGGGCCACACACCAGTCAGGTTCCATGCTGACACTCATACAATGCTGTGCTATATATCTATGCACCACCCCCATGGCATGTAGATGTAGCCCATGCATATTCATGAGGGATAGCAGGAAAACCCGAACAGTGTGATGCAAACCTGGACTGGATTTGGGAATCTGTGCCGTAAAGCAGCAGCCATCAGGGCAGACACACCCACACCCACAGGCCCCATTGGCCAATGTCTCCTGGAAAGGCAGAACATTGGACCGTGCATGCAGCACCAAACGAGCACTTGCATAACTTACCAATGTCACCCTACACCTGAGGTATACGGTACACAGCTCTGAGACGTTTTGCTAGGAGCACAGGCAGGCAGATATCCATACGTTACGTACATACTGCTAGTTGACCCCATCCAAAATCTGTTAGGTGTTTGCGGGGCATGCTCCAGGCCTGGCCTCTGACGTGTTTACCACCCTGGGGAGTGACCACCAGCTGTAATGTGTACCATATCCATGCCTTGCCGTGCTCAGGACCGGTTTGGTGGGCAAGGCTACTTACCCCCTCAATCGTAGCACCATGATGGCAGAGGTGTGGAAAAGTGTTGGTGCCGTCTATACAGTGGGTGTTGGCTGCAAGCCCCTTCAACAGCCCACACTGCCAGCACTGTTGCCAGTATTGGCCAGCCAATGTGCATAATGAGGTGCAAGGTACCATGGGTATAGCCAGGGCAGGGTGGTGTGGCCAGGATGCATCTGCACTGGGCATAGGGCCCTGGCAGGGACATTGGCTGGGATATTGTAGTGTCTGGCCACCACCTACACAGACAGGGTGACCACAGCATGGCTAGGCTCCCCTATAGTGCTGTATAGTAGTTCTCTCATGTGATAGATATGGGTTTCTCTTTGGGGCCCAGTCACTGATCTATCTGCTTGCTGTGTATGCAGACAGCCCAGTTCTGGGTGCATGCATTTCCATTGGGAACATGCACTATGGACTAACCAGCAGACTATTTGTAGCTGGTAAATGTCTTGCTATAATGGCTTGCAGGGTGCAGTGGTTGTTGGCTTGCTGCAGGGGAATATCTGGTGGTGGAGTGCAGCTTATCATACCCTGGGCTTATGTCTGTCTGCTATTGAGTTATGGCTGTGTATGGAGCTGTCTGCCTGGGGGGTGGTGTTCCTCAGCAGGACTGGGGTTGTTGTTGCCCTCTACTGCCACCTTTGCAGGGAGGTAGAGTGTGGATCCCTTGATGGGGACCATGTTTGCCACGGGAGGGGTGCACCCCCAATGGGGGCTGTGCCTGATGGCGGCAGACAGGGATATCCATGGTGTTTGTGCAGAAACTAGCTATCTTACACATTAACACTGCTTTGGAACACCCGCTTGACCTCCATCAGCCATGGCAGGTGTTGTTGACCTGGTCCTGGCCACCTCATTGCACACTCAGGGTGAGCACAGTACCCGCACGATGTAACGGTGTGTGGCTACTCTGTGCCAGTAAAACACCCGGTCAGTGCCCCCTACTAGGCCAAGGTGCTGTGTGGGTGCACCCGGTCACTTCCCCCAACAGGCCGAGGTGCTGTGGGGGTGCATTCCCCATCTTGTGTCCATCTGCGGACAGCTAATTTGCATGTGCAGTGCATCATGGGTTACGGGTTGGCCGAACCCTATCCTGTTGACACCAGCAGACTGTCTGTGAGGTGACGTGTAGGCTATCTGCAGCCAGCCAGGGGCCTGCTTACAGCTATGGAGCTGTAGTGAAATGGTTACATCACTGCCTGTGCAGCCAGAGGTCATGGGTTCAAACACACAGTGGGGCCCTTTGGTAGGGCTGTCCACAGCTTTATTTTTATTTACTGTACATATGTCTATGCCGGCAAGACCACCCTCAGCTTACTATACCCATTAGGTGCCTCTGAGGGGGCTTCATAGGGCGCCCTGTAGGCCACCTTATGGTTGCCATCCCTATAGGGTGCACTATACATTATCCTGTGTCGCAAAATACCTGCTGCCCTATAGGGGACTTCAAGGGTGCCTTGGCGAACAGTGCACTGTAACATGTGCCTTATGGGCCGCCGTATGTTAACATGCTGGGAGAGTGCGTTTGCTAGTAGTGATAACAAAATAAAATTATAACAGCCTCCTACAGCACTCCACAACATAATACATAACTGCCTCAGCAGGCATTTTTCACTGGGCATTGTGAGAGGAGTTGAACCCCTAATCCCTGCACCATTGGTCAGTGTTTTAACCATTGTGCTGTTGGCTCTGTTCCTGTGCTTATCATCAGCGCGCTGCCTTGTGCCTATCAGCGCGCCGCCTTCTGCCGCCCAAGGGGACCAGTGCGCCCGCCTTCTGCTGCCCAAAAATAACTGTGCGCCGCCTTATGCCGTTCCAAATTAATTTTGCCTCCTAAAACAATTTTAATCATTACAGTTACTGCCTCAGCTGACCTTTGTCGTTGTGCACACTGGGGGATTGAACCCATGGCCCCTGCACCATTGGTCAGTGTCTTCACCGTTGTACTACAGCTCTGTTGTTTTGTATACTCAGCAGCGCGCCACTTTGCCTTTCCACGCGCTAATGTCGACCCCCCGCACATTAGCGCGACGCGCACACGTCCGGTTGCTTACTACCGTTTTTTTTCTATTTTCTGCCTGAACCGCCCACTCCTTATATGGCACAGGCACACTAGCGCGGCCCCGCACGTTAGGAATGTTTAGTAAACATGCCCCCAAGTCTGCTATTCCAGTCATCTGGGGGCGTCATGACCAGACCCCTTGTGTCCACACTCTTATGTACAGGTAAGACATTTAAATGATCGCTCTTCTAATATTTCCAGTTTCATTCTCTCTATCTCCCTGCAGCCGTTTCGCAGCAATAGATTAAAAAGTGCACTTCTTAACTGTAAATCTCCGAAATCATAAACCACTCTAATCCATGATGTCACCCACAATAATGCTCTTGAATGTCTTGTTTGAATGACACTTGGT
Source organism: Ichthyophis bannanicus (assembly GCA_033557465.1). Lineage (NCBI taxonomy): Eukaryota > Metazoa > Chordata > Amphibia > Gymnophiona > Ichthyophiidae > Ichthyophis > Ichthyophis bannanicus. The sequence goes on along the minus strand of CM066047.1, from coordinate 107,068,084 downwards.
CAAGAAATGGAGAAGAACCTCATCTATATCTCTGTCTCCCACTGAGATATTCAGCTTTATAAGTTCCATGTGTGTCTAGGTCAGGTAGTGGAGCTAGTCTTTAATTTATTCCAACAATTTGTCTCTTGGAGGACTAAGCGGCCTGAGCAGGAACACTTATCCTGGTAGCGAGAGTCGTGCCAGCCCTGCTTACAATCTAAGGAAGTAATTTTACCTGGAGCGCCCCCAACATACTCACCACCAGTCCAACTGAAACTGTCCCATGCTAAAGGCTCCCCTCTTACAGGCTGCTTTTGGATCTTAATCCTTCGTTCTCCTTCTGTATCCTTACCCTTCCCTTTGTACCCTTGCTCTCATCTCTTGGACTGTCTGTCTTGATTAGATTGTAAGCTCTGATGAGCAGGGACCATCTTATTGTACGTGTTTGTACAGCGCTGCATATGCCTTGTGGCACTATATAAATGATTAATAATAGTAGTAGTAGTAGTCTTCATGAAATCTCATGACTCATTATGATATTCTGAATCATTACTGGTCCAAACTGATTCTCATCCCAGGTTCCCTTTACTTCTGATCTATTGCCCACCTTTATTAGACTTGGAAACCTGTAACTCCTTCTATCAATCCTTCTCAGAACTAGTAACCTTTCTTCCTAACCTGTTATTGCTAGGTGACTTTAATAACCACTTGAAGATTCTCCCCATGCCTCCTGATACAGTCTTTACCTCACTAGTATCTGATCTCGGTTTATCCAACATATGTCTGTTCCTATACTCGCAGCCTTCTGGATAAAAGCGTTACGCAGCAAACTCAGCCCGTTCCTAGCCAGACTCATGGAACAGTCATTCTCAACAAGATCGTTCCTGCGAAGGCTCAAACACACTTCCATCAGACCGCTACTGAAAAGCAACAAGCTGGACCCCCTGAAGGTAGATTCGTACAGGCCAATATCAAGCATCCCGCTACTTGCCAAGATAATTGAAAAGGAAGTCCAACGCCAAATCCAACACCACACTGAGACCGCCGCTCCTCTAGACCCCTGCCAACATGGATTCAGGGAATCTCATGGTGTGGAAGTCCTCCTTACCACCCTCTTCAGTACCATAATCGCTGGAATCAACAACACCCGACAAGGGTTTGCCCTTATCTTTATGGATATAGCCGCGGCATTTGACTCCATAAGCCACAAGACCCTCTTGATGCGTCTCAAGGAGAAGGGGATTCTGGACACAGTCCTAGGCTGGTGCAAATCATACCTGACTGACAGATGGCACCACGTACAATCCGGCGCTACAACATCAGAACCATTCCATCAGAGGCGGGGTGTACCGCAGGGATCCTGAATGGTGTTTGGCCCTCCAGGACTGCATTTGGGAAACTCTGCTCTAGATAATGCGCATGTCTATGGTGTCTGTGCTCTGTAGGGTAAAATATAGGCATTTCGGGCATGTTTAATTGAATTGCCTTCACCTCAATCTTGCCAAAACCACTGCTATCTGGTTCCCCCACGGTCATCCCTCCCCCTCTCTAGCTCCGTCCCTTTCCAACACTCCCATATCCTTGGTCACCACTTTCCGCTATCTCGGTATCCTCTTTGATTCAGACCTTTCCTTTCATGCTCATATCTCTTACATTACCAAAACTTCTTTTTACTTCTTACATCAAATTCGCGCTATTCGCCCCTTCCTCGCCCCCTCCGCTGTCTCTACTCTACTTCTCTCTCTAGTCATGTCCCGGGTCGATTTTTCTAATTCTATCCTAATCGGCCTGGCCTCCTCCCATCTTCACCGTCTTCAGAGAATCCAAAATACCGCAGCTCGCCTTCTTTCTCATTCATCTCCTTATCACCATACAACCCCTCTTCTTATCCATCTTCGCTGGTTACCCGTTCCCTTTCGTTCCCAATATAAACTACTCACCCTGGTTCACAAGGCCCTACACACCAGTACCCCACAATATTTAGCTGATCTTATTCACTTTCACACCCCCAGACATACCCCCCGCTCGTTCCATTTAAACCGCCTCACCCTTCCCCCCCTTCTGCCGCCCATCTTCAATCCACCCGCTCTTCGGCTTTTTTCTTTATAGGTCCTGCACTTTGGAACTCCCTTCCCACCTCTCTCCGCCTAGAACCCTGTCACGCAGCATTCAAGCAACAGCTAAAAACCCACCTTTTTCCCTAGCCTTTAACCTCCCCACCTCCCCTCCTTCCTTATAGCTCTACTATCTTCCCTCTATTGTTCCTCAGCCCACTCTGCTTTTATAAATTGTAATTTATTTTCCTTTTCCGGCCTTGTGCCTTACTTTTATTGGTTTTTATTTATTGTAAACCGCTCTGATTTTATTTTGAAGAGCGGTCAATCAAGTTTTAATAAACATAAACATAAACATCTGCACTAATGGTTCCACAGTTATTACCACATTTTAGTAGTGGATAAAATATGGGGACTGGGTTGGCAGGAACCACAGCTGGGACTTGAACCTGTGACCTTCTACTTCTAAACACACTGGCTGGGTGTACTGCACCACTGTGTTGCCACAGGGACAGTGCATTCCCTGGGGATACCATGATTGTTAATCAGACAGGACCTGTCTGTTGCAGTGCATGGCACCCACCTACACGGGGCTAGGCCATGGTCTGCTCTGGGCAGCTGCCACTGCCCCCTCCACCGCCAGTACCCCTCCGCAACCATGCTGACATGCCCTTCTGCTGGTGGTGCGCAGTCTCAGGCCTTCCAGTGTGCCAGTAGGCGGCTGCCAATGGTGCAGGTTCTGGGGTAGGTTGCCTGCATAGTGTCCACACTTCCCCCCAGCACCGCCTGCCAATGTTCTGTGCCCTTGGGGGTACCTGCTGGGTACTATCCCCTGTGACACTGTGGGAAACACACTCGTGCCCATGTTGGGCCCTCATCAGTTGCTGTTTGGCTGCTCTAAGAACATAAGATATGCCATACTGGGTCAGACCAAGGTCCATCAAGCCCAGTATCCTATTTCCAACAGTGGCCAGTCTAGGTCATACGTACCTAGCAGTTTCCCCAAAAGACACAGGTTCTGCAATGCTTGTACTGGGTCAAGCATTGATATCCTGGGTCCCTTCTTAATAATGGTTTATGGACCTTTCCTCCAGGAACTTGTCCAAACCTTTTTTAAACCCAGCTACACTAACAGCCTTTACTACATCCTCCGGTAACAAATTCCAGAGTTTGGTTACACGTTGAGTGAAAAAATATCTTCTTTTATTAGTCTTAAATAGTTTACCCTGTAGCTTCATTGCATGTCCCCTAGTCTTTCTATATTCTGATAACGTAAACAATCGATCTACGTTTACCCGTTCTACTCCGTCCATTAATTTATAGACTTCTATCATATCTCCCCTCAGCCGTCTCTTTTCCAGGTTAAAGAGCCCTAACCTTTTTAGCCTTTCCTCATAGGAGTATCCTTCCATCCCCTTTACCATTTTGGTGGCTCTTCTCTGAACCTTTTCTAATTATATCCTTTTTAAGATACGGCGACCAGAATTGCACACAATATTCAAGGTGCGGTCTCACCATGGAACGATATAGAGACACTATAATATCTTTTGTTTTATTTTCCATTCCTTTCCTTATCATACCTAGCATTCTATTTGCTCTCTTGGCTGCCGCTGCACACTGGGCCGAGGGTTTTAACATGTTATCCACAATGACGCCTAAATCTTTTTCCTGGGTGGTGGTTCCTAATGTGGAACCTTGCATTGTGTAACCATAGTTTGGGTTGTTCTTCCCTAGGTGCATAACCTTGCACTTGTCCACATTAAATTTCATCTGCCATTTTGATGCCCAGTCTTCTAATTTATCAAGATCCTCTTGCAATTTTCCACAATCCACTTGGGTTTTAACAACTTTAAATAGTTTTGTGTCATCTGCAAATTTGATAACCTCACTCGTTATTCCACTTTCCAGGTCATTTATGAATATGTTAAAAAGCAGCAGACCCAGCACACATCCCTGGGGTACACCAGTATTCACCTTTCTCCACTGGGAAAATTGGCCATTTAGCCCAACCCTCTGCTTTCTATCTTTTAACCAGTTCTTGATCCACAGTAGTACACTGCCTCCTATCCCATGACTCTTTAGTTTTGCCAAAAGTCTCTGATGAGGGACCTTGTCAAAGGCTTTCTGAAAGTCCAGATACACTATATCAACCGACTCACCTTTGTCCACCTGTTTATTCACACTTTCAAAAAAACATAACAGATTAGTAAGACAAGATCTTCCTTGTCTAAAGCCATGTTGGCTGTCTCCAATTAGGCCATGACTATCTACATGCTGAGTAATTTTATTCTTTATGATGGTTTCTACCATTTTTCCCAGTACTGAAGTGAGGCTCACCGGTCAGTAGTTTCCCAGATCACCCCTGGAATCCTTTTTAAAAATTGGTGTTACATTGGTGATCCTCCAATCTTCAGGTATTAGAGATTATTTTAATGATAGTTCACAGATTACTAATAGCAGGTCTGCAATCTCATATTTCAGTTCTTTCAACACCCTTGGATGTATACCATCCGGCCCAGGTGATTTGCTACTCTTCAGTTTATCTAATAGTTTTAATACATCTTCCCGATGTATCGATATTTCCTTCAATTCTTCCGCACCTTTAAATACCACTTCAGTCATGGGTAACATCCCTACATCTTCCTCAGTAAAGACCGAAGCAAAGAATTCATTCAGTCTGTCCACTATCGCCTTGTCGCCTCTTAGTGCCCCTTTAACTCCTCTATCATCTAATGGACCAACTGACTCTCTCACAGGTTTTTTGCTACGAATGTACCTTAACGCGCCTAACACACCTTAACGTAGCCGCGGCTACATTAACGCAGTTTAGTAAACATGCCCCTATATCAACTGGCTCACCTGTTTATTCACACCTTCAAAAAATATAACAGATTAGTAAGACAAGTCCTTCCTTGGCTAAAACCATGTTGACTTTCTCCCAGTAAACCATCACTATCTACACGTTCAGCAATTTTGATTTTTGTAATGGTTTCTGGCCCACTGGTTGCTTCACTGCCTGTAGAGTCAGAGGTCATGGGTTTGATCCCACAGTGGGGTTATTTGATAGGGCTGTCTGAGGCATTTTCTTTTTTTAATTTAAATTAGTGCTGCCAGCAAAAACACCCTCACAGTACTGTAACCTTAAGGTGCCTCATAAGGCGCCCTATAAAGCGCTCCATAAGGCGCCCTATTAAGCGCCCTATAAGGCGCCCTATAGGGAACATTATAAGGTGCCTTGGCGGACAGTGCACTTTATAATGTGCCCTCTGGAGTGCCTTATAGGGCGTCTTATGCAGCACCTTAGGTTACGGCACTGTGAGGGTGTGTTTGCTGGCAGCACTAATTTAAATTAAAAAAGAAAATGCCTCAGACAGCACTGATTTAAAGTAAAGGGTAATGCCTCAGACAGCCTTACCCATCAAGCCCACTGGGGATTGAATTCATGACCCCTGTTTCATCAGTCAATGTATTAACCATTGTGCTACACCTCCATTGTTGTGTTTGTAGGGCAGCACACCTAATTAAGGCTAACGCGCATTAACGTGCCACGGCTCCCTCTATCGCACAACATACCTTATCGCACGATAACTCTAAATGCTACCTTACGACCGGAACGCCAACTACCTTATATGGCATTCGTCACAGTAGGACTGCAACTAACGCCGGTAACATTAAGACGGTTTAGTAAACATACCCCTTAGTTTTCTTCAGAGACACTTTCATGGGGGCACCTCATAACAAACTAAGGGGATCTTTTACTAAAGCACATTAAGGTTTTGCACTTAACATATGTTCAGCACCAGGACGTTTTGCACTTAACACGTGTTCAGCACCAGGACTTTTTTTGAGGGGGTACACGGTGTTACGGAGTACCGGCACCCTTTTCATTGCCTGCTAAAATTGACCCATGGTCCTCATGTATTAATGAAAAAGCCACACATACGAATACCGGCACCTTTTTTTTCCAGGAAAAATGCACTATTTAGCACTATAATTAACATGCATTAACTGCAAAGCTTCCATGACCAGCATGTTCCCAGCAGTATTATGTGTACCCCAGTACATGGTGCAATTACTGTGGGTACATCTAAGTCCATCTATTGAGTTGATGTTAGTTGCACCTGTGCTAATTGCAACATTGACAGTTAGTCATGATATGTCCTCCTGCCACTAAATGCAATGTGCTTTCCATGCCAGCTCTCTACCCCTAACCCGCCCAATCACCACCCCAACATACAATTAGCAGTTAGTGTGCAAATCAGCACCAGGAACTGTCATACCCTCCGGTAATAGATACTGCAGGCCTTTGCCCCCAGTTACTGTGCACAAAAACAAAACGTTAACTGCTTAGAGTAGTTTAGTAAAAGGGCCCCTAAATGCGAACCCCCAAAGCCAGCATTTCGGCAGATTAGCTGCCAGTCTCAAGGGGATTTGTTTGGTTCTCTCAAAGGCTTAATTTAGCATGCAGTGCTAAGAATATATATGTACATGCTGCAATTAAGCTCTCTGGGGACAGAAAAATATTTACAGTACCAGATCGTAACTTGTCTTCATCTACTACTGGAAAGACGTGAGCGAAATACTACTAAATAAAATAAATAAATAAATATACCTACTGTTATACCTTGTGAGACCAATCTATGATGCATCCTACTATAGCAATCCATTCAGAAAGTTTATTTATTTATTTCAGCTGTATTTATATCCTGCTTTTCACCAGGTCAAAGCGGTCAATTGGGAGATACATTTAACATGAGGGGATATGACACACATACGCTAATACTTACAGGGAACATGGGCAATGGAGGGTTAAGTGGCTTGCCCAAGACCACAAGGAGTGCCTATAGGACTAGAAATCCGAGTCCTTCCAGCCTGAGATTGCTGTCTCGAGCTGGGACTTGAACCCCTGGCCCTCTGGCCTGAAGTACCTTGTCCTAACCACTAGGCCACTCCTCCATTTAGAGGAAACCATATCACTCTGGTAACATGTGGGACATTTTTTTCATATATGTCAAGTCATTGAATAAATGTAAAAGAAAACCTGTGTACAGCACTCACCAGTTTGTGTTCACCATTTGGTCCTACACAATCTAAAAGAAATGAAGACAGATGTTAATGATTCTTCTATTAAATCAAATTTTTTCATTTGTTTTCTGAAGAGGATATGTACTTATTCATTTGTGACCTAGGAGTCACTAGTTGCCTTATAAATAGGAGATATTTTTCTGTGCTGGTCATTCAGGGGCAGTAGAGGCCCCGGTAAAAGGATAGAGGTCCATGTCACCTAGGCAGGGCTGGCGCTACCCATTAGGTGAACTAGGCGCTTGTCTAGAGCAGTGGCCCAGCAGGGGTGCCCATTGCTGCTTCTGGCGCCCCTTTCTGGGAACTGCAGCGGTGCCAATGATAGCAAACAGCCCCCTCAGTGCCTTACGTTAATCTTTGGCGCTGTGGGGCTGTTTGCTTCCACCCCTCTCTGACTTCCGATGCCAACTTCCTGTGCTGAGAGGAAGTCAGCCTCAGGCACCCCTCTGTCTCCCGGGAGTCACAGAGGGGCATAAGCAAACAGCCCTGTGGCACCGCAGATTAAAGTAAGGCACCACAGGGCTGATTACTATCATTGCCACTGCTGCAGGTTCCAGAGAGGGGCGTGGTTTTGGCAAGGAGGTCCTAAAGTCTGTGTTTTGTAGAGAAAGCTTTGTTAGCCTTTCTTTCTGCCAAGATGACATGAGGGAGCATGCAGCTCTGGAGTCAGAAGGGTCGTGGGTGCTGGAGAGGCCGTAGGCAAAGGAAGAGGAAGGGGATTCAGCACTGCCCCTAACCTCAGTAGAAGCTAATGAAAAGAGAGAGAAGTTTTTGGTATTTTTCTTTTTTTTGTCTGCATCCAAGAAAGGGGCTGAGAGTTCAACAACCAGGACTCTCAGGCCCTGTGGAGGGTGGGCCCTAAATATGAAAAAGACATAAGGGGAATGAAACGAGGAATACCACAAGGAAATGAAGATGGAGAAAACATACATGAAAAGAGGAGTCTTGTCTTTTGCCTTTCTGATGCCTAGTAGCCAGCAGGGATGGGGAGTAGGAGGGCGGGCTAGTGCCCTCTTAACCACCCATTCTTACTGCAGTGGACAAAAGGGGCGTACTCAGGAGAAGGAAACTTACTTGAGGGAGGTGAAGCCTGAAAAAACTAGACTGAGGCCATATCTGAGGTGAGAGCTGAGAGACCTGCAAGAGCAAGGAGGCTGAGAGAAGAATTTTATCAAGGAGCTTTGCATGTAAATGTCTCTTTGAAAATTACCTTAGAGCTTACACACAAAGAAGTATACATAGTGCCAAAAAGGCATGTGTGTTTTATGTGAAACACATGCAGGCATGTGATGGAGTGCAGTTTGGGTGGAGCATGAGTGAAGCAGCGATTTACATGCCCTGTTTATAAAATACACATGTATGTGAGAACTCTATGTATGAACATTTATGCCTGCAAATGCTCATGGCTTTAACGTAGGTGCAATTTTTGCTACTTTTGCCCTAATATTTCAGAAAGACACATGAACGTAGATGTGTCTTTATAAAACTTATTTAAAATCAACACCAACTTGGGCTTCACACCTAATTAACTATTATCTAATTACCTTCTGGATGTCCAGAGCTGGATCAGTCAGAGGATCTGCTGAATGTGAGCAACTGCACCTATGGTGTGCATAGGGGTCTATGGGGAAGAAGAGAGAGGCGTGGAGCTAATGTGTAGATACTAGAATTCCAAGCAGTTAAGAAGGCAGGAAAAGGAGGAGTTTACCTTATATGAGAGTGAAAGAGGAAAGCAGGAGTTTATCATTTCCAGAATCCTGAAGAAGGCAAAGTTCTAGAAAGCCTATGGAGAGTTCTACTGCAGAATCCTCAGGAAACAAAGGAAATTAGAGGAGGGGTTTAAACAAGCAACAGAGAGGCCTGAAGATTAAAGAAACCACTTTTAGTAGTTTTGAGTATATTTCCCATGCATCACTAGGGATCATTGGCATCATTTTGACATGTTGTCTCTTGCTGAGTAGGAACGAATGGGCCTCACTCTTCCTCCTCCTCTATCCCAAAGACCCTGATAAGCCTGAGAGTGTCAGTCTCTTATAGCTGTCCTGTGCTCATTACTACTATTACTCACAGGTTAACCCAGATCTCCTGAGATCTCTCTCCTGCCTATCCTTCATATATTTCTTCTGACTTCTGCTCTGCTCTTCTCTCCATCTCTCTCTTATGGCTCCACATCATTTTCTCTTCTTACTGTTGGTGCTCCCTAATCTTCTCCCCCTATACTAACAACCTCAAGCCCCCTCCTCCTTATCATCCTCTCTTTACAAAACTCACTTCTCCCTCCATCAAGTCATATACTCTATCATCAGCTCTTGAGCGTCACCATTTTCTTCCTCTCATTCAGCCATTTCCTCTCTCTGAAAGAACCTCACCCTCATTACTGCCGTGCTGTCTCCTCTCTGCCCCGCACTCGTCTACTCCTTCTCCTTCTGTCATCTGGAGATATCAATCCCAACCCTGATCCCCTTAGACATTTGTCACACTCCCAGGGCAGATTCTCACGCAACTGTCATTTCCTTCCTTTGAAGTCCACTCTATCCGCCTTTTACTGCACTACCTCTTCAGGTGGCTGCTATTTATCGACCCTATGAGAAGTACACCTCTATCTTTCTCACTGACTTTGACTTGTGGCTTTCCTTCTTTCTGGATTCATCTTCTCCCTCCCTTATTCTCAGGGATTATAACCTCTCTGATTTACCTCATCATTCAACCTCCAGCTTTGCTCTACTGCTCCCACTCACCAGCATGGCCACTGCCTCGCCTTGTCTTCTTCTATAATTGATTACTCTCAAACTTCTGTACCACAGTTCTTCCTTTATCTGACCATCACCTGCTAAGTATCACTCTTCATCACCACCCCCACCTCAGTCTCGCCCAGTCTCCTCCAACCTTTTTAGAAATCTTCATGCTATCAACCCATCAGCTCTCCCCATTACTGTCTCATCACCTCTGTCCTCCACTATTTATTTATTTAACTGTGGTTATATATCGCTGTATAAAAATGTCAAAAGCACCCCCTTTCTACAGATATTTTACCAATATGTCAAAAGTGGTTTACATGAAACAAGTGGGTCAACATTGGCTTTACAAAGAACAAGAAAAAAAAGGGGTGGGGGGATTGAGAGTACACAGATATGAAGTATTAACAACTGAAAGTGGGTACTAATACAATGAATAAATATTTATAAAGCCCTGCTATCATAAAAACATTCAATAAAGAGAAGTGACTTAAGCTTCTTCCTAAAAGTCAATAAGTCATCTATGGCATGTAAGATGTCAGGAATCGCATCCCACAGTGTGGGGCAAAAAGGGAGAAAGCCCTCTTTGAAGTAGTGCAAGACGACTTTGTATTTAGAAGAGGAATACACAAGGTGTTGAGCGAGCTAGTCACTGTCCCAAAACTATGGAATTTGTTGCCACTAGAGCTGTGAATGGAAAAATATCTTTTGTCATTTTGAAAAAGCTGAAGGTGTATTTGTTTACCAGTTGCCAGTTCGGAGGAGTTGGGTGAAGGCTGATGATAAGGATGAGGGCTGAGTGAGTTCATTATGTTACTCAGAAAGCATTCTTGTTTCCATTTGTAAGTAATGCTGTGCCTGGTGGGAAGGAGGTTCACCAGTTTGCTAGGGTTGAAAGATGAACAAGTTCTTATTCTTGATTTGGATTTTAATTTTAATTCCTCATTACCTTTCCTCTTTCATCTCTCCCTACAAACCTCCTCGTGAACTCCGCTCTTCTGGTGGATTGCTTTTGTGTCTTTTTCTTTCACTGCCAATTCCAGACTTCATTCCTTTCACCTTGTTGCTCTTTATGCTTGGAACAAACTACCAAAGTCTGTACGTCAGGCTTCATCTCTGCACCTTTTCAAATCCATGCCAAATCTCACCTCTTTGAGGCTGCTTTTGATTCCTGTTCTGCTTAGTCTTCTTTCTACCGCCTTACCATTCCCTGATTGTATCCTTGGCTTCATCTGTTGTATTGTCTGTCTTGTCTAAATTGTAAGCACTTCTGAGGAGGGACTGTCTTTTATAAGTGCCTGTACAATACTGTGTATGCCTTGTAGTGCTATATAAATGATAAGTAGTAGAAGTAGTAATTCATCCATCTATCAGTAATGTGGGACTGGTGGAAAGGAGCTTTAATGGGATAATGTTTTTAAATTGTTAATGTATTTTTATATACTGTGTTTTATTTTTTGTAGACCGCTTTGAATGTTTATTCAGGAAGATGATATACAGTATAGGCCCAATTCCATCCTGCACGTCCGGGCCCTTATGCCTTGGAATAACCCCCTATATGCTTTTTATAAATAAGTAAATAAATAAAGGGCCTGATATTCACAAGAATTTATCGGATGAGTACCTAACACACAGCGCCATCACTCCGGTTGTACTTGGTGAACCTGCTCTAATGGCAACGTTGACAGTGCACAGTATGTGCCCCCCCCCTCCCGTTCTAACTGCAATGTGCTCATCATGCCCACTCTCCACCCATTTAGTGAGTGTCAGTTAGTCCACGAATTACCGCACAGTACGTGTCATGCCCCTACGGCAACAGTCATCATGTGTGAAAATGCAACTTAACTGCTTTTTTTTAGTGCCGTCAAGTCACATAGCACACTTTTTTTTCCAGAGTCATTGGCTACCATTACCCTATCACTTCCACTTTAAAATACTAATACTTACCCATAAAGTGTACTGCACAGACCTGCCTGTTTATTTATCTATACTTCTGACACCTTACTGCCCTTCGTGCTGTCTTCAGTCACAGAATTCCAACGTTCGTTTGGTTTCACATATACGAATGGAGGCATCACGCCATTCTGATTTTTAGTTTCTGGCCCCTTCACTATGGAATTCTTTAGACCCCCATATTTGAACTGAATCCTTAAGTCTTACAACAATTTTAAGTTTCTTCTTAAAACCTACTTTTTTGAAAAGGTCTTCTCAGGTCACCTGGACTGAGGGGGATGCAGCTGTTGTCAGCAATCTTGTCCAGTTTTATTTTGTTTCTGACTTTTTTTTGTCTCCTTTCAATGTATTATCTTCTTTCCTATCTTTTAAGGGAAATCTTTTTATTTTAAATTTTGTTTAGTGTTCTAAACCATTTTGTAACTAATTAGTGATTGGGGGGGATACAGTAAAATTTTCATAAGCATAAACATTCTATAGTATACTAAATTGATATTGATTCTTAACTGCTGTTTGGCACTATTGTGTCATCTAAACTTGGATCACTTATGAGAGCATGGGAAACTAAAAGAAAGAGAAATATCTTTAAGAAAATAGCATACTGACTTCAGGTTGATATGAGCAACAGGAGTGGTTCACTTAAGCGTCACCATCTAGCTGGATAACCTTAGGTATCTCTACTGCCCTTTTCTGGATGTGAGCACCACGGAATAGGCTTTCCTATCTGGGATCTGCTGGGTATGCCAAGCGACCTAGAACGGCTGCTGTCAGAGAAAGGATGCCAGGCTTGATGGCACATGTACTTACACTGTGTATCTGGAGGTCAATGGGTATATGGACTTGACTTACATTCACACTCATACTCGTAACAGCAACCATTCTGATCATATAATTTTTTGGGGGGTAGTCCACTGGCACAGATCACATTCTTCACAGGTGGGCAGGTCACAAACTCAATAATAATGCTGCCGTCTTCCATACAGGTTGCACTAAAACATTCAGTGTGGTTACGACTTTTCTGAAATAAAAAAGGAAACGGTCATGTTAGCCAAACATGTATTATTTGAAATCTAGTAGAGATAGTTCTGAATTCTCAGTGAAAATAAGGACTACGAGTCCATATGCACAGTGGGAAAAATCAGGACTGGCTCAAAAGGTTCCTATTGGCCTGCAGTCATTTGCTTGATTTGATTTGTTTATTGCAATTGTGCGTCATGTAAAACACTGTGGCTGAATGGCATGTGAGATCAATAAATTAAATGAAATTTAATCACACTAGAACTAACCAATAGCTAATCTTGACTAGAAATATATGTATTTGATGCAAGCTCCAATAGCATTTCATAAGAACGCCCATTGATTAGGAATGCACATTCATCAGTGTGCATTCAGTTCATAGAGGCACTTTAGAAGGTATGCACAAAATGGACTGAACATGCCTTCACCTATGAATTAACACGCAAACAATGTTATATAGATTTATAGGGGAGGAGTAAAGGGGGGTAGAGGAGGGGTAGGGGGAAGTTGGAATGTTAAAAAACGTTATAAATCACGTTTCTTGGTGGATTACTTGGCCAGGGGGTGAATAAGAAACCCACCCCGCCCAGGGAGCACTGATTTGAGCATTATAACTATTGTTTACTTTGTGATTTAATAAACAGAGTTTAAAAAAAAAGAACATAAGAATATAAGATATGCCATACTGGGTCAGACCAAGATCCATCAAGCCCAGTATCCTGTTTCCAACAGTGGCCAATCTAGGTCACAAGTACCTAAGCAGTTTTCCAAAAAGACATAGGGGTATGTTTACTAAACTGCGGTAACATTACAGACTGCGCGTTAGGTAATGTTAATGATCGTTAGGTAACGTTAACGCGTGGCATGTAACGTTAACGCGCGTTAACGTTACCTAACAATCGTTAACGTTCCCGGCCGCGGTAAACACTGCAGAGGGTGGGTGGAGAGAAGGGGTCAATGGGCAGGGAGTGGTCGAGGAGAGGCTCCCTGCACATTAACGCGCTGAACTGAAGGGCTGAATCCTACCGGCGAATGAAAACCTGCCATTAGATGCACATTTGCAGGAGAGAGAAACCATTTCAGTGTCAGCAATGTACAGCATAGGCAGGGAGCCTAAGAAAAGTGATAGTAGTGATCCATTCTCAGCAACAGCATAGTGCCCAAGTATGAAAGGCCACTATGGCGATGGTGCAAATGAAGCATAGGGAGCTGCAGGAGGGACATGTAGTGGGGGCGGCTGGGGCACAGGGTGGACTAGGCAGGCGCCTTGGTGGCACATAGGAACAGAGAAACCGGAAATCAGCATGACAGCAGCTGACAAAGGCCAAACACAATCCACCTACATCTACCTGGTCCACCCGAGCTAACAGTTGCGAGGGCACTGACCTAACATCCCCTCAGCCAACCCTCCCCCAAGCGGAAGGGACATACTATTGGTAGGCGGTTATGGGGGGTATGTGAGGATGCTCATGTATGCCCCCTGCCCCAGACCCTGCTCCCTAGACAACCACCTACCCACACAGTGGATGACCTGGGACTGCACACTACCAGCACCGACAGCATATGGTCATGTCAGCATGGCGGGGGGGGGGGGTGCCCATGCTGGAGGGGGCAGTGGCACCTGCCTGCAGTGGACCTAGGCCATGCCCTGTACCAGTACGTGGTGAGCAGTGCAACATAAAAGGTCTGGCTGAGGAAAAGTACAGGTAGCCCCAGGGACCACCATGCATCTGTGGCAACAGTGTGGTGCAGTACACACAGCCAGTATGCCCAGAAGCAGAGGGTAACAGGTTCAAGTCCCAGCTGTGGTTCCTGCAGAGCATGTCCCTATGTTTTACCCTACAATGCAGATACAACAGCAACATGTGCAAAGCCCAAAGCAGCGACAAACAGGGGTACAAACACCCACTCACACAGGCTCCACAATCCAAAGATGCATGGAGAGTCAAGCTGTTGGCCCCAGCATTGAGCTGTAGTTATCACCAGAGCACTACTACTACCTCCTGCACAGTTTATCAATGTCAGCACTGTGATCAGGACCAGTGTGGCGGGCAGGGTTGCCAACCACCCCTATTTTTGCACAATGCTGAAATAGGAGTGTGTGTGTGTGTCTATCCATTGTTCTGTGGCCGCCCACCAGTCTCTCGGCCCAAAATGTTCCACTGTTACCAGCGTTAGCCTGAATATGTGCATAATGAGGAGCAAGGTGTTGTGGGTATGGCCCGGACAGGGCGTATTGGCCAGGATGCATCTTCACAGGGTGTTGTGCAATGGCTGGGACACTGTAGTGCCCAACCACTGCCTGCATGGACAGGGTGGCCACAGCATGTCATGCTGGGAGGGCACTCACTCTAACCGAGCAGTGACCATGGCATGTCTAGGTTACCACATAGCACTCCACACTTTCCACCTCCAGTGATACCTTTGTGGTCCCAGTACTGAGGCCCTAATCACTGAGATGCCTGTTTGATACACTTAGTTTCTCTGCGAGCATGCACTATGGACTGGCTAGAGGAGTGTGTGCAGTTAGACCGTGCATGATTGGAACACCTATAAGGTGCTGTCTGACTATGCTGTCTGCTGGTGACTGGCAGAGAGTGGTGTGAGGCAGTTGGAGTCTTCCAGACCTAACTCCAGCATTGCTGCTGGTCTGCACCAGTCACAGGTATGGCTATGGCCCACCAACACTGGATGGCTGTCTTATACCAGCAGGATAGAGGTTGCTTCACCAGGGCTGGGGCACCTGTTCTCTACCTGCAAAGAGGTTGATGTGGGCCCTTTGGGGAATGTAGTGTATGCCACTGTGACCTATAAAGGCACTGCTACACAAACCTTATGCAAGTCTAGAAACCCCTTTGCTCTGATAACAGGTGCCTATGTCAGCCAGACCCTAATGCAGGGTACACACTAATCTGGGCAGTGTCTGGTCCCAGAGGGCCACATGTGACTTCAGGATACAGATGGACACCAAATTACCTTCAGCTGCACTGCAAAGAACACCTGTCACACACTGACAGTGATGGGGATGTACAGCAGGGCCTATCTCTAGCACCACATGTACTGCGGACCTAGTGCTGGGCACCCATCCTATCCCTCAGGGTGAACACAGAACCTGCAAAATGGCATGGTCTGTCCAGTATCATGCACTGTCAGTTCGTCTTTCCAAGCTGAGGTACCAGAGAGGTGCAGACCCCATTTGGTGATCAGCTGTTGACTGCTATTCAGCATGTGCATTGCATCATGGGTACTGGTCAATGTTCCCTCTAATTTTCTGTAGGCTGTGTGCGCATAAAATATCAGTTGTGCAGCTTTTGAAGGAAGGTTAAATTTTTGTGTGCCACATAACGACACTCGGAGTTATATACTTTTAAATTTGACTACACGTCAGAATACAGTATGTACACCACATTGATTGCACTAGAAAATATTGTAGAACTTGTGAAAACCTTAAATACACAACAACTTTTAAATTTTAAGACTCTGTGTTGTTTTCTATCAGAACCGTAATTTTTGTGCGCTCTGTTGTATGTGCACTCACTTGGCGAGGTGTGTGCGCGCGCACATGCGCACAGCTTAGAGGGAACAGTGGTACTGGTGGGGTTACCCTATCCTGGCACTCAGAGCAGACAGTTTGTGCAGTGACCTGCAGTCCTTCTGTACTCAGCTATTGCTGTGACATACACCACAGAGGTATAGCCTACTGTTAATACAATGCCATTCTCGGCAGTGTTCATGGGTTCAATTCCTCATGGGTTCAATTCCTCTCCTCTCATGCCTGTCCTACTCAAATAGTGTGCATGCATGCAACAATCTTATTTTTGCAGATCTGTGCTGCCAGCCCATAATACCCTCGCCACAATTGCCAACATTCCCTCGGTCCGTCTTTCTGCATCTGTCAGCTGTGTAGAGTCCTGTCTGCCTGTGCAGGCTGCCACCCCATGTCCTGCACTGCTACCCTTTCCTGCATTGCGCCTCTTCATGCTTGCCTCACCTGTGCCTGATCTGCATGGCACCACCACTCCTCTGTCCACCCATCATTGTAACTATCCTGCCACCTCCACCTCCACTGGGGGACATGTATTCCCATCGTCTGTCCCCAACTGTCTTTCCAGTACTTTACATTGGATACAGTTGCCCCCACCATGTTTGTCATCAGTACTGGCAGCCACATGGTATGCACACAGATATGGCAGGTCCAGCGGCTCCCAGCTCTCCCTCCTTCACTCACCTGTTCATTGCCTTTCCTGAGTGCTCTATCTAGTGTTAGGGCCACATCTGTCTCTGTTCCTCACAAGTCATGCATGTCATCCTGAGGCACCTTGCAGCCCTTAGGGCACACTAACCTAGGGCAACGTAACCTTGTTAGGCCACCTTAACCTATGGTTCAATAGCCCAGGGTGCCTTCTACGGTGCCTTGTCCAGAGGTGCCTAATACGGCGCTTAGCCTAAGGAGCCCTATAGGGCACCTTACAAGGCACCTTACAAGGCATCCTTACAAGACACCTTATAAGGCTCCTTACAAGGCATCTTTACAAGCCACCATATAAGGCACCTTATAAGGCACCTTACAAGGCACCTTACAAGGCGCCTTGTAACGCGCGTTAATCTAAGGTGCCTTGTAACGTGCATTAGCTGATACGGCTTGCTGTAACAATGTACCGCCCACGCCTTTATATGGACATCTGTACCTTTACCGCAGAACCTAACGCGAGTGACATTACCGCAGTTTAGTAAACATACCCCATAGTTTCAACAATAATTGTATTGGGACAAGAAGTGGATTTCCCCAGTCCCTTTTAATAATGCTTTATGCAACTTTCCTCCAGGAACTTTTCCAAACCTTTTTTAAACCTGGCTACACTATCAGCTTTTACTACATACTCCGGCAATGAATTCCAGAGATTACACGTTGAGTGAAAGTATATTTTCTCTTATTAGTCTTAAATAGGTTACACTGTAGCTTCATTGCATGTCCCCTAGTCTTTCTATATTTCAATGGTATAAACAATCGATCTACGTTTACACGTTCCACTCAACAAAAAAGTGTGAAACTAAAAAAAATCAGCAAAGAGGTCTGTTAACTTAAGTGCAGAAAGTTTTGCACTCGCCACGCATGAAGTACCAACATTTAAGTGCAGTAAGTACAAAGCTTGTGTGGTAACTGTTAAGGGGGTGGCCAGTATCTGCCCTGCACTTACACTTTTTTTTTACCAAGTTCTCTCTGTTCTGGTTTTTTTTATGGCTGCTACAGAGAAAAATAAAAAAGTGCAAATTCAGCTGCCCCAGAGTCCGCCGGCCTGTTCCTATCCCCTACAACAGTATCCAGCCAAAAACTCATTTTTTTTAAAAAGGAAAGAAAAGAAATTAAAGTGACAGGAAGTAAAGTGAAATTAAAACATTGTCCACAAAATGGATGCCGTTTCCGCGCAGAGCGGGAACCCGTCTCCAGGGGTACTCCCAGACTCCATGGTCCTGAAGCTGCCCTGACTCACCTCCTCCCTGTGTGAATTATGCTGCTGCTTGCACTCCCAACTGACTCTCAGCTGCTGGTAGAGCTTCGGTATCATTGGGAGTGTACAGGCGAGGCCTGCTGCCGGCTGCCATCCATCTCTCTGTGGGCTCACCAGCTAAGTGAAAGGGGAACAGCAACACTCTTCTCTCTCTCGGAGTGCCTTCTGCCTGCTCTCGGTCCCAGACTGGGGAAACCCTGGGTCTTACCCCCACAGCCTCTTCACTAAATCTGCTTCTTTTTAGTCATTTACCTTTTTTTTTTAATGTACTTAGGGCCCAATTTTCGAAGGCCTTTACATGGGTAACTTCTGTAGTTACCCATGTAAAGGCCTTATCCGGGATTTTCAAAGGGCACCTACACAGGTAGTGCCCCTTGAAAATCCCAGATAAGTCCCTAACATGCCCAGATGCTATCCACATAGCATCGGAGCGTGTTGGGGCGTTCTGGGGCTGTGCGGAGGCAGGCCATGGTGCTACCCATGTAGCACCGATTTTTTATGCTACAGGGTTAGTGCTCTGCGGCTTAAAGATAGGCATGGGAAAACCTGGGGCTAACCATTTAGCATCAAAAATCAGAAAATCTCAGTTAGGCGGGAGGTGGAAAATCCAGGTTAGGCATGGGAAATCCAGGTTTGGCTGAAGGTGGGCGGACTATGTGCCAACATAGTACATAGCACCACCCAACTGAAATTCAGGCCTTTTATCCACAATTGGACAAAGCACCAAGGCTAGCCCAGCAATGGCAATGATAGTTCTTTGCTCTGCCTCTCCTTCCAATTTAAATTCTTTGCCATTTTACTCTCTCCTTAACTCCCAACCTGTTTCTTAATGGAATCACCTCTCCAACTCCTTGGAGACTGAAATACTGGTTCTGGTGGGAGGTGCCACCGGTATGTATATCCTGATATCATTAATCATGATATGCTCAGTCTCCAAGCTGCTGGTGAGGTGACCCTATTCATAGGTGCGGGACTGGACTGGAGGAATGATAAGGAACAGTATGTTATGTGCTCAAGTGAGCTGTTACAAAATTGCTCAAGAGTACATGTGTGCAAAATGTAGATGCACAGACACATACCACTTACTTTTATGCAATACTGTATATGTGTAGGTATTCTTTGGGACAATGTAATAATGAAACAGAGTGGGTTTGAACTTGTGTGTATATTTAATATTTCTGTAAATTCACCTATTCTTATTGTCACATTTATTTATTTATTTATTTAATGTTTCTTTTATATCACACTATTTGAAATCAGTGCGGTTTACAAGTAACACATTTGTCCAGAGTAAGCAAGTTTCACTGGACTTACAATAAACAGGGTGCCATATACAGGGCTAACAGGGTAACTATCTTCACTTTGGCTGTCGCAGGCTATATGGGCTGCTCAGCATTATTTACATGGCTAATATTGTAACTATGTACACTCTCTCTGGATTGTCGCAGGGTATGTTGACAGTTCATCATTATCTGCAGTTAGGGCCCGCTTTACACAGGGTGGTAAATTTGGGGGGGGGGTGTAGGGGGGGCTCTCGAGGACTCAGGCAGGAGGTGTGTGAGATGGCTATGCTGGAGGTGCTGGCCTGGGACGTGAGTGTGACTGCTGTGAGAAGTAGACTGGTTCGGTCATAATTATATCTAGGGCTTTTGGCCCTATATGTTTATTGTTTAGATTTTTAGGGGCTTATTTTTGAGGCAATTGGTGCTTTCCCAGAGTCCAAAAACATATGAGTTTATCAGGATATTTGTGCCATGAAACAATATTTGGTGGCTTTTTAGGTGGATTCCTAGTGGATTCCAGTCAATGACCCAAAACACAATTTTCCAGTGCCAGCCCCCTCCTCCAAGCCAAATTCTCAACAACAGCACTCTCTTCTCCAAGCCAAAGTGCTTCCTTTTACAAGTTCATCATTTGGTATATCATAGGTAGGTTTGCATTTGAACCTACAGGAGAGCACAATTACCAAACTAATCTGTAGTAGACCACATGGTTTGTATGTAGAGTCCATGGCTTCCTCCTCTTTCCAGGATCTGCATGGTCCAGCACAGCACAGCACAACCCAGTTGCCACTTGCTTCTACTGATGCAATACAATCCTATACAGCATCTGCTTCCTCTGCAGCCCCTCAGATGGGGCTCATGTTGCAAAGAACAGTGCATGAGAAGGGGCTGCAGTGGCTTCCTGTCCCTCCTCTTCACTGGGCTCATGACAGTTGTCACCTTCTTCTCCTGATGCCAGCACGGCCGTAAGCAGCATCTCTTCCCTTCAGCTCCTTAGTCAGTCCTGCTCCAATTGCATCATCAAGCCATGTCATTGGAGTGGGACCAGCCAAAGAGCCACAAAGGGTGGAGACGCTGTGAACAGCTTCACTGGCATTGGTCAAGAAGGCAGTAACTGTGCTGTGCTGGGCCAAGTGGGCCCAGAGAAGAGGAGGAGGCAGCAGCCTTAGGAAGAGGCTTTTCTGTGTTTTCTGCTTATAACCAGAAAACTCGCATTCCCCATCGGGGGTGTTTTATTGGTGTTTTCTGGTTATAACCAAAACTGGACGCCATAATTGTACCTGTCTCAGCAAAGTTATAGTGTGTATGCTTACATTCATGGAGTAATTTTATGATGGCACATAGGCTCATATTGCGATATTTTATAAGCAGCCACCGAAAGTTACATGCCATATATGCAAGTGAATTGCTGTGTTTTAAAGATTTACATGCATGTAATTTAGATGACTGCTATTCTATAAGTACATGCCTAGGGCCAATGGCCCTGACTTTCACTATGGGGTGAATGCATGGGTGGGGCTTGGGCAGAATGTGGGCAAAGAGCACAAGAATGCACATAAATTATAAAATATTATGTCACACATGTTCTTGGTAAAATATAGGTGCATGCATTTACACCAGTCATAAGATAGGTGATGTTGCCTTTTCGATCACTTACACCTGTATTTTATGTGCAGAGAAAAACATACTTCAACTACACAGGACTTTACAAAATTACTCTTATGTTGTCTTTCCTGAATGAACCTAATCTTGGCAGATCTGTGAAGCTAAACAGGATTGGACCTGGCTAGTATTTAGATAGGAGACCACCTTAGAATACCAGGAGCTGTAAACTCGCTGTGTGGCAGACAGGCCTGGCAATCTGCTTCAGGTTGCACCTTGGCCAAGAAAACTAGGGGATGGGTCGCCAGCCATCAGCCTTGACTCTACAACACACGCTGTCTTCATAAGATAAGCACGAGATATGTGCCTTTCCTGTTGAAGCACCCTGCTATAAAATTTGTCTCCATGTATATCTCTTTCAGTTTAATTAAGTTTGTTTTGGCATTTCCTGGCTCGTTTAATATTAGCAAGCTATCAGGTATTAAAAATCAGTCAAGCATATCCATCATTATTTCAAAGAAAAGCCTTAGCTGACTGAATTACAGGAGTGGTTGGCTCTTGCCGCCTCTCGGTGCTTCTTGGCGTTGTTGATAGGCACGGTCCCAGGTATTTTTCAACTTCACATTGTTCACTGCAAACTGCATAAGTGACACAGCTGGCACTATCTGTTACATTATAGATTACATCCCCTGGAACGACATAAACAATACATGAGAATTCTGAGACTCGACCAACAGAACAACTTGAAAAAACTTGGCAAAATTATAAACTAATGGGCTAAATACTGCTGCTGCCTGCCTTCCTCTCCCAAGGGGGGGGGGGGGGGAGAGGGGAGGGCAGCGGCAGCTGGAGGGGGGGAGGCGGAAAAGCCAGTGTTTTGGCCTAGGGCAGCAGAAATCCTTGGGCCGGCCCTACTAGACAGATTTCATGCTGCTTATCCCAGCGTAAGCAGTGGATTTCCCCAAGTCCACCTTAATAATGATTTATGGACTTTTCCTGCAGGAACGTGTCCGAACTTTTTTTAAACACAGCTACACTAACGGCTTTTACCACATCCTTCGACAGTGAATTCCAGAGGTTTATTATGCTTTGAGTTAAAAAATATTTTCTCTAGAAGAAAAGTACAGCATGGAATCTGTACCTTTTTGAGAATCTGACAGGTACTTGTGACCTGGATTGACCATTGTTGGAAGCAGGATACTGGGATTGATGGACCTTGGTCTGACTTAGTATGACATATTTTATGTTCTTAAATATACACTATTTATTAACTTCACTGTGTCCCTTAGTCTTTCTACTTTTGGAAAAACAAACAACTGATTCATGTTTGCCCATTCCACTCCACTCAGGATTTTATAGATCTCTATTATATTTCCTCTCGGCCATCTTTTTTCCAAGCTGAAGAGCCCTAATCTTCTTAGCTTTTCTTCATAGCGATATTATTCTATCTCCTTTATCCTTCTGGCCTCCCTTCTTTGTATCTTTTCTAATTCCATGATATCTTTTTGAAGATTTGGTGACTAGAATTGCACATAGTACTCAAGATGCGGTTGCACCATGGGGCAATACAGAGGCAACATGATATTCTGTTTATCTACATGGTCATTAGAAACATCTCAACATTTAAAAAAAGGTTTTTTTTATCACTCAGCACCCTAATTGGCTCTTCTTGGATGCATGGTTTTGTAAAATTCAGCAGTTACAGCAGTTCGGTCACACATGTGGGTTGCAAAATCGGACCTTTCATGTTGGAAACATCAATTGCTGCTTTGTAAACTGCAAACCACGCATGCATTTCTCATGTTGTTATAAGTATTTTACAAAAAGGCTCCGAGTCCAGCAAGCCTTTTGTAAAATACTTAGGAAGTTGTGCATCTCCTACCTGAATGCTCCAATCCTATCTAGATATCTTTTGCAATATAAGATGTAAACGTATACATTTGATGTAGGATTTTAGAAGGGCCATCTAGGAAGAATCTGGTATGTACAGTGCACCATGCCCACTGAGCTGTATCTAACTCTAGACTTTGATTTCAACTCCAGACTTTGATCTTTCTACCTTGCTACTCCCTATTCCTGGAACAAACTACCTGAGTCAGTATGTCAGATTTCATCTGTGGCCCTGTTCAAATCCAGGCTGAAAACTCAGCTCTTTGAGATTGCTTTTTGATCCTGATCCCCTTAGTCTTCTGTTTACCTCCTATGTATTTCCTTACCATTCCCCTAGATATATCCTGGTCCCCAGTCTTGACTAGACTGTAAGATCTTATGTGCAGGGACTGTCTCTTATGTACTATACAAATGATAAGTAGTAGTAGTAATAGTAATAGTGGCGGCAATGAAGGGAGACACTTGCAAGTGCCTTTTGCAATCTTCCTATCTCTGCCCCGATGGATGCATGTCCTCATAACCTGTTCTGGTGACAGGCCTGTGCAGATAGCAAGGCTGGGTACGTGCATGGTTGCAGGTCATTTCAGAAATGTGGATGTCCCCAATATGCATGACCATAAAAATGATGTACCATGAAGGGGAAAAAGGGGTGAATCTCCCTTTCAGGAACCCTCTCTTTTATTAGCTGACATGGAAAAGTTAACATCTTAGGATTAAGGCCTCTGACCTTTGACTGGTATTGAGAATGCTGTGAAAACTGCGCTCAGCAAAACAAGGGCATAGCAAGAAGAACAAGCAATAACTAGGTCAATCACAGACAAGGTGGGCTCGGAACAGAGAGTGAAGAGCCACACCAAGAAGATGCCAAGAGCCCACAACAGTTGTTGAAACTGAAAGATTAAGGCTGATAAGCGTTAACACATGTGCCTAAGGGCAGATGTTGACAGTCCAAGACCAGTGATCAATCACCGATTAGACTCTGATACCAGGTGCACAGGAAGGCAGAAAGGAGAATAACAGGACATTGCAAGAACATAGAGGGGGGAGGGGGATGCAGAGGAATTGAGCAAAACAGCAGCCACATGGAAAAACATACTGTGTCAGCAATCAATAAAGGATATAGGTGCAAATAGGAGCATTCATAGGGGACAGACTCTGGTAGGCACTCCTGTATAAGGGACGCTACACTCTTTCCCCAGGACCCAACTAGATAGGTCAGGTGCTTTGCGATTCTAAATTGGCATACTCATGCATATTCTTGATATAGCTATTGCTATATGCTTGCGTTTTTGCAGATTTGACAATACAAAAGTACTGCTTCAATATGGTGGTATGAGGATTTTATAGAAAGTGGGTCCTATGGTTTTTA
This sequence comes from Ichthyophis bannanicus, assembly GCA_033557465.1. Taxonomy (NCBI): domain Eukaryota; kingdom Metazoa; phylum Chordata; class Amphibia; order Gymnophiona; family Ichthyophiidae; genus Ichthyophis; species Ichthyophis bannanicus. Next base: position 107,043,610 of record CM066047.1, on the reverse strand, counting down.
TGTTGGGGTGAACCCTGCAGCCACAATAATTAGGGAAAAGGGCAAAAATCCCCAAAAGCCATCTGTGGTATTTCAGAATTGGGACATCTATATTATGAGACATACATGTCCCAGCTGTCATTTTAGATCAGCAGACATGTGGCACTAGGGCAGTAAAGTGATTGAACAGTAAATTTACATGCAGGTTTTTGTAGCATGGCAAAATGTACTGTGGTGGTGAGAGCGCATTTCGCTCTTCTCCCTACAAGTGTTGCTGCCATGAAACAAGCACTTTTTTGAACTTTATTCATAGGAGCAGACATAGGCATTGTAGGTGGGTTCTTACCTACAAAGCATCCCTAATAATCACCAAGATTGCCTGGGTACATGGGAGCCGTACACCAGGAGAAAAACAAAACAAAAGGAACTCAGATCACAGTCACCTGTCAGCAAAAACTCTTTATTTGGTACAAGCAGCAAAGCTGTAAGCACAAATATACAAGTGTCTGTCTGAGGGACTTGAGAGCAGGTGACATTCTCCCTACCCCTCAGTGATGAGAGAGAAAGTCACCCCCGAGCTATGTAGCTGCCTCCTTATATGGATTCTCTGGCCCAAAGTTCTTGCAAGTACCAGAAAGTTCTGCATAAAACTCTTATGTCATTTGCAGCTTTCTGTGAATTTCTTTTTCTGGGACCCTCCCATAATTATCGGGGCCTGCAGCTTGGTGTTCTTCAAGGTCTCTGCTTATCAGTGTGCAGTCAGCCGCATCCCTTCCTCTGCCTCTCCGGTATCCTGTACATGTTATTCTGTCCTTGGCACTATGCGTCATCTTCAGGGCTGAGAAGTTCTTTGTTTGCAGCTTGGCTTGAAATTTGTCCTGCTAGGCCCATATCCTGAACACTTCTGCACAAAACATGGTTTCCCAGACTCAGGCCCTTGTCTCTGTAGGCTGCATATACTCACACTCTCTTGTAGCCCATATGCTGTCTTCGGTGCCATAAACAGGATGCTTGTGTATGTTGCAGGCCATCAGGAGTGTAAACATAGAAGGCATATGAAGCAGAGCTGAGCAGAACTATCCCTAAGCCTAAATATCCCAACAGCATGGAGGCATCAACAGTCAAGGCCAGATGAGCTCATTCCATTCTGAAATTGCATGGTGACTCGCATCTCCGTTGCACCATCCAGACCACAGCTCCACTATGCCCCCGTACTACATGGACGTGCTTGTGCCAGGGACATCTATATACCCAGCTTTCTAAAATGCGCCTGGGAGTTTCTGTGATTTGCACGTCTGAATGTCCGTTTTCAGGTGTTCAAATTACAAATAGAGCTTCTAAAATGAACCCCTTAGAGGACAATTTTATAAAGTTTTTTACCCATGGAAAATTACCCCAAGGTATATGTTAACCTAACTATCTTTTCTAAGTTCAAATACGGCACACTCAATCAAGCCGGGGTGGGGGGGGTTTCAAAGTTAAGGAAAATGAAAAATATGTTTATAATTACAATTTTAATTTTAACCCAACATTTTAATCAGGCTAGGTTAATAGCTTTACTTACAAATCTGCCAATCAGGCCTACTTGTTGTACTTCTCTAAAGAGTGAATTTTCCTCAAAATAGCAACATTTCCACTAAGATAATTAAAAAATTCTGGGCAATTCAACTCAACATTGTACTTTTCTGGACAGAAGTATTTCACCCCCTATACAATATCGCTCCCTTGGATTGCTGCAGCCCAAATGCATGACCTTGCATCTTTTAACATTAAATCTCTGCTGCCAAATTCTAGACCATTCTTCAAGCTTAGCTAGATCCCTCCTCTTGTTATCTACACTTCCTGGGTGTCTACTCTATTGCAGATTTTGCTATCATCCGCAAAGAGGCAACCTTACCCAGCAACCCTTCTGCTATATCACTAACAAAGATGTTAAAAAGAATCAGATCAATGACAGATCCCTGGGGCATACCTCTGGTAACCTCCTTCTCAGAGTGAGCTTCATTTACCTGTGCCCTTTGTTGCCTCTCACTCAACCAATTTCTAACCCAAGCAGTAACTTTAGAATCCATCCCTAGGGTGCTCAGTTTGTTTATAAGTCGCCTGTGAGGAACGGTGTCAAAGGCTTTACTGAAATCTAAATACACCACATCTAGGTATCTCCCTCCGTCCAACTCCCTGATCACCCAGTCAAAGAAATCAATTTGATTCATTTGACAAGACCTACCTCTGGTGAATCCATGCTGCCTCGGATCCAGTAATCCATTAGACTCCAGAAACCCACTATTTTCAATTTCAGCAGCGCTTCCAATAGACAAACCTTACCCGACAGCCCTTTTGCAATATCACTAAAAAGATGTTAAAAAGAATCAGACCAAGGACAGATCCCTGTGGCACACCACTGATAACTTCCTTCTCCTTAGAATGAGCTCCATTTACATATACCCTTTGTCGCCTCCAATTTCTAACCCAAGCAGTAACTTTAGGGTCCATCTCTAGGGTGCTCAGTTTGTTTTCTAAGTCGCCTGTGAGGAACAGTGTCAAAGGCTTTACTGAAATCTAAATACATCACATCTAGGTATTTCCCTCGGTCCAACTCCCTGATCACTCAGTCAAAGAAATCAACCAGATTTGTTTGACAAGACCTACCTCTGGTGAATCCATGCTGCCTCGGATCCAGTAATCCATTAGACTCCAGAAACCCACTATTTTCAATTTCAGCAGCGCTTCCAATAGACAAACCTTACCCGACAGCCCTTTTGCAATATCATTAACAAATATGTTAAAAAGAATCAGACCAATGACAGATCCCTGTGGCACAACACTGGTAACCTCCTTCTCTTCAGAATGAGCTCCATTTACATATACCCTTTGTCGCCTCCAATTTCTAACCCAAGTAGTAACTTTAGGGTCCATCGCTAGGGTGCTCGGTTTGTTTATAAGTCAACTGTGCAGAACGGTGTCAAAGGCTTTACTGAAATCTAAATATACCATATCTAAGGCTCTTCCTCAGTCCAACTCCCTGGTCACCCAGTCAAAGAAATCAATCAGATTTGTCTGACAAGACCTGCCTCTGGTGAATCCATGCTGCTTCCGATCCAGTAATCCATTAGACCCCAGAAACCCACTATTTTCAATTTCAGCAGCGCTTCCAATAATTTTTAAACTAATCGGCCTATAGTTTTCAACCACATCCACTTTTGAGTAAAGGGACCACATGTGCCTCTCTCTAGTCCTCTAAATCAAAAACTCACCAACCCACCAGTGAAAGCAATTAAAACAAACACAACCAAAAGTCACTGTAATAGCACCTCTCAAAGAACTTATTATTTTTGTCAGAGCTAAGCCGTGGGAAGGAAAGGACATGCGTACTTATCCCCCAACCAGACTGCTAGCTACTTTTTTTCTTCTTTTATGGTCCTGTGTAATCAAAACCGTGTTATTTTCATCTTAAAAATCTAATACTTAGCTGATAGCTTCATATCCATTCCGTTGCTCAAAAAGTCATTCGGTAGCATGACGCGCGCGTTTCGAGCCTTCAGGCCCTGTATCAAATGCTATTAAGCTGTTCTGTGTTCGGCAACGAAAATCCAAAAAGATGCCGTCCATGCGGCCAAGGTACATTTCCTCCTTTATGAGTGCAGTGAACTGTTTCACGTATTTAAACAGGAGCCACCCAATGAGAGGAGGGAACTACCCCACTAAACAGGGGAATCCCTGTACTGATTGGTCAGATCACGAAAACGTCAAACATCAAAGAGTATCAAACATCAAAGAGTGCCTTGCCATTCAATCTCACGGTTAAGCCCACCCGGCTCAACAGCTTCCAATTGAAAGATCCAACGCTGTTCCAATCTATGTAACTTCTGAAGGCGATCGCCCCCTCTAGGATCCAAAGGAATGTGATCGATAATTGTCCACTTTAAATCTGCAAATTGATGATGGTAGATGATGCAATGGGACACTATCGGCGCTGTCAATACTTCTTGACGTAATCGAGAAGCATGTTCATTTAAACGAATTTTCATTGGACGGGTTGTCCGGCCAATGTATAACAAAGCACATGGACAAATAATCATGTATACCACAAAACTAGATTGACAAGTTGTGTCCCAGTGTCTCCTAAATGTACGCTGTGTTTTTGGATGAGTCCATGAAACTCCTGTTAAAGAGAAAGCGCAATGTTTGCAAGTACCACATATAGTATGACCAGTTGTTACAGGTAATGGATTTAAACGATCCGACGCCAAAGATGTCTGCATCAACATGTCCCCCAAATTTCGTCCTCGAGAAAAGGCTATTTTTAAAGGTTTTTTAAAACAATCGAGTAGTTGTAACATAGACCAATGTTGTTGTAAAATCCGTAAAACTGCTGAGCTTCCCTCAAAAAACGGCAGGACCCCCACTATAGCATCTGCAGAGTCTGGCTTAGGAGCTGTATACTGTGGGTCTAATAACCACTCGCGATGTATAAATCGCGCGCTCTTTTCATTGCTTTATTAACCACCATGGAAGGATAACCCCGCTCAATCAACCGACCACTAAGGTCACGGGCATGTATAATAAATTCTTCCACCGTGGCACAATTTCGCCGAAGCCTTAAAAATTGCCCAAAAGGTAAATCTCTTCGGAGGGGGCCAGGATGATAGCTCCGAAAATGTAATAGACTGTTACGCTGAACAGCTTTTCGATAAAGAGTGGTATGGAGTTGTCCATCTAGTACTGTAATTTGGAGATCCAAAAATTCAATGGTGGTGGAGTGAATATGAGCTACAAATTGAATATTAGTTCTTAACGTATTAAGCCAAGACAAAAATGCTGTGAGGGACAACTGACTAGACGTCCAGATGAAAAACACATCGTCCAAAAACCTTTTCCAAATTAAGATCTTGGAGTATTCCGGCGATGTTTGAATCTGTGTCCTCTCCATTTGATCCATGTATAAAGTGGCTATCGAAGGGGCACTGGTAGCCCCCATGGCAATTCTGGATATTTGATGATAGTAATTACCCCCAGACAGAAAATAGTTCCTTGTCAATACTAATTCTATTAGTTGAAGCAGGAACGTTTTTGGTATTCGTGCTGGTATTAATTGAAAACAGTCACTCAACAACTTCAATGCCTCATTCTGGTCAATTTTGGTGTATAGAGAGACAACGTCTAAAGTTACCAAAAAAGCCCCAGGGGGAACAACCACTGCTGATAGCATCTGCAAAAGATGTGTGGTGTCTCTAATAAAAGAGGTGACTTGACAGGCTTCCTGCTTCAAAAAGAAGTCGCAAAAAATGGAAAGGAGCTCCAATACGGAGTCTCTGCAAGAAACTATAGGACGTCCTGGGGGTGATACCATGGATTTATGAATCTTTGGTACAAGATATATAGTTGGAACACGCAGATTCAATTTAATAAGAAAGCGATGCTCCTTTGGAGTAATCCAACTGTTATGTAGAGCACCCCCCACTAACAACTTTATTTCTGTTAGTATAGCAGCAGTAGGATCCCCATCTAATATACGGTAAGTGCTGTCATCCTCTAAATGTTGCCGTAAAGATCTCATATAATCATCCAAGGTCTGTAAGACCAACGCTCCTCCTTTATCCGCCTTCCGTGCTATCAAATCGGAATCAGATACAATATCTGAAAGAGCCTTCCAACTTTCTTTATTTAAATTAGAGCGGTGTGGGATTGGAGTGGCTTCCAAATGGGATAAGTCTCGCAAAACTAAAGATTGATACGTCAACAAAATTGGATCAGGTGGCCCGGAGGGAACCCAATGAGAAACAGGCTTAATAATAGATAAGTACGGGCTAGCGGGTTTATCATGAAAAAAGTGAATAATCTGAAGCTTCCGAAAAAAACGTTGTAAATAAACTCTTATAGAGAACGCATCATAGCGTGCAGTTGGTACAAATGAAAGTCCGTAGTTCAATACTTGTACTTGAGTGGGCGAGAGACTTTTTTGTGTTAAATTAACCACTATTGATGAGCTTGACGAGACCGTTGTCTTGTATTGGGAGGGTCCCAGGTGTCTTCTTGGTATGGGCCTCGGGGTCGTCGTCCCCATCCTGACCGAAAAACCTGTCGCCCCCTTTCCGAGGATCGGGTAGTTGAATCAGTGGTACTATCATCAGTGTCTTCCGATGATCTATCAAAGGACACTGTCTTCCTACTGTCAGTCACTCTATCAGTAGACTCATACATCCAAAAATAAACCTTATCTGAGTCATAGTCAGATTTATCTCTGGTAAATTTCTTGGTCTTTAATGATTTTAAATAATCAAAAAAACTTTTCATTTGTCTATTGACTTCCTCCAATTTGACTGTATAAACGTCTGCCCCTAAAGATTCTTTCAAAGATACTTGAGCCACATCGATCTGTTTCTGTATGGTCTCTTCTTCTTGAATAGTACGCTCTAAAATTAAAGCGATCAAATCAAAGCTACACTTATTGCAGATTTTATTCCATTTGGTTATGAACTCTTCATCCCACTTATACATTTTCGGAGCTCTAGTCATTCGTAAACCTCTAGGTATTATACGAGTTTTCAAATATTGAGTCATTCCTGCTTCATGTAACCTGACGTTTACGAAGGGTTTTATACGCTGTCACCGAAGCCCCCACTGAATCCTCTTTGGAAACCACATCAAAAAGGCAAGGACACTGACGTAATTTGTCTAGATACTCCTCCGAATACGCGAATGTATCTGCAGCCATATTGGGTAATTATTAAATAAATCAAAAACTCACCAACCCACCAGTGAAAGCAATTAAAACAAACACAACCAAAATTCACTGTAATAGCACCTCTCAAAGAACTTATTATTTTTGTCGGAGCTAAGCCGTGGGAAGGATAGGACATGCGTACTTATCCCCCAACCAGACTGCTAGCTACTTTTTTTCTTCTTTTATGGTCCTGTGTAATCAAAACCGTGTTATTTTCATCTTAAAAATCTAATACTTAGCTGATAGCTTCATATCCATTCCGTTGCTCAAAAAGTCATTCGGTAGCATGACGCGCGCGTTTCGAGCCTGTCAAGTCACCTCTTTTATTAGAGACACCACACATCTTTTGCAGATGCTATCAGCAGTGATTGTTCCCCCTGGGGCTTTTTTGGTAACTTTAGACGTTGTCTCTCTATACACCAAAATTGACCAGAATGAGGCATTGAAGTTGTTGAGTGACTGTTTTCAATTAATACCAGCACGAATACCAAAAACGTTCCTGCTTCAACTAATAGAATTAGTATTGACAAGGAATTATTTTCTGTCTGGGGGTAATTACTATCATCAAATATCTGGAATTGCCATGGGGGCTACCAGTGCCCCTTCGATAGCCACTTTATACATGGATCAAATGGAGAGGACACAGATTCAAACAACGCCGGAATACTCCAAGATCTTAATTTGGAAAAGGTTTTTGGATGATGTGTTTTTCATCTGGACGTCTAGTCAGTTGTCCCTCACAGCATTTTTGTCTTGGCTTAATATGTTAAGAACTAATATTCAATTTGTAGCTCATATTCACTCCACCACCATTGAATTTTTGGATCTCCAAATTACAGTACTAGATGGACAACTCCATACCACTCTTTATCGAAAAGCTGTTCAGCGTAACAGTCTATTACATTTTCGGAGCTATCATCCTGGCCCCCTCCGAAGAAGTTTACCTTTTGGACAATTTTTAAGGCTTCGGCGAAATTGTGCCACGGTGGAAGAATTTATTATACATGCCCGTGACCTTAGTGGTCGGTTGATTGAGCGGGGTTATCCTTCCATGGTGGTTAATAAAGCAATGAAAAGAGGGCGATTTATACATCGCGAGTGGTTATTAGACCCACAGTATACAGCTCCTAAGCCAGACTCTGCAGATGCTATAGTGGGGGTCCTGCCGTTTTTTGAGGGAAGCTCAGCAGTTTTATGGATTTTACAACAACATTGGTCTATGTTACAACTACTCGATTGTTTTAAAAATCCTTTAAAAATAGCCTTTTCTCGAGGACGAAATTTGGGGGACATGTTGATGCAGACATCTTTGGCGTCAGATCGTTTAAATCCATTACCTGTAACAACTGGTCATACTATATGTGGTACTTGCAAACATTGCGCTTTCTCTTTAACAGGAGTTTCATGGACTCATCCAAAAACACAGCGTACATTTAGGAGACACTGGGACACAACTTGTCAATCTAGTTTTGTGGTATACATGATTATTTGTCCATGTGCTTTGTTATACATTGGCCGGACAACCCGTCCAATGAAAATTCGTTTAAATGAACATGCTTCTCGATTACGTCAAGAAGTATTGACAGCGCCGATAGTGTCCCATTGCATCATCTACCATCATCAATTTGCAGATTTAAAGTGGACAATTATCGATCACATTCCTTTGGATCCTAGAGGGGGCGATCGCCTTCAGAAATTACATAGATTGGAACAGCGTTGGATCTTTCAATTGGAAGCTGTTGAGCCGGGTGGGCTTAACCATGAGATTGAATGGCAAGGCACTCTTTGATGTTTGATACTCTTTGATGTTTGACGTTTTCGTGATCTGACCAATCAGTACAGGGATTCCCCTGTTTAGTGGGGTAGTTCCCTGCTCTCATTGGGTGGCTCCTGTTTAAATACGTGAAACAGTTCACTGCACTCATAAAGGAGGAAATGTACCTTGGCCGCATGGACGGCGTCTTTTTGGATTTTCGTTGCCGAACACAGAACAGCTTAATAGCATTTGATACAGGGCCTGAAGGCTCGAAACGCGCGCGTCATGCTACCGAATGACGTTTTGAGCAACGGAATGGATATGAAGCTATCAGCTAAGTATTAGATTTTTAAGATGAAAATAACACGGTTTTGATTACACAGGACCATAAAAGAAGAAAAAAAGTAGCTAGCAGTCTGGTTGGGGGATAAGTACGTATGTCCTATCCTTCCCACGGCTTAGCTCCGACAAAAATAATAAGTTCTTTGAGAGGTGCTATTACATTGAATTTTGGTTGTGTTTGTCTCTCTAGTCCTCTGGCACCACTCCCAATTCCAAAAAGGCACTGAAAAGGTCAGTCGGTGGAGCTGCTAGAATGTTCCCAAGTTCCCTCAGTATTCTCGGATGTATCCCATCCGGTCCGATCACTAGTTCCTTATGAACACAGTCTTCTGAAAATCGCTCTAGATGCCCCTTGCTTCTGTTCATGTTTGTGGGTGTTTTCTGAGGTCCTGCTCCTGGTCTTTCATCTGTGAATTCAGAATAGAAATATTTATTAAGTAATTGCACTTTATCCTCATCAGCTTCTACACATTCCTCCCCTTCACCCTTGAGTCTGACAATACTACTTTTGCACTTCCTCCACTTACTAACATATCTAAAAAATGTCTATTCCCCCCATTTTATTGCATTGGCTATTTTCTCCTCTTTTTGAATCTTTGCTTTCTTGACTACTTTCCCAGCTTCTCTAATATTTTCCAAATAAAGATGCCTGTCTCTCTCTCTCTGCGATATGGTATAGGGAGTGAAGTGCTTCTGCCACAAAAGAAGAGCAGGAGCTAGGTGTGATTGTGTCTGATGATCTTAAAGTAGCTAAACAGGTAGAAAAGGCGACGGCGAAAGCTAGAAGGATGCTTGGGTGTATAGGGAGAGGAATGGCCAGCAGAAGAAAGGAGGTGATAGTGCCTCTGTATAAGTCTTTGGTGCAACCTCATTTGGAGAATTGAGTGCAATTCTGGAGACCGCACCTTCGAAAGGATATAAACAGGTTGGAGTCGGTGCAGAGGGTTGCTACAAAATGGTTAGTGGTCTTCGTTTTAAAGCATATGAGGACAGACTTAAGGAGCCAAATATGTATACTTTAGAGGAAAGGTGGGATAGAGGTGATACAACTGAGACGTTTAAATACCTCCATGACATAAATGCACAGGAGGAGAGCCTCTTTCGACTGAAAGCAAGATCTGTTACGAGAGGACATAGGATGAGGGTGAAAGGGGATAGACTCAGAAATAATATGCGGAATTATTTCTGTACGGAAAGAGTGGTAGATAGTCTCCCAGTGGAGGTAGTAGAGATGAGGACATTATCTGAATTAAAAAAAGCATGGGACAAACACAGAGGATCTCTAAAGAAAAAAAAGGGGACTGTTGTAATGGTTGATATGGAAGGCCATGTGGTCTTTTTCTGACGTCATGTTTCTATGTTATCTTGTATACATGCAGCACAATTTAAACTAAAAAAAGGTGTCTTAAATTAATCTGTGGAATATTACTACATGGAGGGTAGTTTATTAACAGGGCACCATGGATAGATGCCTATGTAGGTACCTGTTTTTATACATTACTAGCATAAGTGGTATAACACATATTGCAGGCCTGGGCATTTGCCCAGCCTTAGAGATGGTGTAAATGTCCATGTCTATATTTTTCATGTACCCGCATAAATGATAGAATTTTATAATCTAGATGTATGTTCCATACATGCTCTGCCCAACCCGCACCCATTTACATGCTCACCAGAAAAGTATGGGCTGTCATGGGAACATTACTTTTATGCTGGTCAGTACTTTATAAGAGGTCATTCACATGCATATATGTGGCCACAGACACATGTAAACCATAGGCTCCTTTGTGGACTAAAGATGTGCTGAATGCTTGTCTGCTTCTTTGCTTCTGAACACAGAGTATAGGGAGATAGAGGGGAAGGTGGGAAGGATGGGGATGTTGAGAATAGGAAGGTATCCATAAGAGAGAGAGAGATTTCTGGAAATGATGAGGCCGACAGAGAGAATGTGATTGCTAGGGATAGCCACTTTAAATGTGACCACTGTTCTTTCTGTGGAACGATGCCTCAGAGAGACCGGTTCCAACATCTGGTCACCAGATGTGAAATTATTCTTAGGTTGTTTTCAAACTGTATCACCTGTGGGGTAGTATATGTCATTCAATGTCCATATGCACTTTTGTACATCAGGAGAGCCAAGAAGAAACTGAGAACAAGGCTCACTGAGCATAAGAGTTGTTCAAAAAACACGATATTGACCACGCTTTTGGTTGTACATTGAATTGAAAAAGCTTGAGGATTTAAAAGAATGAGTGTTAAAGTGGTATCCCTCTCTTGGCATTTACACGGTTTACAGGCCAATAAACCGTATAAATGTCTTAACCGGGAATTATCAAAGGCACCTACATGGTTGTGCCGTTGAATATTCCTGACTATGTCCCCTACGTGCCCTCATGCTATCGGGGTAGCATTGGGGTATGTTGGGGTGTTATGGGGCAGAGCAGAGGTGGAGAGTCCTGATAAGCGGGTAGCGGCAATATTTCTCAAACTCCATACTACAAGGACTCCCACGGTCCACCCTGAACCCCCTGCAACTGGCTATGAACAGTGCAGCGCGGGTACTCTTTGGGGCATCCAGGAGAGACCACGTGACTCCCCTCCTAAGACAGTTACACTGGCTCCCCATTCAAGCAAGGATCAGTTTCAAGACTTTACTGCTAACGTTCAAAGCTGCTAAGGGGCTTACCTCATCCTCTCTCTCTAACCTCATCCAACCACTTGCACCAAACAGGCCAAGAAGAACCGCAGAGTTGAATGAAACCACAAGATGCACCAGATCAACAGCCAACAGAGCCTTCCAACTCTGCGCCCCAACTCTATGGAACGCTTTACCAGCACAAATCAGAGCAATCCCCAACTTGAGCCAGTTCAGAAAAGCGTTAAAACATTTCCTCTTCCTTAAATATCTCAATGACAGCTCCGAACATAACTCCCAAGCGAGTAGCAGAAGTAGTCAAACAGGCAGACCCACGCAATAGGCTTACCCCACAATGTAAATAACAAGCAGTTTCCTGTATTGTTGTACCACCTATGTATATAGTTGACCGTGTCCATTATCAGGTGATCCACCAATGTATATAGTTAACCCGTTTATTCCAAGTTTACTTCCTGTTAAATGTAATGACCAGACATATGTAAATTGTCGGATGTTTCTGTTCAATGTAAACCGCGCTGATGGATAATAGTTCGGTATATAAGAATTGTTAATAAATAAATAAAATAAATAAATATTGGACTGCTACCCGGTTAGCCCTCCATGGCTAAAACTAGGCGAACTCTTGGCTTGCCTAGTCCTAGCTGCTGCTGCTAGCCGGTAGTGGTCCAGTATTGACACTACCTAGTTAGTCTCTGTGGCTGACTCCACACGGTGCCTAACCTGGATATTCAGTGCCGTCGCCACAGCATTGAATATCCAGATTTAGAGGTCAGCCGGCAGAGCTATGTGCCGACGCAGCGCACAGCCTGCCCAATAGAATATCAGGCCTGTAGATCATATTCTTTTAAGGGAAGAATGCCAGGCCATTTTTTTAAATTTAGATTTGTTCAAACCACAAGGTCGGCAAACTGTGTACATGCCTTTGAATATCGGGCCCTATATTTTTTATGATTTTTCATCTTTTTAAGATTTTTGGGGCATGTTTACTAAAGCACACTACGTGGCTAGCGTGCGTCTTTGACACTGCGCTAAAATGTAGCGTAGGGTTCTGCTCTAAAAAGCCCGCACTACCCAGGCATCAGGCATCTGGGTAGAGCATGGGAGCTCCTGTGAGCCTTGAAAGCCCACACTACTGGCCCTTGATGGGGAGCATCTACTGCCAGCACAATGGGTGGCAGTAGTTGCTCCATGCGGAGCTATTAATGCCATGGGTAGCACTAAATTTAGAGGGATGGCTCGGTAGGGCTGTACAAAGGGTCATGTGAGCAGTGCGGCTGCACAGAGCACAAGCACAGAAGGGGGCACTGATATCATCACTTGGCTTCCAGGAAGGGACTAGGGGGCACCAGATTTGTTAGTCGCATGGGGCCCATGGGGTTTAGTCAGGGCTGGTTCAAGAGGTTGTAGGACCCTAAGCCAACTTTTGCTTTTGCGCTCCCCCCCCCCCTTCCTTTGGCTCTGTTCTTGCAGTACAAGCTCTGCAAACAGGGCTAACTTTTCAGCCCAGTGGCTTGTTAATTAATTTATTTTATTTATGTATTTAATTTATTTTACATTGTTTCTATATCGCGCTCTTTAAAATCAGCGCAGATTACAGGTAACAACAACTTGTGCAAGCGGCGGAGCACACAGTGCACATTACAGAGAACAGGTATTATAACGTGGGTTAACAGGGGAAACTATATACAACTGAGCTGTTTGTGCAGAGGTATGCCACAGGTCTGGTTGTGGAGCTAAGAACGCTCTTCTTTTTGGTGGCTTGTTTGAGGATGTGCGACGGCTCCTAGGCTGTCATCCCCTGTGGATATCATTTCGTCGAGGTTGGGTGATGCCAGGCTGAGGTTTGGTAGGACTTTTTTGCTGATCTCATCTTTATCAAAGAGTCGGAAACGTCTTGTGGGTGCTGTGGGAACCTTGTCTGTCTTGGAAGGGGTGTAATAATCTTGACATATGGATATCTGAAATTTAATTAGGCTGTGGTCAAACCATGGTACTGGAGTGATGGATATATCAAGGTTGTAGCTAGGGCTTATGGCAGGTATTGGAACGAAGACCAGGTCCAGTATGTTTCCTTTTGTGTGGGTGGGGGCAGCAATTACCTGTTTGTATCCCAACTCATTGAGTGCTTCAAGGAAGGCTGTGGATTGGGTGCTTGGAGAGCTGACAGGTTAAAGTCACCCATTACCCAGTTTGGTATGCGTGGGTTTTTGGGTTGCAGGCAAGGTCAATTATGTTCGATAGGTCCTCTGCAGAGGACGACGGGGATCTGTAGATTAGACTGATGGTGGAGTCCTTGTTGGATATGGTGATTGACTCCAGGTCGGTTGTGGTATTGGAGGAGAGCAGTTGAAACTGGAGTTCTGTCTTTACTAAGATGAAGACGCCTTCGCCTCTGCGGTTCGTTCTGTGGCATGTGTGGATTGAGAAGTCAGGCGGGATGAGCTGGTTGAGGAGGACTGAGTCTGAGTCAGACAGCCATGATTCTGTGACTAGAAGCATGTCCAGGTTGTGGTTGGCTATAAGGTCAGAGATGGTAGGCCATTTCCTGCGGGCCGAACGTGCGTTTATAAGGGCACATCTTAGGTTATGGGGATTTTGGTGCTTCTGAGCTTGGGCCTTCGTGGTATGTTGAAGGGATATGTATAGTAGGTGTGGATGTAGGTTGTGCTTGGTTTCTATGGGTGCTCGGCGGGGGCCCCCAGAATATCTTTTACCTAGGCCGTGGAGGACTGGGATGGGGTTGTGGGTGGTGGTGAGTGCAAGGGTGCTGTAGAATATGTTGCTGAGGAGGTAGCAGCAAGTGAAGGCTAGTAGGCCATTTTGCTATAGGTGGGTTAGGGGTTAAGTTTGATCCGGCCTTCCGGATGCAATACAATACAAGGCAATACAGTGGGTATGTTATAACAGCCTTACAACTTAAGTATCATCAGTGCACTGCAGGCAGATAGAGCTTGGAAACATTTACATCTTGCTCCGACAGTCTAAATGCCACCCTTCCATTTAACTTAATCTGTGTCACTATCCATAGATAATGTGCTGCAAATACATACAGTACAGTGATGGTATGGTCATTGTATTATCTCTTTAGGCAAGGCCTGATATTCCATAGGCCTAAACTAAACATGTAACTTACTTGAATAGTGACTGAAAATTGGCACTATCTGGATAATTTTCTGGCCTACTTTGCTCCTTCCTAAACATGCCCCGCAAGTATAGAGATAATATCTGACCATTCTGCGATTTAAAAGTTAATTATGCATTTGCCAGCGAATGTCTAATTGCCTTTGAATATCAGTCTGATAAGCACATAATTATTCATTCCTATGGAACACTCCCAGACTCGTCAATAAAACTCTCCCAACAATAGATGCAGGGTGTTTCACTGTAGAACTCAACATACAAAAATATTAAATTCAAATTCTACTCACATTAGTAACACTGCTATCTACCTCCACTGTTGGACATCGTCCGTCATAACACAAAACCTTGTCAATGGACACTCAATACCGGTATCAAGAACTCAATTGCACCAATCCTACCTATGGAAGATCAGCAATGTAAAATATTCTAGACCCTCAGTAACCTCCATTTGGTAAAAAAGAACAAGCTGAACTGCTATAGATTCCTAGATAGCAGGGGTGGATCAAGGTAATCTGTTGCCTGAGACGAAGGATGAGAAGGATGAGATGGAACCCCACTCCTCCCCCCGTAAAGGAGGGCGGGGCTTTCTCAAAACTCCAGTCAGGGACTGAACCAAACCAAAAAGCTGATTAGATTATATGGAGGAAATGCAAGTTGTTTGTTCACCAAGGAACTAAAAGAGAGCGAGAACAACAGCACAGTTTATAAAACTAAATTATAACTCATTGTTATTTTGTTGTTATAAACTGAGTTATGGGTTTGTGCTTTTTCTTTTTCAACATATATTTTGCATCCACAGAACCCCCTTCAAAAGTGGGTGCAGAGCAGAACCAGGGCATTCACCCACAGAACTGAGTATCTTAAAAAAAATCTGATTTGGTTTATCTCACTAACAACAACAAACATTCTCCAGTTCCAAGCATATTGTGAACTAATACAAAACCCTATAACAAAGTCACTGAGTATCTATAGAGCAAATCCACCATACCATATCATATCAGCATCAAAACTCACATAAGGAGCCCATCCAAAAAATGCATCATTGTAAATACTACAGTGGACCCTGGAACATCCATACACCTATTTGAAAAGCTGAATATGTCAAATTACTACAGTACAATATATATCTTTATGTACAAACTCCATGTTAACACCTGACCTCAGTCACACAGAGAACACAGATCCTCATCAAGTACAGAATAACTAACCATAATCTAAAGTAAAAATAAAAATATGTAGACAAAATTTAAACTGAAACCCCAAGAAACCAGACTCCGCATGCAGTGCAACATCAGATAAATAAGATATGCAGTTCCCCCATACTGTGTAAAATATAAAGATAGCACAAACTCCAGTCACTAAAATGAAATAAAATTACTTTTTCTACCTTTGACCATTTTATTCTCTGATCATGCTGGTCCCGATCTGAGGCTTCTGCTTTCCTGTCTTCTCTTAGCTCTCTTTTTGTGGTCTATGGTCCATCTGCAATTTCATATCTCTTCTTTTGTTTTCTTCACTTTTTTCCATCAGCCTATTTCCAGTCCTGGTAACCCTCCCCAGTATCAGCCCCTTTCCAAGACAGCCTTCCCGTACCTTTCAATGTCAACTGCCTTGCATTCCCAGGACTGTCTCCGGTCTCCATTCCCTACCAGTCCCCCTCCTTCCCCACTGTCCAGCCCCTTCTAGTCCAAATACCATCGCAGGTATCAGCTCACTTTCACTCCCAGTGCCACCACCCCCATCAGTTCCCTTCCAATCACCTTACCCTCTGTCCATCCCACTTCCAGTGTCATCCCCACGTGTCAGCTCCCTTCCAGCCATTACCCAGACACCTACCAGTCCCATCCCCCAAGTATCAGCTCCCTTCCAGTCCCCCTTCAGTACCATTCCCAGGTGTTAGCTCCCTTCCAGCCCCCTCCTTCCCTCTGTGTCAGTTCCCTTCCTACCCCACCTCCCCCCATGCCAGCTTCCTTCCTGTTCCCACCTCCCCCACCACCCGTGTCCGCTCCTTTCCTGCCCCCTCCTTCCCCTGGCAGTCCATCTCAGCATCCAGTCCCTTCCAGTCCCATTCTCCCATCCCCCTGCATCAGACCATTTGTAGCCCTAGCCTCAAGTTTTCTTTCAGGGCCAGCAGCTCTCTCCTCCCCCCCCCCCCCATCAGCCCACTTCCAGTTCTATCCCCCAGTCTTCTTCCAGTGCCAGCAACTCTCTCCTCCCCCCATCAGCCCATTTCCAGTCCCAGTCTATTTCCAGACCTATCCCCCTTATCAGCCCACTCCAGTTCTAGCTCCCCCCATCAGCCCATTACCAGTCCTAGCTCATTTCCAGTGCTAGCTCCACATCAGCCCATTACCAGTCCTAATCCTCCCCCAAATAAGCCCATTTCCTGTCCTAACCCCCCTGATCAGCCCATTTCCAGTCCTAGCCTCCCTTAAGTGCCCATTTCCAGTTCTAGACCCCATCAGCCTATTGCCAGTGCTAGCCTTTCCATCAGCCCACCAGCGCTGAGGATAATCTAGGCATTTCCTGTCTCGCACAAGACAGGAAATGCCTAGATTACCCTCAGCGCTGGTGGGCTCAACTTTAACAGAGCCACGGGGAAAAAAAGAAACACATTTCCTTCCCATGGCTCTGCAAAGGTTTCCCGGGGTGCCGGCAAGGCTCTTCCGGGGCAGCAGGAAGGGGGGGGGTACAGGGCATGGGGCCATGGGGCAGTTGGTTCTGCTGCTGCCAAAAAGCAGTGGCAGCAGCTTGTCTTGCACTTTTTTTTTTTTTTAATTTTGAAGGCTAAGTGAGGTGGTCTTTTTGGGGGCATTTTTTGCCACCTCCAAAACGTTGCCTCACTCGGCCTCATTTTAGAACTGCCCCTGCTAGAGAGAATCTGCCTGTTAAGAGAATCTCTTACCTCGGCTGCACATGGAAAACACAGACCATCACCAATTAAAGAATAAGAAACTATAAAATTTGAAACAAATACATAGACAAAAATTGAAACAGAAAATCCCCAAAACAGACACCAAAATGTGAAACATGGGAGAAAGAGAAACAGAAATGCATTTCCTCCTATATTGAACTACAAGAAATGCACATTTTCAAAGCTGACATATTTCAGTCTCTAAAAACTGACACTGTTTTATGTTTTTCTTTGTCTGAACGTTTTATTTTTTCAGTTGGTTTCATCCCAGTCTCTCTTTTCCACTTCCTCTTGTTTTTCTTCTCATTTGCCTTTTACCTACAATAACTATAGCTTCATTCAATTCCTCTTTCTCCTTCTTTCAATCTTCAGTCTTCTTCTTTCACTATTCACGTAGTTACCAGCTTTCCATTTCCTAACTTTACTTCCCTAGTCTTTTCATTCCACATCTGTTAGCCAGCATCCTATCTCCTCCCCTTCTTTCACCCATTTTTCAGCCCCCCATTTCCCCCCTCTGTACTCATCTCCTCTCCTACGTCTTTTACCACCTTCTGCTTCTCACCCCTTAGTCAGCACCAGCTCATTCCCTAGCACTCATCCTCTCTTCATCTTCAGGCCCTCTCTTATGTTTTACCCCCATCCAGACTCCCATTTCCCCTTTCACTTCTCCCATTTCTACCCTCTCTCACCTCCTTCAAAGAGTGTACTATTGTGGATCGGGAACTGGTTAAAAGATAGAAAGCAGAGGGTAGGGCTAAATGGCCAATATTCCCAATGGAAAAAGGTGAATAGTGGAGTACCCCAGGGATCTGTACTGGGTCCGCTACTTTTTGACATATTCATAAATGACCTGGAAAAGGGAATAACTAGTGAGGTTATCAAATTTGCAGATGACACAAAACTGTTTAAAGTTGTTAAAACCCAAGAGGATTGTGGAAAACTGCAGGAGGATCTGGATAAATTGGAAGACTGGGCATCCAAATGGCAGATGAAATTTAATGTGGACAAGTGCAAAGTTATGCACCTAGGAAAGAACAACCCACACTATAGTTACACGATGCAAGGCTCCACATTAGAAACCACCACCCAGGAAAAAGATTTAGGAGTCATCGTGGATAACATGTTAAAACCCTCCGCCCAGTGTGCAGCGGCGGCCAAGAAAGCAAATAGAATGCTAGGTATCATAAGGAAAGGGATGGAGAATAAAACAAAGGATATTATAATGCCTCTGTATCGCTCCATGGTACGACCGCACCTTGAATATTGTGTGCAATTCTGGTCACCGTATCTTAAAAAGGACATAGAGTTATTAGAAAAAGTACAGAGAAGAGCCACCAAATTGGTGAAGGGGATGGAAGGCTACTCCTATGAAGAGAGGCTAAAAAGGTTAGGGCTCTTTAACCTAGAAAAGAGACGGCTGAGGGGAGATATGATAGAGGTGTATAAATTAATGAATGGAGTGGAACGGATAAACGTGGATCAATTGTTTACGCTATCAGAATATAGAAGGACTAGGGGACATGTAATGAAGCTACAGGGTAAACTATTTAAGACAAATAGGAGAAAATATTTCTTCACTCAACGTGTAATCAAACTCTGGAATCTGTTACCGGAGGATGTAGTAAGGGCTGTTAGTATAGCTGGGTTTAAAAAAGGTTTGGACAAGTTCCTGGAGGAAAGGTCCATAAACCACTATTAAAAAGGGACCCAGGATATCAATGCTTGGCCTAGTACAAGCACTGCAGAACCTGTGTCTTTTGGGGAAACTGCTAGGTACGTATGACCTAGATTGGCCACTGTTGGAAACAGGATACTGGGCTTGATGGACCTCGGTCTGACCCAGTATGGCATTTCTTATGTTCTTATGTTCTTAAGATCTGCCCCTTCCTGTGGCTCTCATGCACTCCATAGCACTCTGCCCTTTTCAGCTGTCTCTCAACCCTCCAAGTCCTTCAACCTCCTCCCCTCTCCACATTTCTGCACTTGATCTCACAGCCCTACTCATACCTCTCACCAGTGGTGGGATTCAATTCCTGTCAGGAACCGGTTCAGTCCACAGCGGGAATCAGCTGAGTTACATAGGCATTAAATCCAAACATATATTCTATATCCACCGAACCCGGCCCCTTCCCCAACAATTTGTACAGAACAATGAACCACTTGGCTGAAGACCAAACAAAGTTTAGGTCAACTATCCAGAGGGTCACCAGGAGTCGACAACGACTTAATGGCACTTAACAACACAGCAAAGCTAGAACCTTTCCCACATAAAATTTACCACAAGAAAAAAAATTCCTCTCAATACCAAGAATATTGTGAATTAATCAGGGCCAGCTCAGAGTTGATTCAAAGCGATGGCATCCTAAGCTGAAACCTCCCGTTCCCACCACCCCCACTAATGCATTAAGCTACATATATGTGTATATGTGGTGCACAGATGGGGTGCCTGTGTGTGTGTGGTGCAGAGGTGGAGGTGCATATGTGTGTGCATGGACGGGACAGGGGTACACCTTTTGTACATGCACATTGTGCCCTTTACTTGCTTCCCATGCATTCATCTCTTCCCTCCCCACCCACACCCCTCTACTGCTGTCCCTCCCCCACCTCCAGATTCAACCCTTCAACCTCTCCCCCTTGCACTAACTCCTGCCCTCCATCCCCACTCACCCCTGCCCTTCATTCACAAACAGGCCGAGGCAGTCAGGAAAGTCGGTAACTGCACAGCCTGCCACAAAAAAAGAAAGATTACTGCCCCTTTAATTTCTTTAGCTGTCTGTGCAGCAAACTTAGTAACTAAATTTTTGGCAGGCTGTGCAGTCACCGATCACTGCTGGGAGAGCTGGTGACTGCCTGTGGCGATCCCAGTCCCCGCAGACAGCCACTAGCTCTCCCGACTGCGATCGCAGCATCTCTGCTGCCCACGGGGTTAGGATCCCTGTGGGTAGTCACCGGCTCAGTCACCGTCTCTCCTGGCTGTAGTCACAGCACCTCTGCTTCCCTGAAGGGATTGGAATCCCTTCAGGCAGTCAACAGCTCTCCTGGATTGTGGCCATTTCAGCATGTCTGGCCATGGGGGTTGGGATCCCTGTAGACAGACACCAGATGGAAGTGGCTGGCAGTCAGCAGAAAACTGGCCCTTCATTGGCCAGTTTTACTGTCTTGCTAGCCGCCGGCCTCCAACCTGTAAAATTCGTGAGGCAGGCCTAAAAGCGGTCAGTTTGCAATCTTACCCCAGCCCCAGTATCAGTCCATTTCCATTGCCATTCACCTGGACCAGGTATAAGCCCATTTCCAGGCCCCACAGCCCCCTCCTCCATACCCAGCATCACACATTTCCAGCCTCAGACCCCCTTCAATCCTTGTATCATCCCATTTCTAGCCCCAAACCCCCAGTCTCAATATCAGCCCATTTCCAGTACCAGTCCCAGTATCAGCCCATTTCCAGTAACAGTCCCAGTATCAGCCCACTACCAGTCCCAGGACTCTCTCCCAGGCCCATTATCAGCCCATTTCCAGTTCCAGTCTCAGTCCATTTCCAGTCCCCTACAGCCACAGTATCAGCCCATTGCCAGTCTCAGCCACTACCTCAGGCCTATTATCAGCCCATCCCAATCCCAGCCCCCCGTCTCAGTATCTGCTCATTTTCAGCCTCCCAGCCACCCCCTCTCCCCTCCCTACATTTGCTCCCATGACTGTATAAACAATACAGCCAAAGGAGCAAAAGTCAATGCTCTATTGAGAATTAACACAGTTGGGGAGCATTTGTTGAATATTTTATTTATTCATTTATTTAACTACTTTTTTATTTTTTTATTGAATACTTTGCTGATGCTTTTATAGGGGGTACCACTTGAGTTATGTTTTTTTTCCCTCTTGGTTTACCAGGTGGTATATTTCTTTTATATCTGTTATATCGTTAAAATGTTCAATGAATCTCAGTGGTTATGAATGTAAGCCGCTATGATTACCTGAAATGGTGATATAAAAATCACTCAAATAAATAAATCTCAGCTGTTTCATGGTCTCGTTTTGCTTTTTGCTTTTTATATCTTTTAAAATAAGTTTTTTGGTGATCTTATTTATCTATTACTTTTAATGTTTTTATGCTAGGGATATTTATATATTAGCCCCTTTTACTTATATCATATTAAGCAGCAGTGTTTTGCGCGGTGTTTTTTTGCAACGATTTCAGTACTATACGAAGTTTGCGAAATAGCAGTCATCAGAAACATGGGCAGCATGATCTCAAAAGGTGAAGTTCGTATAACTTTTTATTGAGTTTGTTGAGTTTATAGTTGCAACATGGAACGTAGACTTTACATTATATTGTTGGTTCCATTTAGCCAAAGAGTGCAGTTCCCTGAGGAAACTCTTGATGTGAAACGCTGGGTGAGCCTGCAGAAGGCGTCGGAACCTCGGAATACAGCGGGATAGATTAAGATCCGGTTACTCTCAGCTCAACGTAGTTGTCAAGCTAAGTGTCAACTTTCAGCCTAGTTTTTTAAAAAAATCATTGGATGGCATAATAAGCTGAATAAGACTTACTGACTAAGTTTTTTGAGCGAGATGATCTACTTTGAAAATTAATCATACTCCCGATGGTCTTGGCTATAGTTTATTCATTACCTTTTACTTATTCCTTCTGCTCATAGGAGAATTTCCCATGTGTCATTGAAGATAAGCTTAAGAGCAGAGGAATAGGATGAAAAGTTATGTTTTAAAATAACATGAGTATTAAAACAGGTCATTGATGTGATTTTTAGCACAGTTAATGGGTAGACACCCTTGCTGGAGTGCTATTAGATTTTACTGAGACCTGTAGTCTTTACTCAGTTATATAAGAACAGTTCCAAGTTGGTGGGTTTAGAGAATCAAACAAATTTTTCATTGAACTTTAATTAGTTAGATCGTTTGAAAAGATTTGGCTATTTTCTCCGGTTATAATTCTTTATAGCTCTGTTATGGCAGATGTTGCTTCTGTCCTCCCTGTATATAGGTTTCCTTTTTGTTTTACTGGCTGTTGTGTAACTATTTGAGTGACCCCAGCAGTGTGTTTTTACCCTGTGGAGAGCTCCCAAGTCTGGTAGAGGGTATATGGCTCTGGCTTGTTAGGAGGGCTGTCTGGCTATGTAAGTAGTTAAGGCGCTTTTCATCTTAGTTTGTAAATGTTGGGATATGGTAAAATGCTGTTCTTCTGTTACATGGACGCTGCCCTTAAGGCTTGTTGATTGTTATGGTGGAGCTCAATGAGCAAACTGTGCTTTACGTAGGACTGGAGATCTGCCAGTTATCATAGGAAACGTTTGATAGCTGTGTACCGTATACCCAGGTGTAGGGTGGCATTGCTGAGGTATGCAACTGCTAGTATTGGGAGATACAGGCAGGGCCCAATGTCCTGCCTCTCCAGGAGGCATTGGCCAATGGGGCCTGTGTGTGTGTGTGTGTGTGTGTCTGGCCCTGTTGGCTGCTGCTTTACGGCAGGGTTTCCCAACTCCAGTCCTGGTGTTCCAAACACTGTTTGGGTTTTCATGCTGTCCCTCATAAATATGCATGAGCTACATCTGCATACCATGGGGGGTGGTGCATAGGTATGCAGCACAGGCATCATTATTAGAGGCAGCATGGAACCTGAATGGTGTGGGGCCCTCCAGGACTGCATTTGGGAGACTCTGCTCTAGGTAAAGCGCCTGTTTATGGTGTCTGTGATTGGTGTGGTAAAATATAGGCGTATGAACCATGCATATGTTCTTAGCTATACAGTTTTGTCCTTACTATCACGGTTTAGTTGTGGAAAAAATATGTGGGCATGATTGGCTGTAGCCCCAGCTGGGCTTTGAGCCTGTGCCCTTCTGTTCTTGTACACACTGTCTGTGTGCACTGCACCACTGTGTTGCCACAGATGTGCTGCATTCCCTGAGGAGGCCATGACTGTACATCCGACAGAGCCTGTCTGTTGTGGTGGACGTGCCAGCCTGCACAGGCCTAGGCCACTGTGTGCTGTGGCTTGCAGCCACTGGCCCCTCCACCACCTGTACCCTTCCGCCAACATGCAGACATGTTCTTATCTTGGAAAAAGCATATGACCGGATTGAGTTGTGGCACTCCAGGATTGAATTTGGGGGACTCGGCTGTAGGTAATGCCCATTGGTATGGTTTGTGTGCGGTGTAGGGTAAAATATGGGTGTTTGCACCATGCTTATGTGCTCTGCAATACAGGGGTGTCCTGACTATCACTGTTTAGTGGTGCGTAAAGCTATGGGGACTGGGTTGTCAGGAACCCCAGCTGGGATTTGAACCTGTGACCCTCTGGTCCTACAGGCACTGGCTGTGTCTGCTACACCACACTGTGGTCACAGAGACAGTGCACTCCCTGGAGATAGATAACCTGACCAAACGGCTCACAAACCCTGCTCTGCACAATTTTAATGTGGATTCATTCACCTTGTATGGAGACAAAAGGGCAAATAAACCTCACAAATGACCTCGAAAAAAGGGGAAAATACACATAACCAAGCTGGGCAACAGTGATATCAATGGGCAACATTAGAAACACTCCCAGGTAAGCTCCAAAAAAAGAAATGATTTTTGGAAGGGTCTACGCTCCGTAGACCCTTCCATAAATCATTCCTTTTTTTTTGGGAGCTTTCCTGGGAGTGTTGTGTACTGTTGGCCATTGATATCACTGTTGCCCAGCTGGATTATAATTTTTATATATTTTGTTGTGGTCATTTTCAGTTTTTATTTGCAATTTTGTTCTGTGCACATGTATCACACTGCTCACGTTTGTTAGGTTTCCCCGGTTTTGCTGTACATTGCTGACGGAAATGGTTTCTCTTCCCTTTAAATGCAGTCTACCGCGAGTGTTTCACTCGCAGTAGTTTTTACTTGTATATTCGGCCCCGCTCCTGTGCGGGGAGCCTCTCCCCTCCCACTTTACACCCATTGACCCCGTCTCTCCGCCCCTCGGGGGCCTTCCTCCGCCCTCCGTTAGCCTTTCCCCGCCTCTATCGCACATCAGCGCACCGCACACGTGCGCGTTTTCATCACACGTGTGCGGGGCCCGTTAATGTGACGTGCACGCATGCGGGGCACTTAAGAGCACTTAAGTGCATCATTTGCGCACGCTCAAGTGCGCCCCGCACAAGTGCGCAGTTTAGTAAACATACCCCTATATATATATATATATATATATATATATATATATACTATTCTGATATTTGTTTTTTAGCTCTTATTCTTTGTTCTTTCTCCTTTTTAATGATTCTTAATGTTGATAGTTTTTATGTATTAAGTTTTATGGTTTATGGTTTGTGTGTTATACCCCACAGGTTCCTTCATTAGTGTTCTGACGTTGCAATTTTTGTCTTCCATTGCATGTCACACATATGATTATAATTTGTATGTAAGTTGACACCTGAAGTAGGGAAATGCCAAAACATGTTGGTTCTTTATAATATTAATTAATGCATGAGTTGTGCTGTAAGTTATCCTTGTGTCCTGTTATATTGTCTCTTGGTTTCAAATAAAATGTGTTATTATCTCTTGATGCTGTGGTAGCTATTACTTTTTTTACATGTGTTTATTCTGTGGGGTGGACTAGCCTCTTCTTTTTTGTGGACTGTTCTTTGCCATAAGCACAGGTTATTTAAAAGCAGAATGAGTTAAGTAATGAGGAAATGCAAATACATGCAAAGGAGCTCATTATTATGCAAAAAAAACCCACAACCTACATTTAGCTTTGTAAGCTGCATTATCCTTGAATAAATGACAGCAACTTTGAGCTGGCATTAGTTTTTCTTCCTAGGAGCACTGGGCCATGAATGTGCAGCCTGATGCTCCTGGGGAACCTCTTAAAAGACCACTGTCTGAAACCTAACCCTCCCCCCCTCCCCGATCTATCCCCATCCAGCATGAAGAACCCTCCACTTGATCCATCCTGGCACCAGGGCCGGCCCGTCCATTGAGCAAGAATGTTTTTGCACAGGGCCCCGTGTTTCAGGGGGCCCCGCACAAAAAACATTCTTCAGGCAAAATAGATTTAAAAAAAAGCAAACCGTCTGCTGCCCGCCAAGGGGCCCCCCCTACCCGGCAAAGCCTCCCAGAAACATCAGCTTTGGACATAGTCCCAAAGCGCGGGCTTTCAGAACCGCGAGAGCTTCCCTGACCTCTCGCGGCTCTGTTAAGCCCGCCGGGGCTGATGGGAAATCCTCCCATCAGCCCTGGCGGGCTTAATAGAACCGCACGAGAAAGGGAAACTCTCGCAGCTCTGAAAGCCCGCGCTTTGGGACTCTGTCCGAAGCTGATGTTTCTGGGAGGCTTTGCCAGGTAGGGGGGGGGCCGCGGTGGGACGCTTGATTCTGCCGCTGCCACGGCGGCAGCGGCAGCAGCAGCAGCAGCCGGTTTGCTTTTTTTTTTTAATCTATTTGGCCTGATGGGGGGAGGGGGGTTAGGACTGGAAATGGACTATGGGGGGAGCTAAAACTGGAAGTGGGCTGATGGGGGGGAGGGTTAGGACTAGTAATGGGTTATGGGGGCTAGGACTTGAAATGGGGGGGTAGGACTGGTAATGGGCTGATGGGGGGCTAAGACTGGAAATGGGCTGATGGGGGGTCAGAACTGGAGGCTGATGGGGTGGCTAAGACTGGAAATGGGCTGATGGGGGGTTAGAACTGGAGGCTGATAGGGGGGCTAAGACTGGAAATGGGCTGATTGTGGGTTAGGACAGGTAATGGGCTATGGGGGGCTAAGAATAAAAATGGGCTGATGGGGTTAGGACTGGAAACGGGCTGATGGGGGGTTAGGACTAGTAATGGGCTATGGGGGGTTAGAACTAGTAATGGGCTGATGGGGGGGTTAGGACTGGAAATGGGCTATGGGGAGGCTAAGACTAAAAATACGCTGATGGGGGGTTAGGACTGGATATGGGCTGATGGGGGGGTTAGGACTAGTAATGGGCTATGGGGGGGCTAGGACTGGTAATGGGCTGATGGGAGCTTAGGACTGGTAAGGGCTATGGGGGGCTAGGACTGGTAATAGGCTGGGGGGGTTGCTAGGACTGGAAATGGGCAGAGTGGAAGGAGGGCTTGAACTGCAAATAGCTGATGGGGAGGGGACTTGGAATGGAAATGGGCTGTGAGGGGAGGGAGCTAGGACTGGAAAAGGGCTGAGTGGGGGGGGGGTAGGACAGGAAATGGGCTGATGTAGGGGCTAGGATAGGACTGGAAATGGGCTGTTGGGGGGAGCTAAGATTGGAAATGGGCTGTGGTGGGGGCTTAGATTGGAAATGGGCTGTGGTGGGGGCTTAGATTGAAATGGACTCATGGAGGGGTTAGAACTGGAAGTAGGCTCATGGGGGGCTTGGATTGGAAATGGACTGAGTGGAGGGGAGCTAGAATTTGACATGGGCTGATGGTGGGGCTAGGAAAGGACTATAAATGGGCTGATGGGGGGATGGGATTGGAAATGAGCTGATGGAGGGATAGGACTGGAAATGGATGTGGGAGCTAGGACTGGAAATGGGCTGATGGTGGGGCTAGGATAGGACTGTAAATGGGCTTATGGGGGCTAGGACTGGAAATGGGCTTATGGGGGGCTAGGACTGGAAATGGGCTGATGTGGGGACTAGAAGGGAGAGGATGCTGGGTGGGGCTGGACCTAGAAAGGAGCTGATGTTGGGTGAGGATTAGAATGGGATAGAGCTTGGAGAGGGGAAAAATATTTTGTGTGGGAGGGAAGACAAATCTACAATTGGTCGGGTATTGGGAGAGTAAGTGGGGATTGAGGATGGAGGGGTAAAATTTGAGTGGATGAAATAGGAATGAGGAAAGATCAAAAGGAGAAAGATTAGTATGTTAAAGCAGATGTAGAGAGAGAATGGAAAAAAACTAGAAGAGAGAAGAAAGGACAAATGGACAGCAGACGATGGAGAGTTAGAAGAAGACATGAAGAAACCAGAAGAAAGTGGCTGGAGCAATTGCAACTGAAAAAAAATGCACAAAAGGTAGAAAAATATCTCTTTATTTTGAATTTATTAATTAGAATATGTCAGCTCTGGGAAATGTGCATCATTAACGTCTGCGCTTTGTTTAGTACAAGAGGAAATTAATTTATAGTTTTATTTCTACAGTGTTGTTGTACATTCCAAGTTTGGCTTTTGGGGTTCCCAGTTTAATTATTGTCTTCCTATTTCTAAATTGTGATTCCTTGTTTGGTGATGGTCTATGGGGTATGTTTACTAAACGGCGCACTTGTGCGGGGCGCACTTGAGCGCCCTAAAATGATGCATTTAAGTGCTCTTAAGCACCCCGTACGTGTGCGTGTCACATTAACGGGCCCCGCACGCGTGCGCCGAAAACGCGCACGTTTGCGGGGCGCTCATGTGCGATAGAGGCGTGGAAAGGTGAAATGAGGGCGGAGGAAGGCCCCCGAGGGGCGGAGAGACGGGGTCAATGGGTGGAATGTGGGAGGGGAGAGACTCCCCGCACAGGAGCGTGCCCGAATTTACAAGGAAAAAATACCGCGAGTGAAACACTCGCGGTAGAGCGCATTTAAAGGGAAGAGAAACCATTTCCGTCAGCAATGTACAGCAAAATCGGGGAAACCTAAAACACGTGAGCAGTGTGATACATGTGCACAGAACAAAATAGCAAATATGATAGGAAAATGACCACAACAAATTCTAAGAAAATTATAATCCAGCTGTGCAACAGTGATATTAATGGGCAACAAGAAAAAATACACCCAGGAAAGCCCCAAAAAATAGAAATGAATTTTGGAAGGGTCTTCGCTCCATAGACTCTTTCAAAAGCAACGCATTGTAATGGAGCTTTCCTGGGAGTGTATTGCAGGTTGCCCATTGATATCACTGTTGCGCAGCTTGGTGTTATAATATCCCCACTT
The DNA here is from genome assembly GCA_033557465.1 of Ichthyophis bannanicus. NCBI lineage: Eukaryota > Metazoa > Chordata > Amphibia > Gymnophiona > Ichthyophiidae > Ichthyophis > Ichthyophis bannanicus. The sequence continues at coordinate 107,015,199 of CM066047.1, read as the reverse complement.
TTTTGGAGGACATATGTGAGGTTTTTCTGCACCTTTGTCCCCATACAAGGTTAACGAGGCGACAGTAAAATTGTGAAGAGCAGGGTGTCTGACTCGTGCGGCCAGGTATCACATCTCCAGAGACTGCACTGCTTCTGTGGCCACAGTGTGGTGCAGCAGACACAGCCAGTACCTGTAGGACCAAAGGGTCACAGGTTCAAAGCCCAGCTGGGGCTCCTGCCAACCCAGTCCCCATAATGTTACCCACCACTAAACAGTGAGAATACAGACACTCTTTTATTGCAGAGAACATAAGCATGGTCCCAACACCTATATTTTACCCTACACTGCACACAAACCATAACAATGGGCATTGCCTACAGCCGAGTCCCCCAAAGTCAGTCCTGGAGTGCTACAACTCACTCAGGCCATATGTTTTTCCCAGATAGGGACATGTCTGCATGTTTGCGGAAGGGTACAGGTGGTGGAGGGGGTAGTGGCTGCAAACCACAGCAGACAGTGGCCTAGGCCTGTGCAGGCTGGCACCGTCCACCGCAACAGACAGGCTCTGTTGGATGTACAGTCATGTACTCCCCAGGGAACACAGCATATCTGTGGCAACACAGTGGTGCAGTGCACACAGACAGTGTGTGCAGGAACAGATGGTCACAGGTTCAAAGCCAAGCTGGAGCTACTGCCAATCCAGTCCACATATTTTTCCTACAACTAAACCATGATAGTAAGGACAAAACTGTATAGCTAGGAACATATGCATGATTAATACGCCTATATTTTACCACAGCACTCACAGACACCATAAACAGGCGCATTACCTGGAGCAGAGTCTCGCAAATGCAGTCCTGAAGGGCCCCACACCATTCAGGTTCCATGCTGCCTCTAACAAAGATGCCTGTGCAGCATAGCTATGCACCACCCCCATGGTATGCAGATGTATCTCATGCATATTTATGAGGGATAGCATGAAAACCAGAACAGTGTGTGGAACACCAGGACTGGATTTGGGGAACTCTGCCGTAAGCAGCAGCCAACACGGCCAGACACCCCCCCCCCCCACAGGCCCCATTGGCCAATGCCTGTATCTCCCAATACTAACAGTTGCATACCTCAGCACTGCCACCCTACACCTGGGTATACGGTACACAGTTATCAAGCATTTCCCATTATAACTGGCAGATCTCCAGTCCTACGTAAAGCACAGTTTGCTCATTCAGCTCCACCATAACACTCAAACAGATGTCTGCTGTGTGTGCTGCAGGTCTGGTCTCTGACAGTGTTTACCACCCTGGGATGTGACCCCCAACAGTAATGCGTACCATATCCATGCATGTACTGTGTCCAGGACTGGTGTGGTGGGTATGGCTGCTGAACCCCTCTATAGTTTCACAATGCTGGCATAGGTGTGGGGGTGGCTGTCTGTCTATCCAGTGTGGGGTGGCTGCAAACACCTTCTACAGCCCACACTGCCAGCAATGTTGCCAGTATTGGGCTGGCAATGTGCATAATGAGGAGCAAGGTACCATGGGTATAGGCCGGACAGGGTGGCCTGGCCAGGGTGCATCTGCACAGGGCATAGGGCACTGACTGGGACATTGTAGTGCTCGGCCACCACTGACACAGACAGGGTGACCTCAGTATGTCCTGCTGAGAGATCACTCTCACCCTGACTGTGCAGTGACCACAGCATGGCTAGGCACCCCCATAGTGCTATATAGTATTTTTCTCATGTGATAGATATGGGTTTCCATTTGGGGCCCAGTCACTGATTTATCTGCTTGCTGTGTATGCTGACAGCCCAGTTCTGGGTGCATGCATCTCCACTGGGAGCATGTGCTATGGACTAACTAGCAGACTGTTTGTAGCTGGTATGTGTCTTGCTGGAGTGGCTTGCAGAGTGCAGTGGCTGATGGCTTGCTGCAGGGGAATATCAGATGGTGGTGGGGTGCAGCTTACCATATCCTGGTCTTATGTCTGTCTGCTATTGTGTTATGGCTGTGTATAGAGTTGCACTGACTGCCCTGTGGGGGGGGGTGTTCCTCAGTAGGACTGGGGTTGATGTTGCCCTCTACTGCCACCTTTGCAGGGAGGTAGAGTGTGGATCTATTGATGTGAAACCATGTTTGCCACACTTGGTGGGGGGCTGCACCTGACTGAGGCAGACAGGGATATCCATGGTGTTTGTGCAGAAACTAGCTATCTTACACATTGACAGTGCTTTGGACCTCCCTCATGGCCTCTATCAGCCATGGAGGGTGTTGTGGACCTGGTCCTGGGCGCCTCATTGCGCACTCATGGTGAGCACAGTACCCGCACGATGTGACGGTGTGTAGCTACTCTGTGCCAGTAAAACACCCGGTCACTTCCTCCAACCAGGCCGAGGTGCTGTGGGGGTGCATTCCCCATCTTTTGTCCATCTATGGACAGCTGATTTGCATGTGCAGTGCATCATGGGTACGGGTGGGCTAACCCTATCCTGGTGACCACAGCAGACTGTCTGTGTGGTGACGTGCAGGCTTTCTGCAGCCAGCCAGGGGCTTGCTAGCAGATATAGAGCTGTAGCCTAATGGTTACGTCCCTTCTTATGAAGCCAGAGGTCATGGGTTCAAACCCACGTTGGGGTTATTTGTTAGGGTTGTTCAAAGCATTATTTGTCTTTAATGTACATATTTTGTTGCCAGCAAACAAACCCTCAGCGTACTGTACCCATAGGGTGCCGCTTTATATGGCGCCCTATCGGGCACCCTATGGTTTCCGTCCATATAAGGTGCATTATACATTATCCTGTGACACAACTTATAGGGTTCCCTATGGGGGACATATTAGGGTGCCGTGGCGGATAGTGCACTTTATAATGTGCCCTATGGAGTGCCGTATAGGGTGCCTTATACGGCACCTGCAATTACGGCACGTGAGGGCGTTTGCTGGCAGAAATTAATAAAATAAACATACGGTGCTGCAAGACAAAATATGTACATTGCAAACCTGCTGCCACAGCCAGCCTTCTGCATTAGGCACCATGGGGAGCAAATAATGCTTCAGCTAGCCCTGTTCATTGGGCACTGTGAGAAATTGAACCCTTGCTCCCTGCACCATTGGTCAGTGTCGTAACCATTGTGCTGTGGTTCTATTCCTGTGTTTGCACATCAGCGCGCCGCCTTATGCCTCCCATTATTAAATAGCCTCCTTAAGCAATAGCCTAATGCCCATCTGCTCGCCGCCTTATGCCGCCCATTATTTGTATGCCTCCTAAAATATCACCTCACCAAGCCCTGTTCATTGAGCACAGTGAGAGATCGAACCCCTGATCCCTGCACCATTGGTAAGTGCCGTAACCATTGTGCTGTGGCTCTGTGTTTTTGTTTATACATCAGCGCCCCACTTATACCTTCCAGTATGCGATTGCCTCCTAAACCGTTGCGCCGCCTTATGCTGCCCAGTAGTAATATGCCGCCAGAAACATCAGTGCGCCGCTTTATGCCGCCCAGTAGTAATATGCCGCCAGTAACATCAGCGCGCCGCTTTATGCCGCCCAGTATTAATATGCCGCATAAAAACATCAGTGCGCCGCCTTATGCCGTCCAGTATTGATGTGCCACCAAAAAAATACAGTGCCCTGCTTTATTTGGCCCAGTATTTCTCTGCCTCATAAACTAACACCTTGGCAAGTCATTGAGCATTGTGGGGGTTTGAACCCCTGATCCCTGCACCATTGGTCAGTGCTTTAACCATTGTGCTGTGGCTCTGTTCTTCTGTTTACAGATCAGCACGACACATATGCCTCCCGTTCAGCTCTCAGTTGCGCTAAGGTGCAGAGTGCACACGGGCGCCGCGCACCTTAGCGCATCTGTCAATCACGGCTTTTCTTCTTCAGGACGGAACGCCCACTCCTTATACGGCACCCGCACTCTACCGCGGCCCGCACTTTTAGTAAACATACCCCTATGTTCTGTATGTGTAACTGAGCTGAGGTATTCTGTTTATGTAATTCCTATTTGACATTGCCACTTGTTCTCTTTCCCCAGTAGGTCATGCATTGTTATTCTCTGAAATGTATTGGTTTAATATATGCAGTGTTGCCTTTTGCTAGTTATGGTATGATGCTTTGTGAGTCCTGGTAGTGCTGTTAGGATATGGCGGGTTTGCTATGGGTTCTAAATGGGCAGTGTTTGTAGTAGTTCCTAATGTGCCTGGAGGTTGGCACTGGATTATAGTAATGTAGAAATCTTTTAGTCTTTCTTTATCCATGCACTCATTAAGAGGCATGTTTACTAAAAGTTAGTGTATGGTAATATTATGCAAATATTTTTGCAAATGAAGTCCCTTATGCAAATGAGGCCCCGCACCGAGTCTCCGCACATGGCCCCGCACCCCCCTTGGGCCACCCATGCCTGGCACCTAAAGGGTGTCTCCCAATGGGGAGTGAAGGAACAGGGGCAATCTATTTAAGTTCCTGCCCTAGCAGTGCCTGGTCTCAAAATGGCACCACATGACATGGTACTAAGACTAGGGGTCAAGCAGTGTGATTTTGAATTCAGTCACCACTAGGGTAGGAACTTTCAGGGATCACTTCTGCCCCAGTCTGTACCAGTGAGAACCCCCCAGTGTGTGCTGGGTTGTGGATCAGGGGTGGGGGTGTTTCTTCCTAAGGGAAATGGGTTGGATTGGGGGTGGGGGTTCTTATTTGATGCTGAAGGGAGAGATCAAGTTTTTTTTCAGGAAATGCAAAGCAACGTTGGCCTTTGAGTCAATTCTGACTCCTGGCAACCCAGCAGCTCCAGAGTTTTCTTGGCAGTATGATCAGAAGTAGATTGCCAGGTCTTTCTTCTGAACCAAAAAGAATTGCTCAATTCACTCACATATTCAGAAAATACTGTATAATTAAGGACATAGGTCTCAGATTGAATGGGGAAGGGTCATATCAGGCACAAACCTTAGGACTCCAATCCCCTTCGTTACATCAAGGACCCAAATACATATTCCCTTTAAAGATGTAATATACTCTCTTTAAATGCAGTCACTGGTCAAACGGAACTAAACTGTAGGCACAATCACGACTCATTAAACCATGTGAAAAATAGCAAAAATTGCTTATCTGGAAAAGCGGTTTGAGTCAAGACGTAGCTCCCAGCTCCCAACGCTAATCCTGAGCGCTGATGCGTTTCACCGCCCATGCGGTTTCTTCGGGGGAGTTCAGCTGGGAGCTACGTCTTGTCTCAAACCGCTTTTCCAGATAAGCAATTTTTGCTATTTTTCACATGGTTTAATGAGTCGTGATTGTGCCTACAGTTTAGTTCCGTTTGAACAGTGACTGCATTTAAAGAGAGTATATTACATCTTTAAAGGGAATATGTATTTGGGTCCTTGATGTAACGAAGGGGATTGGAGTCCTAAGGTTTGTGCCTGATATGACCCTTCCCCATTCAATCTGAGACCTATTTCCTTAATTATACAGTATTTTCTGAATATGTGAGTGAATTAAGCAATTCTTTTTGGTTTAGATTTCTACATTGCTCTATTAAACCCCACTGGAGATTTGTTGTCTAGGTCTTTCTTCTGAGGCAATGGAGAGTTAAGTGATGAGCCCAAGGTCACAAGGAGTGCCAGTGGAAATTGAATGCTGGTTGCTTAATTACCAAGCCAGTGCTCTAACTACTAGGATACTCCTCCAGTGGCCCTTTAAAAGATAATAGGCCCAACTTAGGGCCCGCTGTCTTTCACTTCTGCAACCAGCAACACACGATGTTCCTGGTTGCAGCAACACAAAATGAAATTTATCATGTGAGTCACTAACCTGTGGCACTGAGGTACCATTGCTTAGTGGCAGATGTGGCAAGTTTCATTGTGCTAAAATGTGATATTTTTCTGCAGCTCAGTGACAATCATCCTTAACCAGATATGTCTGGCCACTAAATATAAACAGTTAAAGTTATCTGGATAAACTTATCTGGATAATTTTAGCTCTGTTATTTGTTCATCCTGATTTATCTGGCTAAGATTAACCCAAGCGAGCTGAATTGCAACATTGTCCAGTTAAATAAAAGACATGCTTCCAGAAGTCTTTTAAGTCTGCACTTATTCAGATAAATTCTGAATGGTCCACAAGATGGCCCCACAAAGTTCATCCAGCCAGCAACAGAGAGCGGGGAGGAGAAGAAAAATTCAGAAATAGAAATTCACACGATAATGTCACAAAAACATTTCGCAGACAAATATTCTGATTATCCGGTTTTGAATTTGTGTCATTCAGTCTTGTAATTATCAGAGAATGGAGTATTGAACTAGATCATTCTTCGTCAAATATATTAACTGGCTTAGCATATGAAACTGGCAAAATATGTGATTGCTGCATTATGTGGATAACTCCATGTCCATTCAAATCCTGAGCAAACCGTGGATTGCAAAGGAAGAATTTATTTTATTAATCGATTCCAGCCATTGGGCCAAATAGTCATAATTGGGCCAATGGCTGGAATCGATTAATAAAATAAATTCTTCCTTTGCAATCCACGGTTGGTACTGGGTTCATTTGTTGCACGTAGATTTCTGCTCTTTTTTTGGACACAGTCAAATCCTGAGGTCATAAATTTGTAGGCTGAAGGCTAGTGCTGCTCCACTTAATACCAAATGGAAATCTGGACTGGGCAAACTATTTCCAGTCTGTCTTCATTTGAACTCCTCACTAGCTCTACTAAGATCTCCATTTAGATTACAGAAACTTATAGGAAATGTCTATTCACAAAGGAAATTGTTTTAAATTGCTTGCACACATTGCTGAAAATGGACGCATTCCATACTCAGTCTAACAGTTGTAAATTATGACTATTTTTACTGGAATTACTTGAAGAAAGAAACCTGTCGCTCATTGGAAATGCCATTCTGAACAAAACTGGACCTATTGTTTAGAATAATATCAAGGAATTTTAAAATATAAAAGGGAAAGAAAAAACCCCAAACTTCATAACACTTCAAACTTCTATCAAAAAAAGATATTGGAGAACGCTTTAGAAGCCGTATGTGGCAATTCTATGTATAAATAATGGATTTACACATATAAACTACAAGCATCTCTAAATGTCTTTTCCAAATATCTGGAAAATTCGGAACACTTGACAAGGACATTCCAAATTGTGACTAAGCAAAAAGAGGCTGAATATATAAAAAAACAAACTGTAGGGAAAAATACATCTATAAAATTCACTTAAAGAAATCCATAAAATATTATAACATTTAATCAAGTCACTAAATTCGATCCTTAAAAAGCTTACCAGGGAAGAAAAACTCTTCATTAAAAAAGCAATAGCAGGGCGCGGATGTAACAGCTGGGGTGGTGACTGTTGTTGCAGAGGGTGTGGTGGTTTTGCAGTGAACTGAGTCATCACAGCACAAAAGCCTGATCTCAAAGTCATAACACAATTTATTCCTTCCAGGCTGGTCCTTGTTCTTGCACACCAGTCCAAAGGATATGTCGCACTGAACGACTTGGCCAATTTTCTCAATGCTTACGTCGGGGAAGTTCTTGGCTCGGCACTGGATATTTTCTGGATTCCGGCAGATCGGCTTCCCTGCTGCTATCAAGTTGTTGTAAGTTTCGTAGTCTCCCCCTGGAATTCCTGGAGAGGGGGAATTGATATCAAACCAGGCTGTCCACTCACACTGTACATCGCAGACTGTACTGGCACTGAAGGTGGTTTGTTTGATGCTGGTTGGGATTGTTGTGCCACATGGTACGTCGCTACAGCATAATATTTGAATCTCATAATTCAAGCAGATGGGTGGAAACTGATCTCTGTTGCGGCATATCAGTCCATGCTGTTTATTGCAGACTACCTTTTGGTTTAGCTGGTCTAGGGGCTTGTCAGGAAATCTCACTGATCTGCATTTCACATCTCTGGGAGCTTTGCAAAGTGGATATCCTTTTGCAGTTATGTTCTCAAAGATTTCAAAATCTCCAGAGCCAGGCCGAGGCTGTGGATAGCTGATGTCATACCATTTTGTCCACTGGCAGAGTTCATGAAAACAGGGCGTAGATGTAACAGCTGGACTGGTGACTGTTGTGGCGGAGGGCGTGGTGGTTTTGCAGTGAACTGAGTCATCACAGCACAAAAGCCTGATCTCATAGTCGTAACACAATTTATTCCTTCCAGGCTGATCCTCGTTCTTGCACACCAGTCCAAAGGATATGTCACATTGAACGACTTGGCCAATTTTCTCAATGCTTACGTCGGGGAAGTTCTTGGCTCGGCACTGGATATTTTCTGGATTCCGGCAGATCGGCTTCCCTGCTGCTATCAAGTTGTTGTAAGTTTCGTAGTCTCCCCCTGGAATTCCTGGAGAGGGGGAATTGATATCAAACCAGGCTGTCCACTCACACTGTACATCGCAGACTGTACTGGCACTGAAGGTGGTTTGTTTGATACTGGTTGGGATTGTTGTGCCACATGGTACGTCGCTACAGCATAATATTTGAATCTCATAATTCAAGCAGATGGGTGGAAACTGATCTCTGTTGCGGCATATCAGTCCATGCTGTTTATTGCAGACTACCTTTTGATTCAGCTGGTCTAGGGGCTTGTCAGGAAATCTCACTGATCTGCATTTCACATCTCTGGGAGCTTTGCAAAGTGGATATCCTTTTGCCGTTATGTTCTCGAAGGTTTCAAAATCTCCAGAGCCAGGCCGAGGCTGTGGATAGCTGATGTCATACCATTTTGTCCACTGGCAGAGTTCATGAACACAAGGCGTAGATGTAACAGCTGGGCTGGTGACTGTTGTGGCGGAGGGCGTGGTGGTTTTGCAGTGAACTGAGTCATCACAGCACAAAAGCCTGATCTCATAGTCGTAGCACAATTTATTCCTTCCAGGCTGGTCCTCGTTCTTGCACACCAGTCCAAAGGATTTGTCGCACTGAACGATTTGGCCAATTTTCTCAATGCTTACGTCGGGGAAGTTCTTGGCTCGGCACTGGATATTTTCTGGATTCCGGCAGATCGGCTTCCCTGCTGCTATCAAGTTGTTGTAAGTTTCGTAGTCTCCCCCTGGAATTCCTGGAGAGGGGGAATTGATATCAAACCAGGCTGTCCACTCACACTGTACATCGCAGACTGTACTGGCACTGAAGGTGGTTTGTTTGATGCTGGTTGGGATTGTTGTGCCACATGGTACGTCGCTACAGCATAAGATCTGAATCTCATAATTCAAGCAGATGGGTGGAAACTGATCCCTGTTGCGGCATATCAGTCCATGCTGTTTATTGCAGACCACCTTTTGGTTCAGCTGATTTAGGGGCTTGTCAGGAAATCTCACTGATCTGCATTTCACATCTCTGGGAGCTTTGCAAAGTGGATATCCTTTTGCCGTTATGTTCTCGAAGGTTTCAAAATCTCCAGAGCCAGGCCGAGGCTGTGGATAGCTGATGTCATACCATTTTGTCCACTGGCAGAGTTCATGAACACAGGGTGTAGATGTAACAGCTGGACTGGTGACTGTTGTGGCGGAGGGCGTGGTGGTTTTGCAGTGAACTGAGTCATCACAGCACAAAAGCCTGATCTCATAGTCGTAGCACAATTTATTCCTTCCAGGCTGGTCCTCGTTCTTGCACACCAGTCCAAAGGATTTGTCGCACTGAACGATTTGGCCAACTTTCTCAATGCTTACGTCGGGGAAGTTCTTGGCTCGGCACTGGATATTTTCTGGATTCTGGCAGATCGGCTTCCCTGCTGCTATTAAGTGGTTGTAAGTTTCGTAGTCTCCCTCTGGAATTCCTGGAGAGGGGGAATCAACATCAAACCAGGCTGTCCACTCACACTGTACATCGCAGACTGTACTGGCACTGAAGGTGGTTTGTTTGATGCTGGTTGGGATTGTTGTGCCACATGGTACGTCGCTACAGCATAAGATCTGAATCTCATAATTCAAGCAGATGGGTGGAAACTGATCCCTGTTGCGGCATATCAGTCCATGCTGTTTATTGCAGACTACCTTTTGATTCAGCTGGTCTAGGGGCTTGTCAGGAAATCTCACTGATCTGCATTTCACATCTCTGGGAGCTTTGCAAAGTGGATATCCTTTTGCCGTTATGTTCTCGAAGGTTTCAAAATCTCCAGAGCCAGGCCGAGGCTGTGGATAGCTGATGTCATACCATTTTGTCCACTGGCAGAGTTCATGAACACAGGGCGTAGATGTAACAGCTGGACTGGTGACTGTTGTGGCGGAGGGCGTGGTGGTTTTGCAGTGAACTGAGTCATCACAGCACAAAAGCCTGATCTCATAGTCGTAACACAATTTATTCCTTCCAGGCTGGTCCTCGTTCTTGCACACCAGTCCAAAGGATATGTCGCACTGAACGATTTGGCCAATTTTCTCAATGCTTACGTCGGGGAAGTTCTTGGCTCGGCACTGGATATTTTCTGGATTCTGGCAGATCGGCTTCCCTGCTGCTATCAAGTTGTTGTAAGTTTCGTAGTCTCCCCCTGGAATTCCTGGAGAGGGGGAATTGATATCAAACCAGGCTGTCCACTCACACTGTACATCGCAGACTGTACTGGCACTGAAGGTGGTTTGTTTGATGCTGGTTGGGATTGTTGTGCCACATGGTACGTCGCTACAGCATAAGATCTGAATCTCATAATTCAAGCAGATCGGTGGAAACTGATCCCTGTTGTGGCATATCAGTCCATGCTGTTTATTGCAGACTACCTTTTGATTCAGCTGGTCTAGGGGCGTGTCAGGAAAACTCACTGATCTGCATTTCACATCTCTGGGAGTTTTGCAAAGTGGATATCCATTTGCCGTTATGTTCTCGAAGGTTTCAAAATCTCCAGAGCCAGGCCGAGGCTGTGGATAGCTGATGTCATACCATTTTGTCCACTGGCAGAGTTCATGAACACAGGGTGTAGATGTAACAGCTGGACTGGTGACTGTTGTGGCGGAGGGCGTGGTGGTTTTGCAGTGAACTGAGTCATCACAGCACAAAAGCCTGATCTCATAGTCATAGCACAATTTATTCCTTCCAGGCTGGTCCTCGTTCTTGCACACCAGTCCAAAGGATTTGTCGCACTGAACGATTTGGCCAATTTTCTCAATGCTTACGTCGGGGAAGTTCTTGGCTCGGCACTGGATATTTTCTGGATTCCGGCAGATCGGCTTCCCTGCTGCTATTAAGTTGTTGTAAGTTTCGTAGTCTCCCTCTGGAATTCCTGGAGAGGGGGAATCAACATCAAACCAGGCTGTCCACTCACACTGTACATCGCAGACTGTACTGGCACTGAAGGTGGTTTGTTTGATGCTGGTTGGGATTGTTGTGCCACACGGTACATCGCTACAGCATAATATTTGAATCTCATAATTCAAGCAGATGGTTGGAAACTGATCCCTGTTGCGGCATATCAGTCCATGCTGTTTATTGCAGACTACCTTTTGGTTCAGCTGATTTAGGGGCTTGTCAGGAAATCTCACTGATCTGCATTTCACATCTCTGGGAGCTTTGCAAAGTGGATATCCATTTGCTGTTATGTTCTCGAAGGTTTCAAAATCTCCAGAGCCAGGCCGAGGCTGTGGATAGCTGATGTCATACCATTTTGTCCACTGGCAGAGTTCATGAACACAGGGCATAGATGTAACAGCTGGACTGGTGACTGTTGTGGCGGAGGGCGTGGTGGTTTTGCAGTGAACTGAATCATCACAGCACAAAAGCCTTATCTCATAATCGTAACACAATTTATTCCTTCCAGGCTGGTCCTCGTTCTTGCATACCAGTCCAAAGGATATGTCGCACTGAACGATTTGGCCAATTTTCTCAATGCTTACGTCGGGGAAGTTCTTGGCTCGGCACTGGATATTTTCTGGATTCCGGCAGATCGGCTTCCCTGCTGCTATCAAGTTGTTGTAAGTTTCGTAGTCTCCCCTGGAATTCCTGGAGAGGGGGAATTGATATCAAACCAGGCTGTCCACTCACACTGTACATCGCAGACTGTACTGGCACTGAAGGTGGTTTGTTTGATGCTGGTTGGGATTGTTGTGCCACATGGTACGTCGCTACAGCATAATATTTGAATCTCATAATTCAAGCAGATGGGTGGAAACTGATCCCTGTTGCGGCATATCAGTCCATGCTGTTTATTGCAGACTACCTTTTGATTCAGCTGGTCTAGGGGCTTGTCAGGAAAGCTCACTGATCTGCATTTCACATCTCTGGGAGTTTTGCAAAGTGGATATCCATGTGCCGTTATGTTCTCGAAGGTTTCAAAATCTCCAGAGCCAGGCCGAGGCTGTGGATAGCTGATGTCATACCATTTTGTCCAATGGCAGAGTTCATGAACACAGGGCGTAGATGTAACAGCTGGACTGGTGACTGTTGTGGCGGAGGGCGTGGTGGTTTTGCAGTGAACTGAGTCATCACAGCAAAAAAGCCTGATCTCATAGTCGTAACACAATTTATTCCTTCCAGGCTGGTCCTCGTTCTTGCACACCAGTCCAAAGGATTTGTCGCACTGAACGATTTGGCCAATTTTCTCAATGCTTACGTCGGGGAAGTTCTTGGCTCGGCACTGGATATTTTCTGGATTCCGGCAGATCGGCTTCCCTGCTGCTATCAAGTTGTTGTAAGTTTCGTAGTCTCCCCCTGGAATTCCTGGAGAGGGGGAATTGATATCAAACCAGGCTGTCCACTCACACTGTACATCGCAGACTGTACTGGCACTGAAGGTGGTTTGTTTGATGCTGGTTGGGATTGTTGTGCCACATGGTACGTCGCTACAGCATAAGATCTGAATCTCATAATTCAAGCAGATGGGTGGAAACTGATCCCTGTTGCGGCATATCAGTCCATGCTGTTTATTGCAGACTACCTTTTGATTCAGCTGGTCTAGGGGCTTGTCAGGAAATCTCACTGATCTGCATTTCACATCTCTGGGAGCTTTGCAAAGTGGATATCCTTTTGCCGTTATGTTCTCGAAGGTTTCAAAATCTCCAGAGCCAGGCCGAGGCTGTGGATAGCTGATGTCATACCATTTTGTCCACTGGCAGAGTTCATGAACACAGGGAGTAGATGTAACAGCTGGACTGGTGACTGTTGTGGCGGAGGGTGTGGTGGTTTTGCAGTGAATTGAGTCATCACAGCACAAAAGCCTGATCTCATAGTCGTAACACAATTTATTCCTTCCAGGCTGATCCTCGTTCTTGCACACCAGTCCAAAGGATATGTCACATTGAACGACTTGGCCAATTTTCTCAATGCTTACGTCGGGGAAGTTCTTGGCTCGGCACTGGATATTTTCTGGATTCCGGCAGATCGGCTTCCCTGCTGCTATCAAGTTGTTGTAAGTTTCGTAGTCTCCCCCTGGAATTCCTGGAGAGGGGGAATTGATATCAAACCAGGCTGTCCACTCACACTGTACATCGCAGACTGTACTGGCACTGAAGGTGGTTTGTTTGATGCTGGTTGGGATTGTTGTGCCACATGGTACGTCGCTACAGCATAATATTTGAATCTCATAATTCAAGCAGATGGGTGGAAACTGATCTCTGTTGCGGCATATCAGTCCATGCTGTTTATTGCAGACTACCTTTTGATTCAGCTGGTCTAGGGGCTTGTCAGGAAAGCTCACTGATCTGCATTTCACATCTCTGGGAGTTTTGCAAAGTGGATATCCATTTGCCGTTATGTTCTCGAAGGTTTCAAAATCTCCAGAGCCAGGCCGAGGCTGTGGATAGCTGATGTCATACCATTTTGTCCAATGGCAGAGTTCATGAACACAAGGCGTAGATGTAACAGCTGGACTGGTGACTGTTGTGGCGGAGGGCGTGGTGGTTTTGCAGTGAACTGAGTCATCACAGCACAAAAGCCTGATCTCATAGTCGTAGCACAATTTATTCCTTCCAGGCTGGTCCTCGTTCTTGCACACCAGTCCAAAGGATTTGTCGCACTGAACGATTTGGCCAATTTTCTCAATGCTTACGTCGGGGAAGTTCTTGGCTCGGCACTGGATATTTTCTGGATTCCGGCAGATCGGCTTCCCTGCTGCTATCAAGTTGTTGTAAGTTTCGTAGTCTCCCCCTGGAATTCCTGGAGAGGGGGAATTGATATCAAACCAGGCTGTCCACTCACACTGTACATCGCAGACTGTACTGGCACTGAAGGTGGTTTGTTTGATGCTGGTTGGGATTGTTGTGCCACATGGTACGTCGCTACAGCATAAGATCTGAATCTCATAATTCAAGCAGATGGGTGGAAACTGATCCCTGTTGCGGCATATCAGTCCATGCTGTTTATTGCAGACAACCTTTTGGTTCAGCTGATTTAGGGGCTTGTCAGGAAATCTCACTGATCTGCATTTCACATCTCTGGGAGCTTTGCAAAGTGGATATCCTTTTGCCGTTATGTTCTCGAAGGTTTCAAAATCTCCAGAGCCAGGCCGAGGCTGTGGATAGCTGATGTCATACCATTTTGTCCACTGGCAGAGTTCATGAACACAGGGTGTAGATGTAACAGCTGGACTGGTGACTGTTGTGGCGGAGGGCGTGGTGGTTTTGCAGTGAACTGAGTCATCACAGCACAAAAGCCTGATCTCATAGTCGTAGCACAATTTATTCCTTCCAGGCTGGTCCTCGTTCTTGCACACCAGTCCAAAGGATTTGTCGCACTGAACGATTTGGCCAATTTTCTCAATGCTTACGTCGGGGAAGTTCTTGGCTCGGCACTGGATATTTTCTGGATTCCGGCAGATCGGCTTTCCCTGCTGCTATCAAGTTGTTGTAAGTTTCGTAGTCTCCCCCTGGAATTCCTGGAGAGGGGGAATCATATCAAACCAGGCTGTCCACTCACACTGTACATCGCAGACTGTACTGGCACTGAATGTGGTTTGTTTGATGCTGGTTGGGATTGTTGTGCCACATGGTACGTCGCTACAGCATAATATTTGAATCTCATAATTCAAGCAGATGGGTGGAAACTGATCTCTGTTGCGGCATATCAGTCCATGCTGTTTATTGCAGACTACCTTTTGATTCAGCTGGTCTAGGGGCTTGTCAGGAAATCTCACTGATCTGCATTTCACATCTCTGGGAGCTTTGCAAAGTGGATATCCTTTTGCCGTTATGTTCTCGAAGGTTTCAAAATCTCCAGAGCCAGGCCGAGGCTGTGGATAGCTGATGTCATACCATTTTGTCCACTGGCAGAGTTCATGAACACAGGGCGTAGATGTAACAGCTGGACTGGTGACTGTTGTGGCGGAGGGCGTGGTGGTTTTGCAGTGAACTGAGTCATCACAGCACAAAAGCCTGATCTCATAGTCGTAGCACAATTTATTCCTTCCAGGCTGGTCCTCGTTCTTGCACACCAGTCCAAAGGATTTGTCGCACTGAACGATTTGGCCAATTTTCTCAATGCTTACGTCGGGGAAGTTCTTGGCTCGGCACTGGATATTTTCTGGATTCCGGCAGATCGGCTTCCCTGCTGCTATCAAGTTGTTGTAAGTTTCGTAGTCTCCCCCTGGAATTCCTGGAGAGGGGGAATTGATATCAAACCAGGCTGTCCACTCACACTGTACATCGCAGACTGTACTGGCACTGAAGGTGGTTTGTTTGATGCTGGTTGGGATTGTTGTGCCACATGGTACGTCGCTACAGCATAAGATCTGAATCTCATAATTCAAGCAGATGGGTGGAAACTGATCCCTGTTGCGGCATATCAGTCCATGCTGTTTATTGCAGACTACCTTTTGATTCAGCTGGTCTAGGGGCTTGTCAGGAAATCTCACTGATCTGCATTTCACATCTCTGGGAGCTTTGCAAAGTGGATATCCTTTTGCCTTTATGTTCTCGAAGGTTTCAAAATCTCCAGAGCCAGGCCGAGGCTGTGGATAGCTGATGTCATACCATTTTGTCCACTGGCAGAGTTCATGAACACAGGGCGTAGATGTAACAGCTGGACTGGTGACTGTTGTGGCGGAGGGCGTGGTGGTTTTGCAGTGAACTGAGTCATCACAGCACAAAAGCCTGATCTCATAGTCGTAACACAATTTATTCCTTCCAGGCTGGTCCTCGTTCTTGCACACCAGTCCAAAGGATATGTCGCACTGAACGATTTGGCCAATTTTCTCAATGCTTACGTCGGGGAAGTTCTTGGCTCGGCACTGGATATTTTCTGGATTCCGGCAGATCGGCTTCCCTGCTGCTATCAAGTTGTTGTAAGTTTCGTAGTCTCCCCCTGGAATTCCTGGAGAGGGGGAATTGATATCAAACCAGGCTGTCCACTCACACTGTACATGGCAGACTGTACTGGCACTGAAGGTGGTTTGTTTGATGCTGGTTGGGATTGTTGTGCCACATGGTACGTCGCTACAGCATAATATTTGAATCTCATAATTCAAGCAGATGGGTGGAAACTGATCCCTGTTGCGGCATATCAGTCCATGCTGTTTATTGCAGACTACCTTTTGGTTCAGCTGGTCTAGGGGCTTGTCAGGAAATCTCACTGATCTGCATTTCACATCTCTGGGAGCTTTGCAAAGTGGATATCCTTTTGCCGTTATGTTCTCGAAGGTTTCAAAATCTCCAGAGCCAGGCCGAGGCTGTGGATAGCTGATGTCATACCATTTTGTCCACTGGCAGAGTTCATGAACACAGGGCGTAGATGTGATGCCTGTTAGATAAGAAATCATAATTAGTTTTTTTACATGGATCTGATATTTTACAATGATAACTTGTTTAATCTTCCATGAGTTATTATCAAATGTGCTTTCATTTATTTGATTACATTTTGAAATCCTCCACCTACACATTTGAACCTCTTATTGGTCTTCATATTTTTTCCCAGTAAGATAACACCTAGTTTCCTAGAAGCATCAAAGCTATTAAAATAATAGCAGATGATGACCATATGGTCTATACCGCCTGCCCTTCCATACTAACCGCTGAGCTCTACGATCTCTCTCTTATTCGGTGATTCTATGTAAATGCTGTTTTGTAATTTTCATTGTGCTTCAATGTTTCCTAGTGTTTCTGACGTCTGTGCCACAGAAACTGTTTTTTTCTTGTGTGGTTAATATTATATGTATTGTGATACCTTGTGTATAATGTTACCATCATATATGGTGCTCACTTTCATAAACATCCTTTTTTTAGAGATAAAGCAGTGTGCTTTTTCTTTAAAATTGCTTTTTCAAGTTCTCTTAAGAGAGTCAAGTTCTCCAGCTAATTTTAGAAATGGATTTTTACATGATTTTTGAGCCGAACTTAACCAGCTAAATTTTCAAGTTAAAATTTCCTGTATCTAGTCATCCAAATTTTGACTAGGTAGATGTAGTCACATTAGGTGGTTAGTGCTAAAAATCAGCACTACTCAGCTTAGTCCTCCAGTGTCTGTACCATCTATGGATGTGCATTTGTTTGAAATGAAGTGCTGGAATATCAACAATTTTATTTTATGTCATTTTAATTTTGAAATGACATTGAAAAATCTAAATTTGTTTTTTTTTCCTTTTTTTGTCACAGATTAGGTTGGTCATAGATAGGTAACCTTAGAGTGAGAATGTAGCCATTTTGTAGAGGAGGTACCAGGATTCACTGGGAGGGGGCAGGGTTAGTAGCTCTAGCAAGTATTGAAATATTGCTTATGATTTTCCTTCCTGTTTCCTGATTGGCTCAAGGTTTGTTTTGTCTGTAGCTCTATGTTAACTGGTAACTTGATTTTGACTCCTGCTATTTACCCCAAAGTTTTTCTTTTGCTATGTTATTGTACCAGAAAGTCTGTCTCTGATACTATACTTTTTCATGGTTTCACAGAATTTCTAGCAAAAGAAAAACCTTTGGAGTAAATATCTATAGCAGCAGTTTACCCATATGTATTTTTAATAATTTTCCTAACGTTTACTTTGTCCTGTGTTGTTCTCCTATTTATTTAGTAGTTTTTAACTCATATTTCCAGTGGTAGATCAAGGTGAGTTACAATCAGGTGCCATAGGTATTTCCCTGTCTCCAGAAGGCTTGCAATCTAAGTTTGTACCTGAGGCAATGGAGGGTTAAGTGACTTACCCTAGTCCAGAAGGAGGGCCAGTGTTATTTGAACACTTGGGTTTTTGATCCCAAGTTGCTTCCCTAACCACTAAGCTACCCTGCTCTGTTTTAGTAGATATTCCTTACTCCACAGAGCTTTCAATCGTTTATTTCTATTTGTACAGTGCTGTGTATAACTTGTAGCACTATATTAATTATAAGTAGTTGTGATAGTAGTAGTCAATAGATTCACAAGGCAAACAAATCCAGTTATCATTTTACATAGAATTGCTGACCAGACTTTGTTCTAATCAGGAAACAGGATGGAAAATCACAAGTAATATAGAAATGCTTTCTAGAGCCAACATCCATGGAATCTCAATGGCTCTTTGTAAGATATTTGTCTAGTAATTAGAAGGGTGGAGGCACATTCTGAATTGGCTGTCCAGTGCTCTGTGCTGCTGACCAGAAGCGGGATGCCCAGAGGTAGACCCGATTCTGATCCCGCAGGGGCTAGACATGCTTGCTGGTCTACAGTCTGAATGTGCAGGCTGGGCCCTGATTCTGGTCAGCCTGCACGTACAGCAGATCCCCAGCTACCTCAGTCAGGCTCCTGAATGGCGCTGTGGTACCATGGTGTCCCGTCACCATGGCACCACGGCTCCATTCAGGAGCCGCAAATGCCGGCCACCACTGAACTTCTTCTTTCCCCGCAGCTGGACCCTCGATCCAGCCTTTCATGGACAAAGTCCGGCTGTGGGGAACTTACGGTACCACTCTCCCTCTTTGTCCCAGCCTGGTGGCATGATCCCCTGACCTCCAGGGGGACTTATTCCACCTCTGCAGTCGAATAAGTCTCTCATCCATGTTCACGTCCCCACACGTACAGGGCCTACTTCAGAATCAGCTCTGTACATCCGGAGTTGCAGCCTGCTCATGCCCCACCCTTGTTCCACCTCAGACATGCCCCCTCACAACCCCGTCTAAGTCTCCCCGTACAAACGAGCTGTTCGTACGGAGCGGCATTAGCTGGGGACGGCAGGGGAGCGAATAGCGGGGATGGACTCCAATACGGACGCTCTTCCCTGCTAATCGTGCCACTGAATAACTCCCTTAGTGTTTTGAGGTCAGCCTCCGATTAAAAGTAAAAAGAAATGTCAGTTTTATTTTTTTTATTTGCCTGAACCATCAAGTAATCTTTCAGCTATGTTTTTCATTTGGGCATCAGGAACAGCTTCCTTTTTAATTAACAAAATTGCCCTGAATTTTTTTTTATAAAAACAAAACTCTTATATTGTGGGAGATCTCCTTCCCTATTTCCTGATTCCCAAATTTTATCTGATCTACAGCTCTATGTAAAATGCTAGTTGGATTTCTCTTTTGCTATGTACTTGTGTCATAAATTCTGTCCCTGATAGTATACTTAGAAATAGTTTCATATAATTTCTGACACAAGAACATAGCAAAAGAAAAATCTTTGGAGTAAATCTCTACAGGAAGAGTCCATAGATTTACAGGCCAAAAATTCTAGTTAGCATTTGATATAGAACTGCACAGCAGACAAGCTTTGGACCAATCAGAAAACAGGAAGGAAAATCACCAGTAATACAGAAATGCATGCTAGAGTCATGATGGCTCATTTTCAAGATCCTTGTCTTGTAACCAAAAGGTAATTGTTTTGAAAGCAACCTCTGACTGTGAGACAAAAAGCCAGTTTAGTTTTTTATTTGCCTGAAACCTCTAGTAACATTTCAGCTATTTTTTTTAATTTGGGCAGCAGCCATTCTTTAATTAAAACATTTGCCCTGAAATGAAAATGTATAAAAACAAAATGAAACAAAATGAAAGATGTATTAAAACAACAACAAAAAAATTACATTGTTTTGCCTGCACACACCTAGTACCACTTTCTACAAGCCAGTGATATACCTCTTTTCTTTCATACTTTGATAGAAGAATCAATAACCTTTTCCTAGTTCTTTTCACATAGTTTATTTACATCCTCTTATATACTGTGCTATTCTGCATCAGTGTGGTTTACATTGAACAAACTGAAATTACATTGAACAGGGCATTATAACTTGGAGATAACTATTTTACAGGGAACATGGGCTACGGAGGGTTAAGTGGCTTGCCCAAGACCACAAAGAGCACCTGTGGGACTAGAAACCCCAGTCCTTCCAGCCCAAGGTTGCTGTCCTCTAGTGGGATTTGAACCCCTGACCTTCTGGCCTGAAGTATCTTGCCCCAACCACTAGGCCACTCCTCCACTCCTAGTTGGTGTCTTATTTCTATGTCTCCTCTGACAGTCCATCCTCTTTCTTCCCTCCCATCCAACTGTAATTGTAATATTTGTTTAAAAAGAAACCATGCCCCCTCTGCACTCACTTTTTTCACGTATGTCCTTGAAAACACATGCCTTAATAAATAGGTTAGTCTTTAGGGTGCTACCTCCCTCTGTCATCCTTGGAAAGAAAAATTGCATTTTTGAAAATGTTTGTGAAGTCCAAAGGTTTTTAAGAAATATTTTGGGAAAATCTTGAGGTTTACAAAAAGGGATGAACTTTTAGAAAACGCTCATTTATTAGGCACTATTTTTCAGAGGAAAACTTTCTTAAAGCAAAGTGGCCAAAATTTGACTGCCTATACTATGGCCTACTATTCTTTTTAACTAAATTTAGAAAGTCATTTTGGAAAGTGTTTTTCATGTGCAAAACCTGTTTTACAGGGAAAAGCAGCATTTCTAAAAGCAACCAGTGTATACATGTGCTGACAATCACATGCGTTATTTATATATGTGGTGCCTGTAGGTGTTGCCGGGAGTGAAGCTGCATTGTATGCATGTACTTTATCAAATATATGCATGTGCACATATGGGTATGTTTACTAAGGTGCAATTGGGTATTGTGCAATTGTGCCACCAAATTAGCTGGGAGGCCTGCGTTAATATTTGGTAGCATGTGCATTTGTCTCCCTGCCGATACTCAGCACCGTGCAGCACTAAGGTGGCGTTCAGTGCATCAATGCTAATTGCAATAGGCTCAGTTAGAAAGTGTTCAAAACACCCACTCTAACAGTGACATGCCCATGTTACACCCTGAAACCCACCCTATCCCTGCCCAGTCGCACACTGACCAGTTAGCATGGGATTTGTAGTGTGGGGCCCTACGCTAACTATTGGCATGGTGCTCTTAGCATGTGGCAAACTCAATGCTACCAGGTAACGCATTTTAGTAAAGCCGTCGCATAGAGCATATGCACATATTTACACCTGCTTCAGTCCAGATGTAAATGTGTGCGTTTACATTTGCGCGCTTTCTGGATACTTATTTTATAAAGGTACATAAGAACATGAGATATGCCATACTGGGTCAGACCAAGGTCCATCAAGCCCAGTATCCTGTTTCCAACAGTGGTCAATCTAGGTCATAAGTACCTAGCAGTTTCCCCATAAGACATGGGTTCCTCAATGCTGGTATTGGGTCAAGCAGTGATATCCCAGGTCCATTTTAATAATGCTTTATGGACCTTTCCTCCAGGAACTTGTCTAAATCTTTTTTTAAACCCAGCTAGACTAACAGCTTTTACTACATCCTCCGGTAACAAATTCCAGAGTTTGATTACACATTGAGTGAAAAAAATATTTTCTCTTATTATTCTTAAATTTATCCTGTAGCTTCATTGCATGTCCCTTAGTCTTTCTATATTCTGATAATGTAAACAATCGATCTACGTTTACCCATTCCACTCCATTCATTAATTTATAGGTGCCTATGCTATGTTTATAAATTAAATATAAAAAGAGGTGCACTGTCCACCTTTTTTAAGTGTGTTTTTACAAAATTCCTTTTTACATTTTCTAACTTATGCACCTACCATTGAAAATCGGTGATGACTTCCTAACTTGACTCCTCTGATGTAACTTATCTGGGTTCAGCCCATATTTTGATTACCTAAATTTAGGAACCTTATGAAACAAGGCACCTAAACGTAGATGCTCAGCTATTCTTAATTTTCAAATGTACTAGTCCAGGTCCCTATCTTCAAAATTAAACAGCTAAACCCTTTGAAATTTTACCCCAAAGTTATTACAATTTCATGTAGCCCATTCCAGGAAAGTCACCACTTATCCTTGGGAATGCCCAGCAAGTAATGAATCTACTCTCTGGGATCTGCCAAGTGCTTCTTAGTGATGCAAACTGACCAGGATGCTATCTTAGCAAGGGAGGAGTGGCCTAGTGGTTGAGGCAAGTTACCTCAGGCCAGAAGGTCAGGGGTTCAAATCCCACTAGAGGACAGCAACCTTAGTCCAGAAGGACTGGTGTTTCTAGTCCCACAGGTGCTCCTTGTGGTCTTGGGCAAGCCACTTAACCCTCCATTGCCCATGTTCCCTGTAAGTATTAGTGTATGTGTCTCATATCCCCTCATGTTAAATTATCCCCCAATTGTGTTGTGACCACTTTGATTGAAGGATAAGGTGGTATATAAAAATGTCCAAATAAATAAATATCTTGATGGACCTTTGGTTTGATAAAACATGATACATTTTAGAAGTAGTCCCATTTGATAATATACTTTGACCCTCCAGTGCGATATGAGACACTGTGAACCCCTACAAAGGCAGAATTGCTGGACTAAAAGGTAATCTAAGCACAGTAGTTTTCGCATTTCTCTTACCATTATTTTATTGGCAGATCAGAGGCTCAGGCTATGTTTGGTAGTTTTGTGATAATCAATTCCTTCTCTCTTTTACTTCTTTTTTTTTTCATAGAGTTATTAGCAGATGAAGCAGACCCTACAACTTTAGACTGACTCTGGTTGGGTTTCTAGTGAGCATAGTATTGGTTGAGATGGCAATTATCCAAACCCAACCTTTTGCTAAAGGAATTTCTTACTCCTGTGAGAATTCTGTGCAAAAAGTTTGAAATTACTGCACATAGTATTTTAAAAGTCTGCAAAATTCTGAATGCTTTATTAGTATTTTTTGTGCAGAATTCCTCCCATCATAAGGCCTAACTCCTTCCAAGACTTGAAATTCCCCGTCTTTCCCTCATCAACTCTCTCTTGAATTACAATACTCTCCCCAATCCCCAAGCTTTCCCTGCCCTCCCCAGTATTCTCTCCCTCTAACTTCTAGAAAGACCCCTAATTCTGTCTGTCCCTAAAGTGTAGTTACTCACCTGTAACAGGTGATCTCCGGGAACAGCAGGAATTTAGTCTTCACAAAAAGGTGACGTCAATAACGATGAAGCCCATGCGGGAACACTCCCCAGTGTTGAATAGGAAAGCCTTTGGGAGCACTCCACTGCGCCTGTATAGCTGCCTTCCCGCTTTCCCAATGCCTTCTCTTCAGTTGGGTTTGTAGCTGAGAAAAAGGAGAGCAAGAGAAGAAAATTCTACAACTCTTAGGGGAGGAGAGCGGGTTGTGAAGACTAAATTCCTGCTGTTCCCAGAGATCACCTGTTACAGGTGAGTAACTATGCCATCTCCAGGAACAAGCAGGAATGTAGTCTTCACATATGGGACTCTCTAGCTCCCAGATGCCAGATTAAGTGACTTTAGAACTGGTGGAGGTTCACCTCAGAGTAGGCCTCTAGATCATGGATCCCTCATGGATGTTTGATATTGTCAAAGTCCAGGACGGAGGATAGGAGTCTGAAAGAGGTTCTGGAGAACAGCTTGACCAAACATAGCATCCTAGCAGGAGTCCTTGTTCAGACAATAATGGGCAGCAAAAGTATGGACAGAAGACCAAGTTACTGCCTTGCAAATTTTGTCAATGGCTACAGAGCGTATGTTTGCCATTGAGGTAGCCATAAAACTATCAACAAAATAGAGTGTGTACCAAGTAACTAAATCCTACCAGTTTTTGTCGGATGTTTTTGCCATGGGAGGTGTCCCTCTCTTGAAGCGTAACTTCCCTTTTAATTAAACTTTTAAGTGAACTTCATGTAAATTTACAAATAATTGTGAAATATTGCACACTTTTCAGTGCTATACCACAATATAATATGATAAAATATTTAAAATATGGACAGTTTCTGAGGTTGAGACGTATTTGCAGTTCTATAGGTGATTTTGATTTTCACGCTCGAGAACTAGCGCAACGTTTGTTACATCGAGGCTACCCTTTTTCTATAGTAAAACAAGCCTGGACAAGAGCGCGATTTACTCACAGAGAATGGTTGTTTGGTTCGGATATCTATAGAGGACGAGTTGATGAGAATAATGATCAGATTACGGGTATACTTCCCTTCATGTCCAATATCACTCAGGTACATAAGATCTTGAAGAAGCATTGGCATCTGCTAGCCTTACATCCTTGTTTTCAAAAAACATTGCGAATTGCATATACCAGAGGACCTAATATTGGTAATTTGATAGGCAGTACATTATTTTTGACTAATTCTGAGCTGGGTCTTACAAACCCGGTTTTGGGACATTTTTCATGCACTAAATGTGAGTTTTGTGCACAGGCCATTGAAGGGAAAGATTGGTTGATTCCCAATACAAATTTCAATCATGTTTTAAAATGGTCCACAACATGTTTAACATCATTCGTGGTTTATGTATTATTGTGCCCCTGTCAAAAACTTTATATAGGTCGTACCACTCGGATAATACGGCGGCGGTTACAAGAACATGCTTCGCGAGTGCAGAATAAAGTTACTTCGGCTCCTATAATACAACATTGTTTAGATTTCCATCATACTTTTGGAGATTTCAAGTGGAGAGTTTTAGATCACATCCCGGGAAGCCCAAGAGGGGGAGATAGAGAGAAGAGACTTCAATTGCTTGAACAGTCTTGGATTTTTCGCCTATCAACGGTTGAACCGAATGGATTAAATTAGGAGTTGGATTGGTCTAGCCTCCTGTGACGTGTCATCAGCTGATAGGCTTTTGGATGTTTAAATAACATTTTTGGGATACTTCGATGGGTCAGGACGTTGGACTGAATCACAATAAGCGATTTGGAGAGCGTGCGACAGCTCCCCGCTTTTCTTAGTGCAATGTAAAGACTTTGTGCTTTTGCAGTAATATCAAGCATTGATACAGGACCAGAATGGAGTAATTTGGTTCCAAATGCACTGCTGTGTTTGCCAAGTTAACTGTGATCGCCCATGTATCGGTGATGAAGCGCAAGTTCAACCATGAGGACGGTGGATCATTGTTTATTCAATTGAATCTGAGGACGGCGCTTTTGATGAGTATTTCAAATATTTTATCGTATTATATCGTGGTAGAGCACTGAAAAGTGTGCAATATTTCACGATTATTTGTAAATTTACATGAAGTTCACTTAAAAGTTTAATTAAAAGGGAAGTTACGCTTCAAGAGAGGGACACCTCCCATGGCAAAAACTTCCGACAAAAACTGGTAGGATTTAGTTACTTGGTACACACTCTATTTTGTTGATAGTTTTATGAATTTGGGTGTGGGGTTGTAATAGATTTTGGATATTGAGGTAGCCATGGCACGAACATTATGAGCAGTGACATGCCCTTTCAGGAAGAGTACTGCTTTGTCATAAACAAATGAAATGTAGTCTGCTATCCATCTGGAGAGTGCATGTTTAGACACCGGAAGACCCAGGTGACTAGGGTCAAAGGAAATGAACAACTGTGAGTTTTTATGGTGATCTCGAGTCCTCTGGAGATAAAAAGCCAAGGCACACTTGCACTCAAGAGTATGCAGGGTTGCTACTGCTCTAGACGCGTGTGGTCTAGGAAAGAATACAGGAAGGTAAACTGACTGATTCAAATGAAAAGGAGATGCCATCTTTAGCATAAAATGTGGGTGAATCCTAAGGACGACTTTGTCATGGTGGAACCTAGTATAGGGTGGGTCTGCTGCCAAAGCCTGAAGCTCACTAATGCATCTAGCTGAAGTGAGGGCAATAAGAATCTTCCATGAAAGGAACTTTAGTGGGGTCATAGCCAATGGTTCAAAGGACGGCTTAAGAATTGCATTAGAATGACTTTGAGATCCCAAGCCACCGGAGATGGCTTAATTGGTGGCTTGGTTAGCAAGAGTCCTCTCATAAAAAGTGCTACGAGCAGTTGTGAGGAGATGGGTTGCCCATCCAACAGATAATGAGAGGCCGCAATGGCACTGAGGTGAACTCTCACTGAGTTGGTCTTGAGACCTGTTGAGGACAGGTGGAGGAGATACTGGAAGAGTGCCTCAATGGGAGCAGAGAAAGGACTGAGATCCTTCTGGGAACACCAGATAGAGAATCTATGCCACTTGAAAGCATAGGAACACATTGTCAGTAGAGGCTCTAATCCCGGGCTCTTATCTCAGGAGGAGGGCTCTCTCTTGCACCCCAACCTGGGGTCTCTATCACTGACAGCGTGGCTGCTGAAAGGATGGCCCTAGCCTCTTTAAGCCTCTCGGGGGAAGTAGAAGAGATCCTGCTGGCCTCC
Organism: Ichthyophis bannanicus; assembly: GCA_033557465.1. Lineage (NCBI taxonomy): Eukaryota > Metazoa > Chordata > Amphibia > Gymnophiona > Ichthyophiidae > Ichthyophis > Ichthyophis bannanicus. Next base: position 106,988,785 of record CM066047.1, on the reverse strand, counting down.
CATACGGCTTCCATCAGGAGAGCTTATGCCTTCAAATGGCACAGGTTCTCAGTCTGCTGCGCGGAACAAAGTTGAACCTGTTCTCCTGCCTGGTGTAGCTGGTACTGCAATACTTTCTTCATCTCTCGCAATCTGGACTCAAATGAAACTCCATCAGAGTGCTCCTCAGCGCCTTGGTGGTGCATCACCAGCTGATGGAAGGCAAACCCCTCTCAATCCAGCCTCTGGTGACCCGCTTCTTGAGAGGGCTTCTGCTGTCAAAACCCCCTGTCCGCCCTCCGGTGACCAAATGGGACCTCAACATAGTAATGGCTCAGCTTACTCGCCCACTATTTGAGCCTCTGGTTACCTGCCACCTGAGATACCTCTCGTGGAAGGTCGTATTCCTGGTGGTGCTCACATCTGCTCGCAGGGTCAGCGAGCTCCAAGCCCTAGTTGCAGAGGCGCCCTATTCCTGGCTCTGCACGCATCCCAAATTCCACCTGAAGGTGGTATCTTCCTTCCATCTCAACTAGGGAGTGGTGCTGCCCACGTTATTCCCAAGGCCTCATTCCAATAGGGCAGAGACCATCCTTCACACCTTGGACTGTAAGAGAGCCCTGTCTTTCTACATTCAGTGTACCCAGGGCCGCCAGAAAGCTTCTCAGCTTTTTATTTCCTATGAGCCCAATCGGTTGGGGGAAGTGTGACCAAATGGACACTGTCCTTCTAGGTGGCAGATTGCATCGACCTCACCTAAGAGCAGGCAGGGCTCACGCTGGCTGACTGGGTCATGACACACTATGTCTGGGCCATGGCAGTCTCTGTGGCAAACCTGTGCTTCGTCCCTATGCTGGACATCTGCCAGGCCACCACCTGGTCTTCACACCTTTGCAGCTCATTACTGCCTGGAAAGGCCATGCTCCATAATCTTTTCAGGGTTTAGGCAACTCCTATCCTCCGACCATTCTTTGTTCAGGCTACCAGAGTGCTGATTCCATTGGACACATGAGTCCTACTGCAGTCTGTATCCGCAGACTCAATTGCTGCTGCTCACGGCTCCCCTTGAAGGTGATCATTTTTTTTCCTATGGGCTTGCGGTAGCCTTTAGCTAGGGAGTCCCATATGTGAGGATTGACTTCCTGCTAGTTCCGGAGAAAGCATAGTTGCCCACCTGTAACAGGTGTTCTTCAGGGTCAGCAGAAATCAGTCATCATAACCCTCCCTTCTCCCCTTGGAGTTGCTTCTTCACCATCTTTTAATTTTTTGCCATCTTTAGCTATGTCACCTGACTGAGCAAGGTGGTACCCTTGGTCAGAAAGGGCACCACGCATGCGTGGTGGCATCTCCCAAAGGCCTTCCTTGAAAGCTGGGGGGATGCTTCCATGAGGGCTCAGTTGTTGCCGACGTCGCCCATATGTGAGGACTGATTCCTGCTCTCCCCGGAGAACACTTGCTACAAGTAAGCAAATAGCTATTCCTGAAAGGTAGACCTTTTCCTTAAAGGGTGAGATTATTTGGGGTCCCTGATTTTAGTATTAGTGCCCATGAGAGAAGGGTTAGGACAGCAGTTATAGTTGGTGATTCGATCATTAGGCATGTAGATAGCTGGGTGGCTGGTGGACGTGAGGATCGCCTGGTAACATGCCTGCCTGGTGCGAAGGTAGCGGACCTCACACGCCACCTAGATAAGGTCTTAGATAGTGCTGGGGAGGGGTCTGCTGTCTTGGTACATGTCGGTACCAATGACATAGGAAAATGTGGTAGGGAGGTTCTGGAAGCTAAATTTAGGCTTTTAGGTAGGAAGTTGAAATCCAGAACTTCCAGGGTAGCGTTCTCCGAAATGCTTCCCGTTCCACGCGCAGGACCCAAAAGGCAGGCAGAGCTCCGGAGTCTCAATGCGTGGATGAGACAATGGTGCAGAGATGAGGGGTTCGGATTTGTTAGGAACTGGGGAACATTCTGGGGAAAGGAGGGGCTCTTCCGAAGGGATGGGCTTCACCTTAACAGGGATGGAACCAGGCTGCTGGCATTAACTTTTAAAAAGGAGATAGAGCAGCTTTTAAACTAGATAATAGGGGAAAGCCGACAGTCGCCCAAGAGTTCATGGTTCGTAAGAATGTATCCTTGAAGGATACTACAAAAAGCAGAGAGGTTCCAAAAAAGAGTAAAGTAGCCCAAATGCCCTCGAGTATGGAGCAGACAGAGCTTAAAGATCTCAAATTACCCATGTCTACCAATAGCCAAATTAATATGAATAAAATACAGTCTCTAAAATGCTTGTATGCAAATGCTAGAAGTCTACAAAACAAGATGGGAGAGTTAGAATATATAGCACTAAACGAGAGGTTAGATATGATTGGAATATCAGAGACATGGTGGAAGGAGGACAACCAGTGGGACACTGTGATACCTGGGTACAAACTATATCGTAATGATAGAGCTGATCAAATTGGTGGAGGGGTTGCGCTCTATGTTAGAGAGGGCATTGAGTCAGAAAGGATTAAAGTTTTGCAAGAAACAAAATTTGCTGTAGAATCTCTATGGATTGAAATTCCATGTAAAAAGGGGAAGGCGATGGCAGTGGGGGTGTACTATCGTCCGCCTGGCCAGAATGAACAAATGGATGATGAAATGCTCAAAGAAATCAAGGAAGCTAGCAAAAGTTACAGTGCAGTAATAATAATGGGTGATTTCAATTACCCCGGCATCGACTGGGTAAGTGTCACAACAGGACATGCTAGGGAGATAAAGTTCCTAGATGAAATAAATGACTGCTTCTTGGAGCAGCTGGTTCATGAACCGACCAGAGGGGAAGCAATATTAGACCTAGTCCTTAGTGGAACACCAGATGTAGTGCAAGAGATAAGGGTGTTGGGGCCACTTGGCAATAGTGATCATAGCATGATCACCTTTGATTTAATTAGTGGAGGAGGGGTAGTAAGGAAATCCACAGTACTACCCTTTAACTTTCGAAAGGGAGAATATGATAAACTGAGGAAAATAATTAAGAAAAAACTAAAAGGAGCAGTTGCAAAGGTTAAAGACGTACATCAAGCTTGGGTGTTGTTGAAAAATACTATCTTGGAAGCCCAGACCAGCTGTATTCCACGCTTTAAGAAAAGTGGAAGGAAGTCCAAAAAACTGCCAGCATGGTTTAAAGGTGAGGTCAGAGAGGCTGTTGTTGCCAAAAAAGCATCTTTCAGGAAATTGAAAAAAGAGCCAAACGATGAAACCTGGAAACAGCACAAGCACCGGCAAGTCAAATGCAAGGCATTGATAAGGCAGGCAAAGAGAGAATTTGAGAAGAAGCTTGCTGCGGAAGCAAAAACGCGAAATAAAGACCTTTTCAAGTACATTCGTAGCAAAAAACCTGTGAGAGAGTCAGTTGGTCCATTAGATGATAAAGGGGCTAAAGGAGCACTAAGAGGCGACAAGGCGATAGCGGAGAGACTGAATGAATTCTTTGCTTCGGTCTTTACTGAGGAAGATGTAGGGATGTTACCCATGACTGAAGTGGTATTTAAAGGTGTGGAAGAATTGAAGGAAATATCGATACATCGGGAAGATGTCTTACAACTATTAGATAAACTGAAGAGTAGCAAATCACCTGGGCTGGATGGTATACATCCAAGGGTGTTGAAAGAACTGAAATTTGAGATTGTAGACCTGCTATCAGTAATCTGTGAACTATCATTAAAATCATCTCTAATACCTGAGGATTGGAGGATCGCCAATGTAACACCAATTTTTAAAAAGGGTTCGAGGGGTGATCCTGGAAACTACAGACCGGTGAGCCTGACATCAGTACCGGAAAAAATGGTAGAAACCATCATAAAGAATAAAATTACTCAGCATGTAGATAGTCACGACCTAATGGGAGACAGCCAACATGGCTTTAGACAAGGAAGATCTTGTCTTACTAATCTGTTATGTTTTTTTGAAGGAGTGAATAAACAGGTGGACAAAGGTGAGTCGGTTGATATTGTGTATCTGGACTTTCAGAAAGCCTTTGACAAGGTCCCTCATGAGAGACTTTTGGCAAAACTAAAGAGTCATGGGATAGGAGGCAGTGTACTATTGTGGATCAGGAACTGGTTAAAAGATAGAAAGCAGAGGGTAGGGCTAAATGGCCAATTTTCCCAATGGAGAAAGGTGAATAGTGGTGGACCCCAGGGATCTGTGCTGGGTCCGCTGCTTTTTGACATATTCATAAATGACCTGGAAAGTGGAATAACGAGTGAGGTTATCAAATTTGCAGATGACACAAAACTATTTAAAGTTGTTAAAACCCAAGTGGATTGTGGAAAATTGCAAGAGGATCTTGATAAATTGGAAGACTGGGCATCAAAATGGCAGATGAAATTTAATGTGGAGAAGTGCAAGTTTATGCACCTAGGGAAGAACAACCCAAACTATGGTTACACGATGCAAGATTCCACATTAGGAACCACCACCCAGGAAAAAGATTTAGGCGTCATTGTGGATACCATGTTAAAACCCTCGGCCCAGTGTGCAGCGGCAGCCAAGAGAGCAAACAGAATAAAACAAAAGATATTATAATGCCTCTTTATCGTTCCATGGTGAGACCCCACCTTGAATATTGTGTGCAATTCTGGTCGCCGTATCTTAAAAAGGATATAGCGATTTTAGAAAAGGTTCAGAGAAGAGCCACCAAAATGGTAAAGGGGATGGAAGGCTACTCCTATGAAGAAAGGCTAAAAAGGTTGGGGCTCTTTAACCTGGAAAAGAGACGGCTGAGGGGAGATATGATAGAAGTCTATAAATTAATGAACGGAGTGGAACGGGTAAACATAGATCGATTGTTTACCTTATCAGAATATAGAAAGACTAGGGGACATGCAATGAAGCTACAGGGTAAACTATTTAAGACTAATAAAAGAAAATATTTTTTCACTCAACGTGTAATCAAACTCTGGACTTTGTTACCGGAGGATGTAGTAAAGGCTGTTAGTGTAGCTGGGTTTAAAAAAGGTTTGGACAAGTTCCTGGAGGAAAGGTCCATAAACCATTATTAAGAAGGGACCCAGGATATCAATGCTTGAACCAATACAAGCATTGTGGAACCTGTGTCCCTTGGGGAAACTGCTAGGTACGTATGACCTAGATTGGCCACTGTTGGAAACAGAATACTGGGCTTGATGGACCTTGGTCTGACCCAGTATGGCATATCTTATGTTCTTATGTTATGTTGTTATGTTGTATTATTATGTTTAGTATTTAGTTCTATTATTGAAATAAGTTTACTGGAGTTTGTCATACATCATTGCAAATTTTCAGTGGCTAATGTGAGATAGTTTTACTTTTCCCTTTCCCTCTTCCCTCCTTGGTTTTTCAATTACTTCTAAAAATATTGGCATATTGAAGTCATTTTGTATCATTACAGTCCTATTTCATTACACTGTATATTCACTTTGGGCTCAATTCTAAGAGGCAGATAGTGGGGCAGCACATCCCACACCTGGATGTGCTACCTCGCTGTTTGCCTTGCCGGTATTCTGCTTCTGTCCCCCGCTCCATGCACAGAGCGACTGTGCGTGCTGCAGGGAACAGAGGCATGATGAGTCAGAGAGTGGAAGGAGCACAGGCAGCTGAACCCCGGACGTACAGGGCCAATTCCAGTGATGGCCCTGTATGTCCGGGTATCGCTGGGGGGAAGCCCTGGTTATTCCACTCCGGAGCTTGGAAGACCCCTTCAGTGCCGCAGGATGCAGAAGGTGCGTTCCTGCCACCCGATCTGAGCCCCGGCTGTCTCAACCGTCAGGGTTGCAGGGGTGGCAGACTGGCAGGAGGATCGGCTCGTGGGGAGGATGTCCCTGTGGTGCAGCAGTGGCATGCCGGGCCGTCCTCGGGCCCAATTCTGTATGCGGCGGGAATGTTTTGCTCCCGCATTACAGAATCGGGTCCTAATAGGCCCATCCTGTTCGGGGCCGCCTGGACGGCCCGGACAAGTCCTTTCCTAAATTGGGCTCCACGCCTATATCAATACTGAAATGAACATTAAAAAACAGAAATGCCATGGATTAATGACCAGAAGGAGAATGCATTCCGTTTCCTATCCGTGAATCTATTGTTTCTATTTTATATCAGAAAATTCAAAGAATTGTGGTTGCTGTGTTAGTTCACATGCATATGTGGAAAAAAGGGTCAGAAACAAATTGTGGATGATTCTATTGTATTGGATTCACTTAACACAGCTGTGGCTTGGCTAGGTTTCAAGCATAGCTGGTTATGGACGTTTTGATTCAGTCAATGAAAAGGCTCACTGACAACTTTTTGATTGACCCTTATATCTTCAGATAGTTCTAAAAGATCAAAAGCATAAAATCAATTGTACATAGGAAAGAGCAAAATAATAGAACAGCATCTTCGTAGAGAGGACATACATTTTCCCAGATTATAGAAAGTTCTTCTAGTACTGATGTTGATGCGAAAGAAGTTTGGGTCCTGCACTGGCTGTGACATCTTTTTTAAACCAACATAACAATAATCCAGAAGTATAGTACATCAGCTTTCCAAATACATTCTTTCTTCAGAACTCCTTGGGCACATATGAAGCAGAGGACTCTCTTTTCTTGATGGCCCATGCACAACATGTTTGGATAATTCTTACCTGGCTCAATAAAAATCTTAGAACCTGCAAAAAAATTCAGACGACTCAAGGAATGCAAATTAAAACCTGGCAGGGAAGTAATGAGGTTTCCAACAACGAGTAGAACTTAAACATCTTATTGAATACTGAGTACCTGTTGTAGCTGCTGTTGTAAAGCATGCATAGACCACTCGGTTGATTGTTCCATTCATGCCACAGGTTGCATTGATGCATCCTCCAATGCCATCATTCAAGTGGTAGATGATTTCATTGTACTTATACATCTTTCCTTCATAGTCACAGTAACAGGCTGAAAAGCAGAATCATCAGAATACTTTCATTCATAGACATTCTAAAGCTCGATGGTTTGAAAATGTGATTACTCTAAAACATTGGTCTAACATCATACCTTCGGTATCATACTTGCACCCAATGCCTTTCTCCTTGCATTCGCTGAAATAAAAAGAGAAGAAATACAATTCTGTATGCTAACATAATACACTGTGACTACAAAAAGATTTTTTTTCCAACAAATCATTAGTTTAAAACTTTAAGTTAATTCTCCCTGTTTTGACCAAAGTTAAATGCAGCATTGGTGAGTGTTTTGTCCTCACAGCTTCTGTGTACATGTTAACATTAACAGGTCGATGCAGAAAGCCAGTGCTGAAGTCGCATGATAACAACTCTGTACACCTTTTTGAAGCGCACCGATTGCATGTGACTTCAGCATTGGTATGCAGAAAGGGGCACACATGCAAATTAGCCATGCATTAAACTGTGGTGCAAATGGCAGCATTAAACTGTGAGAGCAAGCCAAACAACAGAAGTCGGCGCAAGTTTGGCATGCTCTCCTAGACAACAAGGGGCTCCGCAAGACTAATTTGCATATGCACCCCAACAGTATTTTCATGGTATTGGGGGCTTTCACCGGTGTCCCCAACAGAAAGCAAATCCCTGGTGGCCCAACGACCCTGATCCCCTACCACACAAGGAAAGCAATGGAGAATAAAACCTAGAATATTATAATGCATCTATATCGTTCCATGATTCAGCTGCACCTTGAATATTGTGTGCAATTCTGGTCTCCATATCTTAAAAAGGATATAGCAGAATTAGAAAAGGTTCAGAGCAGAGCCACCAAAATGGTTAAGGGGAGGAAGGATACCCCTATGAGGAAAGGCTTAAAAGGTTAGGGCTCTTCAACTTTGAAAAGATAAGGCTGAGGGGAGATATGATAGAAGTCTATAAATTAATGAATGGAGTGGAATGGGTTAACATTGATTGGTTGTTTACACTATCAAAAAGTAGAAAGTCTAGAGGACTTGCAATGAAGCTACAATGTAACCCATTTAAGACAAATAAAAGAATATATTTTTTTACTCAATGCATAATCAAACTCTGGAATTCGTTACCGAAGGATGTAGTAAAAGCTGTTAGTGTAGCTGGGTTTAAAAAAGGTTTGGACAAGTTCCTGGAAGAAAGGTCCAAAAAACATTATTAAAGAGGACCCGGGAAATCCACTGCTTATCCCAGGATGAGCATTGTGGAAGCTGTGGAGTTTGGGTACCTACCAGGTACTTGTGACCTAGATTGGCCACTGTTGGAAACAGGATACTGGGTTTGATGGACCTTGGTCTGACCCAGTATGGCATTTCTTATGTTCTTAACTAAAAATAACCCTGCTGGCCCAGCAGCCCCGATCCCCCCATGCACTAAATGTTTAAGCCACCTTAAGACCAAGCGTAGAGATATTGGCGCTAAGGCTGGTTATGAAATCCTCTACACGTTTCTCTGCATTGGGTGCAGACAATATTAGCATTCCATTTTAATACACACAGCTCATTTGCCTATAATTTAAATACTCTTGACACTATACGTGCGTCTAGCTTTTCCTTTGCTGTTGACATGCACGTCCATCTCTTTCTTGCATTTGGCTGTGGCGGTTATTGTGCCTAAAAGTTGCATTATCTGCGCATAAAGGCCGCACTAGTTTTCTGCATTGGCCCTCAGTTTGTATTGTACTGACAGCCTATAAGCTAAAGCAAACCATCAGTCTCCTGTTTGGGCCATGTAATCGTTCTTCTTAGAGGTTAAATGCTGCATGTGACCCATTCACCCCAGTTGCCTTGAGACCTTCCTGGCTTCATGCCTCAGCCAGGGTACACGCTTTGACTCTACTGCTCAATTTCAGAGTCCCTTGGGCTCAGAGAGCAAGACATTCCATAGCCTCTCTCCCCCACTCTGCCCTTTGTAATTTTATCATTGTTTCATTGTCCAGTCACAGCCAGCTAGTTAATTCAGCATTCAACCACAGTGTTTCCACATCCTTCAGTCAGTTAATTGAATATCTATTCCTTTATTTATTTACTTATGCTCATAAACCGCTATGTCGTATGATCTAAGCAGTGTAACACATTCACAGAATATATGCACATTTCAGCCCAACCCAATCACAATACAAAATAAATGATACCACAAACCGCACCCCCACCCCACCTCCCAATTCTAACAACACAAATCACAGCCTTACTCAAACCTAGTTAATTCCACTCCACCTCAGTCAGCAGCTATACAGCTGAAACAGAAACAGACTCTGTCTGCACTGGACCAGAATCAGGGCAGCACTCATGACTTCAACTATCTGCAGTAAGTTCTTTGTTAACTTATTTACAATAAATAGTTAGAAACTGAGGGGGTAACTTTCTAAGGAGCCACAGAATGTTGTGTGCCATTTATGGATATAAATCATAGATTTTCAGGAGGAGCCATGATGGCGTTGGTCAGGGCTTAGCATAAGAACATAAGATATGCCATACTGGGTCAGACCAAGGTCCATCAAGCCCAGTATCCTGTTTCCAACAGTGGCCAATCTAGGTCATACGTACCTAGCAGTTTTCCCAAAAGACACAGGTTCCACAATGCTTGTATTGGGTCAATCACTGATATTCTGGGTCCCTTCTTAATAATGGTTTATGGACCTTTCCTCCAGGAACTTGTCCAAACCTTTTTAAACCCAGCTACACTAACAGCCTTTACTACATCCTCCGGTAACAAATTCCACAGTTTGATTACAGGTTGAGTGAAAAGGTTAGCAAGTTGGTCTTGTGTGCTATGGGTTGAAAGCGCAAGGGAAAGGGGTTAGTGGTGCCTTCCCATATCACCATACCTCTATACCAATTGCTTCTGGACCAATTGATTCTTTTGTGCAAAGACTGCTTCAATACCCCGCCGTCTCGGGGGAGGATACTCCGGCTGCAGTGATGCCAGAGCAAGAGTGCTCGGTGTATGCTTTGGGGAGTCCATCTCTCTCCCCGATCTACGGTCATCCCCAATGGTGGTTTGCTTACAGCAGCCCCTGGTGAGTGACCTGCAACAGGAGGTACCCTCAGGAGAAGGGTCCCAGTTTACGCTGGGAAGGCCAGGCATCGTGGCAGCAAGTTTTGTGGTGACCTTTGCCCCGGAACATTCTCAGCACATTTGGACCTCGGTGGAACCAGATGGAAGGGAGGTGGCTGGAATGGCTGCGGTTGCGGGTGCTGTTTTGACGTCAGCAGGAATGGAAAGGACCGCTGCTCATGATAATGGATCTCTTTCTTTTTCTCTGGACTGCCCTATGAATTTTACATTAGAATCCATCTGGCAAGCCATTGTTTCTGTGGGAGAAGCTATATTGCCGCGGGTTTGTTCTTTGGTGGTTAAGGTACAGTCTAATACAACAGCGGTGGAACTTTTATCATCAATTGTAACTTTGCTGCAAACAGAGATTTCGGAGGTTCAAACCAGGGTAACACTTTTGGAGGAGCAGTCTACATCTTTTGGTAAGAATTTCAATTCGTTGAATACTAAGGGGTATGTTTACTAAACTTCGGTAATGTGATTCGCGTTAGGATCTGTGGTAGAGGCAGAAATCCTAAATAAGGACATGGGCGGTACATCGTTACCGATAACGCGCATTACAAGGCGCCATAAATTAACGAGCGTTACATGGCACGTTACCGCGTGTTAATCTTAAGAAGGCGCGCAGACATGAAGCACAGAAACAGAGCTGTAGCACAATGGTTACTACGCTGACTGATGGTACAGGAGTCATGGGTTTGACTCCCCAGTATGCATAAGGCTGGCGGAGGCATCACCCTTTACATTTAAGTAGTGATTGCATAAGGCACCCCATAACGCACTCCATAGGGCACATTATAAAGTGAACTGTCTGCCAAGGCACCCTATAATGTCCCCTATAGGACACCTTATAAGGCACTTGATAGGGCGCCTTAAGGTTACAGTACTCTGAGGGTGTTTTTGCTGGCAGCACTAATGTACATTAAAAACAGACAATGCCTCAGACAGCCCTACCAAATAACCCCACCATGGGTTTGAATCCATGACCTCTAGCTGCACAGGCAGTGAAGTAACCAGTGGGCTACAGCTGCTAACAAACCCCTGGCTGGCTGCAGAAGGACTGCACGTCACCACACAAACTGTCTGCTGTGGTTTCCAGGATAGGGTTGGCCCACCCGTACCCATGATGCACTGCACATGCAAATCAGCAGTCAACAGATGGGCACAAGATGGGGTATGCATCCCCACAGCACCTGGGCCTGGTAGGGGGAACTGACCGTGTGTGGTACTGGCACAGAGTAGCCACAGACCGTCACATTGTGCAGGTACTGTGCTCACCCTGACGGTGAGGTGGGGCGCCCAGCATCAGGTCCACAGCACCTTTCATGGCTGAAATACGATATGCTGCAGGTACCCATCAGTGTGTGATAGGTAGTTTCTGCAGACACACCTAGGATACATCTGTGTTCTTCTGTATTTCTCAGTCATGTCTAGCCCTTATGGGCTATGATGAACCCAGAATAGTGCATATCCTGTGTTGGTGCCATGGTTACATGATGTAGGCGAAAAAGGAGAGGGGGGGGGGTGTTTGGACCCATAGGCAGATTATGTGCCACCACACAACCCACCCTCTGGGGCTCAGGGTGGGAAACAGGATCACCCACCAATAGATCCATATTCTACCTCCCTGCAATGGTAGCAGTAGAGGGGACCATCAACCCCAATCCTGCTGGGGAACAGACACCCTACAGGGCAGGCAATGCAGATCTGTACCCATCCATAAAGCAATAGTAGACAGACAGTAGACCTGGAAATGCCCAGCTGCCCCCCACCACTATCTGACATTCTCCAGCAGCAAGCCTTCAGCCGCTGCACCCTGCAAGGTGTTCCAGCCAGACACCTACTAGCTACAGTCTGTTAGCTAGTCCATAGTGCATGGTCCTGGAGGAGATGCAGGTACCCAGAACTGGGATGTCAGCATACACAGCAAGCAGATAAGTAAGTGATTAGGCCCCAAAAGAAAACCCATAAGAGAAATGCTATATAGCACTATGGGGGAACCTAGCCATGCCGTGGTTACTGCTCAGTCAGGGTGAGAGTGACCTCCCAGCAGGACATGCTGTGGCCGGGCACTACAATGTCTGAGCCATTGCCCTATGCCCTGTGCAGATGCATTCAGGCCAGGCCACCCTATCCAGGCTATTCCCACAGTACCTTGCTTCTCATTATGCACATTGGCAGGCCAATACTGGCAACAGTGCTAGCAGTGTGGGCTGTAGAGGGTGCTGGCAGCCACCACACACTGGATAGACAGACACACACTCCCCACACCTATGCCAGCATTGTGCAACTATAGAGGTGTTTGGCAGCCCTGGCCACTGCACCAGTCCTGGGCACAGTGCAGGCATGGCTATGGTACGCAATACTGTTGGGGGTCACTCCCCAGGGTGGTAAACACTGTCAGACACAAGACCTGTAGCACACTTCACAGACATCAGAAAGGTTGCTATGATGCAGCTCAATCAGCAAATTGTGCTTAACTTTGGAATTGCTATCTGCCAGTAATCATAGCAACCTTTTGATAGATGTGTACCGTATTCCCAGGTTTAGGGTGGCATTGCCAAGGTATGCAAGTGTTAGTATTGGGAGATGCACGCAGGGCCCAACACCCTGCCGCTCCAGGAGGCATTAGATAATGGAGCCTGTGGGTGCGGGTGTGTCTGCCCCTGTTGGCCACTGCTTTAGGGCAGAGTTTCCCAACTCCAGTCCTGGTGGGCCAAACACTGTTCGGGTTTTCATGCTGTCCCTCATGAATATGCATGAGATACATCTGCATACCATGGGGGCGGCGCATAGAAATGCAGCACAGGCATCTTTATTAGAGGCAGCATGGAACCTGGATGGTGTTTGGCCCTCCAGGACTGCATTTGGGAGACTCTGCTCTAGGTAATGCGCATGTTTATGATTTCTGTGCTCTGTAGGGTAAAATGTAGGTGTTTTGGGCATGTTTACGTCATCTGCAATAAAGGTTCTGTCTGTATTAGCACGTTTTAGTAGTGGGTAAAACATGGGGACTGGGTTGGCAGGAACCACAGCTGGGACTTGAACCTGTGACCTTTTGCTTCTGAATACACTGGTTTTGTGCACTGCACCACCATGTTATCACAGTGTCAGTGTATTCCTTGGTGATACCATGACTGTTTGTCAGACAGGGCCTGTCTGTTGCAGTGCATGGCACCTACCTACACAGGGCTAGGCCATGGTCTGCTCTGGGCAGCTGCCATTGCCCCCTCCACCACCAGTAACCCTCTGCCACCATACTGACATTCCCTTCTGCTGGTGGTGCTGATGGAACGCAGCCTCAGGCCATCCAGTGTGTGGGTAGGTGGCTGCCTATGGTGCAGGTTCTGGAGTAGGGGTGCTTCCATAGGTGTTCATGCTTCCCCCCAGCACCTCCTGTCAATGTTCTGTGCCCTTGGGGGTTGCTGCTGGGTACTATCCCCTGTGACACTGTGGGAAACACAGTCGTGCCCATTTTGGGCCTTCAGCAGTTGCTGTCTGGCTGCTCTGCTGTTTCAGCATTCGTATGGGCCATCTAAGCATCACCCTAGTCCGCACTGTGGCTCAGCTGCACCACAGCATGTGCCGCTTGCGTCCCTCTGTATCTCCTTTTCCGGCATCTGTCCAGTTGCTGTTCTGACATGCCCGCCCTGCTGTTGCCGCACATGTGCATGCCATAGGAAACCTGTCCGATGGAAAGGAAAACCCTGCACAGCGCAATTTCACTGTGGGCTCATTCACCTTGCATGGGGACTGAGCATAGACCCTTCCAAGATTAATATCTTTTTTTTGGAGCTTTCTTGGGGGGGGGGGGAGTTCTGATGTTTTCCATTAATATCATTATTGGCCAGCTTGGTTATGTTTTTTTTCCAGTTTGTTGAGGTCATTTTCAATGTTTATGTGCCCTTTTGTTCTGTGCACATGTATCACACTTATCACTTTTCTTAGGTTTCCCTGCCTATGCTGTACATTGCTGACACTTAAATAGTTTCTCTCCCCTGCAAATGTGCATCTAACGGCAGGTTTTCAATCGCGTTAGGATTCGGCTCTTCAGATCAGCGCGTTAGTGTGAATGGAGCCTCTCCCTGCCCACACTCCGCCCATTGACCCCTTCTCTCCGCCCTCTCTCCACCTTCTGCGGTGTTTTACCGTGCCGCGGAACGTTTACGATCGTTAAGTAACGATAATGCGCGTTATGAGACGTTAACGATCATTAACGTTACATAACGCATGTTATGTAACGTTACCGCAGTTTAGTAAACATGCCCCTAAGATTGAACAGCTGGAGAATTTGTCTCGTGTAAATAATTTGATGATTATTAAATTTCCTAGATTGTGAACAATAACACCAAGAAACATGTTTAGGAAATATTTAATTGAGACTCTTGCAGTTCCCACAGATATGATTCCACCTATTGTGAAAGTTTTTTATTTGCCAATTGGGAAAAAAACTGCTTCCTCAGTAAGGATTGATGACCAATCTGTTGAGGCTTTGAATGTTATGGCCTTGCTGGGGTCTCCATCAGAGGAAATTCCAATTCCATCTACTCTAATGATTACATTTGCTTTGCTATCTGATAAGAAGTGGCTGTTAAAGCTCTTCAGGAAGGTTCATTTACTTTTCAAAGGGTTGCTCATATGCATTTATCCAGACTTATCTAGAGATACCCGGACCTGGGGTCCATCAGCTGGTGGGGGGGAGGGAGGGGGCTTGTTTTCCTAAAGCATCCATATAAGTGGTCAAGTACCAGTCAGTTTCTTATATATTTTTGAGCCTTCTCAGCTGGTGACTTTCATAAATGCTCATTGCTTAGAAGCATCCATTGTCTGTTGAGTCATAGATTTTGTATTGATTGAGTAGTGCCCTGTCTTTTCCTTCTTTAGCTTGCAAATTAATATATAGTGGTTTCTCCTCCAATTTGAGGGCTAAAATGAGCTAACAGTGTATTGTTTTTCTTAAAACATTTTTCTCTTATTTGGTTTTCAACCGTATTTCTCTGTTTTTTGTACAAGATAGTTATTGTTACTACTTGGTTTATTGTTAAAAATTGCATAAATAAGAAATTTTAAAAAAATTATGGATTTTCAATGACATACACATCAATGGGCTCTTATATGCGGTTGCTATTTTGTAAGTATGTGCATCTGGCCAATTGTGTAAAATTTAATTTTGACCACGTATATGGGCAGAACCTAGATGGAGCATGTGTTCTTGAAAAATCTAGCTATAAGCATTTACACGTCATAGGCCTGACATAAGTGTTCGCATCTAGATTTTATGCATATTTTTGGCCACTTAAGCCTCTATTATAGAAAGTATGCACATATTTGACTTTATAAAGAAGGTGCTAATGACATACAGAAAAACACTTGTGGGAGTTCATAAAATTAGCCTCTTAGAGACTTAGGGACTGATATTCATTTGGGCAGGCTATGCGCCGCTACAGTGCATAGCTGTGCCTGCCGATTCCTAACCCCGGATATTCAATGTCGGGGTCATATGCAGCCCTGGCATTGAATATTCAGGTTCATGGCTGGCCTGTCCATTCAGCAAGAATGTTTTTTTGCACAGGGCCCCTCGTTTCAGGGGGCCCCGCGCAAAAAACATCTTGCATCAGCCCAACTAGGTTAAAAAAAACACAAACCGGCTGCTGCTGCTGCTGCCGCCGTGGCAGCGGCAGAATCAAGCATCCCACAGAGCCCCCCCTGCCCTGCAGAGTCCTCCATGCGGCCTCAGCATTGGCTGTCAGAGCCGTGCGAAAAGAGAGAGCTTCTCCTCTCGCGGCTCTGTTAATCCCGCCACGGGGCTGATGGGAAATCCCATCAGCCCCGCGGCGGGATTAACAGAGCTGCAAGAAAGGGAAACTCTCCCTTCGAGCGGCTCTGAAAAGCCCGCACTGAGGCCACATGGAAGACTCTGAAGGGCAGGGGGGCCCCGCGGGATACTCGATTCTGCCGCTTCTACGGCGGCAGTGGCAGCAGCAGCCGGTTTGTGTTTTTTTTAAGATAGCTGGACTGATGGGGGGGGAGAGGGTTAGGACTGGTAATGGGCTATGGGGGGGTTAGGACAGGTAATAGGCTATGGGGGGGGCTAAGACTGGATGTGGGCTGATGGGGGGTTATGACAGGTAATGGGCTGTGGGGGGCTAGGACTGGAAATGGGCTGATGGGGGGTTAGGACTGGAAGTGGGCTGATGGGGGGTCAGGACTGGTAATGGGCTATGGGGGGCTAGGACTGGAAATGGGCTGATGGGGGGTTAGGACTGGAAGTGGGCTGATGGGGGGGTCAGGACTGGTAATGGGCTATGGGGGGCTAGGACTGGAAGTGGGCTGATGGGGGGTGTTAGGACTGGAAGTGGGCTGATGGGGGGGTTAGGACTGGTAATGGGCTATGGGGGGCTAAGACTGGAAGTGGGCTGATGGGGGGTTTAGGACTGGAAGTGGGCTGATTGGGGGTAGGACAGAAAAAGGGCTATGGGGGGCTAAGACTGGAAGTGGGCTGATGGGGGGCTAAGGACTGGAAATGGGATATGGGGGGTCTAGGAATGGAAATGGGCAGATGGGGGGGTTAGGACTGTAAGTGGGCTGATGGGGGGTCAGGACTGGTAATGGGCTATGGGGGGCTAGGACTGGAAATGGGGCTGATGGGGGGTTAGGACTGGAAGTGGGCTGATGGGGGGGTCAGGACTGGTAATGGGCTCTGGGGGGTCAGGACTGGTAATGGGCCTGATGGGGGGTTAGGACTGGAAGTGGGCTGATGGGGGGGTCAGGACTGGTAATGGGCTATGGGGGGCTAGGACTGGAAGTGGGCTGATGGGGGGTTAGGACTGGAAGTGGGCTGATGGGGGGTTAGGACAGGTAATGGGCTGTGGGGGGCTAAGACTACAAGTGGGCTGATGGGGGGGCTTAGGACTGGTAATGGGCTATGGGGGATGGCTAGGACTGGAAGTAGGCTGATGGGGGGTTAGGACTGGTAATGGGCTATGGGAGCGGGGGGCTGACTGGAAATGGGCTGATGGGGGCATTAAGACTGGTAATGGGCTGATGGGGGGGTTAGGACTGGTAATGGACTGTGGGGGTAAGACTGAAAATGAGGTGATGGGGGGTTAAGTGGTAATGGGCTGTGGGGGGGTAAGACTGAAAATGGGCTGATGGGGGGTTAGAACTGGTAATGGGCTATGGGGGGCTATGACTGGTAATGGGATGGGAGGTTGCTAGGACTGGAAATGGGCTGAGTGGAAGGGGGGCTTGAACTGCAAATAGCTGATGGAGACAGGGGCTTGGAATGGAAATGGGCTGAGTGGAAGGGGGGGCTTGAACTGCAAATAGCTGATGGGGAAGGGGGGCTTGGAATGGAAATGGGCTGTGAGGGGAGGGAGCTAGGACTGGAAATGGGCTGATGGAGGGGCTAGGATAGGACTGGAAATGGGCTGTTGTTGAGGGGTGCTAAAGTTGGAAATGGGCTGTGGTGGGAGCTTGAATTGAAATGGACTCATGGAGGGGCTAGAAATGGAAGTAGGCTCGGGGGGTTTGGATTGGAAATGGGCTGAGTGGAGGGGAGCTAGGATTTGACATGGGCTGATGGTGGGGCTAGGAAAGGACTAGAAATGAGCTGATGGGGGCTAGGATTGGAAATGAGCTGATGGAGGGACTCGGATAGGACTGGAAATGGATGGGGGAGCTTGGACTGAAATGGGCTGATGGTGGGGCTAGGATAGGACTGGAAATGGGCTGATGGGGGGCTAAGACTGGAAATGGGCTGATGCAGGGACTAGAAGGGAGCAGATGCTGGCTGGGGCTGGAACTAGAAGGGAGCTGATGTTGGAGGAGGATTAGAATGGGATGGAGCTGGGAGAGTGAAATGGAGAGGGAAAAATATTTTGTGTGGGAGGGAAGACAAATCTACAATTGGCCGGATATTGGGAGAGTAAGTAGGGATTGAGGATGGAGGGGTAAAATTTGAGTGGATGAAATAGGAATGAGGAAGGAGCAAAAGGAGAAAGATTAGTATGTTAAAGCAGATGTAGAGAGAGAATGGAAAATGGAAAAAAAAACATAGAAGAGAGAAGAAAGAACAAATGGACAGCAGATGGAGAGTTAGCAGAAGACATGAAGAAACTAGAAGAAAGTGGCTGGAACAATTGTAACTGAAAAAAATGCACAAAAGGTAGAAAAATATCTCTTTATTTTGAATTTATTAACTGGAATATGTCAGCTCTGGGAAATGTGCATCATTAACGTCTGCGCTTTGTTTAGTACAAGAGGAAATTAATTCATAGTTTTATTTCTACAGTGTTGTACATTCCAAGTTTGGCTTTTGGGGTTCCCATTTTAATTATTGTCTTCCTGTTTCTAAATTGTGATTCCTTGTTTGGTGATGGTCTATGTTCTGCATGTGTAACTGAGCTGAGGTATTCTGTTTATATAATTCCTATTTGACATTGCCACTTGTTCTCTTTCCCCAGTAGGTTATGTATTGTTATTCTCTGAAATGTATTGGTTTAATATTTGCAGTGTTGCCTTTTGATAGGTAGGGTATGGTGCTTTGTGAGTCCTGGTAGTGCTGTTAGGATACGGTGGGTTTGCTATGGGTTCTAAATGGGCAGTGTTTGCAGTAGTTCCTAATGTGCCTGGCAGTTGGTACTGGATTATAGTAATGTAGAAATCTTTTAGTCTTTCTTTATCCATATACTCATTAAGAGGCATGTTTACTAAAGTTAGTGTATGGTAACATTATGCAAATATTTATGCAAATGAGGCACCTTATGCAAATGAGGTCCTGCACCGAGTCTCCGCACATGGCCCCGCACCCCCCGTGGGCCGCCCCTGTTCAGGTTTGCCACACATGCCTGGAAGCCACAATAGCTAACCAAGCAGCAGCGATATTGCATGCTATCCGGTTTGCTCCTATGGCATAAAGATAGGCTACGGTTTGCTTCGCCTATCTTTAGCTATCGGTCACTAACCGGGCAGCATGCAATATCGCTGCTGCCTGGTTAAGGACTGTCACCACCTCTGCTCCTCCCCGGAATGCCCCCAACATGCCCTGATGCTAAGCGTTTCGCATCGGGGCATGTAAGGGAGATAATCGTGGATATTCAGCGTGCAGTTGAATATCCCGATTAGTTGCATTTACATGGTTTACTGGGCTGTAAACCGTGTAACCACCCATCTGAGCAGCAGCAGAATGGGATAGTGTCCCTCACTTGGTTTGTCGTGCTGTGAGGGCTTGTGTGCATCAGTGATGCTGAGAGCTAAACTATCGGTAGTTTAACTACTGTCAGGGTCTCCCAAGATGGACAGGTCTCAGCTGAGGTGCCAGACCAAGACAAACCACCCATCTGGGCAGCAGCAGAATGGGATAGTGTTGACGGCAGAAGATCACATTTCTGTGACAACGGCAACAACACCAAACTTAAACTGCGCGGAAGAAAGGCCCGGCAATCTACTTCTGTATCTTACCATGAAAACCCAATGGATAGTTACAACAAAACAAATTGTGCTATAGTGCTGGAAGATGAGACCCCCAGGTCAGAAGGCACTCAACTAGCTACTGGGGAAGAGCTGAAGACTTTTCAGAGTAAAGCCAGCATTTATGATGTGGTTGGATCAAAGCCCTCGGGACGTCTGACTGCTGATGTAGCTGCGCATGAAATGAGAGTCAGAAGCTGTAGAGATGTCTTACGCATTGGAACATGGAACGTACAAAGCATGAACCAGAACGTGTACAACTTCATCTGTTGGGTTTCAGCGAATTGAAATGGACTGGCATCGGGCACTTTGCATCAGATGATCACATGGTCTACTATGCTGGAAATGAAAGACAAAGAAGAAATGGTGTTGCATTTATAATAAAGAAGAAACTTGCAAGAACTGTAATCAAATACAATGCATTCAGCGAACGCTTAATTTCTATTCGTCTATGAGGAATGCCTATCAACACAACTATAATTCAAGTATATGCCTCAACAACAGCTGCAGAAGAGAATGAAATTGAAGAGTTCTATGAACAAGTACAAGCTGAAATTGACAGAACATGCAAACAGGATATCCTGATAGTCATGGGTGACTGGAACGCAAACGTTGGCAACAAAGAAGAAGGCAAAGTAGTTGGAAAATATGGACTTGGCAACAGAAATGAAGCTGGAGAAAGACTGATAGAATTCTGCAAGACCAACGATCTATTCATCTCAAACACCTTCTTCCATCAACACAAGTGACGACTGTACACATGGATTTCACCCAATGGGCTGTATAAAAATCAAATTGACTACATCTGTGGAAGTCAACGATGGAAAAGTTCTATAACATCAATAAAGACAAAACCTGGAGCTGACTGTGGTACAGATCATCAACTACTAGTATGCAAACTCAAGCTAAAGTTGAAAAAGAACAAACCACTCATGAATGTAGCAAAATATGACCTTGAGAATATACCACTGGAATTTAAAGACTGCCTGCAAAATCGATTTGCTGCTTTAGATACAAATGACAGAGCTCCAGAAGAGTTATGGAATGACATCAAGAAGGTTGTGTTGGAAGAAAGCGAGAAGTTTCTACAAAAGGTGAAAAAGCAAAAACGGCCAAAATGGATGATGGAAAAACTCTGAAAATTGCCCAGAAACGCAGAGATAACCAATAATTTCAAACAATACTGTGAATCCCCCTCTCAACACTTCACCATATTTTTGCTGGGTATAAACCGCAAGAGGATGAGAAAACACTCGGCCTCACATGCAGTACATGCCCCTTTTTTTATTCATTTAAAAAGTTCTCATGCCATAGTCTAATCTTTCAAAGCTGATATAAATATAAAAAGCACACTTATCCAGTCCATCGCACGACGTGCACGTTTCAAGGCCAAAAAACCTCTGTATCAAGTGCTCTCAATGTATTGGAGTGTGACCAAACTTTCTTCAACCACCCACACTCCAATACATGTGAAGGGGCCATACTGGACTTGATTCTTACCAATGGTGAAAGGGTTTCTGATGTTATAGTAGGAGATCATTTTGCATCCAGTGATCACCAGATGGTGTGGTTCAGTATTAGGACTAGGGCTCTTAGAATCCATTCAAAGATGAGAGTCTTAGACTTTAGGAAGACTTACTTTGCCAAGATGAGCCAATACCTCAAGGAGTCGTTAGCGGGGTGGGAACAGCTGGGGGATGTAGAAAAACAGTGGGCAAAACTGAAAGGGGATATTTTAAGGGCAACCAACCTTTTTGTTAGAATGGTAAAAAAAAGGTAAAAGGAAAAGGAGGCCATTATGGAGTGAAGAAAAAGAGGGAGGCCTTCATGAAATACAAGAGATCACAGAGAGAGTAAGACAGGCATCTATATTTGGAAAAACTTAGAAAGGCTAGAAAAGTAGTCAAGATAGCAAAGATGCAAAAAGAAGAAGAAATAGCCAATGCAATAAAATGGGGGATAAGACATTTTTCAGATATGTTAGGAAGAAGGGCAAAAGTGGTATTGTCAGACTCAAGTGTAAAAAGGAGGAATATGTAGAAGCTGATGAGGATAAAGCGGAATTGCTTAACAAATATTCCTGTTCTGTGTTCACAGATGAAGGACCGGGAGCAGGACCACAAAAAACACCCACAAACAGGAATAGAAGTGACAGGGATCTTGAACGATTTTCAGAAGACTGTGTTTGTGAGTTTACTAGCTAAACTATTAGACAAAGCAATGGGACTGAATGGGATACATCTGAGAATATTGAGGGAACTTGGGGACGTTATAGCAGCTGCACTGTCTGACCTTTTCAATGCATCTTTGGAGTCGGGAGTGGTGCCAGAGGACTGGAGAGAGGCACATGTGTCCCTTTATACAAAAGTAGAAGTAAGGATATGATTGAAAACTATAGGGCGGATAGTTTAAACTCGGTAGTGAGTAAATTATTGGAAATGCTGCTGAAAGAGAAAATAGTGAGGTTTCTGGAGTCCAATGGATTACCGGATCCGAGGCAGCATGGATTCACCAGAGGCAGGTCTTATCAGACAAATCTACTTGATTTCTTTGACTGGGTGACCAGAAAGTTGGACTGAGGGGGAGCCCTAGAGCCCTAGATGTGGTGTACTTAGATTTCAGTAAAGCTTTTGACACTGTTCCGCACAGGCAACTTATAAACAAACTGAGTACCCTAGGGATGGACTCCAAAGTTACTGACTGGGTTAGAAATTGGTTGAGTGGGAGGCAACAAAGGGTGCAGGTAATGGAGCTCACTCTGAGGAGAAGGAGGTTATCAATGAAGTGCCACAGGGATAATTCCTGGTCCAATTCAAGGTTAGTGATATTGTGGAAGGGCTCTCAGGTATGCATTTGGGCTGCACCAATCAAAGGGAGCAATACAGTGTAGGGGGGTGAAGTACTTCTGTCCACAAAAGAAGAGTGGGACCTGGGTGTGATTGTGTCTGATGATCAAAGTAGCTAAACAGCTAGAAAAAGTGACGGCAAAAGCTAGAAGGATGCTTTTGTGCATAGGGAGAGGAATAGCCAGCAGAAGAAAGGAGGTGATAGTGCCTCTGTATAAGTCTTTGGTGCGACCTCATTTGGAGTATTGTCTGCAATTCTGGAGACCACACCTTCAAAAGGATATAAACAGTTTGCAGTCGGTGCAGAGGGTGGCTACTAAAATGGTTAGTGGTCTTCATTATAAAGCATATGAGGGCAGACATAAGGATCTTAATACTTTAGAGGAAAGGCAGAGAAGATATAATTGAGAAATTTAAATACCTCCGTGGCATAAATGCACAGGAGGAGAGCCTCTTTCGACTGAAAGCAAGCTCTGCTACAAGGGGACAAAGGATGAGGGTGAAAGGGGATAGATCAGGAGTAATATGTGGAAATATTTTTTTAGGGAAAGTGTGATAGATGTATAGAATAGTCTCCCAGTGGAGGTGGTAGAGATGAGGATAGTATCTGAATTCAAAAAAGCCCGGGTCAAACACAGAAGAGCTCTAAAGGAAAAAAGGGGGACTGTTGTAGTAGTTGACATGGAAGGGCAGACTAGATAGGCCATGTGGTCTTTTTCTGCTATCATGTTTCTATGGCGAGATGGCGATCACAATGCTGCTTTAAATTATCGGGAACAATTCTGAATATTGTCTTTAAACACAGTTCAATCTAATGGACTTAATTGGCAGATTGATTGGCAGACACTTTTGTAAGTCTGCATTCTAGGCACTAGGACAGTGTTTATATAGTTAACCTTTAAGGAGAAGCCTATGAATGTTAAAAGGACAACATGGCCATTTTTCTGCATAAGCCTATAGAGCTCCAGATGTAAGGACGAGAAATCTCCTTTTTTTAAGATAAGTACTGCCTTTTCTATATTGCTCAGAAGCAGAACCATTATACAGTTTTATAGTTCAAAATACATAGGCTTGAAATATTGTTGGTAGTTTTTATATGCATTGCATGGTCACTTAAATTAGAGTAAAATGGGCTTAATGGAATGCGCTTGATATAGCTACCTTAATTTATAGTCCAACAAAAAAATTGCATTGGAGTGTGATTGCATAGATCTTATGTACGTCATGTTGGGAGGAGATGAAGAACGTTTAGAGGGCATGATTATCGGCACCCTTATAAACAATTCAAATCAGTTTGAATAGAAGAACCACATTCCCATTGCAGTAAAATTAGACACACCTGTAATCAGTTGTCGGTGCTCACATTACTTGAATCAACCAATGAATGATGATTCCAATGTTTAAAATGGCCACATTCACTCCCTGTTCCATTTTCACAATGGTGATGACAAGAGAGCTGCCCAAGACCGTCAGAAAAGCTAATATCACCAAACATCAAACTTCAAAGGAGTACAAAACCATCTCCAAAGACTTGGGATTCCTGTGTCTACATTTCACAACATTATTAAGAAGTTTTCTGCTCATGGAGCTGTCAAGAACATCCCAGGACATGGTGGGAATTGGAAAATTAATCTAAGAAGTCTTCGAAGGTTAGTGCGAACTGTTGGAAAAAGACCATGTCCAAAGAGCTGAAGACTAACCTGGAGCAATCTGGAGTTGTGGTTTTAACCTGCACCATATGCCGTGCACTAAACAAAGAAGGACTTCATGGGCGAAGGCCAAGGAGGACCCCACTTCTCAGAGACAGACATATAAAGGCATGTTTGATGTTTTTCCAAGCTCACCTTGAGAAACCACGATCCTCTGAGACAATGTCCTCTTTCCAGCGGAATAACGAAGCAAAAGAAGTCAAGCATAGTCTACCCAAACATTCCGTCTGCATTGAGACCAGTTACACATGGTGAGGGAGTTCCTATTCCAGATCCTCCATCAGAATATTCTCTTGATTCATCTGATGAGGACAAGGGTGAGCCGACCTGTTCTGCTCCTGGTCCGTCTGCATGCAGTGACCCAGATTTTCACTGGGATGCATATCAACTCCACACAGAATAACACAGGAAGAACTAAATGACCTAGGGGCATGTTTACTAAAGTGCGTTAGTGCAATTCGCGTTAGGAGCCGCGGTAGTGAAAGAAACCCCAAATAAGGACATGGGCGGTACATTGTCACCACTACCGCGCATTAGAAAACGTAACGAGCGTTACCGGGCGCTGTGCCGCGTTACTGCGCGTTAATCATAAGAAGACGTACAGACACAAAGCACTGAAACAGAGCTGTAGCACAATGGTTACGGTACTGACCGCTGTTACAGGCAGCATGGGTTCGAGTCCCCAGTGTGCCTAACGCAGAAAGCTGTCCCAGGCATCCCCCTGCACATTACAGAGGGAAAGAGGAGGCATGTTTTTCGTTACGCTGAGTATTGGTGTCAGAAAAACACCCTCAGAGTGTGCTTAGCCACGTACGTTGATACGTGCGAGGTTGCGTGCATTGGTACGTGCGTAGCTGCGCGCGTGCATTGGTACGTGCGTGGGTACGTGTTTGTTTACGTGCGTGGATACGTGTGTTTTTACCAGCGTGGGCATCTGATATTACAGACGTTGTAGGGTGTCCTGCACCTATGCATTATGCTAACAGATGTACGTGTGATGGCCTATGGTTTATCAGAGCCTGTGAGCAGCTGCTGGAGTTTCACAGGGTTGGATTGGGCCAGTCACACCCATGATGCACTGCACATGCAAATCAGCTGTCCACAGATACACACCATGGGGAATGCACACCCCCACAGCACCTCGGCCTGGTAGGGGGGAACTGACCATGTGCACCCCCCCAGCACCTCGGCCTGATAGGGGGTACTGACCGTGTGTTGTACTGGCACAGAGTAGCTACACACCGTCACATTGTGTGGGTACTGTGCTCACCCTGAGGGTGCAGTGAGGTGCCCAGCACCAGGTCCACAGCACCGGCCATGGCGCAGGTCCAAAGCTGTGTTACTGTGTGAGATAGGTAGGTGCTGTAGGACCACCTTGGACATCTTTGTCTGTTTCAGTCAGGTGTAGCCCCCATGCACCACCACACCCCTCCCCCAGGGCTGAGGGTGGCAAACAGGGTCTCCCATCAAAAGACCCCCAGTCTACCTCCCTGCAAAGGTGGCAGTAGAGGGGAACATTAACCCTAGTCCTGCTGAGGAACAGACACCCCACAGGGCAGTCAATGCAGCTCTGTACACAGCCATAACACAACAGCAGACAGGCATTAGGCCTGGATATGGTATGCTGCACCCCACCACTATCTGATATTCCCAGGGTGCAAGCCATCAGCCACTGCACCCTGCAAGCCACTCCATCACAACACCTGCCAGCTACAAACAGTCTGCTAGTGCCCAGTGGAGATGCCTGCACCCAGAACTGGGATGTCAGCATACACAGCAAGCAGATACATCAGTGACTGGGCCCCAAAAGGAAACCCATATTTAGCACATGAGAAAAATACTAGATAGCACTATAGGAGTGCCTAGCCATGCTGTGGTCACTGCACAGTCAGGGTGATAGTGATCTCTCAGCAGGATATACTGAGGTCACCCTGTCTGTGTAGGTGGTGGCCGGGCACTACAATGTGCCTGTCACTGCCCTATGCCCTGTGCAGATGCACCCTGGCCAGGCCACCATGTCCGGCCTATACCCATGGTACCTTGCTCCTCATTATGCACATTGGCAGCCCAATACTGGCAACATTGCTGGATAGACAGACAGCCACCCCCACACCTATGCCAGCATTGTGCTACTATAGAGGTGGTCAGCAGCCATACCCACTACACCAGTCATGGGCATAGTACAGGCATGGATATGGTACACAAGGCTGTTGGGGGGTCACTCCCCAGGGTGGTGAACACTGTCAGAGACCATACCTGCAGCAAACACCGCAGACATCAGAATGATTGTTATGGTGGAGCGCAATGAGCAAACTGTGCTTAACGTAGGAATTGATATCTGCCAGTTATCATAGGGAACGTTTGATAGCTGTGTACCATATACCCAGGTGTAGGGTGGCATTGCTAAGGTATGCAACTGCTAGTATTGGGAGATACAGGCAGGGCCCAATGTCTTGCCTCTCCAGGAGGCATTGGCCAATGGGGCCTGTGGGTGGGTGTGTGGCCCTGTTGGCTGCTGCTTTACGGCAGAGTTCGCCAACTCCAGTCCTGGTGTTCCAAACACTGTTTCGGGTTTTCATGCTGTCCCTCATAATATGCATGAGCTACATCTGCATACCATGGGGGTGGTGCATAGCTATGCAGCACAGGCATCTTTATTAGAGGCAGCATGAAGCCGGAATGGTGTGGGGCCCTCCAGGACTGCATTTGCGGGACTCTGCTTTAGGTAATGTGCCTGTTTTCTGGTGTCTGTGGTTGGTGCGGTAAACTATAGGCCATGTTTATGTTCTCTGCAATAAAGGATTGTCGTTACTATCACTGTTTAGTGGTGGGTAAAACTATGGGGACTGGGTTGGCAAGAGCCCCAGCTGGGATTTGAACCTGTGACCCTCTGGTCTTACAGGCACTGGCTGTGTCTGTTGCACCACACTGTGGCCACAGAGACAGTGCACTCCCTGGGGTTAGTTAAACCGGCCTGACGAGCCAGAAACCCTGCTCTGCAACAGGTTTACTGTGGCCTCATTTACCTTATGCAGACAGGTATACGTAAACCTCAGAAAAGACCTCAAAAAAGGGGCACACACCCATAACCAAGCTGGGCAACAATGATATCATTGGAAAACATTACACCACACGCCCCGGACAGCTCCATTACAATGTAATGCTCTTTGAAAGGGTCTGCGGAGCGTAGACCCTTCCACACATCATTTCTTTTATTTTTGTGCTTTCCAGGGAGTGTTGTTTCCTTGTTGCCCATTGCTATCACTGTTGCCCAGCTGAATTATGCTTTTTAAAATGTTTCTTGTGGTCATTTTTAACGTTTTATGTGAAATATTGTTCTGTGCACATGTATCACACTGCTCACGTTTTGTGGGTTTCCCCGGTTTTTCTGTACATTGCTGACGGAAATGGTTTCTCTTCCCTTTAAATGCCTTTTAAACGACAGGTTTTCATTCGCGTTGTAATTGAGCTCTGAAATTCAGCGCGTTAGTATGAGGGGTGCCTCTCCCCGCCCACTCTCCGCCCATTGACCCCTTCTCTCCGCCCACTCTCCACCTTTTGCGCTGTTTTAACGCGCCGCGGAGCTTTACGATCGTTAACTACGGTTAGCACGCGTAGTATGATGTTAACGGTCGTTAGCACGTCGGTACGCACGTTATACGGCACTTACGGTCGTTAACATCATATAACACGCGTTAGTCACGTTTACCGCACTTTAGTAAACATGCCCCCTAGTTCGTGATTTGGACTTATCCAAGAACAAGGCAGAATTGCTAGGATCAAGACTCCAACAATGGAATCTTCTAGAAAAAGATGTCACCAGCAGTTGGAGCCTTTCTTCAGAAAGAAAAGTAATCTGGTATTCTGTTCCGATATTGAAAGTCTCATGAATGCCTTAAAAATCACTCATGACCCACAAGACTGGAGACTATTTATAGACTCTTTGAAACTGAGTCTGAAGGCTGTGCTTTTGAACAATGGAAACTGTCTTCCATCTATTCCAATAGCGCATGCCGTCCACATGAAAGAGACATACGATAACTTAAAGCATCTACTGACTTCCATTAACTATAACAAGTACAGCTGGCACCTCTGTGGTGACTTGAAGGTAGTTGCCCTTTTAATGGGACTGCAGCAGGAATATATAAAATACATGTGTTTCTTATGTGAGTGGGATAGCCGAGCAAGGGATTGGCACTACTTGCGGAAGGAATGGGATCGCAGACAAAATGTAACAGTTGGAGAGAAGAATATCCAGCACCCAGCTCTGGTTGAGGCTCACAAAATCCTGCTACCACCCCTTCACACCAAACTAGGTTTGATGAAAAACTTCGTGAAAGCCATAGACCGCACTTCGCCAGCTTTCCGATACCTGCATGAAAAATCCCCTCGACTCAGCGAAGCAAAGATTAAAGGAGGAGTTTTTGTGGGTCCTAGATGCTTTAAGTTATCATATGTCTCTTTTATGTGGATTAATAAATTCTATAAACCCAAACGGTGATCAATATAATGAGATAAGAAAACAGATCCCGTGAATCCCTCAGCAAATTTACAATTTTTTTGTCGGACATAAATCGTGTAGGGCAGGCATTGCAAACCCTTGCCCCAATACACAATACATATCCCTTTTATTCAAACCAATAGGTTATTCAATAAAACTTCTCAGAAGACCAAATCCAATGAAAACGGCACTTATCTGGATAACCATGCGCGACGTGCACGTTTCGGGGGAAAACCCCTGTATCAAGCGCTCTCTGATCCACTTGTATAAACTTTTCCAAATCACCTTTCAACTGGCAAAAAACGCCGACATGCTGGCTGTATAATATTGAGGCTACTAATCTAAGATTGGCTATTCCAAACGCCCATCAAAAATGTCACCAATCACAGAAAGGGAATCCCCACAAAGGAAAGGGGTTCCCTATCATGAAAGGTAAACGTCACCCCGCTCCCAGCCAATCGATGGCACTATTAAGTCCAGCAGGGGCTACTGTCTGTAGCTTGAATATCCAACACTGCTCAAGCATACGTAATTTAGAAAGACGATCACCCCGACGAGGATCCTCTAGTGTGGACACTTCGGTGGTTAGACCATCATCCCGGTGGCTTCCGCCGGGTGTACCGGATCCTGCTATATTGACTTTTCAGTCTTTGGTATTGAGGGATCTTCAGTTACAGGAACAACATTTTGTTAGATGGCGATCCAATTTGGAGCCGTCTGATTGGCAAAATTTGCGACAATTGGCTCAAGATCCTACCTTAACTATTAGGACTGCTGATAAAGGCGGTGCCATTGTGTTGTGGGATACTAATACTTACTTGACAAAATTGAGAGCTCATGTGCTAGATCCATTGGTCTATAAGAGGTTGGATGCTGACCCTACGTCATCTTTACAGGAGGAGATTCGGGCTTTGATTATGTCTGCTTATTCTAATGGGTGGATTACTTCTCGAGAGCTACGGTTTCTTTTAATTACCACTCCTAAGATACCGGTTATTTACTTAGTACCTAAGGTACATAAGTCTCGTCAGTGATCCTCCGGGTATACCAATTGTTTCTTGCTGTGGGTCTGTATTAGAACCTCTCTCTAAGTTTTTGCGATGTCTTTCCTAAGCAAAGAAGCGGCGGCGGTGCGGTCCTTTGTTATAGACTTCCACACATTTTTTTACAATCTTTACAAGAAGTGATACTTCCTGTCGGCTCCCATTTTACTGGTTTACTCTCGATGTGGCCGCATTATATACAAACATAGATCAACAGGAATCTCTCCAGCTATTACGGTCTTTATTCATACATGCTCCGCCTCGTCTTCCAAAATCGTTTTTGTTGACTTTGATCACTTTGGTATTGACTCGGAATTATTTTTTATTTGAAGGAGTTTTTTCCAACAATATTTGGAATTGGGATGGGAGCCACCGTGGCTCCCTCGGTGGCTACCCTTTATATGGCGGAGGTGGAGGAACAGTTCATCTATGGCTCTATGTATTTTCAACATGTACTGCTGTGGAAGAGATTCCTTGATGATATTTTCTTCATTTGGACTGCCGATTCAGTTGCTTTACAGGTATTCCTTATTTGGTTGAATGATCTCAAACCTCATATTAAATATACTGCTCACATGGCTTCTGATCAGTGGAGTTTTTGGACATGGTTGTATTTCGTGATGGCAATGCTCTAGCTACCACCCTTTTTCGTAAATCTGTACAACGAATAATCTTTTAAATTACCCGCAGTTTCCATCCGGAACCATTGCGAAAAGGTCTACCCTTATGGCCAATTTCTACGGCTACGTAGATTGTGTACTTCT
This sequence comes from Ichthyophis bannanicus, assembly GCA_033557465.1. Taxonomy (NCBI): domain Eukaryota; kingdom Metazoa; phylum Chordata; class Amphibia; order Gymnophiona; family Ichthyophiidae; genus Ichthyophis; species Ichthyophis bannanicus. The sequence continues at coordinate 106,958,463 of CM066047.1, read as the reverse complement.
GTGGCTAATTTTAAACTACATGCATTGGACCTGCAAACTCGTCTTTTAGACAGAGGTTACCCAAAAGCTGTGGTGTCCTCGAGCCTACCGTAGGGCACTTTTTTCCCATCGGGAATGGTTTTTAGAGTGTCAACCTATTGTTTCTACAGCTCCGGATATGATCACTGGGGTTTCTGCCATATATGTCTAATTCTTCCGGGGTAGTAGGTATCTTGAAGAAATATTGGTCTTTTATTATCTTTACACCCCAGCCTCAATAAACCGCTTCGGATCGCTTAACTCTAGGGGACCAAACTTGAGAGATAAATTGGTTTCATCTGTTACACCATCTGGCCGTCCAGATCGACCTGATTGGCATTCTGGCACACACCAATCTTGTGCTGCTTGTCAGTTTTGTGATACCACATTGACGGGATCTTTTTGGCCTGATTTACGTTCTGATCAAGTTTTTTATCGCAGATGGCATACCTCATGTAATTCTACGTTTGTGGTATATTTAATAGAGTGTCCTTGCCCCATGAGATATGTGGGCAGCACTAATCCGAAAAGTTTAAAGTTCGACTGACTGAACATGCCTGTCGTCTTCGTCAGAAGTCACTAACTGCACCAATGGTTCACATTGTTTACAACAAGAACATGATTTTCATCAACTAAAATGGACAGTGATTGACCATGTGCCTGAGGATCCTCGTCGGGGTGATCGTCTTTCTAAATTACGTATGCTTGAGCAGCGTTGGATATTCAAGCTACAGACAGTAGCCCCTGCTGGACTTAATAGTGCCATCGATTGGCTGGGAGCGGGGTGACGTTTACCTTTCATGATAGGGAACCCCTTTCCTTTGTGGGGATTCCCTTTCTGTGATTGGTGACATTTTTGATGGGCGTTTGGAATAGCCAATCTTAGATTAGTAGCCTCAATATTATACAGCCAGCATGTCGGCGTTTTTTTGCCAGTTGAAAGGTGATTTGGAAAAGTTTATACAAGTGGATCAGAGAGCGCTTGATACAGGGGTTTTTCCCCCGAAACGTGCACGTCGCGCATGGTTATCCAGATAAGTGCCGTTTTCATTTGGATTTGGTCTTCTGAGAAGTTTTATTGAATAACCTATTGGTTTGAATAAAAGGGATATGTATTGTGTATTGGGGCAAGGGTTTGCAATGCCTGCCCTACACGATTTATGTCCGACAAAAAAATTGTAAATTTGCTGAGGGATTCACGGGATCTGTTTTCTTATCTCTTTTATGTGGATGGCATGTGCTACTGGAATAGATGGAAGACAGTTTCCATTATTCAAAAGCACAGCCTTCAGACTCAGTTTCGAAGAGTCTATAAATAGTCTGCAGTCTTGTGAGTCATGAGTGATTTTTAAGGCATTCATGAGGCTTTCAATATCGGAACAGAATACCAGATTACTTTCCTTTCTGAAGAAAGGCTCCAGCTGCTGGTGGCTCTTTCGATATGAAGTAATGATGTCTTCTTCTAGAAGATTCCATTGTTGGAGTCTTGATCCTAGTAATTCTGCCTTGTTCTTGGATAAGTCCAAGTCATGAACCAGGTCATTTAGTTTTTTCTGTGTTATTCTGTGTGGAGTTGATAATGCATCCCAGTGAAAATCTGGGTCACTGCATACTGACGGACCAGGAGAAGAACAGGTCGGCTCACCCTTGTCCTCATCAGATGAATCAAGAGAATATTCTGATGGAGATTCTGGAATAGGAAGTCCCTCACCATGTGGAACCGGTCTCAATGCAGATGGAATGTTTGGGTAGACTATGCTTTTTGCTTTGTTATTCCGCTGGAAAGAGGAGGAACCAAGCAGAAGTAATAGTCATTTATGTGGTTGCTTGGCTCTCTCCACACCATAGGGACTGAAAACGGCATTGATGGTCTTTTGCAATTCAACCACTGTGAAAGCTGTGTTGTACATGTAGCGCAGCATATATGCGGGGCCTAAGGCTTGTCTTGGTCACCAATCTTGCATCCGAAGTAAAGATGATATGCCTTCTTCATTTGAGAAGTGATACTTTTCTTCTGGTTGGCAAATGTCACTTCCCCACAAATGTAGCAGAAATTGTCAACGGTATTAACACACTTTCGTGGCATTACTGGTCTGTATTGTACCTAAATGGCTAAAAATTATATGATTAATAAAAGATACATGTAACAGTAGCTTAAACTGTCTCGCACACAGTCTGAAATATTTTAAATGCTCAACCTTTCCGACTGCGTATAGTACACTGCTGACGTCAGATGGCTTCAGCAGCCGTCTGGCAGTAGTTTTGCATTGCATCAGAAAATGATGTAATCAATTCTGGATGATGTGTGCATGCTGGTATTATGCAATGTGATGCAATATTACATCATTCAAGGCTTATTTGGGATATTGTTGATGTCCTACTGGATAAATTTACACGGTGAAACGTCAAAAATGAACTACATGCAATATCTTCAAAACGAGAGCCAATAAAAAATTTTTAATGTTATATTCGTGTTCAGCTCACCAAGATACTACAGATTAGGGTCTTTTAAAGTCAGTAACGATTTCAGTGTTGACCAGTGTTACATAACCCTTTGTAATAACACAATTAAAACATGTATGAATCACAATAGATTAGCGCTGAATGTTCCAAAAACAGGGGCTATTTATCTATCTCAGTTGGGCACTTCCACCTGCTGTACCTTCTCATTTGAAGGTTAAGAATTGGATTCTCCCTATATATTCTCAAGTTAGGAATTTGGGTGTCATCTTCGACACTAGGTTAGACATACAATGTCAAATTCATACTATTGCAAAGATAGCGTTCTATAAATTTAATATGATTCATAGATTTAAAATTTACATAAGAACATAAGATATGCCATACTGGGTCAGACCAAGGTCCATCAAGCCCAGTATTCTGTTTCCAACAGTGGCCAATCTAGGTCATATGTACCTAGCAGTTTCCCCAAGAGACACAAGTTCCACAATGCTTGTACTGGGTCAAGCATTGATTATCTTCGGTCACTTCTTAATAATGGTTTATGGACCTTTCCTCCAGGAACTTGTCTAAACCTTTTTTATACCCAGCTACACTAACAGCCTTTACTACATCCTCCGGTAACAAATTCCAGAGTTTGATTACACGCTGAGTGAAAAAATATTTTCTTTTATTAGTCTTAAATAGTTTACCCTGTAGCTTCATTGCATGTCCCCTAGTCTTTCTATATTCTGATAACGTAAACAATCGATCTACGTTTACCCGTTCCACTCCGTTCATTAATTTATAGACTTCTATCATACCTCCCCTCAGCCGTCTCTTTTCCAGGTTAAAGAGCCCTAACCTTTTTAGCCTATCTTCATCGGAGTATCCTTCCATCCCCTTTACCATTTTGGTGGCTCTTCTCTGAACCTTTTCTAAAATCGCTATATGCTTTTTAAGATACGGCGACCAGAATTGCACACAATATTCAAGGTGCGGTCTCACCATGGAACGATATAGAGGCATTATAATATCTTTTGTTTTATTTTCCATTCCTTTCCTTATCATACCTAGCATTCTATTTGCTCTCTTGGCCGCCGCTGCACACTGGGCCGAGGGTTTTAACATGGTATCCACAATGTACATGTCTGAAGATAATATTCATATAGTGGAACATGCTTAATTTTTACATATTTGGATTAATGCAAAAGTTTATATACTGGTCTTCCTACTTATGTCATTCAGACTCTTCAAATTATTCAGAAGGCTGTCATTAGAGTGATTGTGAGAATAAGTAAATACATTACTCCAGTACTACTTGAACTACATTTTCTCCTGGTAAAATGGCACATGATTTACAACGCACTGATGTTGGTATATAGGGCACTGAGTCATGAAACATCTTATTGTATTTCATCTGTACTGAAACTTTATAAGCTTCAGCGGCACATTATGATTGCAAAGTGCTCATTTGTTGGAGATACCTTCGTATTCCTCTTGAATTGCGGTTGTTCATAAATGTATTATCTTTTAGAGGAAAGGCTTAAGGCTCATTTGTTTAAACAAGCTTATCCAATTGACTAACGTGTTGATAAATTTGACTTTTTAGTTGTATTACTGTTATGTGTTATATTGTTCAATTTATTTTTTTTAGTAATTATCTGCATATGTTACATTGTAATTTGCCTAGGATATTGTAATGGGGAATATAAATACTTCAAAATAAATTAAAGAAAAAAATAAACAATTTTTATAGTGGATTGCCTATTTCAGGAGCCCATAAAGGCTGTATGATAAAGGTAACATGGGAACTTTTATATAATAGGCTCCCAGATGCAGCCACAATAGCATGTAAATGCTGACATATATTTATACTGCTCAGTCAGGTGTAAGTATATGCCTCTACTCTAAGCATCTGCTCACATGTTATTAAAGGTGAAATTGTACTTATTGTTAATTTCCTTTCCTGGAATCCTGCTAGACCAGTCTAGACTAGTGGGTTATAGCCACCTGCCAGCAGATGATGGAAAGAACCAATCAGAAGCTTCAGTGACATCATCACTGGTGCATATATAGGTGCTCCTCTAAGCTGCACAGTTAATCTTCTACCAGCCTTGATATGCTCATATAACCCCTCTTCTCAAGTCGCTTCACTGGCTCCCTATCCATTTCCGTATCCAGTTCAAACTTCTACTGACCTATAAGTGCAGTCATTCTGCTGCTCCTCACTATCTTTCCTCTCTTATCTCTCCCTACACCCCTCCTCTGGAGCTCTGTTTTTCTGGCAGATCCCTTCTATCTGTGCCCTTCTCTTCTACTGCCAACTCCAGACTTCAGTCCTTCCACCTTGCTTCTCCTTATGCCTGGAAAAAACGACCTGAGTCTGTGCATCAGGCTTCATCTCTGGCCCATTTCAAATTCAAGCTGAAAACTCACCTCTTCGAGGCCGCTTTTGGATCCTGATCCAATTAGTCTCCTACGTGTTTCTTTACCACTCCCCTAGATATATCCTTGTCCTCAGCTGTTGTGTTGTCTGTCTTGACTAGATTGTAAGCTCTGATGAGCAAGGATCATCTTTTACATGTGTCCATACAGCGCTGCGTACACCTTGTAGCGCTATACAAATGATTAGTAGTAGAAGTATAACTTCAGTATGACACTGGCAAAGCTAGAGGACTTCAGAACAGCACTCAGAAAAAGAAAACCTCCTCATCAGGCTAAACAAAATAAATTGCTGCACAAATGTGCAACTGTATACAAGGCAGCAGAGCCGCCGGATTCAGTAGAAGCAGAAAGACTGCCAAATAGCCGAGCTAAAGACAAGATTGATTCTCTGTGTCGGCTAGGCTGGTTCTCAAACAGAGACTGGGCGGATCCTGGACTAGTTTAGCAGGGTTCCAGGAAAGGAAATTAATAGTAAAATTTCACCTTCCAGAGAGGAAGTGACGTTACCCAGTAGATGGCGGCTTAATTTCGGAGCTCCTGTCATGATGCTGCAATAATTGAGTTATAAGCAAGAGAACCCCCTTCTTACCTTAGTGCAGTGGACTCCGCGGACCCCTTGATTGTTAGTGATGTCGGTGAACAAAAAACTGGCAAAATTTAAATCCTCCTATGCGAGTGGTGGAGAAAGTAAGTTGCGAGACCCGCAGGAGCACATGGCATCAGTGGAAGACTCGGAGGAGGACTTAGAATGGGCTGATGAAAGTGCATGAGAGGGGATATTTGGGGCAGGAGATAGTGACCTCATGCGGGAAATCAAGGAGGCTCTGGCGGAGATTAAAGGGGAAGTGCGATAACTTTGTCATAGAGTTGAGACCTTGGAGGAGCAGGCCGATCAACAGGCTGAGAAAGACTGCGATGGCAGCCCAGATACAACAGTTACAGATGGAGCAGGAGCTTTTAAAGGACAAGCTTGATGATGCTGAAAATCACACATGGCAGAATAAGGTGCGGATCCGGGGGGGGTTTCAGAGACGGACTCATTTGCTGATGCCACTGCTGTGGTTCAGAAGGTGTGTCAGTTCTGTTGCAAGGAGAGGAGGGCAACACGGATGGAGTGAACATGTTGGTGGAGAGGGCTCACAGAGCATAGGGCCCACTGAGAGCGGGCAAACCGAGGGATATTTTGGCCTGCCTATCCTCTTATGCCCAAAAAGAGTGGGTGATGTGGGTGGCAGCCCGGAGGGGCAGTTTGGGAAGGTGAGAGCATTGAGATTTACCATGATTTGTCAGTTGGCACGCTGCAGCATTGAAGGGACATGAGGCCAGTGATGCAATATTTGCGTTCTGAGAAAGTGAAGTATCGCTGTCTGTTCCCCTTTGCTCTCTTGATGGACATAAACGGCAGGCGCTTCAGAGTGAGCACAGTAGAAGAGGCATGGAAACCCCTACATCAAGAGGGTGCACAGAACTTGCCAGAGCAATCAAAGGTCCAGGGGCAGCCTGCATATAAGGGTTCTTTTACCAGATGGGAGAGGGCTCCAGCGAAAGGGCAGCGATTATGGAGAAAGTCTGGAGGACTGGGTAAAGGTGGAACTCCTGGAGTGGCCACCCACCTTCCAGCTACATGAACCCTTTTGAACTGGATGCCAATCCGAGTGTGATTTTTTTGGGTAAAAGTGGTGAAATGAGTATGGTTAGCATCCACGTAATGTGGATGCAGGAGGTTTGAGAGTTTGGGCTAGGGGCTATTTTCTTTTCTTTTTATAATGTGGCTGGTGAGAAGGGGGGGTACAAAGATGGGGAGGGAAGTACAAAAGTGTGGAGGGGGGAGGTGGGGCATTATGGAGGGCAGATAACGTGGAAGGGGGCATGCTTAGCATCCATGGGGGGGGGGGGGTCCATTCCTCAGATAAGGAGGAGGAGTGATGTTCCGCGAGTTGGGGGGCTGGGAAGGAGGTGGGGGGAGGGATGGCATCTACATTGTGAGGGCAAAAGATAAGTGGATGAAAGAATGGCTGTGAGTTTGAAAGTCAGACATTGAATGTGAGGGGTCTTAATTCTCCACAAAAACGGAAAATGTTGTTGCGGGAAATTTGTGAGCAATACTGGCAGGTGGTGTTTGTACAGGAGATGCATTTGTGTAGGCACGATGAGCGATTGCTTAAACCAGGGAACTTTAAAACTTTTCTTGCATCTGAAAAAGGTGACTGCCAGAGAGTAGGGGTGGCGATAATGATTAAGCAGGATGTCCCTTTCATCTTGGGGAGGGTTTGGAAATTGGATGGGAGGGCTTTAGTGGTTTGGGGGGAGTTGTCCAGGGAAACTATAACCTTGGTGTCGGTGTATGAGCCCAGTGTTGAGCAGAAAGTGTTTTGGGAGGATATGTGCCGATAGCTGGAAGGGAAGATCCAGGGGAAAGTTTTGGTGGGGGGGTGACTGTAATATAGTGCTTGATGGATGCTCCAGAGGGGGCAGGGGGAGGGATACTGGATTGAAGGGTTTGCAGGATTGGCTGTAGGAGCATGGATTAGGTATCTTTGGAGGATGGCTAATCCCTTGGTGTGGGACTATACATATTACTCCGCAGTGCATGCATCTTATAGTCAGATAGATTATCTTTTCGGGGACATGTATTGGGGAGATGCCCTGGATAAAGCACTTTGAGAGGGTGATAGCATATTATATGGAGTTGAATGATAATGGGGAAGAACATAAGAACATAAGATATGCCATACTGGGTCAGACCAAGGTCCATCAAGCCCAGTATTCTGTTTCCAACAGTGGCCAATCTAGGTCATATGTACCTAGCAGTTTCTAGTACCTAGCAGAAGTAGCAACGGGGATCCTGTGGGATAGGTTAAAGGCGATGTTGAGGGGGCACTTCCTTCAATTGGGGGCCCAGAGGAAACGGAAGTGGGAGGAGGAGGGTCGGCACCTTACTGCTCTTTTAGCATGTCTAGAAAAGGCCCATAAACAGAGGGGGGATGCTAAGATACAGGGACAGCTGGAAGAAACTCAATGGCAGTTAAATGCCCTCTAGTTGGAATGGATCTTTTATCAACTGGACTGGGTGAGGCAGATGTATTACGAGTTTGATAATAAATCAGGTCATATTTTGGCAAATAAATTGCGTGCTCAGGCTAAGCGGCATGCCATTGCAAAAATAAAAGGGCCCCAGGATAAACTGTTGTTTAAAGGAAGGGAATTTGGGACCAATTTCAGGAGTATTATAGGGCTTTGTATGTGGCAGAGCCTCCGAGAGATGCAGCAACTATTTTGGATTACCTGCAGAATGTGGGAGAAGGTTGTGGATAGTTGGAAGTATCATTGGGTGAAATGTTGGAGTAGGTTTATTTATTACATTCTCTTATATACTGTGCTATTCTGCATCAGTGCAGTTTACATTGAACAAACTGAAATTACATTGAACAGGCATTATAACTTGGAGATAACTATTTTACAGGGAACATGGGCTATGGAGGGTTAAGTGGCTTACCCAAGACCACAAGGAACACCTGTGGGACTAGAAACACCCAGTCCTTCCGGCCCAAGGTTTCTGTCCTCTAGTGGGATTTGAACCCCTGACCTTCTGGCCTGAAGTACCTTGCTCCAACCACTAGGCCACTCCTCCACTCCAGGTTATTATGCATGAGGAGATCCAGTTGGTTATTAAGCTCTTGGCAGCCCATGATGGTTTTATGGGGTTGCTGTATAAAAAACTTTCAGGGGTGCTGGCGCCTATCTTGTTGAGAGTTTTCAATGCAGTTTTATAGGGGGAAGCCCTGTCCTCGTCTATGAGACAAGTGGCCATTGTGGTGGTACCAAAGCCAGGGAGGGATCCGGCGGTGTGTGGGTCGTATCGTCCCATTTCACTGTTAAACGCTGATGTTAAGATCTTGGCAAAAGTATCGGCTGATCAGCTGGGACCATTGTTGCCAGGGGTGGGGCACCCGGACCAGATCGGGTTCATTGAGGGGCGACAGGCAGGAGATGGGGCCATGATCTTCAACCCAGATCTAGCTTTCTGGCACTAGGTAGCACATTTTGCTCCAAAATACCCTAGTAGTCCTCTGACTTCAGGATTTTTTAATACATTCCAGGCCTACAGCCCCACAACATTATGGAACCTCCACCATATTTAACTGTAGGAATGGTGTTCTTTTATTTATAAGCTTCATTTCTTCACCTGTAAATGTATCACTGGTCTGCATTGTCAAAGAGCTGAAGTTTGGTTACATTTATGAACAGAATATTTTTCCCAGAAGGATTGTGGTTTCTCAAGGTGGGTTTGGGCAAAGATCAAGCATGCCTTTTTATGTAGGTCTTTGAGCAGTGAGGCCTTCACCTATGAAATCCTTCTTTGTGTAGTGCGTAGCATATGGTGCGGGTTGAAAGCACCACTCCAGATAGCTTGAGATCAGCTTTAAGTTCTTTGGATGTTGTAAGTGGAGTTTTTCCAACAGTTCGCACTAACCTTTGAACACATCTTAGATTAATTTTCCTCTTCCCACCATGTCCTGGGAAGTTCTTGACAGCTCCATGAACAGAAAACGTCTTAATAACATTGCAAACTGTAGACACATGAATCCCAAGGTCTTTGGAGATGGCCTTGTACCCCTTTGAAGTTTGATGTTTGGTGATATTGGCTTTTCTGATGGTCTCAGGCAGCTCTCTTGTCTTTACCATTGTGAAAATGGAACAGGGAGTGAATGTGGCCATTTTAAACATTAGAGCCATCATTCACTGGTTGATTCAAGTCATGGGAGTACTGACAATTGATCACAGGTGTATCTAATTTTACTGCAGTGGGAATGTGGTTCTTCTGTTCAAACTGATTTGAATTGTTTATAAGGGTGCCAATAATCATGCCCTGGCAATATCCCAACTTTTATACTATTTCCTTCTAATTGGTCTTGTTTTATTTGATTATTTTATGTGTCAAATATGTGTACATATATAGTCCAAAGCCATTTCACTGGCCACTTTTTTTAAAGGAGATATTGGACATTAAGGGATTGAACTGCAAGGGTGTTGGCAATGTTGACCACAACTGTATTCTAGCTCTCCCATCTTATGTGTTAGGCTTCTGTCATTTGTATGCAGGCATTTTATAGGTTGCATTTTATTCATATTAATCTGGTTATCAGTTGATAGGGGTAATTTGGAATCTTTCAGCTCTGTACTTAAGGGCATCTGGGTTACATTTGTCTTTATTGTAACCTCTCTGTCAGGATGCCCTAACTTTCCTGTTTTGCTAGTATCTCTCATGGATACATCCTGCTAATCCATGCCCTCTTGGGTGACTATTATCTAGTTTAAAAGCTGCTCTACCTCCTTTTTAAAGTTAACGCTAGCAGCCTGGTACCATCCCGGTTAAAGTGGAGTCCTTCCCTTCGGAAAAGCCCCTCCCTTCCACAGAATGTTGCCCAGTTCCTAGTGAATCCAAAACCCTCTTCTTTGCACTATCGTCTCATCCACACATCGAGACTCCAGATTTATGCCTGCCTTTTGGGTCCTGCGCATGGAATGGGAAGCATTTCTGAGAATGCTACCCTGGAAATTCTGGATTTCAACTTCCTACCTAAAAGCTTAAATTTGGCCTCCAGAACCTCCCTCCCACACTTTTCTATGTCATTGGTACCAACATGTACCAAGACAGCAGACTCCTCTCCAACACTATCTAAAACCTTGTCTAGGTGGTGCATGAAGTCTGCTACCTTTGCACTATGTAGTCATGTTACCAGGCGATTCTCACATCCACCAGCCACCCAGCTATCTACATGCCTAATGGTCAAATTACCAATTATAATGACCGTTCTAACCCTTTCCTCATAGGCACATGGCCCTGGCAAAATCGCCTCAGTGCGAGAGGGTTCTACATCACCTGGAGGACAGTTCCTAGCAACAGGATCACTTCCTGCCACACCAAGATGATGCTCTCTTTTCTCGCGACTTCTCTCCTCCATGGCAACTGAGAGGCTGCCAGACTGGAGGTGGGACTTCAGTACTATGTCCCTGTAGGTCTTATCTGTATATCTCTCTGTCTTCCTTATGTCCTCCAAGTCTGCCACTCTAGTCTCCAGAGATCGGACACATTCTCTGGGGGCAAAGTGCTCCTTGCACATAGAGCACACGTAAGCATTAGCTGTAAAAGCCATATGTTATCTACTGGGGATGTGCACAGCATTTCCCCAGCACATAACACACTGAAATTGCAGAGAATATGGTCCATCAGAGCTGAGGATGCACAAAACATCCAAGAGTGTTGAAAGAACTGAAATATGAGATTGCAGACCTGCTATTAGCAATCTGTCAACTTTCATTAAAATCATCTGTAATACCTGAAGACTGGAGGGTCGCCAATGTAATGCCAATTTTTAAAAAGGGTTCCAGGAGTGATCCGGGAAATTACAGACCGGTGAGCCTGATGTCAGTACTGGGAAAAATGGTAGAAACCATCATAAAGAACAAAATTACACAGCATGTAGATAGTCATGGCCTAATGGGAGACAGCCAACATGGCTCTAGACAAGGAAGATCTTGTCTTACTAATCTGATATGTTTTTTTGAAGGTGTGAATAAACAGGTAGACAAAGGTGAGTTGGTTGATATAGTGTATCTGGACTTTCATAAAGCCTTTGACAAGGTCCCTCATCAGAGACTTTTGTCAAAACTAAAAAGTCATGGGATAGGAGGCAGTGTATTATTGTGGATCGGGAACTGGTTTAAAGATAGAAAGCAGAGGGTAGGGCTAAATGGCCAATTTTCCCAATGGAAAAAGGTGAACAGTGGAGTACCCCAGGGATCTGTATTGGGTCCACTACCTTTTGACATATTCATAAATGACCTGGAAAAGGGAATAACTTGTGAGGTTATCAAATTTGCAGATGACACAAAACTGTTTAAAGTTGTTAAAACCCAAGAGGACTGTGGAAAACTGCAGGAGGATCTGGATAAATTGGAAGACTGGGCATCCAAATGGCAGATGAAATTTAATGTGGACAAGTGCAAAGTTATGCACCTAGGAAAGAACAACCCACACTATGGTTACAAGATGCAAGGTTCCACATTGGAAACCACCACCCAGGAAAAAGATTTAGGAGTCATCGTGGATAACATGTTAAAACCCTCGGCCCAGTGTGCAGCGGCAGCCAAGAAAGCAAATGGAATGCTAGGTATCATAAGGAAAGGAATGGAAAATAAAATAAAGTATATTATAATGCCTCTGTATCGTTCCATGGTACGACCGCACCTTGAATATTATGTGCAATTCTGGTCGCTGAATCTTAAAAAGGATATAGCGTTATTAGAAAAGGTACAGAGAAGAGCCACCAAAATGGTAAAGGGGATGGAAGGCTACTCCTATGAAGAGAGATTAAATAGGTTAGGGCTCTTCAACCTGGAAAAGAGACGGCTGAGGGGAGATATGATAGAGGTCTATAAATTAGTGAATGGAGTGGAACGGGTAAACATAGATTGATTGTTTACGCTATCAGAATATAGAAAGACTAGGGGACATGTAATGAAGCTACAGGGTAAACTATTTAAGACAAATAAGAGAAAATATTTTTTCACTCAACGTGTAATCAAACTCTGGAATTTGTTACCAGAGGATGTAGTAAAGGCTGTTAGTGTCGCTGGGTTTTAAAAAAGGTTTTGGACAAGTTCCTGGAGGAAAGGTCCATAAACCATTATTAAGAAGGGACCCAGATATCAATGCTTGACCCAGTACAAGCATTGTGGAACCTGTGTCTTTTGGGGAAACTGCTAGGTACTTGTGACCTGGATTGGCCACTGTTGGAAACAGGATACTGGGCTTGATGGACCTTGGTCTGACCCAGTATGGCATATTTTATGTTCTTATGTTCTTATGTTCTTAAAGGTCCATAAACCATTATTAAAAAGGGACCCAGGATATCAATGCTTGACCCAATACAAGCATTGTGGAACCTGTCGCTCTTGGGGAAACTGCTAGGTACGTATGACCTAGATTGGCCACTGTTGGAAACAGGATACTGGGCTTGATGGACCTTGGTCTGACCCAGTATGGCATATCTTATGTTCTTATAAAACGCCACCCACTGAGGTGGGGTTATGAGCACCTGGGCTGCCTGCAACTTTGACAGTTGCCGTGTGCTGTTGATGTCTGTGGTAATTGTGTTGCAGACACACCCACTCTTCGCCTATATCCTGCTCACTTGTGCAGAAAATGAGTTATCTGCAATTTCCCTGTGTTATCTGTTAATGTGTCTAGATAGTGTGCACTATCTGCTGCGTCAACAGGTAATGCTGTTTAGTAAACATGCCCCTAATTTAGGAGATTAAAATTTACACTCCTAAATTTGGACTGACATTCATTGGTCTAGGTTTATGAACCTAATTTAGGTGCCTACTACTGAAAATCAGTGCTAAACTCCTAATTTTTTTCCCCATGCTAAATCTGCCCCCTTTGCTACCCACTTTTTATGCTCCCATATTTAGGAGTTTAGTAACATTTTAAATAAAAAATTTAGGTGCCCAACCCCAGTGAATTTTCAAAGAGACCAATTTAGGAGCATAGGGCCCGATATTCAAATGGGACGATTATATGCCACTATGTCACATAGCCATCACAGCTGACCTCTAACCCCGGATATTCAATTCTTGGGTTATATGTGGCTCCGGCATTGAATATGCAGGGTCACTGCACAGCCTTCGACACCACAGAGGTTAACCGGATAGTGGCAATATTGCGTTGCTGCCCCGTTAGCTCCCGCAGGTAAAACTAGGACAGCTTTTGCAGTGTCTAGTTTTACCCGCAGGTTACTAGTTAGTGTGCCTTGCAATATCACTGCTATCTGGTTAGCGACTGTCTGTAAACTGTGTAAATGCCTTTCAATTTCGGGCCCATAACTTTCAAAATAAGGAGCATAAATGCTTTGAATATTGGACCTTTTTAGGGTCCTAAGTGTGGCTAAAAATAGTCACTAATTTAGGAGCCTAACATAGGAGCTTACATTTAGGAGCTCAGCTTTTTTTGAATATCGGGCCCAAGTGTTTTAGCCAGTTAGCAAACCTGCGCTGAGCCCATTATTCAGTGTCACTAACTGGCTAGTGTTGCTGAATATCACCATAGATCGCATTAAAAACTAGTTAAAACTCGGGTGGTTTGTGGGCAGATTGGGGGCGGTGCTACTCGCAAACTGGTTAGAGACAATATTCAACTGGATAGCTTAATTGGTTATAGCTGGGCCATCCGAATAGCTGTCCTATCTTTAACAAGACTTTGCTATCCGGTTAGGGGCTGAATATCACTACTAACCAGACTGCGAAGCTGCTGTCCAGCGAACCAGGATATTCAGTGACAGAAACCTGATACGTTCCGCTGCGAATATCCAGGTTTACATATAGCGGTGACAGCTAGGCGCTATAAATAGACTAGGCACACCCACTGAATATGTTCTGCATCTTAATCTTAGGAGCTTGAAAGTTTGCTTATAAATCTGGGTCTGCCATTTATTTGCCTATATTTATGAACCAGATATGAAACTAGTGCTGAAAATCAGTGCTAAGCTCCTAACTCCCCCCACCTTGTTAATGGACACTTTCTTTGCACTTAAATTTAGTTTCTGAGTATAAATTTAGAAACTCAGCCCTTGTAAGTTTTCCAAGAGGCCAGTTTAGGAGCATAACTCTCAAAGGGGCCCTTTCACTAAGGTGTGGTAAATCTTTGCGCTTCTCGCACATTTCAAATAACAATTAAGCAGGAGTAAGTGCAAAAGTTGTATGCTAACTGTTGGGGGGTGTGGCCAGCATTGAAAAGTAGCCTAATGCACTGCAGCATTCACAAGTTAATGCGGATGCACTTAATGCTACCCACTGAGGTGATGTCAAGTGCACCTGCGCTAATTGCAACATTGACAATTAGTGCGCACTATGTACCCCCAAACTAACTGCAATGTGCAGTCCGCACACACTCTGAACCCCTAACTCACTCATTCACTCTCCCCCTGTGTGATGTGCAGCTAATGTGGGAATTAGCATGCTGTAGGTCATGCCAGTGCGTACCTGCGTGTTAATCCCCAGGTTAACCATTTAGCACACCAAAGTTAGGCTCATAACTCATTTGAATATCAGCCTCATCATTCATCCGTTTAATGTTATCTGTGTATTTTCAGTAGTTGGCATTTATCCATTAACCGCTGATGAAAGTACGTATAATTGTAAACAGATATGAGTCAATAATAAGCCGCAATAGTTGCCATTTTTTTAAATGCCAGCTGCCATGGCTAAAAAAGGCTGGACATTCAGTGCTGGTGTTTGGATTATGGGCAGTGAATACCTGACTTGAGTGGCCAGTGCCACTGCTAACCATATAGCAAAATAATGGTCCAAAGTTATCTGGATAGGCTATCCGTAGAGTGAGAGTGAATATTCCCACTATGAAGCTGATTCCATATGTGCAGCACAGAAATTGCATGCGCGTTACGCGTGTAAGTCCCTGTTTTCAAGGACTTATACTGATGAGCAGGCACTTACGTGGTATTCAGCAACTGTGCACATAAGTGCTCAATGTGCATAACTTCAGGTGGGTTGTGATCAAAGGCAGAGCTTGGGCATAGCATAGGCGTGGCCTTTGCCGACACACATGAATTATAAAGTACTTTGACTTACATGCATCGGATTACTGATCTAGGTGTGGCCCTTGAGCAGACGTAAGTGGCCATGCCTATGTTCCAGCACGTTCGCACACCCATTCTACAACAAAGCACAGGAGTGCTCTACCTTATAAAATAGGCCTGAACTGTGTGCACTGGATTGCACATTGCCAGCGTGGAGGATTACAAAATTACTCTCTGTATGGATAATTGCTGACTGCCCCCGCACTACCCTGACACTATCCGGATAGTGCCAAAGTGGTCTATAAGCGTATCCACGGCACTGTCCATTGCTGATGAATATCTGGATCAGTAGCATTTACGCAAATAGTAGGTGGCACTACAGTTCAAATAGCTCAGTGAACTTCACAAGAGGAGAAGGCAACAGCAGCAAGATGAAACAGATGTTGCTAATTCTAGCTGTCTCATCATCCCCGGGCTATACTTCAGAGAAGATGAAGGGCACAGATAAAAGATCCAGGATTTGAGGCCTGGCTGAATGCTGAGGTGGGCAGAGCAGAAACGCAGGTATTAAGTGAGTGCTGGTCAGGGAGTAGCCCCAGATTGTATCCATACCGTAGCCCTGCATTGCCCACAGGCTGTCCCTGAAAATATGTGCCCTAGTGTCAGTGTCAGTGTCAGTGAAACTGGGATTAATTCAAATCATACCAGGATTGGCAGTTCTCACAGGATGGCACCTTCTCTCCTTGCTTGTAGTAGTTTCCTTCATCGTCATAACAACCACACTGTGCTACACACTTCATTTCCTCCTCATCAAAATAGGGCTTCCCTTTAGGACAGCTTGGATAGCAACCTAGAGCAATACAGACAATGAGAAATTAAACCTGGTGGAAGCAAGTGTGGGGTAAAGGATGGTGAGAGACGTGCTGGCACAATTTTGGATCTTGGCTTTCAGTGGGCCAGGAGGGAATCATGCTCTCTTTTGGCTCTAGGCATCTGTCAGGGGAAGGGGTAGAGCATGGGAGTGGTGGAGGCGGGAAGAAGAGAGAGATTGAAGGCATAAAGATCCCTTCATCTCAGTGTTGGGGAGTATGGAATGACTGAGGCCTCAAAGTCCCTTTGTTCTTGGTATCACTGGTGGAAATGTTGGAGACCTGCCTTCATGAGATCAGGAGGGAAGTAAATCCCTGGTACTAAACTAGCTCTTTCATTTTGAGCGAGTTAATACATAAAGTTTGATATGCAGTTTCAAGTATTTTACACTTTTGGGGGTAGTGCACACACCAATTTTGTATGTTCAGTCGTGTACCCAAGAATAGGATTGGGTGGACAATGGCCCTCTCCACTTTGACATGAAGCTCACCGGTCAGCGGTAGCAGAACAGTCAAATGAAAGGAGAACTGTAGGCGTTGAATACTCTTGCTCCATGCATATCTTGTCCTGCGAGACGTACTATGCCTCAGCCCTGGCTGCCTTCAACTACCCTCTATCTTTGCTCATGTGCCTGCTCAGCTGAGTGCATTTGGCTCAAATCCCATTCCCTTTCTGACTTTCTTCACTTCAAAGTCATGCTCGCCTACTTCCAGTCAGCCATAGCACTCACCAAGCAAAACTCCTATGTCCATCTGACTAACTCTCTTGCCTCTGACCACCGTCATCTCTTCTCAATTCTTAACTCTCCCTCAAAGCACCTCTGCCTCTGACCCCTCCTTCTCTTTCTGTCCAAACCTTAGCCGACTATTTCCATGATGAAATCCACAAGATTACACTCCAATTCCCCACAGTAGCAACTTCATCCTCTCTCTAATACCAACTTTTCCCCTCAATCTCTACTACCCTTTCATCCTTCTCTAAGATCTCTGAAGAGGAAACCTTTCTTCTTCTTTCCTCCTCTAAACGTATTACATGTTCATTTGATCCTATCCCCACCCAACTCCTTAACTCCATTGCCTCCTCTGTCATCCCTTGCATCTCTCATATTCTGACTTTACCTGAATTTAGCCTTCAAGCATGCTGTGGTCACACCTCTCCCCAAGAAACCTTCATTTGATCCCACTTGCCCTTCTAGCATCCCAGCTCCCTTCTTCCCTTCATTTCCAAACATCTTGAACGTGCAGTTCTCAGCCATTGCTTTGAATTTCTCTCCTCTAAAGCCCTGCTAGATCCACTTCAATCTGGCATTCGTCCCCTACATTCCACTGAGACGGCTCTTGCCAAAGTTTCCAGCAACTTGTTCCTGGATAAATCTCAGTCCTCATCCTTCCTGACCTTTCTGCTTTTTTGATACTGCCGACCACTTTGTCCTCATTTGGTTTCAGGGCCTCTGTGCTGTCCTGGTTCTCTTCTTATCTCTCCCATTGCTCTTTCTGTGTTTGTTCAGGAGGTTCTTCCTCACTGCTGCCCCACTCTCAGTTGGTATACCCCAGGAATCTGTTCTCGGCTCTCTCCTTTTCTCTCTCTACACTTAGTCTCTTGGTGCTCTTATATCCTCCCATGGTTTTCAATATCATTTTTATGCTGATGACTCTCAGATCTATCTATCTACACCTGATATTTCTCTGACACTCCAGGTCCGTGTCTCTGCCTGCCTATCTGACATTGCTGCCTGGATGTCTTACCACCGATTGAAATTGAAAATGGCCAAAAACAAACTTCTTATTTTTCCCCCTAAACCCTCCTCCCCCCTTCCTCCTTTCTCTCTCTCTGAAGATAACACTCATCTACTTTCAGTCTCCTCAGCCTGCAACCTTGGAGTCATCTTTGATGCCTTCCTCTCCTCTGCACATATCCAACTGATTGCTAAAACCTATTGTTTCTTTCTCTATAACACTAACATTCTAATATTCACCCTTCCTTTCTGAACACACTACTAAAACACTTATCCACTCTTTAATCACTTCCCGTGTCGACTATTGCAACCTCCTCCTTGCTGGTCTCCCTCTGCGCCATCTTTGTCCCCTTCAATCTGTTCAGAACTCTGCAGCACGCTTAATCTTCTGCCAACCCCATTATACTCATATAACCCCTCTTCTCAAGTCATTTCATTGGCTCTCTTTCTGTTTCCATATCCAATTCAAAATTCTCCTTTTGACCTCCAAATGCATTCATTCCACTGCTCCTCACTACCTTTCCTTTCTCCTCTCTCACCATACCCCTCCTCGTGAACTCCGCTCTTCCACTGACTTGCTTCTCTCTATGCCCTTTCCTTCAACTGCCAATTCCAGACTTTGATCCTTTCACCTTGCTGCTCCTTATGCCTGGAACAAACTTCCTGAGTCTGTACGTCAGGCTTCATCTCTCCCCCTTTTCAAATCCATGCTAAAGGCTCACCTCTTTGAAGCTGTTTTTGGATCCTGATCCTGTGTTTTTTTCTTATGTCTCCTTACCTTTCCCTATTTATACCCCTTGTTCTCAGCAATGATATTGTCTGTCTTGGTTAGATTGTAAACTCTATAAGCAGGGACCATCTTTTATATACGTTTCTACAGCAGTGCATATGCCTTGTAGCGCTATATAAATGATAATAGTAGTATTAATAGTGGGTGTCAACATTTCTACTGCCTTGTACCCAAGATAATTTTAGGCCTCACCAAAAATATCAATCTTGGCTACACCACTGAGGTTCATTAGATAGTATGAATTTTAGTGGGCATGCAATAAAAAAATAGTGTGTCACCCATTGACCGATTATTTCACCTGCATGCCAATATTTCTAGCATGGGATTAATGTACAAACTCCTAAATTCCTTTGAAAATTGTTCTCTTAACGTAGGTCTACAATCGCTAGTAAAATCCTAGGGAAAATTTTATTAAGGTTACTTTCACCTTCCAATCCTGGCAATTTATAGAGACATATTCCACTGGGATTCCGGCAAGTCTTCATGCAGGGGGCTCCACAGGGCTTGTAGTGCCACTTGCAATCACCATCCTCATTGTAGAAATCACAGAAGAGAGCTGGAGAAAAGGAGATCAGAAAAAAGTAAGTGCGCTTTAAATAAAATCTCTGATCTATCCACAATCAGCAATCCTGATGTTAGCCTGATTCAGATTTCACAGGGCATTATTGACTAGAATTGCCAGTGTTTTAGCATTATTATTTATTTGTATCTGAAATTTTATATTGCCACTCTGTGGGCTCAGGGTAGCATACAGCATTGCTGAATAAATTTGCAATCAATATCGAACATTGCATTACTATAAGGATCCACTGGTTTCTTTTCTAAGCAATGTGTATCTTTAGGAAAAAAATATTGGCATCTGCAACGGGGAGCAAGAATGCAGGATACTCCCGCCCCTTGTCGCCGAGACCAATCATGACACAAAGAAGGACACACCAGAAGTCTTTTACCAACAGTGCGCTTAGATGCCGGACCAGTCAACCCCCGATCAGCATCTGCAACAGGGAGCGGGAACGCAGGATACTCCCAGCCCCTGCTGCCGAGTCCAATCAGGGCCCAAAGAAGGACACCACCAGATCTCTTTTACCAGCATTACCAGAAAAGCAGTCATTGCCACCAATACCATAATGCTCACATACAAGAAACAACCAAAACTGATTGGTATACTCCAGCCCTCTGCAACCTAAAATGACAACTCCGCAAACATGAATTCAAATGACGTAAAACTGAATACGATGAAGACAGATTACAATATCTACGACTTCTGAATGACTACCACACTGCGTCAGACAAGGCTAGATGTGAACACCACACTAAACTACTCAACTCTGCAATCAACCGACCAAGAGAGCTCTTCAAACATCCTAAAACATTTGACAAATACACTAACCATGGAAAACTAAGAAATCACACTCACCCCCATCGACTGGCTCAACATTACAAACAACTGCATCCCCAACCGGAAATCCCTCACCCATCCCCGGTCGAAGATAATCACTCAGACCCCTGGATCTCCTTCACCGATATCACTAAAAGGCAAATAGAAAACACTATAGCATCTGTAAATACAACCAGTTCTCTGGATCTCTGCCCCATCTCATGAATTAAGGCAACCAAAAAGGAACTCAGTGGAGCACTCACCAAAATCACATGTTCAATACTGCAGCAAGACATCATGTCCACATGCCTGAAAACTTCCTCTATATATCCAACACTGAAGAAACCTACCCTGGACCCTTCTGACCCTTCATCATACAGACCCATCGCCAGCCTACCATTCGCAGCCAAGATCATTGAGAAAACCGTCTACCAACTTCAAGACCATATCGATAGACACAACCTCTTGGACCCTCAACAACATGGATTCCATCCACACTATGGAGTGGAAACACTACTAATCACTCTGATAAATTCTGTAGTTAATCTTCTTAGACATCTCGTCGGCTTTTGGCACTGTAAACCACCAAACCTCAATGGAATTCAAAGCACAGTACTCAAATGGTTCAGATCCTACTTCATAGATAGACACCAGCAAAAAAAGATCGGATAAAACACCTCCACCCCATTCAAGCAGACTAAAGGAGTCCCCCAGGGATCCACCCATTCCATTCTCCTGTTCAACTTCTACCTTCAGTCACTCTGCACAATCATAAGATCACATAACCTCAACATCCACATCTATGCCGATGATATCATGATCTATGCACCAATCAACAGAAACTAACCCACACAATCTGCCCACCAAGAATGTTTCACCAAAGTAACCAACTGGCTAGAAGACAACGACCTTCAAATCAACTACAACAAAACGGAAGCCCTCTATGTAACAAAGGACATTACCTTCATCCCCCCCCCCCCCTTCAATGAGACTGAAAAACATAACAATTAAAACCCAGACTGAAGTCAGGTACCTTGAAATCACCCTCAATCAACATCTCACATTCAAAGCCCACATCAACAAAATCACCAGGACAATTTACTACCAAGTGAAGACACTACAGCGCCTCCGATCACTTCTGGAAGCAACGGACTTCTGTACTGTCCTACAAGTCTCCGTTATACTTCACCTGGATTATTACAATGCTATCTATCAAGGTCTACCACAATCCACACTCCTACCCCTGCAAACAGCTCTCCACTCAACAGCAAGGACCCTACAAGCTACAGCAAGACACGATTACATCACACCTATACTCAAACAGCTCCAGTGGCTCCCACTACAGAGTTGAATAAAATTCAAAAGTATCATCCTAATACACAAAGCAATCCACTCCGAACCCCCCCCCCCCTACACCTCCACATGCTATTTCAAACCTCCCAACCACACAGATCTAGACGGATCTCACCATCCCCCACATCAGAGCCAAATCCATCCAGCAAGCATGTAAACAAGCCTTCCATCTGTATGCACCCTCGATATGGAGCACTCTACCAGACAAGCTCAGGAACATCACAAATCTCAAAACCTTCAGAAAACATCTGAAGACATCTATTCACAGAGCATATCAGCCCTATCATATAACCTTCCCCCACAAAGAACATAACCAGATAACTATTACTTCCGATGTACATAGTTTAGAATTGCATATCGTTATGAACTCCAGAGTTATCAATTGCATGTTGTATATAGTTTAAGATGCTATTATAATGTATTTTGCATTTGTTCTATGTAATCCTCCTTGACCCAATGAAAGGCAGTATATAAATACAGCTAAATAAATAATAAATAGATAAATATCTTGACAGTGCAAGCGGAAGGTCTGACTCATTTGCTAGAGCACCTCTTTGAGAGGTTACTACCATGCATCTTTCCAGCATTTAATGCCGAGACCCTTAGGGTGTTCTGGAAGCAGCGAGATGTTAGTAGTTAGAGTCTCCATTTAGAATGCAGCAGAACAGGGAACAGTTCTTCTCCACTCTGTCCTTGCATGTGAACTGCAGAAGAGAAGTTTGTGTTGGCTCTGTGTTGAGTTCTAATACTAGTTAAGGAGAAGGATGTGATATAATAGTTAGAGCAACTGGCTGAGATCCATGGAAACTAGGGTCCCACTGTTGTAACTGATCTTCACTGTGACCTTCGGCAAGTCACTTTGTCTCCCATTGTCTCAGGTATTGATTTAGGTAATAAGCTCTTTAAGCAGTGATATTTCATATCTTAATACCTATCACCACTGACAAAAGAAGGACCATAAGAATAATATAGAAAAAGGAACCACACTGGCATGAGTAGTGGCAAACTGACAAACATTATTTGAAAAATTGATATTATTAAAAATGAATTTAGTATAGATTTACAACAATATTTATAAATATACATAAAATATTTTGTGATCAAAAATGAAATATAAACTATAAAACATTTATAAACATTTGTAAAAATATAAAACATTTATAAACATCAAAAATGAAATATAAAATATAAAACATTTATAAACATTTATAAACTCCAAATAAAAAACAACAGGGCCATGTTTCAGCTTTCATCCTTATATCAGGGGCAAAATAAAAACTTTGGGTTATGTTTACTCAACCATATTAGTTTTGACTGCTAATGTGGTGCTTTAGCAGCTAAAACCATGTGGTAAGCTAAAAACCTCAGCAGTATCTGCAGGGAGCATTCCAGGGGGAGGTCCTGCAGATACTGCTGAGGTCTGGATTTCCTATGGAGACCCAGCGGTACCTGCCTCAGTAAATCCATGAAGAGGGATGGTAGCAATCAGATGCACAGAGCTGTCAGCAGCTCTTTGCCTGATTGCTAATATGCCCCACCAACAGCTGTGATCAGGCCACCCCTCCACAATATTTTTGGTGCCGCGGTGTTGTGACCTGCGGCACCGACAATATTAAAAATTGAAATTTCTGGCCCCTCCTGCAGCACTGATCCCTGCTGGACAGCTACTGATCCCCATCGGGAGCTGCCCAGGGGGGATTGGTGCACCCCCCCCTAGTGTAAGCTATCCTAGCTAGCCAGTCTGACTAAGTCCCCTTCGCTCCCCTCTCCCACCATACCTTACAAGTTCATGGTGGTCTAGTGGTAGAATGGAGCAGGAGTTACCTATTCACTCCTGCCCCTTCTAGAGGCCATCACAAAATGGTCACTATCATCAGGTGCTGCCCTTTAGCCTTATGCTAGGGAGCAGCACCGCAAGATTGTGGCCATCTTTGTTAGGACCTATAAGAAGGGCAAGAGTGTGTCTGCCTTTCTCATAGGCCCTAACAAAGATGAGCATGATCTCACTCCTGCCCTGTCCTACCACTAGACCACCAGGAACATGTAAGGTATATGCTATGGGGACAAGAGGGCCGGTGGGGGGAGGGGCATGGGACTTGCTAGCCGGGACCATTTTACATTTTTGGGTGATGGGAGGGGGAGAAAAGGGGGGGGGGGGACAATGGGCTGCCCCACTCTTCCTATTTAGCATCGGGGGGGGGGGGGTGAGGGAGGGGGGCTTAACCCAGCAGACTAGCCAGGATAAGTTTCACTGAGGGGAGGTGTACTGATGCCCCTTGGGCAGCTCACAATGGGGATTGGGAGCTGTCGAGGGGGATCGGTGTTGCAGGGGGGACAGCAAATTCAATTTTTTATATTGTCTGTGCCGTGAATCGCAGCACCATGGCACCAGCAATATTGTGTGTGTGTGTGGGAGGGGGGGGGGGATTTCTGATCGCAGCTGCTGGAAGCCTGATCGTTTCCAGGGTAGATGGCTGCTGCATTATTGGACCTCCAGGCAGCTAACATCATCTGCTGTCTTTTTTGCGTGGTTGCCATGGTCACCCCCTTTCCACACCCTGTTTGGCTCTGATTCTGCCCCAAGGGACCTGACCAAACAAAAATCAGATATCACATACAATTGCCTGCGATATTGGATTTTTTCATGGGTTAGCTG
The DNA here is from genome assembly GCA_033557465.1 of Ichthyophis bannanicus. NCBI lineage: Eukaryota > Metazoa > Chordata > Amphibia > Gymnophiona > Ichthyophiidae > Ichthyophis > Ichthyophis bannanicus. The sequence continues at coordinate 106,934,175 of CM066047.1, read as the reverse complement.
CTATTGCAGGGCCTTAATCCTGCATTAGCCCTGTGGTAGCCGCTAATGCCCTTTAGTAAACATACCCCTTTAATTATGTGTTTCGTCTTACATCTGCAAAGAATGCAGTAATAATGCTGTTTTATTGTTAACCAATTTATGTTTACATAGAAACAATTTTTAAATTTGAATCCTTTTTTAATTACAAAGGTATCTGAAGATTGTTATAATTAGGCCATATTTGCAGACCAGCAACTTAACATTCATGTTAATGCCTTTTGTTATTTATGTTTTCCTTTTCCTTTTTTATTTTTTTCCTTTGTCTTTGCCTTTATAATGATTAAAAAACATTGTTACTGTATTCTTTGCAGCTGTAAAATATGATATTGATACTTAGCCCTCCATTGCCTCAGGGAGGCAGCGATAACCAGGCAGCTGCAAAACTGAGGCACTGCCCAGTTATCACAGTCTAGCAAAAGTCAGGAGCAGTAAAGGCTAACCTAACTTTTGCTGCTCAAGCTAACCTGAATATTCAATGCCGGGACCCAGATATGACCCTGGCATTGAATATCCAGGTCTAAAGTTCAGCTGCGGTGGCTTTAGCAGCGCTGGTTGTCATCACTGAATAGTGGGCCCACATAAATTAAATAAATACAGATTTGAAATTTTGCCCAAAATTTTTTATTTGTCAGTTTATCACTACTTGTCACTCTAGTGTGGTTCCTTTTGCTCTATTGTCCTCACAGTACTTTTATCTCGCTTTTGCATAACAACAGGGATCTCCACTCTTTCTGTTTTCTGGTTACCTATTACCATGGTATAGTGCTGCTTATGTTTAGTAGTGCTACAAAATTAAAAGCATTATTACTAAGTCCAGAGGAAAGGGTTTATGAGCTCACTCACTCACTTTTTCATTTGGACTTTTTGAGCTTACAGGCTAAGGGAAGACTGTTGTTGTTGTTGTTAAGTGCCGTCGAGTCGGTGTCGACTCATGGCGACCCTCTGGATAGTTGTCCTAAATTGTGTTTGATCTTCAGTCAAGTGGCTCATTGTTGACAGACTGGTACCCCTAGCTGCTGTTATTGTATCGATCCATCTCATTGCTGGCCTTCCTCTTTTGCGTTGACCTTCTATCTTGCCAAGCACGATGTCTTTCTCTAATGATCTTTCTCTTCACATGATGTGCCCAAAGTATGAAAGTCAAAGTTTTGTCATCTGAGCTTCTAAAGAAAGCTTAGGTTTGATCTCCTCTAGTACTGACTGGTTTGTTCTTCGGGCTGTCCATGGTATACTCAGTATTCGCCGCCAGCACCATACTGTAAAAGGGAAGACTAAGGGGTATGTTTACTAAACCGTCTTAACGTGCGCCCGGCGATAGTGTGCAGGCTGCCATAAAAGGAGTGGGCGTGTCGGTCTTAAAGTAGCAAAACGGGATTATCGCGCGCTAACGTGCGCTGTGCATGTTATCGGGTGAGACGCCACTAAGCACATTAACGCGCGGTAATCTTAAGTAGGCGCGCAGACATGCAAAACACAGAAGCAGAGGTAAAGCACAATGGTTAATGCACTGACTGATGATGCAGGAGTCATGAGTTTGATCCCCCAGTGTGCCTAATCCATAAGGCTGGCTGAGGCAGTAGCTTTTACGTGTAAGTATTGATTATTGAGGCATTTTATTTGTAGTTTACTTAGTGCTGCCAACAAACACACCCTCACGTGCCGTAACCTAAGGTGCCGCATAAGGCACCCTATAAGGCACTCCATAGGGCACATTATAAAGTGCACTGTCCGCCAAGGCACCCTATAATGTCCAATATAGGGCACCCTATAAGGCGCTTTAGAGAACACCTGATAAGGCACCTTATAAGGCGCTTTATAGGGCGCCCTATGGGGCGCCTTATGGTTACAGTACACTGAGGGTGTTTTTGCTGGCAGCACTAATGTACATTAAAAATAGACAATGCCTCAGACAGCCTTCTCAAATAAGCCCACCATGGGTTTGAAGCCATGACCTCTGGCCCCACAAGCAGTGAAGTAACCAGTGGGCTACAGCTGCTAACAAACCCCTGGCTGGCTGCAGAAGGACTGCATGTCACCACACAAACTGTCTGCTGTGGTTACCAGGATAGGGTTAACCCACCCGTACCCATGATGCACTGCACATGCAAATCAGCAGTCTACAGATGGGCACAAGATGGGGTATGCACCCCCACAGCACCTCGGCCTGGTAGGGGGAACCGACCGTGTGTGGTACTGGCACAGAGTAGCTACAGACCGTCACATTGTGCGGGTACTGTGCTCACCCTGAGGGTGAGGTGGGGCGCCCAGCACCAGGTCCACAGCACCTTTAATAGCTGAAATACGCCATGCTAAAAGTCCCCATTAGTGCTACTGTGTGTGATAGGTAGTTCCTGCAGATACACCTAGGATACATCTGTGTCCTTCTGTATTTCTCAGTCATGTCTAGCCTTTATGGGCTATGATGCACCCAGAATAGTGTATATTCTGTGTTGGTGCCATGATTATATGATTGGGGGGGTGTTTGGACCCATATGCAGATTATGTGCCACCACACAACCCACCCTCTGGGGCTCAGGGTGAGAAACAGGATCACCCACCAACAGATCCACATTCTACCTCCCTGCAAAGGTGGCAGTAGAGGGGACCATCAACCCCAGTCCTTCTGGGGAACAGACACCCTACAGGGCAGTCAATGCCAATCTGAACACATCCATAAGGCAAGGCAGACAGACAGTAGGTCTGGAAACACTCAGCTGCCCCCCACCACTATCTGACATTCTCCAGCAGCAAGCCTCCAGCCACTGCTCCCTGCAAGGTGTTCCAGCCAGACACATAATAACTGCAGACAGTCAGCTAGCTAGTCCATAGTGCATGCTCCTGGAGGAGATGCATGTACCCAGAACTGTGATGTCAGCTGTCATGAGGTGCAGAGATCAGAGCCCGCGGAGACAGGAGATTTTGATCAGAATAAAGCTAACTTTGACAGCTCAGAAATAAACATGGAGGAAGGTTGGCATAGAAACTGTACAAAAACCAATTCACGTAGTGCTAGGGAACGCCCAAACCAAAAGCTACCTCGTGGCTCATTAAGAGATAGGGGACAGCTGATAGGGGGCGGAGCCCAAACGAATACCAAATGCAACACATTTAAAAATCCCTTACCGGAGAGAAGGGGCAAGGTGGCAAACACAGAGAAGGCAGCAAACACAGAGAGAGCAGCAAGCACAGGAAGTCCAGGTCGTAGGAGAAGCTATGAGAGAGAAAGCTTCAACGAGGAAGGAAGCTTTGAGAGACATGCTGACCAGAGGAGACTGGTAGGATGGTGCTGCGCTGTGAAGCCCAAGGGAGACTCCCTGGAAGAGCAGTACACGGCTGACCATTGCACCAGAGAGCTCTGCTGTCGAGGAAGCAGAGATAATTGCTCTGAAGCCCAGTTAAGGCAATTCCAGCCTTACAGCTCAAGGTACCCAGCAAGAGAGGATTATTTTCCTGAGGCTAATTTGTTGCCCAAAAGAAAAGCTAAGCAAACATGAAGGGAGGAGTTTTTCCCTGTGCAAAGCTGTGTTCAAGGGAGAAAGCTTGGAAGAAACTTGTTGGAAGGTAGGAGTATTCTTCCTAATAGCAGGAAAGAAGAGTATAGCCAAATTCCCTGCACTTACCAGGAACTCTGTGACTCAGTTGAGAGAAACAGCAGCATTACGGTAATACCCATACTCCTCTAAGCTGTTGGGGGAAAATACCTTAGGCTATAGAGAGGAACCCGGCAGGCAAGGTAAAGGTTTCAGTCCACGGGAAACCGGTCAAGACATTGAACACATGCAGTGTGATTTTTATGAGGACCCGGACACTGAGGTATTTATGGATTGTACATATACTTTTTCTGACAGCATACAATCTTTGTGTTAAAGTGCTACAAGGGCTGTTTCACCAGAGAAAACAGGCAAAAGGAGTTTTGGGAAAGAAACTGTTTTCTTTGCATTTTCATTTCTTTTTGGCTGAAGATAAGCATTGCCTGAGTTCAAGTTAATTCTTTGTTTGTAGTTCCAGATGCATGGTCTTTGTGTTACCTTGTTTTCATGGTTTAAGAATCCAACCCTGGGAAGGAAATAAATCCTATTTGACCTTATCACTCTGACTGCAACTACTTATTTCTACTGGCTGTGGAACTACATTACCCAGAAGGCTCTGCTAAGCCTCATTATAATATTCCACAGTTTATCAAGGAACTTTACCCTCACTTTTCTTCATGCCCATGGCCTCTGGGAGGGTGAGCGGGCGACATTTGGCGTAGTTTTGAGGATTTTGACCTTGAAATAAAGGACACAGTGAAGAAACTAAAGCACCAGAGGACCCCTGTTGAAGCAAGTTGGCTGACAGACGGCTGGTGAAAGAAACAGCGACCTTTCCTGAATGCTGACCTCTACACAAAGCCTCAGGTAATGTCACCTAGGGCATAAGTGTGGGAGGATTTTGTGCAGGAAAAGGGGGCGCTGCAGGAAAAAAAAAAAAAAAAGAAAAAAAAGGAGCCGCACTTGGTGTTTTTCCTTTCTTTTTTCCACAGGTACTGACAAGAGGGATGGAGCCCAGAGACGTCATGCAGTTGATGCAGCTGCAGTGGGATAAGCAGTTTGAACTAGCGAAACATATCCAGGAGCAGAGTGCCTGCATGATGAGGTGAGCAACAGAAACCTCTGTTAGACGCTATGGAGGCGCTGCTGAGAAAACCACAGGAGATGGTGACTGAGAACCCCACGGTCATACCAGGGCTAGGACTACATGCTAGTCATGCTTTTTCTATAGGACAGTTGAGCCCGCACGACAATGTCGATGACTTTATCGATGCTTTTGAATGCATTGGGGAAGCACTAAAATGGCCTAGTGAGCAATGGGCAACCCGCTTTGCGGTTTCACTTACCGGTGAAGCCCTTTCAGCTTAGAAGGCGATGCCTGCAACCCTTGCTGCTGATTATAATGAAATAAAGAAGGCAGTTAAGGATAGGTTAGGGCTTACTACCTCACACTATAGGAGGATGTTTAGGGACGCCCGCCTGAAGGCACAGGAGACCCCAAAAGCGTTACGTCAAAGATTAAAAAATTTGGCCTGGAAGTGGTTGACTCCAGAGAGGAGAACCCTGGAGAGTATACTGGACACAGTGGTCTTGGAGCAGTTTATCCAAGCTGTGCCCACTGAAATGAGAACACACCTCACTTTACAAAACTGCCAATCTACAGATGAAGCAGCTAGTCTGGCAGACAGGTTCTTCGAGGCCCAGATAGCTGAAGCATGGCAAATTGTAAGGGGGCAGGTATCCCAAAGGGAAAAGCTATAATGTGCAAAGTATGAATGCTAATGATACTGTCTTTGTATGTAAGGGAAATGGGAGAGCGGGACATTTCCAGAAAGACTGTATCAAGCGGACGGTCCTCATGTCTGGAGTAGACGAGCCGACGCCAGATGGATTTCTACTACAGGTCCAGGTAGAGGGGAAGCGCTGGCACTGCTTGACTCGGGGGCTGACCAGAGCATGATTTCCCGCAGGCTCTGGGAAGCCGTTGAGAGGCGCCGTTCGTCACCCCCGAGTCAGGCAGAAAGCCAGGTGAGGGTAAAATGCATACATGGTGCATTCTCATTTTATCCTCTACAGAAACTGTCTGTGCAGGCACTAGACACCGAACAAATAATACCAGTAGCCATAATCCCGATGTTACCTAGGGACCTTATTTTAGGCAGGGATTGGCCACCCTTTTATAAGGGCTGGTAGCAGGGTCAGGTTTAGTTTCCACCCGGGCGCAGCCCGGGACCTCAGGGGTGGGAGAGACATTGTCTAGAGGCATGGAGGAGCCTGAGGGGGTAGTAGAATCCCAGAGGGGGAGTTACATGAGGAAGACTTAAATATCCTTCCTACACATGATGATTTAGTGCAAGAGCCCGTTAAGCAAGGCAGAAAGGCCAAGGCTAAGAGGCACCACGAGAGGCAGTCTAGAACCCGAGGGAGGGCCGAGTTGGAGGCAGGTGCGAGTTTACCTTGGGTACCGGTTGAACTTGTAAATAAGTTTCCTTCGTAAGCACTATTACTGGAAAGGGCCATGCACTGTAGTAGAAAAGGTGGGCCCGGTCTCATATAGAGTAGAGAATGCGAAGGGTCGCCGACAGGTGTATCACCTAAACCTCCTGAAACCCTGGAAGGATAGGTCAGCCACTGCCAGTATGGTATATGTAGAGCAGCAGTACAGATCCAAAGGTAGGATTACGCACTGTCCAATGGAAAGTTCGGCAGCGTGTAATATTTTAAGGCGGGGGATCTGTCATGAGGTGCAGAGATCAAGACAGGAGATTTTGATCAGAATAAAGCTAACTTTGACAGCTCAGAAATAAACATGGAGGAAGGTTGGCATAGAAACTGTACACAAACCAATTCACGTAGTGCTAGGGAACGCCCAAACCAAAAGCTACCTCGTGGCTCATTAAGAGATAGGGGACAGCTGATAGGGGGCGGAGCCCAAACGAATACCAAATGCAACACATTTAAAAATCCCTTACCGGAGAGAAGGGGCAAGGCGGCAAACACAGAGAAGGCAGCAAACACAGAGAAGGCAGCAAATACGGAGAAGGCAGCAAACACAGAGAGAGCAGCAAGCACAGGAAGTCCCAGTCGTAGGAGAAGCTTTGAGAGAGAAAGCTTCAATGAGAAAGGAAGCTTTGAGAGACATGCTGACCAGAGGAGACTGGTAGGACGGTGCTGCGCTGTGAAGCCCAAGGGAGACTGCCTGGAAGAGCAGTACACGGCTGACCATTGCACCAGAGAGCTCTACTGTCTTGGAAGCAGAGATAATTGCTCTGAAGCCCAGTTAAGGCAATTCCAGCCTTACAGCTCAAGGTACCCAGTAAGAGAGGATTATTTTCCTGAGGCTAATTTGTTGCCCAAAAGAAAAGCTAAGCAAACACGAAGGGAGGAGTTTTTCCCCGTGCAAAGCTGTGTTCAAGGGAGAAAGCTTGGAAGAAACTTGTTGGAAGGTAGGAGTATTCTTCCTAATAGCAGGAAAGAAGAGTATAGCCAAATTCCCTGCACTTACCAGGACTCTGTGACTCAGTTGAGAGAAACAGCAGCAATTACGGTAAATACCCATACTCCTCTAAGCTGTTGGGGGAAGGAAATACCTTAGGCTATAGAGAGGAACCCAGCAGGCAAGGTAAAGGTTTCAGCCCACGGGAAACCGGTCAAGACATTGAACACATGCAGTGTGATTTTTATGAGGACCCGACACTGAGGTATTTATGGATTGTACATATACTTTTTCTGACAGCATACAATCTTTGTGTTAAAGTGCTACAAGGGCTGTTTCACGGAGAAAAACAGGCAAAAGGAGTTTTGGGAAAGAAACTGTTTTTCTTTGCATTTTCATTCTTTTTGGCTGAAGATAAGCATTGCCTGAGTTCAAGTTAATTCTTTGTTTGTAGTTCCAGACGCATGGTCTTGTGTTACCTTGTTTTCATGGTTTAAGAATCCAACCCTGGGAAGGGAAATAAATCCTATTTGACCTTATCACTCTGACTGCAACTACTTATTTCTACTGGCTGTGGAACTACATTACCCAGAAGGCTCTGCTAAGCCTCATTATAATATTCCACAGTTATCAAGGAACTTTACCTCGCTCACTTTTCTTCATGCCCATGGCCTCTGGGAGGGTGAGCGGGCGACACAGCATACACACCAAGCAGATAAGTCAGTGATTGAGCCCCAAAAGGGAACCTATATATATACATATATCACATGAGAAAAATACTAAATAGCACTATGGGGGAACCTAGCCAAGCTGTGGTCACTGCACAGTCAGGGTGAGAGTGACCTCCCAGCAGGACATGCTGTGGCCACCCTGTCCGTGCAGGTGGTGGCCAGGCAATAGAATGTCCAAGCCATTGCCCTATGCCCTGTGCAGATGAATCCAGGCCAGGCCACCCTATCCAGGCTATTCCCACAGTACCTTGCTCCTCATTATGCACATTGGCAGGCCAATACTGGCAACAGTGCTAGCAATGTGGGCTGTGGAGAGTGTTTGCAGCCACCACACACTGGATAGACAGACACACACTCCCCACACATGCCAGCATTGTGCAACTATAGAGGTGTTTGGCAGCCCTGGCTACCGCACCAGTCCTGGGCACAGTGCAGGCATGGCTATGGTACACAATACTGTTGGGGTCACCCCCCAGGGTGGTAAACACTGTCAGACACAAGACCTGTAGCACACTCCACAGACATCAGAAAGGTTGCTATGATGCAGCTCACACAGATAATTGTACTTAACTTTGGAATTGCTATCTTCCAATAATCATAGCAACCTTTTGATAGCTGTGTACCGTATTCCCAGGTTTAGGGTGGCATTCCTAAGGTATGCAAGTGCTAGTATTGGGAGATGCACGCAGGGCCCAACATCCTGCCTCTCCAGGAGGCATTGGATAATGGAGCCTGTGGGTGCGGGTGTGTCTGCCCCTGTTGGCCGCTGCTTTAGGGCAGAGGTTCGCGACTCCAGTCCTGGTGCGCCAGACACTGTTCAGGTTTTCATGCTGTCCTTCATGAATATGCATGAGATACATCTGCATACCATGGGGGCGGCACATAGAAATGCAGCACAGGCATCTTTATTAGAGACAGCATGGAACCTGAATGGTGTTTGGCCCTCCAGGACTGCATTTGGGAGACTCTGCTCTAGGTAATGCGCATATTTATGGTGTCTGTGCTCTGTAGGGTAAAATGTAGATGTTTTGGGCATGTTTACGTCATATGCAATAAAGGTTCTGTCTGTATTAGCAGTGGGTAAAATATGGGGACTGGGTTGGCAGGAACCACAGCTGGGACTTGAACCTGTGACCTTCTGCTTCTGAACACACTGGCTGTGTGCACTGCACCACTGTGTTGTCACAGAGTCAGTGCATTCCCTGGTGATACCATGACTGTTCGTCAGACAGGGCCTGTCTGTTGCAGTGCATGGCACCCACCTACACAGAGCTAGGTCACAGTCTGCTCTGGGCAGCTGCCACTGCCCCCTCCACCACCAGTATCCCTCTGCCACCATGCTGACATGCCCTTCTGCTGGTGGTGCTGGTGGAGCGCAGTCTCAGGCCATCCAGTGTGCGGGTAGGCGGCTGCCTATGCTGTTGGTCCTGGGGTAGGGGTGCCTGCATAGCTGTCCACACTTCCCCCCAGCACCGCATGTCAATGTTCCGTGCCCTTGGGGGTAGCTGCTGGGTACTATCCCCTGTGACACTGTGGGGAGCACACTCGTGCCCATGTTGGACCATCAGCAGTTGCTGTCTGGATGCTCTACTGTTTCAGCATTCCTATAGGCCAGCTAGGCATCATCCTAGTCCGCACTGTGGCCCAGCTGCACCACAGCATGTGCCGCCTGCAGCCCTCTGTGTCTCCTTTTCCAGCATCTGTCCAGTTGCCCTTTCCGACATGCCCGCCCTGCTGATGTGGAACATGTGCACGCCATAGGAAACCTGGCCAATGGAGTCGGAAACCCTGCTCAGCGCAATTACACTGTGGGCTCATTCACCTTGTATGGGGACGGAGCATAGACCCTTCCAAAATTCATATCTTTTTTTTGGAGCTTTCTTGGGAGTGTTGTTTGATGTTTCCCACTGATATCACTATTGGCCAGCTTGGTTATTTTATTTTTACATTTTCTTCTGTACATTTTCAAAGTTTATTTGCCCTTTTGTTCCGTGCACATGTATCACACTTATCACTTTTTGTAGGTTTCCCTGGTTTTGCTGTACATTGCTGATGGAAATGGTTTCTTTTCCCTTTAAATCAGCTCTAACGCTAGGGTTTCACTGGCGTTATTTTTGAGCCTCGGATTTCACAGCGTTAGTGTGCGGGGAGCCTCTCCCCTCCCACTCTCCACCCATTGACCCCTTCTCTCCGCCCCTGGGGAGCCTTCCTCCGCCCTCCGGGAGCCTTTCTCCGCCTTCAGCGCTCGTTTGCGCCACTGCGCGCGTTATCACGCGCTAAGGTACCTGTGCGCCCAATAAAGCGCCATTATTGCGCGATACGGTACCTTATCGCGTGATAACATTGCAGGGCACACGTTAATACGGTTTAGTAAACATACCCCTAAGACTAGTAAAGGTATGAGAGTTTCCCAAGATTGAATGATAGCTTTCACCCTTACTATTTCTATTCCTGCCAGGCTAGGGTCCTTTTTTTTAGTGCTCAGGGAGTATTTGGTTTGGCCAGAATAGGAATTTTTAATCTAACTCTTCCAGTCAGTATGTCCAGTGCTGCCCAGGCATGGTTTCCAAGGGAGAAAAATGTGTGTGCCCATAAGGTGGCTGCAAAGAAGGAGAAAGGGACAAGAAAATGACCCTCAGAGTAATGGCCAGCAGATAACTTGTCTGCCAGTTTGCCTAACTGCAATTGCCTGGTATGTCTCTATACAGCCTATTCAATTTCCAGTCACTTTTATCCTTTGCCTTTTGCTTTCTTCCCATGCATTCTGTAATCATTTTGATTGCTACTATCTTTGCTAGTAGGCTACCCTGACAACCACCACCACCGTAGTAAAGAAATAATCCTTCTATTTCCTCTAAGGCGTCATTTTAGAATCTTATTTGCGATTTGGATGCCCAAAAATGTTCATGCAGATGTTCACATTGCTAATATATCCCCAGAGGCATTTTACAGACCATATCAGAAGACATCTATGGAATGGAGATGTCTAAGAAAGCAAGAGGTGTGACAAAGAGTGTGGCCGGAGTGGGACAATGGACATGGACTTCCCCAATCATTTTCAGAACCCTTGGGGAAGTCTACACTTGCATCCAAGTTTAGACCTATTCCAGGGATGAATAGGCATCGGGAAAGTGGTTGTTTGGGCAGTGGAACATCTTGGGGGGGTGTAGAGAGGATGGCACCCCACAATCCCCAGTACTCTCCATAATCATAATAATATCTTTAAGAATATAAGAACATAAGATATGCCATACTGGGTCAGACTAAGGTCCATCAAGCCCAGTATCCTGTTTCCAACAGTGGCCAATCTAGGTCACAAGTACTTAGCAGTTTCCCTGAAAGACACAGGTTCTACCATCCTTGTATTGGGGCAAGCAGTGGATATTCTGGGTCCACGTTAATAATAGTTTATGGACCTTTCCTCCAGGAACTTGTCCAAACCTTTTTTAAACCCAGCTACACTAACAGCTTTTACTACATCCTCAAATTCGAGAGTTTGAACCACTGCTGTATGTCTCTTAGGGGTATGTTTACTAAACCGCGCTACTGTGCGGGGCGCACTTGAGCGTGCACTAAGGTACCTTAGCGCACACTAAAGATGCATTTTTGTGCCCCGCACATGTGCGCGCCACACTAACGGGCCCGCACAAGTGCGCGGCGCGCTGATGTGCGATAGAGGCGTGGAAAGGCTTTCGGAGGGCGGAGGAAGGCTCCCCAGGGGCGGAGAGACGGAGTCAATGGGAGGAGAGTGGGAGGGGAGAGGCTCCCCGCACACGAGCGGATCTGAAATTCAACTAAAAAAATACCGCGAGTGAAAACCTCGCATTAGAGCCGATTTAAAGGGAAGAGAAACCATTTCTGTCAGCAATGTACAGCAAAACCAGTGAAACCTACAAAACGTGAGCAGTGTGATACTTGTGCACAGAACAAAATAGCAAATAAAAATTGAAAGTGACGACCACAAAATTCTAAAAAATTATACTCCAGCTGGGCAACAGTGATAGTACTGGAAAACATCAAAAATAACTCCCAATAAAGCCTCAAAAAAAATATGAATTTGAGAAGGGTCTACGCTCCGTCCCCATACAAGGTAAATGATCCCACAGTGAAATAGCAATGATCAGGGTTTCCCACTCCATTGGACAGGTTACTTATGGCATGCACATTTCCACAACAGCAGGGCGGCCAGGTCGGAATGGGCAACTGGACAGATGCTGGGAAAGGGGATACAGAGGGCTGCAGGCGGAACATGCTGTGGTGCAGCTGGGGCACAGTGTGGACTAGGCAGATGCCTAGATGGCACCTAGGAATGCTGAAACTAAACAGCAGCCAGACAGCAACTGATGAGGGCCCAACATGGGCATGAGAGTGTTTATCACAGTGTCACAGGGGATAGTACCCAGCAGGTACCCCCAAGGGCACAGAACATTGGCAGGCGGTGATTGGCGGACGTGCGGACAAATTTGCAGGCACCCCTACCCCAGAACCCACACCATAGGCAGCCGCCTACCCTTACACAGGATGGCCTGTGACTGCGTACCACCAGCACCACCAGCAGAAGGGCATGTAAGCAGGGTGGCACAGGGGTACTGGAGGTGGAGGGGGGCAGTGGCAGCTGCCCAGAGCAGACCATCGCCTAGCCCTGTGTAGGTGGGTGCCATGCACTGCAACAGACAGTGTGTTCAGGAGCAGAAGGTCACAAGTTCAAGTCCCAGCTGGGTCTACTGCCAATCCAGTACCCATATTTTACCCACAACTAAAACATGATAGCAAGGACAAACCTTTACTGCAGAGAACATACGCATGGTTAATACGCCTATATTTTACCCCACCAAGCACAGACACCATAAACAGGCACATTACCTGGAGCGGAGTCTCCCAAATGTAGTCCTGGAGGGCCAAACACCATTCAGATGCCATGCTGCCTCTCATAAAGATGCCTGTGCTGCATATCTATGCACCACCCCCATGGTATGCAGATGTATCTCATGCATATTCATGAGGGACAGCATGAAAACCCGAACAGTGCATGGCACACCAGGACTGGAGTTGGGAACCTCTGCCGTAAAGCAGCAGCCAACAGGGGAAGACACACCCACACCCACACCCACAGGCCCCATTGACTAATGCCTCCTGGAGAGGCAGGACATTGGGCCCTGCGTGCATCTCCCAATACTAGCACTTGCATACCTTAGCAATGCCACCCTACACCTGGGTATACGGTACACACCTATCAAACGTTTCCTATGATTACTGGCAGATAGCAAGTCCTACGTTAAGCACAGTTTGCTCATTGAGCTCCATCATAACAATCTTTCTGATGTCTGCGGTGTGTGCTTCAGGTCTGGTCTCTGACAGTGTTTACCACCCTGGGGAGTGACCCCCAACAGTATTGCGTACCATATCCATGCCTATACTGTGCCCAGGACTGGTGTGGTGGGCAGGGCTGCTAAACACCTCTACAGTAGCACAATGCTGGCATAGGTGTGGGAGTGTGTGTCTGTCTATACAATGTGTGGTGGCTGCAAACACCTTCCACAGCCCACACTGCCAGCACTGTTGCCAGTATGGGCCTGCCAATGTGCATAATGAGGAGCAAGGTACCATGGGTATAGCCCAGACAGGGTGGCCTGGCCAGGATGCATCTGCACAGGGCATAGGGCACTGGCTGGGACATTTTAGTGCCCGGCCACCACCTACACAGACAGGGTAACCTCAGTATGTCCTGCTGGGAGATCACTCTCACCCTGACTGTGCAGTGATGACAGCATGGCTAGGCACCCCCATAGTGCTATATAGTATTTTTCTCATGTGATATTTATGGGTTTTCTTTTGGGGCTCAGTCACTGATTTATCTGCTTGTTGAGTATGCTGACATCCCAGTTCTGGGTGCATGCATTTCTACCAGGAACATGCACTATGGACTAGCTAGCAGACTGTTTGCAGCTGGTATGTGTCTTGATGGAGTGGCTTGCAGGGTGCAGCAGCTGAAGGCTTGCTGCAGGAGAATATCAGATAGTGGTGGGGTGCAGCTTAGCATATCCAGGCCTAATGTCTGTCTGCTATTGCGTTATGGATGTGTGCAGAGCTGCATTGACTGCCCTGTAGGGAGTCTTTTCCCCAGCAGGACTGGGGGGTTGATGGTCCCCTCTACTGCCACCATTGCAGGGAGGTAGAATGTGGATCTGTTGATGGGAGACCCTGTTTGCCACCCTCAGCCCTGGAGGAGGGGGAGGAGGGTGGTGGTGGTGGTGGTACATGATCCTCCTAGGGCAGGGGTGTCCAAACCTGTCCTGGAGGGCCAGAATCCTGGCAGGTTTTTGGGATAGCCCTAATGAATATGCATGAGATATATATGCATTAGAGATATCCTGCCAACCTGACTGGTTTGTGGCCCTCCAGGGCTGGATTTGGAGACCCCTGCCTTACACCTCTGTCATTTAAGATCGTGAGTGGGCAAGGTACAGATGTCCTAGACATCGAAAGGGTATATAGAATGTGTCACATTCCTCCTCGATTCTCACCACCACCAAAAAGGTGGCTAATAGACAATTTTTAGGTGGTGGTGAGAAGTGAGGAGGACTGTGACAAATTCTATCTAACCTTTTGTTGTTGGGCACAGTGGGGGATTGAACCCCTGATCCCTGCACCATTGGTCAGTGTCTTAACCATTGTACTGTGGCTCTGCTCGTCTCCTTGCACATCAGCGCGCCACTTATGCCTCCCGTGCAGCTTTCTCATGCGCTAATGTGCGGGGCGCACATGGGCGCCGCGCACATTAGCGCATGAATAATCCTGGTTTTGCTTTTTTCAGTCAGAAACACCCACTCCTTATATGGCACCCGCACACTAGCGCGGCCCGCACATTACCGGGGTTTTAGTAAACATACCCCTTAGATGTCCCCGGTACTGAATGCCGGGGACATCTTGACACCTACATAGACAGACCCACAGCCATCCATATTAGGAATCTCCACATTTGTGAAATCATGCCCGAACTTGGACATGCCTGGCTTTTTTTTTTGGACATTCTGACTTCGACATCTTAGATTGTACCTGGACGTCCTTGTAAAGCGTGTCTTCATCTCTCCTAACTTCCAAGTTTATATCATGAACAGCTATCATTGAGGGGTTTTTTTGTATTGAAAATCTGTCCTCATGTACTTCATGGACACCTACTGAACTATTAAAGTATTTCTAACCCTATCACCTCACCTTCAGCCCATTTTCCTTTTATAATTTATTTCAAGGTCCTTAAGTTGCTCTGTGTAAGGCATGTATTGCAGGCCTTGCATCATTTTGGTAGCCTTCTTCAGAAATGTTTCAATCTTCTTGGTGTTCATATTGGGCATAAGACCTACAAAAAGAGGCCGGAGGAACTCAAAATGTACACTAATACCTATACTCCCCTTTTGTATGTTTCTTCCTCTCTTTCTCATCTTTACCTTAGTTATTAAAGGTAAAGAGCAATACTCACGACAAATTTCTGGAGTTCTCCAAGCAATGCAGGCGCCAGCCTCACTACATGCCTGAGCATAAGAAGCAACTACTGTACAGTAACATTCACAGTCCCCACCAGTGTCACAGGCACAGGTATCTGTCACACACACAGAGTAATATTTCATTGGGTCGACCTGTTGAAGAAAGAACACATTAAATATGACTTAATATTTTGTTAAGATCATCCTACAGCACAGTACTGAAATTGAGGTCACATCCTTTCACATCATACTTGGGTATTCTGCATTCCTTTGGTATGATCTTAAGTTGACATGAATTCCAAAGTTTGATTACACGTTGAGTGAAAAAATATTTTCTCCAATTAGTCTTAAATGTGCTACATTGTACGTCCCCTAGTCTTTCTACTATTTGAAGGAGTAAACAACCAATTTATATTTACCCATCCTACTCCATTCATCATTTTATAGACCTCTATCATATCTCCCCTCAGTCGTCTCTTTTCCAGGTTGAAGAGCCCTAACCTTTTTAGCCTCTCTTCATAGGGGTATCCTTCCATCCCCTTTACCATTTTGGTGGCTCTTCTCTGTAGCTTTTCTAATTCTGCTATATCCTTTTTCAGATATGGTGACCAGAACTGTGCGCAATATTCAAGGTATGGTCACACCATGGCGGGCTACAGAGGCTTTATAATGTCCTTCGCTTTATTCCCCATTCCTTTTCTTATGATTCCCAGCATTCTATTTGCTTTCTTGGCCACCGCTGCACACGGGGAAGAGGATTTCAAAATATTATCCACAATGACGCCTAAATCCTTTTCCAGGGTGGTGGTTTCTAATGTGGAACCTTGCATCATCTAATTGTAGTTCTTCCTATGTGCATAACTTTGCACTTGTGCACATTAAATGCCATCTCCCATTTGAACGTCTAGTCTCCCAATTTATCAAGGTCCTCTTGAAATTTTTAGCAATCCTCTTGTGTTTTAACAACTTTGAATAATTTGGTATCATCTGCAAATTTGATCGCCTCTTTCGTTATTCCCATTTCCAGGTCATTTATGATTATATTAAAAAGCAGTGGACGCTCGGGTACTCCACTATTCACCTTCCTCCATTGAGAAAACTGGCCTTTTAGTCCTACTCTCTGTTTTTTATCTTTTAAACATCTATTAATCCACAATAGTACACTGTTTCCTATCCCCTGGCTTTTTAATTTCCCCAAGAGACTCTCATAAGGGACTTTATTAAAGGCTTTCTGAAAATCGAGATACACTATATCAACTGGCTCACCTTTATCTACCTGTTTATTCACACCTTCAAAAAAATATAAGAGATTGTTGAGGCAAGACTTTCCTTGGCTAAATCCATGTGGGCTTTCTGCCATTAAACTATCTACATAAGGGACAGTGATTCAAAATCTACTGGAAATAGGCTCTGACCAGAAAGCAGTAGAAAAGGATTATGAAATTGAGGTTTCTGGAAGGCAAAGTGGCATTGGAACCTGTATTACGGGGAAGCTGTAAAACTAGAGGGCATAACATGAAGCTGCAAGGGGGTAAATTGAAAGGCAAGGTCAGGAAATACTTTTTCACTGAAAGGGTGCTTGGAATACCCTCCCGATGGAAATGGTGGGGGCAAATACAGTGACAGAATTCAAAATGGCATGGGACAGACAGAGTGGATCCCTCTATAGCAACAGGATAAAATAAATAAACTATCTAATTTCTCAACAAACAAGGGTGCACTACATGGAGCGGTGGATTCACCCCTAAACAAAGACCTGCACGGAGCGACAGGTGCACCTACTCTTGCCACCTTGCTGGGCAGACTAGATGGACCATACTGGTCTTTATCTGCCGTCATTTACTATGTCACTATGTTACTATGTTACATGTTCAGTAATTTTGTTTTTTATAATGGTTTCTACCATTTTGTCCGGTACCGATGTCATGCTCACTGGTCTGCAGTTTCCCGGATCACCCCTGGAACCCTTTTTAAAATTTGGCATTACATTGTCCACTCTCCATTCTGGAAAAAAGAGTTAAGAGAAGACAGGATGCAGAAACCAGATTACCGGGACAAAGGCAATTAGAAAAAATAAAATTGCTAGATGATGAAGGTAAAAAATTAATTTTCTATTTAATAACTAGTTTGGATTTTATATATGCCATATTTATATTTTGCACAGTGCAGGTAGAAATGCATCACTTTCTATTTCTTCTGTTGCCCTGCTTGCAGAGCCTGGCTTTTTTGGGTTTCAATTTGATTTTTTTCTAAATATTTCTACTTTGAGTTTGCTATTATTTGTTTTGTACCTGGTGAGGGGTCTAACTGTGCTCTGCGTGTGTGACTGACATCACATATTCTGTTAGCATGGAGTTTCTATGTAGGATCTGTAGTAATATGGCTTTTTCCATTTTCTGAATAGGTGTAAGGATGTTCTAAGGCCCACTGCAATATTTATGGTGCTTCTCTTTTCTGGGTAGGCTCCTTATTGTGTTAATTTTAGAAGCTGGTGTTTTTATGATATGGTAGATTTGCTTTATAGGGCTTCAGTGACTTTTACAGGGGTTTGTATTAGTTCACAATCTGCATAGTACTGGAGAGGCTGTTAATGAGATAACACCGGAATCAGATTTTTTTTTTTGTATGTTGGGTTCTATAGTGAAATGTCCTAGTTTTTCTCTACTTCTGTGTTAGAGGAGGGGTTGCACTGGATGCAAAAGGGATGTTCAAAAGGGAAGAGAGAGAAAAACATTTTTTTTGTCCTTTGGCATATGAGCACTTTACATTTACTTTCTATTTTTGCAGAATATATATTTACAGGTGTTAGTATCTTTTTCTCTCACTTGGTTTGCAACTTGTCATGCTGTGAGGACTTGTGTGCATCAGTGATGCTGAAGCTAAGCTATCGGTAGTTTAACTACTGGCAGGGTCTCCCAAGATGAATAGGTCTCAGCTGAGGTGCAAGTCCATGAAAAACCACCCATCTGGGCAGCAGAAGAATGGGACAGTGTTGGTGGCAGAGGATCATATTTCTGTGACGGCAACAACACTAGAATTAAACTGTGTGGAAGAAAGGCCTGGTAATCTACTTCCATATCTTGCCACAAAACCCAATGGATAGTCATAACAAAACAAACTGAACTCTAGTGCTGGAAGATGAGACCCCCAGGAAGGCACTCAACTGGCTACTGGGGAGGAGCTGAAGACTTTTCAGAGTAAAGCCAACATTTATGATGTGATTGGATAAAAGCCCTCGGGATGTCTGACTGCTGTTGTAGCTGCGCATGAAATGAGAGTTAGAAGCTGCAAAGATTTCTTACATATTGGGACATGGAACATAGGAAGCATGAACCAAGGGAAGTTGGAGGTGGTCAAGAATGAAATGGAACGTGTACAACTCGATCTGTTGGGTGTCAGCGAACTGAAATAGGTTGGCATTGGGCACTTTGCATCTGATGATCACATGGTCTACTCTGCTGGAAATGAAAGACAAAGAAGAAAGGGTGTTGCATTTATAATTAAGAAGAAATTTGCAAGAATTGTAATGAAATACAATGCAGTCAGTGAACACTTAATTTCTATTCATCTATGAGGAATGTCCATCAACACAACTATAATTCAAGTATATGCTCGCAACATCTGCAGAAGAAAATGAAGTTGATGGGTTCTATGAACAAGTACTGTACAAGCTGAAATTGACAGAACATGCAAACAGGATATGCTGATAGTCATGGAAGACTGGAATGCAAAAATTGGCAACAAAGAAGAAAGCAAAATGGTTAGAAAATATGGACTTGTCAACAGAAATGAAGCTGGAGAAAGACTGATAGAATTTTGCAAGATCAACGATCTATTCATCTCAAAGACCTTCTTCCAGCAACCCAAGCAGTACTGTACACATGGACTTCAGTAAATGTAATGCACAAAAATCAAATTGACTACATCTGTAGAAGTTAAAGATGGAAAAAACTCTATAACATCAACAAAGACAAAACGTGCAGCTGACAATGGTACAGATCACCAACTACTAGTATGCAAACTCTGGCAGGATCTCCTAAGCTGGAAGGAGGAGTGGCCTACTGGTTGGGGCAAGTTACCTCCAGCTGGAAGGTCAGGGGTTCAAATCCCACTAAAGAACAGCAACCTTTATTTATTTATTTTTATTTAACTATTTTCTTTTATACCGCCCCTTCCAGAGATCAAGGGCGGTTTACATGTAACAGCTTAACAGTATTGTACACATCTGTATACATTTATATATATATATTTATATATACATTTACATTAACCTTGGGCCAAAAGGACTGGGGTTTCTAGTCCCACAGGTGCTGCTTGTGGTCTTGGGCAAGCCACTTAACCCTCCATTGCCCATGCTCCCTGTAAAATAGTTCTCTCCAAGTAATAATGCCCTGTTCAATGTAATTTCAGTTTGTTTAATGTAAACCACCTTGATATCATGAAAGGTGATATATAAGAAATGTTAAATAAATAAATAAAATGAACTCAAGCTGAAAAACAGCAAGCCACTCATGAAGGTAGCAAAATATGACCCTGAGATTATACCAATGGAATTTAAAGACTGCCTGCAAAATTGATTTGCTGCTTTAGATACAAATAACAGAGCTCTGTTAGAGTTATGGAGTGACATCAAGAAAGGTGTGTTGGAAGAAAGAGAAATCTGTACAAGAGGTGAAAAAGCAAAAACGGCCAAAATGGATGACAGAAGAAACTTTGAAAATTGCCCAGTAATGCAGAGAAGCTCAAGCCAGAAGAGAAAGAGAGCCAATTACAGAACTCAACAGAGATTTCCAGTGTGCAGCAAGACAAGATGAGGAGAAATACTACAATGATGCATGCAAGGAAATAGATTCCAATATCTAATACCCCCAAATACACAATTCTTTTTGTCGGAGTACACCAACACAGTGCCAGGAAACACTCCAGGCACCACTTTGACAACCCCTTTTATTAAGACTTTATATGTGGATAAAAGTAGAAATCCAAACTTAGCTTTCAAATAGTGCAATCAACGCAGCTGAAATAAGCCAGCAATTCAGAAATGACGACGCGGCTCGCGTTTCGGGTTTTCAATCAAAATGTTATGAAACCCTGCTTCAGGTCCATCCGCAACTGGCAAGAAGGAAAGCATGAATGACAAACCACCATGGGGGTGTAACCCACCAAATAGACATTGGCGTCTGACGTCAGCTTCCGTTGAAAACTCGAAGCCACCAATCAGAATGCAGAGAGAACCCAAAAAGAGGGAATCCCACAGCACAGAGAAACCCTCTATGGGAACCTCCAAATACCACTCAGAGAATAGTATGTCAGTCCACTTGAAGATTGAGACCATTAGGGGTGACAGAGTTCAATAAATATATCCATCTCTGTTCTCGCCATTGTAATCATTGTTCTCTGTCACCACCCTTCGGATCCAGTACTCTCCATCGCAATGAAGGAAAGTCATGCCCAGCAATTAAGCAATGTTCCACCATAGGAGCAGAAAGAGTTTTAGTGCATAATCTAGAAGCATGCTCAGAAAGACGAACCTTCACCGCACATTTAGTACATCCCACATAATAAAGGGAACAAGGACAGACAATCAAATACACCACAAAGGATGAAGTACAGTCCGTGTGCCAAACCGTTGTATAGGTCCAGGATGTATGCATATCTATCCAATCAGAACCTCCCAGGGTAAGTGAACAATTAGTATAGTTTCCACAAGCAAAATGCCCATTATCATTATGCCTCCTCACGGGGCGATCCTGCGGGGAGGTGGTTTTCATGATCAGATCTTTCAAATTCGCTTTACGAGAATATGCAATACGCAAAGTAGTTTGCCGAAAATACTCATGCGACCCCAAAATGGGCCAAAACCGATGTAAAACCTTGGTAACTTGGGTCATACTATGAGTATAAGGCAAAACCCCCGTAACCACTTGGTCTGAAGGTTTAGAGTCCCTCGGAAAAAGAAGCCACTCCTGATGTAAATGTCGGGCTCTCTTATACGCCCGATTAATAACATCAGATGGATAGCCCCTACAGGCCAGGCGTGACTTAAGTTCCACCGCATGTAGATGAAATTCAGACAAGGTCGAACAATTTCGTCGCAGGCGTAAAAACTGACAAAAGGGTAAACCCCGCCGAAGCGCTCGGGGATGAAAACTGTCATATTGGAGCAAGGTATTCCTCTGGATAGGCTTGCGATATAAAGTCGTTTCAAAACCCTGAGGGGTCAAAACCACCATAATGTCCAAAAATTGTATACTTTGTGCCGTAAACTGAATTCGTGCTGCATGGGAGTTCAGCCTCTGCAAAAACTGATCTAAATCCTCCCGGGTGCCAGTCCAAAGAAAGAAAACATCATCAAGGAATCTCTTCCAGAAGGGGATGAATTGAAATGCCAAATCAGAATAGACATATGATGTCTCAAACACTGCCATAAAAATGGTCGCTATGGATGGGGCTACAGTAGCCCCCATCGCAATACCATATATCTGTTTGTAGAACTGTTGTTGGTATAAAAAGAAATTATTATTCAGAACCATCTCCAACAAATCCAGCAGAAACTGTTTAGGGATCTGATCTGGAAGATCCAACGGGTAATCTTGTAAATATAAAAGAGTCTCACGTTGATCAATATTAGTATATAAAGACTGCACATCAAGAGAGACCAAATATGTATAAGCAGTCACATCCAAACAGTCCTTCAGCTGGTTCAAAAAATCCCCAGTATCTCTAATATAATAACGGACTTTAGACGCTGCAGGCTGCAGAAAAATGTCACAAAATTTCGACCACCCACGATGTTGGAATTGAAAGACTTGCATAAGAAATTGATCCGTGCTCAGTTACACGGGTCGGCTATGACTCAGTATTTAAAAACCTTGGTTCTCCCTAGAGGTCTTCGGATAATAAAAACCCCCAAACAATTTACTGACGATCAGTCATTCCTGAATAAATGGAATGCTATATTGAATAAATGCAGCTTTGATTTAGAACAAGATTGTTTGACTTCTAAAGCTGATGAACTTAAGAAGAAAATCTTGGAGACACGGGATTCGGCTGCGTTTCAGACGCAGTGGGTGGAGGCCCAAAAGCAGTTGGACACTTTTTGAGATCATGTCCGCAATTTAAAAATCCGTAAGTTCAAGTGTCTATCGTTGGCCTTCTATGCATCAGTCTGCTACAGGGAAGAGAGTCACTTTTAATTTAGACTCCAGAGATTCGACTGATTCTAGATATTAGGGGAAAGCTGACAGTCGCCCAAGAGCGGATGGTTCGGAAGAATGTATCCTTGAAGGATACTAACAAAAGCAGAGAGGTTCCACAAAAGAGTAAAGTAGCCCAAATGCCCTCAAGTATGGAGCAGACAGAGCTTAAAGATCCCAATTTACCCATATCTAACAATAGCCAAATTAACATGAATAAAATACATTCTCTAAAATGCTTGTATGCAAATGCTAGAAGTCTAAAGAATAAGATGGGAGAGTTAGAATATATAGCACTAAATGAAAGGTTAGATATGATTGGAATATTAGAGACATGGTGGAAGGAGGACAACCAGTGGGACACTGTGATACCTGGGTACAAACTATATCGTAATGATAGAGCTGATCAAATTGGTGGAGGGGTTGCGCTCTATGTTAGAGAGGGCATTGACTCAGAAAGGATTAAAGTTTTGCAGGAAACAAAATCTGCTGTAGAATCTATATGGATTGAAATTCCATATAAAAGGGGGAAGGCGATGGCAGTGGGGGTGTACTATCGAGCACCTGGCCAGAATGACCAAATGGATGATGAAATGCTCAAAGAAATCAAGGAAGCTAACAAAAGTTACAGCGCAATAATAATAATGGGTGATTTCAATTACCCCGCTATCGACTGGGTCAGTGTCACGTCAGGACATGCTAGGGAGATAAAGTTCCTAGATGGAATAAATGACTGCTTCTTGGAGCAGCTGGTTCATGAACTGACCAGAGGGGAAGCCATATTAGACCTAGTCCTTAGTGGAACACCAGATCTAGTGCAAGAGATAAGGGTGTTGGGGCCACTTTGCAATAGTGATCATAGCATGATTGCCTTTGATTTAATTAGTGGAGGAGGGATAGTAAGGAAATCCACAGTACTACCTTTTAACTTTCGAAAGGGAGACTATGATAAAATGAGGAAAACAGTTAAGAAAAAACTAAAAGGAGCAGTTGCGAAGGTTAAAGACGTACATCAAGCTTGGGTGTTGTTGAAAAATACTATCTTGGAAGCCCAGACCAGCTGTATTCCACGCTTTAAGAAAAGTGGAAGGAAGTCCAAAAAACTGCCAGCATGGTTTAAAGGTGAGGTCAGAGAGGCTGTTGTTGCCAAAAAAGCATCTTTCAGGAAATGGAAAAAAGAGCCAAACGACGAAACCTGGAAACAGCACAAGCACTGGCAAGTCAAATGCAAGGCATTGATAAGGCAGGCAAAGAGAGAATTTGAAAAGAAGCTTGCTGCGGAAGCAAAAACGCGAAATAAAGACCTTTTCAAGTACAGTCGTAGCAAAAAACCTGTGAGAGAGTCAGTTGGTCCATTAGATGCTAAAGGGGTTAAAGGAGCACTAAGAGGCGACAAGGCGATAGCGGAGAGACTGAATGAATTCTTTGCTTCGGTCTTTACTGAGGAAGATGTAGGGATGTTACCCATGACTGAAGTGGTATTTAAAGGTGCGGAAGAATTGAAGGAAATATCGATACATCGGGAAGATGTCTTACAACTATTAGATAAACTGAAGAGTAGCAAATCACCTGGGCCGGATGGTATACATCCAAGGGTATTGAAAGAACTGAAATATGAGATTGCAGAACTGCTATCAATAATCTGTGAACTGTCATTAAAATCATCTCTAATACCTGAAGATTGGAGGATCGCCAGTGTAACACCAATTTTTAAAAAGGGTTCCAGGGGTGATCCGGGGAACTACAGACCGGTGATCCTGACGTCAGTACTGGGAAAAATGGTAGAAACCATCATAAAGAATAAAATTACTCAGTATGAAGATAGTCACAACCTAATGGGAGACAGCCAACATGGCTTTAGATAAGGAAGATCTTGTCTTACTAATCTGTTATGTTTTTTTGAAGGAGTGAATAAACAGGTGGACAAAGGTGAGTCAGTTGATATTGTGTATCTGGACTTTCAGAAAGCCTTTGACAAGGTCCCTCATCAGAGACGTTTAGCAAAACTAAAGAGTCATGGGATAGGAGGCAGTGTACTATTGTGGATCAGGAACTGGTTAAAAGATAGAAAGCAGAGGGTAGGGCTAAATGGCCAATTTTCCTAATGGAGAAAGGTGAATAGTGGTGTACCCCAGGGATCTGTGCTGGGGGTCCGCTGCTTTTTAACATATTCATAAATGACCTGGAAAGTGGAATAACGAGTGAGGTTATCAAATTTGCAGATGACACAAAACTATTTAAAGTTGTTAAAACCCAAGAGGATTGTGAAAAATTGCAAGAGGATCTTGATAAATTGGAAGACTGGGCATCAAAATGGCAGATGAAATTTAATGTGGACAAGTGCAAGGTTATGCACCTAAGGAAGAACAACCCAAACTATGGTTACACGATGCAAGGTTCCACATTAGGAACCACCACCCAGGAAAAAGATTTAGGCGTCATTGTGGATACCATGTTAAAACCCTCGGCCCAGTGTGCAGCGGCGGCCAAGAGAGCAAATAGAATGCTAGGTATGATAAGGAAAGGAATGGAAAATAAAACAAAAGATATTATAATGCCTCTATATCGTTCCATGGTGAGACCGCACCTTGAATATTGTGTGTAATTCTGGTCGCCGTATCTTAAAAAGGATATAGCGATTTTAGAAAAGGTACAGAGAAGAGCCACCAAAATGGTAAAGGGGATGGAAGGATACTCCTATGAAGAAAGGCTAAAAAGGTTAGGGCTCTTTAACCTGGAAAAGAGACGGCTGAGGGGAGATATGATAGAAGTCTATAAATTAATGAACGGAGTGGAACGGGTAAACGTAGATCGATTGTTTACCTTATCAGAATATAGAAAGACTAGGGCACATGCAATGAAGCTACAGGGTAAACTATTTAAGACTAATAAAAGAAAATATTTTTTCACTCAACGTGTAATCAAACTCTGGAATTTGTTACCGGAGGATGTAGTAAAGGCTGTTAGTGTATCTGGGTTTAAAAAAGGTTTGGACAAGTTCCTGGAGGAAAGGTCCATAAACCATTATTAAGAAGTGACCGAAAATATCAATGCTTGACCCAGTACAAGCATTGTGGAACTTGTGTCTCTTGGGGAAACTGCTAGGTACATATGACCTAGATTGGCCACTGTTGGAAACAGAATACTGGGCTTGATGGACCTTGGTCTGACCCAGTATGGCGTATCTTATGTTCTTATGTTCTTATGATGTGAGCGACCTGGGGCTGTCAGAAACAGCGGTGTTGCGTACTGCCCAGGCTGACCGATATCGGGGTAATTCCTCTAGGGGTAGACGTTCCCGTTGTAATTATCAACAGGATTTTTGGCAGGGTCCGGATACGAGATCTCGGACCAAGAGTCGTCCGTTATAAATCTATCTGGAAAACAGCTATCTCCCTCCCAATTACAGGTACTAGAAAAGGGTTTGTCCTTTGTTCACACATCAAGATATGATGGTTTTGCCACTAGGGTGGTGTTGTATAGATTTTTTCGGAAACTACGGGTGATTCAATATTTTTCGAGTATGGCTGGTGAAGTGGGTCAATCATTAATAAAAAATCCTTCTCGTTGGATCCCCCCAGGGGTCCCGGATCCGGTTATTTCTGTTTACCAAGATTTGGTTTTACAACATCTTTGCCCTTTGGAACAACAGAAGCAGCGTACTTATGGTAACTTGTCTTCAGCTCACTATCGGGCACTTCAACAACTTGTTGACTCGGACATTGTGGTTAGGAGAGCGAACAAAGGTGGTGCCACTGTCCTTTTGGCAGCTGATCAATATCAGAGGGAGGTTGATGTTCATTTAAACAATCGGGCTAATTACATTGTTTTGCCTGGGGACCCCACTGAGGATATCCGGAGCCGTATTCATTCGGTTGTTTCTGCTGCCTTCTTCCATAATTGGATTACTAAACAAGAACTGGATTTTCTTGAGAAAAAACACCCTAAAGTACCGGTTTTTTATCTGGTTCCTAAAGTGCACACATCATTACAGAACCCCCCCTGGACGACCCATCGTGTCCTGCAGAGACTCTTTACTGGAGCCCCTGTCGAAATTTTGTGACATTTTTCTGCAGCCTGCAGCGTCTAAAGTCCGTTCTTATATTAGAGATACTAAGGATTTTTTGAACCATCTGAAGGACTGTTTGGATGTGACTGCTTATACATATTTGGTCTCTCTTGATGTGCAGTCTTTATATACTAATATTGATCAATGTGAGGCTCTTGCATGTTTACAAGATTACCCGTTAGATCTTCCAGATCGGATCCCTAAACAGTTTCTGCTGGATTTGTTGGAGATGGTTCTGAATAATAATTTCTTTTTTATACCAACAACAGTTCTACAAACAGATACATGGTATTGCGATGGGGGCTACTGTAGCCCCATCCATAGCGACCATTTTTATGGCAGTGTTTGAGACATCATATGTCTATTCTGATTTGGCATTTCAATCCATCCCCTTCTGGAAGAGATTACTTGATGATGTTTTCTTTCTTTGGACTGGCACCCGGGAGGATTCAGATCAGTTTTTGCAGAGGCTGAACTCCCATGCAGTACGAATTCAGTTTACGGCACAAATGGATCCTCATAATATACAATTTTTGGACATTATGGTGGTTTTGACCCCTCAGGGTTTTGAAACGACTTTATATCGCAAGCCTATCCAGAGGAATACCTTGCTCCAATATGACAGTTTTCATCCCCGAGCGCTTCGGCGGGGTTTACCCTTTGGTCAGTTTTTACGCCTGCGACGAAATTGTTTGACCTTGTCTGAATTTCATCTACATGCGGTGGAACTTAAGTCACGTCTGGCCTGTAGGGGCTATCCCTCTGATGTTATTAATCGGGCGTACAAGAGAGCCTGACATTTACATCAGGAGTGGCTTCTTTTTCCGAAGGACTCTAAACCTTCAGACCAAGTGGTTATGGGGGTTTTGCCTTATACTCATAGTATGACCCAAATTACCAAGGTGCTACATCGGTTTTGGCCCATTTTGGGGTCGCATGAGTGTTTTCGGCAAACTACTTTGCGTATTGCATATTCTCGTAAAGCGAATTTGAAAGATCTGATCATGAAAACCACCTCCCCGCAGGATCGCCCCGTGAGGAGGCATAATGATAATGGGCATTTTGCTTGTGGAAACTGTACTTATTGTTCACTTACCCTGGGAGGTTCTGATTGGATAGATATGCATACATCCCAGTTCTATACAACGGTTTGGCACACGGACTGTACTTCATCCTTTGTGGTGTATTTGATTGTCTGTCCTTGTTCCCTTTATTATGTGGGATGTACTAAACGTGCGGTGAAGGTTCGTCTTTCTGAGCATGCTTCTAGATTACGCACTAAAACTCTTTCTGCTCCTGTGGTGGAACATTGCTTAATTGCTGGGCATGACTTTCCTTCATTGCGATGGAGAGTACTGGATTTTATCCCTGTTGATCCGAGGGGTGGGGACAGAGAACAACGATTACAATGGCGAGAACAGAGATGGATATATTTATTGAACTCTGTCACCCCTAATGGTCTCAATCTTCAAGTGGACTGGCATACTATTCTCTGAGTGGTGTTTGGAGGTTCCCATAGAGGGTTTCTCTGTGCTGTGGGATTCCCTCTTTTTGGGTTCTCTCTGCATTCTGATTGGTGGCTTCGAGTTTTCAACGGAAGCTGACATCAGACGCCGATGTCTATTTGGTGGGTTACACCCCCATGGTGGTTTGTCATTCATGCTTTCCTTCTTGCCAGTTGCGGATGGACCTGAAGCAGGGTTTCATAACATTTTGATTGAAAACCCAAAACGCGAGCCGCGTCATCATTTCTGAATTACTGGCTTATTTCAGCTGCGTTGATTGCACTATTTGAAAGCTAAGTTTGGATTTCTACTTTTATCCACATATAAAGTCTTAATAAAAGGAGTTGTCACAGTGGTGCCTGGAGTGTTTCCTGGCACTGTGTTGGCGTACTCCGACAAAAAGAATTGTGTATTTGGGGGTATTAGATATTGGAATCTTTTGGTTTTTGGGATATTTCCGATTGGTTTACTTATTTTTGGATGCAAGGAAATAGAAGCAGAAACTATTAGAAGAACAAGGTTGGCTTTCCTAAAGCTACGAGAGGTAAAGAAAAAATTCCAGCTTTGAATTGGAATGTTACAAGATGCTCAAGGATCCATGTTGAATGATGCTGAGAAGATCAAGAAAAGGTGAAAAGAATATACAGTCATTAAATGATAAGGATCAAGTGGACCAACAGCCGTTTCAACCTGTACCTTATGATTCGGAATCATTGGTGATAAAGAAGAAGTCGAAGCAGCATTGAAAGCCTTATCAAAGAACAAGCACCAGGCATTGATGTCATTCCCACTGAAGTATTACAGCAATCTGATGCAGCTGTTACCATACTTACAAAGCTCTGCCAGGAAATTTGGAAGACAACATCATGGCCAACTGACTGGAAAAGATCTGTGTTTATACCAATATTAAAGAAAGGTGATCCAACTGACTGGAAATTATCACACAATCACTCTGAATCCACATGCCAGCAAGATTCTACTGAAAATTATTCAGCAGAGACTACAACCATATTTGAAATGAGAACTGCCTGAAGTGCAAGCAGGGTTCAGGAAAGAGCGAGGAATGAGAGGCATCATCATGGATGTGAGATGGATCCTTGAAAAGACTAAAGAATAACAAAAGGATATCTATATGTGTTTTATTGACTATAGCAAGGCTTTTGACTGTGTAAATCATGAGAAACTCCGGGCCACATTAAGAAGCATGGGTATACCAGAACACCTGATCGTTCTCTTGCGCAATCTGTACATTGCCTGTCCCAATACAAGCATTCTGGAACCTGTGTCTTCTGGAGAAACTGCTAGCTTCTTGTGACCAAGATTGGCCACTGTTGGAAACAGGATACTAGGCTTGATGGGCCTTGGTCTGACCCAGTGTGGCATATCTTATGTAAGAAGCAACATTTTGAATGGAACAAGGAGAAACAGAATGGTTTAAAATCAGCAAAGGTGTATGAAAAGGCTGCATACTTTCCCCATACCTGTTTAATTTATATGCAGAACAAATCATCAGAGAAGCAGGACTGTATGAAAACAACCGAGGTGTGAAGATTGGTGGAAGACTCATCAACAATCTTCACTATGTTGATGATTACTGGCTGAAAGTAAAGATGATCTGAAACATTTGCTCTCAAGATCAAGGAACGAAGTCTTAAAATGGTTCTGCACCTTAATGTAAAGAAGACAAAGATCCTGACAACTGGTAAAATCAATAAGTTCATCATTGATGGAGAAGAAATTGAAATAGTGGACAACTTTGACCTACTTGGATCA
The DNA here is from genome assembly GCA_033557465.1 of Ichthyophis bannanicus. Classification (NCBI taxonomy): domain Eukaryota; kingdom Metazoa; phylum Chordata; class Amphibia; order Gymnophiona; family Ichthyophiidae; genus Ichthyophis; species Ichthyophis bannanicus. Next base: position 106,904,415 of record CM066047.1, on the reverse strand, counting down.
ACTATCAATAAAGAAATGATAAGCAGTCAAGAAAACAGGTGATGCATTGCTCTTGGCAGAATGGCTATGAAGGACTTAGACAAGATTCTCAAGAGCAGAGATGTGTCACTTCATACAAAAATGCAACTCATTCAAGCCATGATATTTTCAATAACTTCATATAGATGCGAAAGTTGGACAATGAAAAAGATAGGCAGGAAGAAAATTGATGCCTTTGAATTATAGTGTAGTCAGTACTAGGAGAGATTAAACCTAAGTTTTCTTTAGAAGTTCATATGATAAGACTTCGACTTTCATACTTTGGACACATCACGCGAAGAGAGAGATCATTATAGAAAGACATCAAGTAAGATAGAGCAAGGTAGTAGGTCAGTGCAAAAGAGAAAGATCAGCAAAGAAATGGATCAATACAATAACAGCAGCTATGGGTGCCACTCTGTCAACAATGAACCACCTGACTTAAGACCGAACACAGTATGGAACAACTATCCAGTGGGTCGGCATGAGTCGACACCAACTCGACGGCACTTAACAACAGTGTTTTTTTATCTTAGAGCGCCAGGTTAAATAAACAGCTACAATTTTTGCTGCATTTTAATTATATAGCCTGGGAAAATGCTGGTTTCCTTTTTTTTTGGCAAGCCACTGAATGAGAACCTCTGCTCCCACATAAGAGCATAAGAGATGCCATACTGGGTCAGACCAAAGGTCCATCAGACCCATTATCCTGTTTTGAACAGTGGCCAGTCCAGGTCAGGTTCCAAAAAGGTAGACAAATTCCATGCTGCTTATCCCAGGGGTAAGTAGAGGATTTTCCTAGTCCTCTTTAATAATGCTTTATGGACTTTTCCTCCACCAACTGTACTAACATCTTTTACTTCATCTTTCCGCAACAAATTCCAGAGCTTGATTACGCATTCAGTGAAAAAATATTTTCTCTGATTAGTTTTATATGTGCTATATTGCAGCTTCATTATGCGTGCCCTAGTCTTTCTACTTTCTGAAGCAGTAAACAACCGATCTATGTTTATCTATTCCACTCTACTTATTTTATAGACCTTTATCATATCTCCCCTCAGCCATCTCGTTTCCAAGCTGAAGAGCCCTAATCTTTTTAGCCTTTCCTTGTAGAGGTATCTGTCCATCCCCTTTATCATTTTAGTCGCTCTTTGTACCTTTTCTAATTCTGCTGTATCCTATACCGAGCAGAGAATTTCAACGTTTTATCCAGGATGACACCTACATCCTTTTCCAGGGTGGTGATTCCTAATGTGGAACTTTGCCTTTTGTAACTGTAGTTTGGATTGTTCTTCCCTAAGTGCATAACTTTGCATGTGTCCATATTAAATTTCATCTGTCATTTGAACACCCAGACCATTGATATACTGGCTTCCTATCTATCTAGTGTTTTTTTAAAGATAACCACAATGCACATGCAAATGATATGCAAATATGCCAATTATATGCAAATATGTCACCACACCCTTTGCCTCCTCAAATGAAACACTCAAACCTTGCCCATAGCAGCAAGTTGAAAGATAGTTTTGTGTAGGGCTTGGCAGCCCTCGTGCTCTGACAGGTCCCATGTTAGTCCCCCTCCTTCTTCATGGGTTTTTTGTCAAGAAGTTAGTACTGGATGTTGACTGTATAAATGCTTTTGAATATCACCCAGTAGCTTCAAATGTTAATTAATAGTGATGAAGAGGTGATGGATTTGTGCTCAATGGATTATTAAAAGTGTGCACTTTTTAATGAAAACTAAGATGATCATTTTTTCAAAGATAATGAATTTTATCCTCAGCAAGAATATGGATTTGACATATGGTACCTGAGCATGGCATGCAGCAAACACCTCGCTTGTGATGAGGCTACACTGCTTCTGTGCCCAGGACTTTCTGTATGGGTTCACGGAGCAAGGGTTCCCAAAATCCATGGCATCTGGGCAGTTAGGAGAGAGTTTCCAGCTGTTTCCAAACTCTAATACATTGCTGACAACAGCTTGATTCCTCGTTGTGAAATCATTCATTTCATTCCCATCAAAGTTCCCACACAGGCCACAAACCTTTCCCTGCACAGAGAAAACAAACCAAGATTGCTGTGATTAAACATCCCAGTTTAGCTCAGATTTTAAAAGCACACTGTGGTGGTTGCTGCAGAGTGTCTTTCACAACCCTGGAGGAGGGAGTCAATGACTGGGTCTCTGTTAGATTCCAGAGGGGTCCACAGCTGACCACAGCAAGCTTCCAATACATCAAGTAGCAATAACAACATCAATTCAGGTTGTTGAGGAGAGTCACAAATCTGCTAAGGGGATGTGCAAGCTATTTAAAACACACCTCTTTTTGGACTACTGCGGAACAAAAACAGAACCAACCACCCTGCAAAACGCACCCACTACAGTAAAATATGAACCAATTCACTCCTCCCTGTTGACTATACCTACCTCTTACTGAATCCAACATCTTAAACTCCCAACCATACAATGATAACATTTCTCACAATCTGAAACAAAAATACCATGTAACCAACATTATTAATGACCCTGTTAATTCCAAGTTTATTGCCCTATGTAAAGTTCTTTGTTTTATCGTTCATTGTAAACCGCTTTGAATGGAAGAAAAGTGGTATAGAAAATTTTTTAAATAAATAAATAATAAACAAATTTAAAGTCAGACTTGAAGCAGGTTAATTTATGTCCTGTTCAGTGTGACAGTTTTCAGATCTTCTGCATTGACATGGGCATTTGTCAATTTAATTTTCACAGCAAATCTGCGGAACACCAAACTGATTCAGTGCAGATTGGCTTTTTTTTTTTTTCAAATTTAAAGGCTTTTATACAAGTACAAAAAGAAGTATCTGTACAAACTGCACATGGAATGCTTGCACAATATATTAACACAAAATCTTGAACCAGAACAATTGCTTCAGCACAGCCCGTTTTTTTTTGTATGCTCAAAACCTCATTATCATCCAATTCCCCCCTCACCCTCCCCTCTCCCACCATCCATTCATTTCCCTACTTCCCTCTACCCCCCTCCCCTTCCCCCTCACCCCCTCCCATCCCACCCTCCCCACCCCCTCTGCACCCACCTCCCCTCTGCTATGTATTCTATATGTGAAGGGGTATTCTATCAATCTAGCAACGTAGGAAAAGGGGGGATGCCAATCCCTCATGGCAAGAGAGGTTCTCGTCTTACACTCCCATCTAAAGTAGAGGCATTCCAGCTCGTGAACCATATTTCAAAACAAAGGCCTCCCATATCTGCTCAAAGTGGGGCAGGCGCATCCTCACGACCCCCAACCCCCGTTCCATTGTATATAGGTCCCACATCTGCTCCAACCAGCGTGATAATGCCGGAGGTGATGCCTGTTTCCAGGTGGCTTCCAGGGTCAGTGGGGCCGCATTCAGACTATGGCGAATTAGTGCCAGCTGGAGAAGCCATCCTCCAGGGACCCTCTTCCCAAATAGAAAGATACCTAGGTCCCAAGGAATGTCCAAAGCCACCATTTGCTTCAGGCAATACTGTATTCCCCTCCAGAAAACTTGAACACGAGGGCAAACCCACCACACATGTGCCAAGGTGCCTCTCTCACCACAATTCTGCCAGAACAAATCAGATACCCCTGGGAAAGCTCGAGCCACATGCACTGGTGTCATTTACCACCCATAGATTAGCTTATAGTTACTTTCTCGGGCATTAACAGCCACCAAATGTCTCCAAAGCTGGCCCTCAATCTGTTCCTACTGCTGTTCTGTATATGAAAGGTGCAGCTCCTGCGTCCACTGAACCCTAGGCTTGCCTGCTCCAAAATGTTGCTTCTGTAAGTGAGCATACAGGGCTGCAATGAGGCCCTTTGTGGCTGTGCGTTCCTCACATAGGCTTTCAACATCCATCAATTCCCGAGCAACTTGCTGCCTAACATCACGATTCCCCACCCAATGTGCCACCTGTGCGTACTGGTAGACATGTTGATTGGGGATACCAAATTCCTCCTTCAGTTCGCAAAAGGAACAGAGCACACCATTCTCAAAGAGCTGGCCCATGCAACTAAGTCCCTTATGTCCCCATTGTCGAAAAGCAAAATCACTCATACCCAGAGGGAAGGACTTATTAACTATGGGCACTAATGGTGACAACACAGCCCCCCGTGGCTAGAAAAAAACGATCCCAGCAGTGGAGAGTATGAGTTATATATGGATTAGTAGCACGCACACCCCCCTCCCCCCGCAGCTTAGGGCACAGCCACAACCAATCCCTTAACCCAGCTCCTCCCACTAACTCCATTTCCATTCGTACCCAGCATTTAGAGCTAGTAGGGTTCATCCATTCCACCCCTGCATGACACTGCGCAGCTGCATAATACCAATGAAGGTTATGAACCCCCATGCCCCCTCATCCCTGTGGGGCATATAAAATCTTGCGAGGTATTCGAGGGCGCCTGAACTTCCATATGAACTTCATAAGCAGCGCCTGCCAGGACTCCAAGGACCCATGTGGCAGTGGTATAGGGAGTATCTGGAAGAGATACAAAAACCGCGGAACAAACCACCATTTTTGTTACAGCGATACGCCCAAACCAAGACAACATCAGGCCCGCCCAAGATATCAAATCCCGTTTAACTTGTTGGATTAAGGGTCCATAGTTCGCCCAATACAACGCAGTCCTATCTACCGTAAGATTCTGTACAGCACCAACTACAAGATCACATCGACAACCACGCTCCTCTGGACAACAACCAACACGGTTTCCGCCCCATCCATGGGGTAGAAACACTTCTGCTTTACCTCTTCGACAGCATTCTCCACCTCATAGATAACACCAAGAAAGGAATCCTAATGATCTTCATAGACATCTCATCAGCATCTGACACAGTTGACCACAAGACTCTATTGGAAAGGCTACAGAACATCGGACTACACGGATCCACCCTGAAATGGTTCCACTCATACTTGACCGACAGACAGATACAGGTCAAAGTAGGCCACAACACCTCCCGACCCATAAAAGTCATACAAGGAGTACCACAAGGATCGGCCCTATCAGCACTATTATTCAACCTCTACATCCAGCCAATGTGCGACATCATGAAAGATCACAACATACAATATACAATCTATGCAGATGACATCATGATATACATACCCATCTCAGTCGACAACCCAGACTACTCCAAAATAACAAACTGCCTCATACAAATGACAAGCTGGTTTCAAAAAAACAACCTCTCAATAAACTACAGCAAGACGGAGGCACTGATCATCACGCGAAACTCGGACTTTGTCCCCCCACCCGACATCAAGATAAAAGACACAATCATACCTATAAAATCAGAAGTAAAGCACCTCGGAGTGACCCTGGACAAGGAGCTGAACCTCCAAACACACATAAGCAGAACAACCAAAAGCTCATACCACAGAATGAGACTCCTCAGAAGACTTAAGGCCCTCCTCGCCCCAGAGCACTTTCGTACAGTCTGCCAGGCACTAATAACCCCACTACTAGACTTCTGCAACCCAATCTACCTTGGGCTACCAAAACAGACTCTCAGACTGCTGCAACTGGCACAAAACACAGCCGCCCGCATAATCTCTGGCACTACAAGACAAGAACACATCACTCCAATACTGAAAGATCTGCACTGGCTCCCAATCAGCTCACACATCAAATACAAAACAATCATAAACATATTCAAGATCAAACAACACTCTTCAGCCACAAGCCTACACACAATCATACAACCTGACACAAGCACACGACCAAGGAGAAGAGGCACCTCCAATACAGTAAACAACCCAAAAGACTTTGCCAAGACCCGCAAGGACACCGCGGAACGAGCACTCTCCCTGGCCACTCCATCAATCTGGAACAACCTCCCAGATGAACTGAGATTAACCACAGACCTCAAGGACTTCCGCAAACAAATGAAGACAACTCTATTCACCGAACACTATGGACATGCCACATGAGCTACCAACCAAGCCAGAACATCGGACCCTCCCCCCACCCTAAGCTTGTATATATGAATGTATAATAAACTCACAATGTATAATAGCGCACAATGTAGAAAGCACAACCCAAATCAAATACTCGCCACCCCTAACACACATCACACACCACTGCATGAAAACACTTGAACACCCCCTGATTGTTTGCCGTGGAAACCGCCTTGATTGAAGGAGAAGGTGGTATAGAAATACTGTTAAATAAATAAAATAAATAAATAAAATAAAGATTCACACCCAAATAACACAGGGCTTTATCTACCCTTCGATAACTGGGCGCTATATTTTTTATAATACTCTGAGGGAAACCCATCACTTTCCGATGCCCTTCCAGCCTTCAAACGTCAAATAGCCCATCCACTTCCTGTGCTGTAATTTCTGCCTCCAACTGTTCCTTATCCAGGTCAGTCGGATGCGGCAGGGAGATATCACTGAGGTAACCATCCACTTGGGCTGATTCAAAAGGCTCAGTCTTATACAATTGCGCCAAGTAGTCTGCAAACACTGCGCGTATCTCCCGGGACACCACCTGAATGCCCCCCAAGGAATCCCGAATCTCACGTACTACCCACGAGGTATGTTGCTGCCGGAGTCGAAGAGCAAGATATCGCCCAACTTTATTCCCCCTTTCATAAGGCACTGCAAGCAGGAGGGATCGGCTGTCTACACAGATCTGCAAAGAAACTTCATGCAGGAGCCGCAGCCGCCAGAAACAGGCTCTTCCCACCCAAGGAAGACACTCCTGTGTTTCAGGAATGCGTTCCAAAGCCTCGTGTCAATGGCCGCAACAGCACACGATCCTGAAGTTACACCAGGGAGGGGGCACCACAATCACTCCCACATTCCACCCGATCTTCAGATCTTCGCGGCACAGCACTTTCAACACTTTCAAAAACGCTCAGGCAAGTATAGCTGAATTCCAGAGCTCTCCTTCACCCCGCGGTAATTAGCTTAGCAGGGTACCGGATGTCGGATGTTTCAAAGAAAGGGCGGCAGCAAAGGATCCAGGCTTAGTGAATGCATGGGATGGCACGGGGCAGCAAAAACCAGCAGAGGTTCATGATTTGCATCGGCGAGGGTATCGGCCATGTATCCAGCTCTATCGGCGCTGTCGTCAGATATATTTATAATAGCACGGAGCTGCCGATCAGCACTTCAGCGGGGCTAGGGCTCACAAGCACTTTTACTGAGGATCTCCAAACTTACTAGCACTGCACAAAGAGCCTTTCTGCCATTTTTCTCAGCGCTATTGCTGAACCTGGGTGCAGAGCCTTTCTATCGTGCTGCCATTTTTCTGCGGGCTCAACAGCGCCCCCTAGATAGGCTTATTTTTGGGAATCCACATTGAATTAGTCCTCGGACTCCAGAGCACATATTTTTTGAGGGTGGGGCAGGGGAGATTCAACAAATTACACAGGTACACTAAAAAAAATTTTTTTTAAACTGCCTCTAATGTTTCGATTGATTTTTACATTTTTTGGTGCGCTGAATACAAATCTGGTAAGCAATTTGCTCCATCACATACAGATTTTTTGCTACATTTGGTTAGCAGTTTGAGGTGAACGTTTCAGATTGAGTGTGATCGAGATAAAAGTTTCTTGGATGAATTCTTTATAGTAATTGTTTAGTAGTTATTCAAATAAGAATAAAGAAAATTGTAACAAGGCAGCACATAAGAATAGAGTAATGTCAACAAAACACACTGTGATGGTAGCAAAATTGTCTGCACTTAAAACAGCCACATACATGTGCACAAACATTGAGCATACAAGAGCGAGGTTAGACACAAAGCAAAGCAAAGAAATGTGCAAAAAATGTTGTACAGGTATGTATGTAAGAATAGAAAATGCAAACCGCACCATTGCAATACATGAAGACAAACACCCGATGGTGTGAAAATAAAATTCTAATAAATGAGATCCGACACTGTGGTAATAACTAGCAAATTTTTATTTCAAAGTTTAGTAAAAACACGATATTTGTCAACACAGTTTAGATTTTAAAGTCATTCTTGGGTCAATCAATCTCCTGGTGGGCCCGTTTCTTCTTCCCCCGAATGCTTCTCTTGGTGCGCTGCTTGGCGTTTTTTTCATCTGGGGTTTCCCGCAGCAGCAACCAGCAGAAATCAGCCATCATAGTGGTGTTCCATCTTCCTTGGTACCTTCTCTCTGCGTCCTTGATGTCCTGGTGAAACCTTTCACCTTGTTCTTCACTGTATGCCCCCAAGTTTTCGGGAAAGTAGTTCACATGGGAGTGCAAGAAATGGACTTTCAGGCTCATGTTACAGCCTTGTTCTTTGAAGGCATTGAGCATCCTGGCAACAATATCCTTATAGTTCTCATCCCGCCTGTTCTCCAAGAATTTGAGAACAACATCCTTGAAGGAATCCCAGGCTTCTTTTTCCTTCTCAGACATCGTTTCAGCGAATGCTCCATCTGAAATGAGTTTCCTTATATCAGGGCCAACAAACACTCCTTCCTTTAGCTTTGCTTCAGAAAGTCGGGGGAACTTTGAGCAAAGGTACCGAAAGCACTCACCATCTTTTGGAAGGGACTTGATGAATTGCTTAATGAGACCCAACTTAATGTGGAGAGGTGGTAATAGAATTTTATCACGAGGTACCAAGCTCTCATGAAGAACATTTTTCTCACCGGGTCTCAAATACTCCCGAATTGGCCAGTCTTTTTTCCCCCAGTGTAGGTCGCGGGCCCGGCTATCCCACAAGCAAAGGAAGCAGGGATATTTGGTGAAACCGGATTGCTGCCCTAATAGCATGGATAGAATTTTAAAGTCTCCACAAATCATCCACTTATGCTCATCATAACGAATCTTCTGAAGAATCAGGGCCAAATTCTCGTATTTTACTTGGAGAAAAACAGAGTGAGCAATAGGAACTGAAGCGAATGTGTTGCCATTATGAAGAAGAACACCTTTTATGCTGTCTTTTGACGAATCAATGAACAGCCGCCATTCAGCAGGATCATACTTGAGAATAAACTTTTCCATCACTCCGTATATATCGTTGCAAAATACCAAATCTTCCTCTTTGCTGAAATACTTCAAAAATTGTGTCTCGCGGTTGCGGTACCAATAAAAGTTGTTCCTGGTGACAATAGATATTTCTGTTTAAGCCGAGAACCTAGCAGTTGGGCAGCATCTTTTGGGAGTCCTAAATCCCGGACTAAATCATTCAATTCAGCTTGAGAGAAAAGTTCAGGTTTCGGATCTGGTTCAGTTTCAAACTCGGAAGTACTGGACTCATCGGGAAAAGCCATCTGATGAGTCTCATCATGATCAGAATCGTCCACACAAATATGATCCAAAGATTTTGGTGGTTCAGGCACAGGTACTTTGTTGCTATGAGGCATAGGCCTAATTGCTGAGGGAAGGTTGGGGTAACTTATTACGTTCTTATTTTTTAAGTTGTATCCCTTCACAATGCAAGAGCAAAAATAGCAGTCACTGCTGTGGTCTCTTTGTTCACGCCACATCATAGGTATTCCGAAACGAAATGCTTGTTTTTTACCTTTCATCCATAAGCGTAGATCTTCCTCACATGTCTTGCACACTTTGTGAGGAGCCCACGGTTTGTCTTGATCGCCTAACTTCAAACCGAAATAGGCGAAATATACTTTTTTAATAAATGCAGAAATGTTCCTCTGCCGCTTTTTCACGGTATATTCCCCACAAATAAAACAAAAACTGTCCGAGAGTTGACGCAACCTCTGGCTCTGTAGCCATCACAAATACACAGCACTGCAAACTACAACTGTAGTGAACCACTTCGGAATAAAGCTGGATTACGACTGAGCAAACAAAAGGTAATAATGAACTTGCAAGAAACTGAAATTTGACAGGAACGTTCATGTCGCAACCACCGTGTTTGAGCGAGCGAACGAGGCGAGGCGAACAGGAAAGAACATGCGCCAGCGCGAGTACTGGATTTAGCCCCCCGCCTCCCAATTGTCCTGTTAATGTATAAAATGAATACAAAACACTCTAAAATATCATGAGGGAGTGTTTCTAGTTAGTTAACCATTACAACCTCTATTTTGGGCCAAGAAAATAAACTGCAGTCGGCTAAAAAGAAATTATGTGAACATTCCTTATATGGGTAAGAAATCTAATTTTGCAAGAAAACGTGACGTGATGGTACATTTTGGCTATTTTTCCTGGATTCAGCACCCCAAAATCTATAGGAATCAGTTGCAAAACTGGAGGCAGTTTTTTGGTAGTGTACCTGTGTTATTAAACTAATCGGTAAACCTTGTCATTCTTTCAGGATCATGGAATTATTTCACAGGCTTTTTTGAAAAGTTCCTTGATCCCCCTTCAGACTTTTTCTTGCAATGAAACAATTTCTTCATAATGCGGAAAGATTATTTCTGCAGTGTCTCAGTACTTTCCCAAACTAGCTGTTTTTGCAGATGATTAATTTATTTTCAGCATGTCTTTGAAATGCATGCTATAGGATTGCCCAGGGAAGGAAGCAACATCTTTAATATTTTTAAGCACGTATAGGGCGATATTCAAAAAGATGTAGGTAAGAAATCCATTTAAGGTTTTGCAAATCTCAGCAGCTCTATCCATGTATGTGAAGTTACTGAAAATCTACTTACAGGGCATAGGGCACTGACTGGGTCACTTAAACTGCACAGTGCTGCCATCAAAAACAGTACTCTGACCTTGCGGTACCTCATACGGCACCCTATAAAGCGCCCTATAAGCAACATTCTAGGGTGCCTTGGTGGACAGTGCACTTTAAAATGTGCCTTATGGGGCGCCTTATGTTAACACGCTTTGAGAGTGCGTTTGCTAGTAGTGATAATTAAAATAAAAATAAAATGTCTCCTAAAGCAATCTTCACCATAATACCTCAGCCAGCTGTCTTCATTGGGCACTGTGGGGGATTGAACCCCTGATCCCTGCACCATTGGCAAGTGTCTTAACCATTGTGCTGTGGCTCTGCTTATCTGCTTGTACATCAGCGCGCCACTTATGCCTCCCGCGCAGCTTTCTCATGTGCTATTGTGGGGGGCGCACATGGGCGCCGCGCACCTTAGCGCATATTTAAATCCCATTTTTTCTTTTTCAGAAAGAAACGCCCACTCCTTATATGGCACCCGCACACTAGCGCGGCCCGCACATTACCAGGGTTTTGGTAAACATACCCCTATGTCTAAATATGTAATCAGAGACAATCACCAAGCCTAATCCATATCCTTTTGATCATCGCTAACTGGACACCAGGATCTAGATTAGGCTTGGCAAATATCTTGGATAGGGTACTAAGACAGAATTTCTGGCACAAGAACATGGGAAAAAATCTTTTTGAGTAAATATCTGTAGCAGGAGTAGATAGATTCCAAGGCAAAAAATCCAGTTAACATGTTCCATAGAGCTTCAGACAAGAAAAATTTTGGGCCAGTCACAAAACAGAAAGGAAGATCATCAGAAATACAAGAGCAGTTGGTTATTACCAGCCCCCAAAGAGATGTGATGGCTCTTTTGTAAGTTGCCTGATCTGTAATTCAAAGGTCACTGTTTTGAGACCAGCTTCCGACTGTGAGAAAAAAAGTCAGTTGGTTTTTATTTACCTGAAACCTCTAATAACTTCTCAGCTATGTTTTTCATTTGGGCAGCTGTCACAGTTGCCTCTGTAATTAACAAAATTGCCCTGAAATGAAAATGTATAAAAACTAAAGAAAATGTCAATTGATGAAAATGAAACAAACTGTAAATGACACAGGAAACAAAACAAAATGAACTTTTTTTGCCTGCACACCCCTAACACTCTACGCTGCCGATCGGACATCGGGGGAGGAAGCGGGAGCTACTCACCACTCCCATTCCCCCACCAAGGCCCAATCGGGGCGCAACTAACAGCCTTTAAATGCAGGACCCGGCAAGCATACTGCCTCTTCACTCCACGCTGCCGATCGGACATCGGGGGAGGAAGCGGGAGCTACTCGCCCCTCCCGCTCCCCCACCAAGGCCCAATCGTGGCGCAACTAACAACCTTTAAATGCACTGACCCGTCAGGCGTGTCTGCGCCTGGCAGGCTCACGCCTAAGGACCACACCAAAGGGCCCTTTGGCATGGCCCGTGGGCGGGGCACAATGGCGGGGCCATCATTTGCACCCTTGCTGATGGTATGTAAAGTAAACCATGATGAATGTATTCTGTATATAGCTACTGAAGTTAGTTAGGCTGTGTGTGTGGGTACTGTGCTGAATTCCCTCTGTTGTGTACTCCCATCGTGTACTTTTGTGTACTCCCATTGGCTACCTTTGCTTAACCTGTAGTGTAGTGTTGTAATCTTACTGCTTTGATTGAGGGAAGAAGCTGGACACAAACTGTTTAAATAAATAAAATGCAATGTATTGTTGTGATTAGATTGTAAGCTCCGATGAGCATGACTCTGATGGGCAGGGACTGTCTCTTATGTGTTTCCTGCTTCTTGCAGGTTAGCTGTACAGCGCTGCGCACGTGGCGCTATATAAGTATTAAATAGTAGTAGTAGTTATACCAGCTCAAGACCAAGTGCAAATGCATGTGTGTCCGATACACACAATCACGTGCATTTTATAAAGGATGTGCATAAACTGAGGCTCTGCACATGCTCCTCCCAAACCTTGCCCCAAAAATGCCCATACCAAATTTACACACAAAGTGCCCCCCTTTTGGTGGTTTAACAGACTTTTAAATGAGGCGTATAGGTATGTAATCCTTTTTACTCTCTTTCTGCACAAGCTATGATCTTGGGCACATGTTTTAATTTTCAGCGAATAAAGATACATTTGTGTTACTTTGCACAAGAGAAGACTAAATAAGTCAATGGTTTGTGCTTGCCTCCAAAATCTTACCTTAAAAGTTGAAGTAAGTTTGATGAAAATAAGAGTCTTCTTGTCCCATATGATAACCAATCCAGTGTTGACCTCAATTACCAGATAGATGCCCATCTGATGGATTTTGTATGGCGCCTCTTCTCCTCTGCCCCTCTCAATCACTTCAACGTCCTCACTACTGAGCAGCAACTTGTAACTCTGATAAAAATATAGAAGTCCGATTAGAAACCATTGGAAAGAATATAAGAAGGTTTTATTGTTGTCAATAGTCTACATATGATTAGCAAACTAAGCTATAAGTGTAGTCATCACTAGAGAACGCTAGTCACTGTAGTAGAAACTAAGATGTCATATGAAAGCAGAATATAGTGATTGTGGACCTGCTGCTATTCAATAGAGTTTATGTGGTTAGCAGGCCTTACAAACCGCATACGTCCCAGTGCCACTGAATATCCGCACAGACCGTCTTCGTACAATCTGGATAGTGCCAGGGTGGTCCTGGTGTCCAACTAGAAACATAGAAACATAGAAACATGATGACAGAAAAAGACCACAAGGCCCATCTAGTCTGTCCTTCCATAACAACAACTACAACAGTCCACTTTTTACCTTTAGAGATCCTCTGTGTTGGTCCCATGCTTTTTTGAATTCAGTTACTGTCCTCATCTCTACCACCTCCACTGGGAGACTATTCCACGGATCCACTACTCTTTCCGTAAAGAAATATTTCCGCATATCACTCCTGAATCTATCTCCCTTCACCCTCATCCCATGTCCCCTCGTCGCAGAACTTGCTTTCAATTGAAAGAGGCTCTCTCCCTGAACATTTATGCCACGGAGGTATTTAAACATCTCAATCATATCACCTCTATCCCGCCTTTCCTCTAAGGTGTACATATTAAGATCCTTAAGTCTGTCCTCATATGCTTTATAATGAAGACTACTAATCATCTTAGTAGCAACCCTCTGCACCGACTCCATCCTGTTCACATCCTTTTGAAGGTGCGGTCTCCAGAATTGCACACCATACTCCAAATGAGGTCGCACCAAAGACTTATACAGAGGCATTATCACCTCCTTTTTTCTGCTAGCCATTCCTCTCCGTATGCACCCAAGCATCCTTCTAGCTTTTGCCGTCGCCTTTTCTACCTGTTTAGCTACTTTAAGATCATCGGACACAACTACGCCTAGGTCCCGCTCTTCTTTAGTGGACAAAAGTACTTCACCTCCTATGCTGTATTGCTCCCTTGGATTGCTGCAGCCCAAATGCATGACCTTACATTTTTTAACATTAAATCCCAGCTGCCAAATTCTAGACCATTCTTCAAGCTTAGCTAGATCCCTCCTCATGTTATCTACACCTTCCTGGGTGTCTACTTTATTGCAGATTTTGGTATCATCCGCAAAGAGGCAAACCTTACCCGACAGCCCTTCCGCTATATCACTAACAAAGATGTTAAAAAGAATCGGACCAAGGACAGATCCCTGGGGCACACCACTGGTAACATCCTTCTCCTCAGAGTGAGCTCCATTTACTTGTACTCTTTGTCGCCTCCCACCCAACCAATTTCTAACCCAAGCAGTAACTTTAGGGTCCATCCCTAGGGTGCTCAGTTTGTTTATAAGTCGCCTGTGAGGAACAGTGTCAAAGGCTTTACTGAAATCTAAATACACCACATCTAGAGCTCTCCCTCGGTCCAACTCCCTGGTCACCCAGTCAAAGAAATCAATCAGATTTGTCTGACAAGACCTGCCTCTGGTGAATCCATGCTGCCTCGGATCCTGTAATCCGCTGGACTCCAGAAACCTCACTATTTTCTCTTTCAACAGCGTTTCCATTAATTTACTCACCACCGAAGTTAAACTAACCGGCCTGTAGTTTTCAACCACATCCTTACTTCCGCTTTTGTGTAAAGGCACCACATGAGCCTCTCTCCAGTCCTTTGGCACCACTCCCGACTCCAACTAGTCAGCGGCAATTTTCAGCCCGCTAACCAGATAGGTAACCGCATAAAGTTAGACTTGTCAAAGGTTGTTCTAACTGCTATGCTGTTTTGCTATCCAGTTAGTGACTGAATATTGCCACTGACCGGATAGCATGGAGGTCGGTGGCCAAACAGGATATTCAGCGATGGTGGATATCTGGTGTCCAGCACTGAATATGCAGTTTCACTTCTGCCCATGTGGCCATGAGCTTTAGAGGCGCTGATCACCACAGGCTGAATATTAGGCCCTATGTCACAAATATTTATTTGTTAAAAGATTTTCCTTTACCATCTTAGTGAAAATGTAATTCAAAATGGTTTACATAAACAACAATACAGTACAGATTGAAATCAGAGGTCCTACAAGCCATAACCCTATACAACCTAGTAAATGCCAGCCCCAAACCCTTCCCCAATCTTGTATCTCTTCACCAGCTTCTCAGGGGAGAATATGAGGATTTTTAACATTTTCCTTGTGGGAGGAGTAGCCTAGTGGTTAGAGCAACTGTCTCATACCCAGAAGATCAAGGGTTTGATTCCCATTGGTCACTCCTTGTGACCTTGGGCAAGTCACTTTACCCTCCATTGCCTCAGAAGAAAAGGCTGGCAAGCTACTTCTGGTGCTACATTGTCAAGAAAACCCAGAGGTAGCTGGGTCACTATGAGTCAACACTGACTTGATGGCACTAAAAACAAAACAAAACCCCTTTCCTAAAGAACAATAAATTGTCCCTCCTCCTCAATTCAGCTGGTAGCTTATACTAATAATTTAATCCAACAACACTAAAGGCTTTGGACCTCAAGGTTACCTTCCAGTAGAATTCTACCTCTAAAACCTCAGGAGTCTCTCTCCAAACAGTAGTGAGGTGTGGATAGAAGTCCACCTTGTGGCCTTCCAAATCTCTTCCATGGAGACTGATCTCAAGTGGGATACCAATGCAATCATAGCTGTGAAATTGTGAGCTGTGACATTACCACAAGACTCAGACCTGTTTGGGCATAAATAAAGGAGATGCAATCTGCTAGCTAATTAAATAGAGTTTATTTGTTGATGATAGCCCCCATCTTGCTCGAGCCAATAGAAACAAAAAGTTAGGTACACTTTTTAAGGGCTTTAGTTCACTACAAATAGGAAGCCAAGGCTCTCTTGCAGTCCAATTTGTGTAATGCACTTTCCCCTTTGTGAGCATGAGGTCTTAGGAAAAAGGTTGGCAGGACTATTGACTGATTAAGGCGGAATTCTGACACTATCATAGGAAGGAACTTAGGATGAGTATGCAGGACCACGCTATTATGGTAATATTTAGTGTAGGTGGATCAGTAGCTAGAGCCTGAAGATTGATAACTCTGCATGCTGAAGTTATCACCTCTAAAAAGAAGACCTTCTATATTAGGTACGTCAAACCAAAGGTATTTAATGTCTTAAAGGGAGTCTTCATCTGCTGAGTTAAAACCATGTTAAGATAACAAGACACTGCAGGAGGCTTAAAAGGAGGCTTTGTAAGAAGCAAGCTATACATGAAGCAAACAACTAAAGGCCCTATAGAGATAAGTTTACCCTCTAGATGGTGATGATAGTCACCAACTGCACTAATGCGAACGCTAAATTACTCTTCAGACCAGACTCTGACAGATGTAGAAGGTATTGAAGCAGTTTTTGTGTGGGCCAGGAGAAGGGATCTGAGGCCTCTTCATCACATCAGAAGGCGAACCTCTCCATTTGAAATTCTATGACCTCATATGAATATAAGATATGCCGTTCTGGGTCATACCAAAGGTCCATCAAGCCCAGTATCCTGTTTCCAACAGTGGCCAACACAGGTCACGAGTACCTATCAGGTTCCCTAAAGGTAGACAGATTCCATGCTACTTATTTGAGGGATAGGCAGTGGATTTCCCTGGTCCTCTTTAATAATGGTTAATGAACTCTTCCTCCAGGAACTTGTCCAAATCTTTTAAACCCAGCTACACTAACAGCTTTTACTACATTCTTCAGCAATGATTTCCAGACTTTCATTATGCGTTGAATGAAAAAATATTTTCTCTGATTAGTCTTAAATGTGCAGCTTTATTGCATGTCCCCTAGTCTTTCTAGTTCTAGAAGGAATAAACAACTGGTCAATGTTTACCCTTTCCACTGCACTCATTATTTTAAAGACTTCTATCCTGTCTCCCCTCAGCCAGATCTTTTCCAGGCTTAACAGGCTAATGCAGAAATCTATTGCTGCCTTTAAGCACAGATAACATCACTTTTAAGCCTTTAATTATTGCCACCACCAAATGCAGAAATGAGACAGATGTACGCATAAACAGCAAAGGAAAAACTAGCACAGAATTAATGCCGAGTATTTAAGTGTATTTAAATTACAGGCAAATGAGATGCACATAATAAAATATTATGTTAATATTGCCTGCGACCAATGCAGAGAAACACATTTTATGCTATTTATTTATTTAAAGTTATTTTTATACTGCCTTTCTACTATTCAAAGCGGTTCACAGTGAAACAACAATTAAACAGGTCCATGAGGCATGCTGTTCTACAAGAAACTGAAACAATATAACAAAATAACAGTATAACTACATAAAAGTAGGTTGAGCTATTTAAGAACATAAGAACATAAGATATGCCCTACTAGGTCAGACCAAGGTCCATCAAACCCAGTATCCTGTTTCCAACAGTGGCCAATCTAAGTCATAAGTACCTAGCAGTTTCCTCAAAAGACACAGGTTCCACAATGCTTCTTTGGGTCAAGCAGTGATATCCTGGGTCCCTTTTAATAATGTTTATGGACCTTTCCTCCAGGAACTTGTCCAAACCTTTTTTAAACCCAGATACACTAACAGCTTTTACTACATCCTGCAGTAACAAATTCCAGAGTTTGATTAAACGTAGAGTGAAAAAATATTTTCTCTTATTAGTCTTAAATAGGTTACCCTGTAGCTTCATTGCATGTCCCCTAGTCTTTCTATATTCTGATGACGTAACCAATCGATTTACGTTTACCCGTTCCACTCCATTCATTAATTTATAGACCTCTATCATATCTCCCCTCAGCCGTCTCTTTTCCAGGTTAAAGAGCCCTAACCTTTTTAGCCTCTCTTTATAGGAGTATCCTTCCATCCCCTTTACCATTTTGGTGGCTCTTCTCTGTACCTTTTCTAATAACGCTATATCCTTTTTAAGATACGATGACCAGAATTGCACACAATATTCAAGGTGCGGTCGCACCATGGAACGATACAGAGGCATTATAATATCCTTTGTTTTATTTTCCATTCCTTTCCTTATGATACCTAGCATTCTATTTGCTCTCTTGGCCGCCGCTGCACACTGGACGGAGGGTTTTAACATTTTATCCACAGTGTTGTAGGTGAGAGATAGCTAGTATTCAACACTGGATTATTGATACAGTGTATGTGTCTAGTGTGTTGAATTGGAGGATTTTAATAGTAAGAATTTAAAGTGGATGAGTCTCTAGATTTGAGGATATGTTATATTCTTACTTGAAGAGGTGCATTTTTAATTTCTTCCTGAATTCAGACAGGTCTGGGAGTCCTCTTAGTGTTGGCGGTAAGGTATTCCATACTGATGGGGCGAATAAGGTGAATGTTCTATTGCAGGTTGTCTGCTTGCTCTTTGTCTTCTGCTGCGGGATGGCAAGTAGGTTGAGGGTGGAATTTCTTCACAGTCTTTCATTCATTGTGTTTGCGATAAGGGTCTGGAGACATTTGGCAGATTCTTTGTGAAGGAATTTGAATATTGTAAAAAGAACTTTGTATCTGATTCTAGTTGAGATGGGAAGTCAATGAAGTTGTATTAGTGTGTGGGGGGGGGGGGAGGTGAGTGTGAACGGTGAGGAGCCTCAGATTTTATTCAGGCCACAGTATTTTGGGCCATTTGTAGTGGGTGGAGAATATGTTTAGGTAGGCCCTGGAAGATGATATTACACTAGTCTAGTACAGGCGTAATCATTGCCTGGCACACGGTTCAGAAAAGATCTGGAGAGAGTAGTTAGTGGAAATGCTTCAGGGTTCTTAGTTTGTGGTAGACGGAAGTGGCTATTCTTTTTATGTGAGGTTGGAAGGTCAGTTGTTGATCTATTGTTATGCCCAGGTATTTTGTTTCAGATTTGACTTTGATTGTTACATTGTCTATTTTCAGTGTTGATGGTGGGGCAAAGTTTGGATTAGTGGTTATGTAAAGCGCCTCGTTCCTCTCTTGGTTGATGAGTAGATTGTGTCTACTAAGCCATCCTTTTACATCCATGAAGCACTTTTGTAAGCTGGTGAGATCTTGAGAGAGGAGGTTGATGGGTGTGAAAAGAATTATGTCATCTGCATAAATTTGGTATAGCATTTTGTGTGTCTTGAATATCTGGCATAATGGTTGGATATAGATATTGAAAAGGACAACTGATAGACTTGATCCCTGAGGCACTCCTATTTGTTGCGAGAAGGGGCTTGAAGTTTTCTTGCCAATTCTTACTTGCTGTTTCCGGGAATCCAAGTAAGAGCGGACCAGGTTGAGTGTAGTGTCATGGAGGCTGATTTCAGAATGTTTTTGTAGAAGTTGGTGGTGTGGGAGGGAGTCAAAGGCAGCAGTGATGTCAAGGAAAATTAGTATGAATCTGTCCTTGGTGTTTTGCAAGCAGGTTGTAAGAATGTTTAGGAGGGAGGTGAAGAGGGTTTCAACCACATTGAACTACCTGAATCAATGTTTGTGGGGGTCTAGAGGTGTATTCTTATTGAGATGGTCTTGGAGTTGTCTTAGGACAATTTTATCTATTATTTTTGAGACTAATGGGATGCTAGATATTGATCTATAGGATTGATGGGAGATTGAGTCAAGTTTTATATTTTTTAGAAGGAGTCAGATTGAAGTTTGCTTCAGTGCTGTGGACCTAAGGCTCAGAGACAGTGAGGCATGTACTATGGTTATGAGGTATGTGATCTAGTTAACTTTATCCAGGTGACAGGGCAGGGGTCCAGTATGAAGGATGTTGTGTTAAGGCTCTGTATTGTATCTTCAATATTTTCAAATGATGGAAGCTCGAAATGGGACCAAATCTTCTCAGAATCCATTCCAGAGCTGGATGTTGTTGTGATGTGTTTGTATCTGTTTGGTAAGTAGGTACGAGGCAATCTTCTGGGAGGATATTTTATCTTTTATGTTTCCATTGTTGGGTTCCTTTTTAAGTGTTTTCACTATGGAGAACAGTTCTCTTTGTTTGTTTATTGCAGAAGTGACGAGGTTAGTGTAGTATTCTCATTGAACTGCTTTTCTATTTTTGTAGGGAAGTTGAGAACAATGGGGCTCAAGTTCGGTGTTTTAATGTTATTTTCCTAGGGGGTGCAAGAGCTGCTGTGGACAGAGTATCATTCCAAATTGTTGTCATTTTGTTGAAGTCTGAGTTTGCTGCTTTAATGAGGTCCAGTTGTGGGTGACTGCTTCAAGGAATTGTTCACTGTTGCAGTCTCGGAACTTCCAAGTTGTGAGCAGCATGGGTTTTTGCGTAGATTGCTGTGATGTAGTATGGATAGGCAAATGAATAGATGTGTGGTCTGGCCAAGGGACAGGGAAGATTGTGTGTAGTGTCTGATGGGGATTGGGAAGAAGGTCGGAAGGAACACCAAATCAAGGACATTTTCTTTCTTGTGAGTTGGTTCGGTGATGATCTATGTGTATCCAAGTGTTTTCATGGCTTTGAGGAACACTCCCGACTGTGACGAGGGGGAGGAAGCCAGGATGAGGTCTCCAAGAATTATCAGAGGTTGATGACTGTGCAGGGTGGAGCATGCAACTTCAAGTAGCTGGCAAGATCTGCAGCATCCCCCAGAGGGGCTCAATGTGCTAAACAGAGGGCGATATAGCTATCTGATATGTATAAGGTGTTCATTTTTTTAATAGCACTAGAGTTGGTGATATTGAGTGTCAGGTTCTCTTTGGCAATTATACATGCTACTCCGCTTCTGTTATTGGCTCTGTTTAAAGTGAATATTGTGTATGCAGGAGGACATAACTGGTTCAGGAGGACCGAGTCAGTGTCTGAGAACCAAGTTTCAGTGATTAATAGGATGTCTAGGCTGTGCTTACTTATAAAGTCGGTTAGGGTTTGGATTTTATTTCTTGCTGAGCGCACATTAATGAGAGCACATTTTATGGGGGGCACCATTTTGTTCACAGGATGTGGTCTCGGCTTTTTTCACAAGTTGTGAGATTTGTTTTAGAGTGCAGTGATGTTTCTGGTATTGCGGACTGTATTGTAGTGCTAGTGCTCCATCTAGTGGACATCTATAGCTGGTAATTATGGGAATTTGGGTGCTATAGCGTAATCTGACTGCTGCTGTGAGGTGGATAAATATCCAGACTGAGTAGTAGGATTCGCAATATGGTCGTAGAGTACCTCTGACTTGGCATTTCCATGTTAACAGATTGAGTTGACTTCCTTCGGTTGTTTGCCTAAGGGCTGCACCGGTTGCAGTGATGTAGGTAGTGCAGTAGTGGGGGAATCTTCTTGTTCTTTCTACTTTGTGGAGCTCTGTATGCTGTTGGCCACTCTAAGGGTCAAGCCTACAGGTCTTTTTGCATGGTCCTAGGGGTGGACACACCTGAGCGCATTGAATCAGTCGACTCTTGTGTAGGCTGTTGTTGAGGCAGTGTCTCACTATGCAGTGGAGAAGTTTTGTAATATGAGAGATCGTTAAGAAGCCGATTGGGCTGGTTGGTGAAGTCGGATACCTAAGCGTGCTGAAATTTAAACTCCAGTGCTGCAGGGGCCTGATTGGCCTTAGTGGTGGGGATCGCGGAAAAGCTTACCTGTCCACTCCTTTCCTCCAATGCCAATTGGGCTGGTTGGTTAAGTCTGATGCCTGAGCGTGCTGAAATTTAAACACCAGTGTTGCAGGGGCCCAATTGGCCTTAGTGGTGGGTAGCAAGGAGTAGCTTATCTGCCCGCTCCCTTCTTCTGACGCTGATCAGGCTGGTTGATGAAGTCTGACCCCTGAGTACACTGAAATTTAAACTCCTGTGCTGCAGGGGCCCGATTGACCTTAGTGGTTGGTAATGGGGAGGAGCTTACCTGTCTGCTCCCTTCCTCCAATACTGGTCGGGCTGGTTGATGAAGTTCCTGACCTCGCGCGGTGCATCTTGGGATATACTGGGTGATATTAGACTGCCATATCAGGTAGAAAATGCCTTCTATGGCAGTCTGAGCCCCATAGTGCATCCCAAGATTTACCGCACAGGACCAGGTGCCACCATTTTTCAAGAGGTGGCGCAGGAGAGGGAGCGCATGGACAGCAGTCCTACTCATTTGTAAAGGTACCAGGAGGGGGTGGGGGATTGGGGGCACTGTGTTATCAGAGTTATTTTTAGTTGGGCGGGTGAGGGAATCAGGGCTGCTGGGCCATCAAGGATTTACTTGGATCATGCCTAGATCATCAGAGAAAGCCCCCAATGCTGTTAAAATGCTGTCGGGGCTCATATGCAAATTAGCCACATGGTGCCCCTGTTTCTCTGGGAGAGCATGCCATATTAGTGCCAACTTCTGTGCGAATGTGTATGGTTTGCTCTCACAGTTGAACACTGCCATTTGCGCACAGTTTAACGTGTGGCTAATACATATAAGCCCCTTTCTGCATGCCGGTACTAAAGTTGCGCACTATTGATGCACTGCAAATAGGCATGAAAAGTTGATTGCATGTGACTTCAGCGCCGGCTTTCTGCATTGGCCTGAAAGAGTCCTAACCATTTAAGCCTTTTCTCGAGGGTATCTTTCTATCATTTTGGCCACTCTTCTCTGTGTTTTTATCCTTTTTATCCTCCGCTATATCCTTTTTAAGATATGGCGTCCAGAATTGCATGCCATGTTCAAGGTATGGTTGCACCATGGAGCAATACAGAGGCATTATAATATCCTTGGTTTTATTCTCCATTCCTTTCCTTATGATTCCTAGCATTCTATTTGCTTTCTTGCACACTGGGCAAAGGGTTTCAACATATTATCCACGATGATGCCCATATCTTTTATTTATTTATTTATTTATTTGCATTTCTTATATACCGCGCTATTATAATCAGTGCGGTTTACATTTGAACAAAGTATACAACAATGTAACATGTTACACTGAGTTTACAATAAACAGGGGATACAAACTTGGATGAACAGGGGAGCAAAACTATGTACAGTGTTATGTAAGTAGAGGTTTAAACATCATATGAAGGGCATGGTTAGGCATTATAATGTGAAAAATGGATAAGTAACAGGAGGAGTGTCAGGCTAACGAGTTTTCTAGTTGGGGTTGTATTAAGTGTGAGTTTTGGTGAAGATGTGTATTATGTTGGGATTGGCTGGGGGGAATGAGATTGGAATAGTATTTTAGGAACAGATGATGTTTGATGGCCTTTCTGAATGAAATGATATTAGTGATGGAACGAATTTCTGGGGGGAGAGAGTTCCATGCTCATAGTACAAATAGTGAGAAGGCTCTATTGGATATTGTCTTTGAACATTTCGTGAGTGTTTTAGGCATTTCTAGTTTGTTCAAACATGACGAGCGTCTGCTTCTGTTGGGTGGCATAGGTTGGATGAGCTTGGTGAGCGGGGTGGGGGGCTGGTTTTTTGAGGCCTTGAAAGTTAGAACGAGGGCTTTGTATATGATTCTAGCATGTAGAGGCAGCCAGTGTAGGCTCATCAGGACTGAAGTTATGTGGTCCGATCTAGATGTTCCGGTGAGTATTCTTGCTGCAGAATTCATGGCTAGCCTAAGCGGGTTCAATGTTGCTTGCGGGAGCCCAAGGAGGATAATGTTGGCAAAGTCAAGGTGGGGGGTTACCAGTGCTTGGAATATGGAGTGGAAATCAGAAGGGTCAAGTAGTGGTCGAAGGTGGCATACTGACCGTATCTTGTGGTAGATAGATTTAGTGATATTCTTGATATGCGGTGACATGTCTAGCTTTTGATCGAGGATGATGCCCAAGTACAGGATGGTAGGTTTTTTTTTTTTTTACCTTGATTATGATTCCTAATGTGGAAACTTGCATTGTATAATCATAGTTAGGGTTTGCATTTGCATTTGTCTACCTTATTTATTTATTTATTTAACCAGTTTTCTATACCGCCTTATCCTTCAATCAAAGCGGTTAAATTTCATTGAACTGAACATGGCCAAAACTGAACTCCTTATCTTTCCCCCCAATATCTCCCCTCCCCTCCCTCCTTTCTCGATCTCTGTTGATAACTCTATAATCCTCTCTGTTTCCTCTGCCCGCAATCTGGGGGTTATCTTTGACTCCTCTCTCTCCTTCTCCACACACATCCATCTCGTAGCTAAGACCTGCTGCTTCTTTCTCTACAACATTAGCAAAATCCGCTCCCTCCTTTCTGAACACACTACTAAAATGCTCATCCACTCCTTAATTACCTCTCGCCTCGACTACTGCAACCTCCTCCTTGCTGTCTCCCTGTGTGTCATCTCTTTCCCCTTCAATCTATTCAACACGCTGCCGCTCGACTAATCTTCTGCCAGCCTCATCATGCCCACATTACTCCTCTTCTCAAGTCACTTCACTGGCTCCCTATCCGTTTCCGCATCCAGTTCAAACTTCTCCTCCTGACCTATAAATGCATTTCACTCTGCGGCCCCTCAATTCCTTTCAACTCTCATCTCTCCTCACAACCCCTCTTGTGAACTTCGCTCTTCTAACAAACTACTTCTATTCAGGCCCTTCACTCGCACTCCTAATTCCAGACTTCGCTCCTTTCACCTTGCAGCACCCTACGCCTGGAACAACCTACCTGTGTCTATACGCCAGGCACCCTCCCTAGCCCTCTTCAAATCCAGGTTAAAAACCCACTTCTTCACTGTCGCTTTCAGATCTTGACTTCTATCCCTTGTCTACCCGATTGTAAATGCCATGCTTGTCTGTCCTTTGTATGCCTGACTGTAATTGCCATGCCTTGTACTTCTTGCCCTGATTAGACTATTGCTTTATGTTCTGTTTGTTTAGTCTTGACTAGATTGTAAGCTCTAACGAGAGCAGGCACCGTCTCATACATGTCTGTACAGCGCTGCATGCGACTAGTAGCGCTTTATAAATGATTAATAGTAGTAGTAGTAGTATTTGGATATCCAGTCTCACAGTTTCTCAAGGTTCTCTTGCAATTTTTCACAATCCTCGTGTTTTAACAACTTTGAATAATTTTGTGTCATCTGCAAATTTGCTCACCTGCTGTTCCCATTTCCAGATCATTTATGAATATGTTAAAAAGCAGCGGGCCTAGCACAGATCCCTATTGTACTTCACTGTTCACCTTTCTCCATTGAGAAAATTGGCCTCTAAGTAGAATTTCTCCCAGAAGCCAAAAGGATCCGTGAGTTAGTGTAGCTTCTCAGCTCCCAAGCTGTGAGGGCCAGGGACCTCTTGTTGGGATCCAAGAATGTTCCCCAGCCAATTAGCAATGGCGAATTGCCCAGGCCTATTGAATCCCTGACTGACAGCTCCAGGAGAAGTGCAAACCAGGGCTGTCTCAACCAGAAAGGTGCTATAAAAATCATGGTGCCTCCATCCTCTTTGAGTTTCAGATGAGTTCTCACTATGAGCGATATCAAAGGACAGGCATACAACAGACGCCCCACCCTCTCCAACTGAGGAGGAAGGACTCTGAGGTTAATCTGCCCTGTGCTCCTATACTGGAAGAGAACTGAGGTGTTTGCCTGTTCTGGGGAGTGGCAAATAGATCTGCTGAGGGGATGCCCCACTCCTGAAAGGGCTAGAGAGCCCTCTCCCACCCAGGGTCCACTCATGAGGCTGGAGCATATGACTCCATTTGTCTCCACAATATTGTCTTCTCCTGCCAAGTAAGTCATCCTGAGGCTCATCCCATGAGAGATTTATTTATTTTATTTAATTTATTTAAACTTATTTTTATACTGCCTTTCTACCATTCAAAGTGGTTTACAGTTAACCAACAATGTAACAGGGCCTTAGAGGGCACACTGTTGTATAGGGAACTAAAACAGTATAACAATAACATGCATTGAAACTCTGAACCATTTACAGTGTTAGTGTAGGTGGGAGTTTGTTAGTATTCAATATTTATGCATTTAGATAATATACTGGGACTAAAGGTTTGTTAACAGTATGTTTCTAGGGTGGTTGGGTCTCTAGAACCTAGGTCATACTGTATTCCTCTTGGAAGAGATACGTTTTTAGCTTTTTCTGGAATTCAGTCAGGTCCGAGTATACTCTTAATGTGGAGGGTAAGGAGTTCCATAATGGGGGGGGGGGGCGAATAGGGTGAATGCTTGATTGCAAATGGATTGCTTGCTCTTTCAAGGCCTTGAAGTGGCCTTTATTCCTATGATTGCCCAGCTGGTGTTCATCTCAAATGAATCTGGAAGTGATCACTCACCAAGGCATCAACAGTCATCGGTCCACTGATGCTCTGTGCACAGACCTGCACCCCAAGAGGAGCAGTGATTAGACCCATACATAGACATTGGTTCTGGGCTCAGGAAATACTCAACAGGAGCTCTCTGCCCTTCTAGAGACCAAAACAGTTGAACATGTTCCACCAAAAGAAGAAGAACAGGGATTTTATACCATGTATTTTCTGGCCACCAAGAAGACATGGGGATTCTGCCCCATAATATATCTGAGGAATCTGAACAAATATATGGTTCAAGAGACATTCAGAATTGTTTCCCTTAGCACCCTGATTCTCAGTCTCCGAAAGGAAGATTAGCTATGTTCCGTGGACTTACAGGATGCATATACCCATATTTAGATACATCCCACTCACAAGAGATATTTGCAATCTCTCATAGGGAAATACCACCACCAGTACTGCATACCACCTTTTGGCCTTGAAGGACTAGAAAAGGGGACTGTTACTTCTGGAGAGAGATCTGCAATTGTGAGTATATACTTCTGGGAATTTTCTGAAAGGAATTCTATTAAAGCTAATTAATCTGTGAACCCACTATTTTTTGTTAAATCAGTCAGGGCCTATGTAGTTTAACTTTAAATTTAAAAAACAGAAGATAACTTTCTGGTTAAATTTGGAACCCAGCAGAGAGCTTGTAGTTTAAATTTAATAGTCACTCAGGGCCTCGCATCAGCAAAGTACTTTTAGTTTAAATTTAAAACACAGAAGAGAGCTTTCTGGTTAAATTTGGAACCCAGCAGAGAGCTTGTAGTTTAAATTTAATAGTCACTCAGGGCCTAGCAGCAGCAAAGTACTTTTAGTTTAAATTTAAAACACATAAGAGAGCTTTCTGGTTAAATTTAGAACCAAGCTGAGAGCTTGTAGTTTAAATTTCATAATAAGTTAGAGCCTAGCAGCAGCAAAGAGCTATAATTTAAATCAAATCAGAATATAGCTTAGCACAAAAAGCAAAACAGGATCAGAACTCTTTGAGCAACAAATAAAGTCTTCTAGAGACCTTTACAAAGAGGCCTTCTACCTAGGGGGCAAGAGACCTGTGAAACCTTTTCAATAGGTGTTATCACCAGGTGGCAGGTCAAAAGGCCATTTTGAAAGACTCCTTCTTTCCAAGCAAGGACTGTTAATCATCCAGGATGTTGGTCACAGCTTACCTCAGCAGCACAGGCATAAATAGCTCAACCAGAGCTCTGTGATCCTCAGTCTTGAAGGACTAGAAAAGGGGACTGTTACTTCTGGAGAGAGTTCTGCAATTGTGAGTATATACTTCTGGGAATTTTCTGAAAGGAATTCTTTCTATTAAAGCTAATTAATCTGTGAACCCACTATTTTTTGTTAAATCAGTCAGGGCCTAGTAGCAGCAGTTTAAGTTTAAATTTTAAAACACAGAAGAGAACTTTCTGGTTACATTTCATACCCAGCAGAGAGCTTGTAGTTTAAATTTAATAGTCACTCAGGGCCTAGCATCAGCAAAGTACTTTTAGTTTAAATTTAAAACACAGAAGATAGCTTTCTGGTTAAATTTAGAACCCAACAGAGAGCTTGTAGTTTAAATTTCATAATAAGTTAAAGCCTAGCAGCAGCAAAGAGCTATAATTTAAATCAAATCAGAATATAGCTTACCTCAACAGCACAGGACAGGGTACTGTGTAGCAGCCCTCTTTTAATAAGTGTTATTTCCCTCCCTCCCCACCACCTACCCACCCCTGGGATAATCGTAGCTTTATAGGTACTTATACATCTTAAAAGACAGGAGGTGCTCTCAGGTGAAGCTCGTTACCCAAATCAGTCATACACTAAGGACCTGAGATTAATTAAGCTTCAGGTGAACAAGGTATATTAAACATATTAGGTACAGTTTTATTAGTATAAATACCAATAGCAACTCTTAGTAAGTAAAGAACTTAAAGATCTAAACACAAACTTAAAAGTAAGATGCAGACAGCAGTCCAGCAGCGAGATGGGGGCTTTCCAGTCATTTGCATTGAGTGTCACATGTATGATTTTCTCCCAGTTGGTGAGAGGTCTTACGTGTGCACTAGGTGCAAGGAGCTCTTTGCTCTCAAGGAACGAGTCCGTTCTCTAGAGGCTAGAGTAGCAGACTTGGAAAACATAAGAAAGACAGAGAGGTATATAGACGAGACCTACAGGGATATAGTCCTGAAGTCCCAGCTCCAGTCTGGCAGCATCCTTGCCATGGAGGAGAGAGGTCACATGACAGGAGAGCATCACCCTGGTGTGTCAGGAAGTGATCCTGTAACTAGGACCTGTCCTCCAGGTGATGTAAAACCCTCTCGCACTGAGGAAGTTTCTCCAGGGCCATGTGCCCATGAGGGAAGGGTTAGGACAGCCGTTATAGTTGGTGATTCAATCATTAGGCATGTAGATAGCTGGGTGGCTGGTGGACGTGAGGATCGCCTGGTAACATGCCTGCCTGGTGCGAAGGTAGCGGACCTCACGCGCCACCTAGTTAAGGTCTCAGATAGTGCTGGGGAGGAGTCTACTGTCTTGATACATGTTGGTACCAAGACATAGGAAAATGTGGTAGAGAGGTTCTGGAGGCTAAATTTAGGCTTTTAGGTAGAACGTTGAAATCCAGAACTTCCAGGGTAGCGTTCTCCGAAATGCTTCCCGTTCCACGTGCAGGACCCAAAAGGCAGGCATTGCTCCGGAGTCTCAATGTGTGGATGAGACAGTGGTGCAGAGATGAGGGTTTTGGATTTGTTAGGAACCGAGGAACATTCTGGGGAAAGGAGGGGCTCTTCCGAAGGTATAGACTTCACCTTAACCGGGATGGAACCAGGCTGCTGGCATTTACCTTTAAAAAGGAGAAAGAGCAGCTTTTAAATAGGGGAAAGCCGACAGTTGCCCAAGAGCGGATGGTTCGGAAGAATGTATCCTTGAAGTATACTACCAAAAGCAGAGAGGTTCCAAAAAAGAGTAAAGTAGTCCAAATGCCCTTGAGTATGGAGCAGACAAAGCTTAAAGATCCCAAATTATCCATGTCTACCACTAGCCAAATTAATATGAATAAAATACAGTCCCTAAAATGCTTGTATGCAAATGCTAGAAGTCTAAAAATTAATATGGGAGAGTTAGACTATATAGCACTAAATGAAAGGTTAGATATGATTGGAATATCAGAGACATGGTGGAAGGAGGACAACCAGTGGGACACTGTGATACCTGGGTACAAACTCTATCATAATGATAGAGCTGATCAAATTGGTGGAGGGGTTGCGCTCTATATTAGAGAGGGCATTGAGTCAGAAAGGATTAAAGTTTTGTAGGAAACAAAATTTGCTGTAGAATCTCTATGGATTGAAATTCCATGTAAAAAGGGGAAGGCGATGGCAGTGGGGGTGTACTATCAACCGCCTGGCCAGAATGAACAAATGGATGATGAAATACTCAAAGAAATCAAGGAAGCTAACAAACATTACAGTGCAGTAATAATAATGAGTGATTTTAATTATCCCAGTATCGACTGGGTCAGTGTCACGGCAGGATATGCTAGGGAGATAAAGTTCCTATATGAAATAAATGACTGCTTCTTGGAGCAGCTAGTTCATGAACCAACCAGAGGGGAAGCCATATTAGACCTAGTCCTTAGTGGAACACCAGAACTAGTGCAAGAGATAAGGGTGTCGGGGACACTTAGCAATAGTGATCATAGCATAATCGCCTTTGATTTAATTAGTGGAGGAGGGATAGTAAGGAAATCCACAGTACTACCTTTTAACTTTCGAAAGGGAGACTATGATAAAATGAGGAAAATAGTTAAGAAAAAACTAAAAGGAGCAGTTGCAAAGGCTAAAGACTTACATCAAGCTTGGGTGTTGTGGAAAAATACTATCTTGGAAGCCCAGACCAGCTGTATTCCATGCTTTAAGAAAAGTGGAAGGAAGTCCAAAAAACTGCCAGAATGGTTTAAAGGTGAGGTCATAGAGGCTGTTGTTGCCAAAAAAATCATCTTTCAGGAAATGGAAAAAAGAGTCAACCTACGAAACCTGGAAACAACACAAGCACTGGCAAGTCAAATGCAAGGCATTGATAAGGCAGGCAAAGGGAGAATTTCAGAAGAAGCTTGATGTGGAAGCAAAAATGCGAAATAAAGACTTTTTCAAGTACATTCATGGCAAAAAACCTGTGAGAGAGTCAGTTGGTCCATTAGATGATAGAGGGGTTAAAGGGGCACTAAGAGGCGACTAGGCGATAACAGAGAGACTGAATGAATTCTTTGCTTCGGTCTTTACTGATGAAAATGTAGGGATGTTACCCATGACTGAAGTGGTATTTAAAGGTGCGGAAGAATTGAAGGAAATATCGATACATTGGGACGATATATTACAGCTATTAGATAAACTCAAGAGCAGCAAATCACCTGGGCCGGATGGTATACATCCAAGGGTGTTGAAAGAACTGAAATATGAGATTTCAGACCTGCTATTAGTAATCTGTGAACTATCATTAAAATCATCTCTAATACCTGAAGATTGGAGGATCGCCAATGTAACACCAATTTTTAAAAAGATTCCAGGGCTGATCCATGAAACTACAGACCGGTGAGCCTGATGTCAGTACCGGGAAAAATGGTAGAAACCATCATAAAGAATAAAATTACTCAGCATGTAGATAGTCATGGCCTAATGGGAGACAGCAAACATGACTTTAGACAAGGAAGATCTTGTCTTACTAATCTGTTATGTTTTTTTGAAGATGTGAATAAACAGGTGGACAAAGGTGAGTCGGTTGATAAGAGTGTATCTGGACTTCAGAAAGCCTTTGACAAGGTCCCTCATAAGAAACCTTTGGCAAAACTAAAGAGTCATGGGATAGGAGGCAGTGTACTACTGTGGATCAGGAACTGGTTAAAAGATATAAAGCAGAGGGTAGGGCAAATGGCAGTTTTCCCAATGGAGAAAGGTGAATAGTGGTGTACCCCAGGGATCTGTGCTGGGTCCGCTGCTTTGTGACATTTTCATAAATGACCTGGAAAGTGGAATAACGAGTGAGGTTATCAAATTTGCAGATGACACAAAACTATTTCAAGTTGTTAAAACCCAAGAGGATTGTGAAAAATTGCAAGAGGATCTGATAAATTGGAAGACTGGGCATCAAAATGGCAGATGAAATTTGATGTGGACAAGTGCAAAGTTATGCACCTAGGGAAGAACAACCCAAACTATGGTTACACGATGCAAGGTTCCACATTAAGAACCACCACCCAGGAAAAAGATTTAGGCATCATTGTGGATAACATGTTAAAACCCTTGGCCCAGTGTGCAGCGGCGGCCAAGAGGGGAAATAGAGTGCTAGGTATCATAAGGAAAGGAATGGATAATAAAACAAAATATATTATAATGCCGTTCCATAGTGAGACCACAACCTGAATATTGCAATTCTGGTCACCGTATCTTAAAAAGAATATAACGTTATTAGAAAAGGTTCAGAAAAGAGCCATCAAAATGGTAAAGGGGATGGAAGGATACTCCTATGAAGAAAGGCTAAAAAGGTTAGGGCTCTTTAACCTGGAAAAGAGACGGCTGAGGGGAGATATGATAGAAGTCTATAAATTAATGAACGGAGTGGAACGGGTAAACGTAGATCGATTGTTTACGTTATCAAAACATAGAAAGACTAGGGGACATGCAATGAAGCTACAGGGTAAGCTATTTAAGGCTAATAAAAGAAAATATTTTTTCACTCAATGTGTAATCAAACTCTGGAATTTGTTACCGGAGGATGTAGTAAAGGCTGTTAGTATAGCTGGGTTTAAAAAAGGTTTGGACAATTTCCTGGAGGAAAGGTCCATAAACCATTATTAAGAAGGGACCCAGAATATCAATGCTTGACCCAGTACAAGCATTGTGGAACCTGTGTCTTTTGGGAAAACTGCTAGGTACGTATGACCTAGATTGTCCACTGTTGGAAACAGGATACTGGGTTTGATGGACCTTGGTCTGACCCAGTATGGCATATCTTATGTTCTTATGGCCTCACGTCCACTCCTCAGGTTTTCACCAAATGCCTCAGTTTTGTCACAGTGTGGCTACGCAGGCTGCACATGCATGTGTTTCTCTATTTGGACAATTGGCTGGTCAAGAGCATATCTCAGGAAGGAGCTCAGCCATTCATCGTCACTACCATCCGGGTGATAGAGTTACTAGGTTTCATAATACTAGTATATTACCCTTAATCCAACTCGACACCATTACATCTGTTGGAGTTCATAGGAGCTCTGCTAAACATGACACAAGCAAAAACCTTCCTTCCACAGATATTAACAGATACCTACAAGAGTCAACAGATATCAGCAAGAACCACATTAAGGAAGTTGGGCCACATGTAACACCCTTTGCACATCTTATAATGAAACAAGCTTAGTAGGCATTGAGCACACAGTGATCCCTGACCACCAGAAGACTCCAGGATGTGTCTGCATGGTTCCATTTTGGGATTTCCTGTCACTATGGATGGTTCATTCCAGTATGGCCAAAGTATTTCCCTTCCAAATTCCACCAAGAATTATTCACCACAGATGTGGATGGGTTTCATATTCAGGGTCTTTGGTTCTCCCAGGAAAGTCTCTATCAGATACATTTCCTGGAACTGAGAGCAATCTTGAACAATCTAAAGGCTTTCAGAGATTGGTTGGCCAATCAAGTTCTGTTGATAAAATCAGGTAGCTATGTACTACATCACCAAGTAGGGAGAAATGGAATCATTCCTTCTGAGTCGGAAAGTGGTCAGAATGTGGACCTGGGCCGTCTCTCATGGATAGACTCATAAAGAGTCTTAATAAGCCACACCATGGCTTCAAAGCCAAACAATTCTGAATTTTTCTTGATCCCTATATTTTAATGGATTCCTCCGATATAGGATGGGACAGAATCTCTCTGTCTTCTTGGTGGCCAGAAAATACATGGAGTAAAATCCCTGCCTTTCTTCCTTTGGTGGAACAGGTTCAACTGCAGGTTTCAACCTCTCCTTCTTCCTCTGTTTCACTCCTTTTCCTCCTGTAAAGTCCATTCCATCCACCTTTTTAATTCTTTACCTCTCCAGATAGCTGCTATTTATAGACCTCCCCCAATAAGTCCATCTCTACCTTTCTCACTGACGTTGACTCCTATTTCTAGATTCTTCTTCCCCTTGCTCATTCTTAGTGACATCAGTATTCATATTGATAACCCCTCTGACCCCTATGCTTCTAAACTCCTTTCCCTTACCTCCTCTTTCATTCTCCAACTTTGCTCTTCCGCTCCTACTGATCAGCATGGTCACTGCCTTGACTTGTTTTTCTTCTCTGTTTACCCTCCAATTACCTTCAGTTCTTCCCTTCATCATCATCTAAGTTTCACCCTTCCTTACTCCCCACCTCAATCCCGCTCTGTCTCCTTCTACTTTTTTAGGAATCTTCATGTTAACGATCCATTGGCTCTTTCCACTATCGTCTCATCAGCTCTTTCTTCTACTTTGTCTTCTAAATCTGTTGATGAGGCTAATGTCTCCTATAATACTGACCTCTCCTCTGCTCTAGATAGTTTTGTTCCACCCATCCCACATTCTTTGAGATGCATTACACCCCAGCCTTGGTTGTCCTCAACTACCCAGTATCTCCGCTCCTGTGCTCAATTAGCTGAGCACATTTGACTTAAATCTCACACCCTTTCTGACTTTCTTCAATTCAAATTCATGCTCACCTCCTTCCAGTCAGCCTTAGCACTTGGCAAGCAAAACTAGCATATCCACCTGACTAATTCTCTTGCCACTAACCCCCGCTGCCTTTTCTCTATTCTTAACTCTCTCTTCAAGGCACCTCTCTGCCCAAACACTAGCTGACTTTTTCCATGAAAAAGTCCACATGATTACTCTCCGGTTCTCCACTTGAACAACTTCATTCCCTCTTCCCCTGCCTCAATACAAACCTTTCCCATACATCTCTATACCCTTTCATCCTTTCCCATGATCTCTGAAGATGAAACCTCTCTTCTCCTTTCCTCCTCCAAACTTACTATCTGCTCTTCTGATCCTATCCCCACCCATCTCCTTATCTCCATTTCCTCTGCTGTCATCCCTTCCATCTCACATATTCTCAACCTCTCGCTCTCCACTGCTACTGTTCCTGCAGCCTTCAAGCATGCTGTGGTCGCACCCCTACTCAAGAAACCTTCTCTTGATAATAGCTCTCCTTCTAAATATCGTCCCATCTGCCTTCTTCTCTTTGTTTCCAAATTTCTTGAGCATGCAGTCCTCCACCATTGTCTTGAATTTCTTTCCTCTCAAGCCCTTCTGGATCCTTTATAGTCTGGCTTTCGCCTCTTACATTCTACTGAAACGGCACTTGCCAAAGTTTCCAGTGACTTGTTCCTGGCTAAATCTAAGGGCCTCTACTCCATTTTTATCCTTTTTGACCGTTCTGCTACTTTTGATACTGTTGACACCATCTTCTCCTTGACCCATTATCCTCATTTGGTTTTAGGGGCTCTGTCCTGTCCTGGTTCTCTTCTTATTTCTTCCATCGCTCTTTCACTGATTGTTGTAGTAGTTCCTCCTCTACTTCTATCCTACTCTCAGTAGGTGTTCCCCAAGGGTCTGTTCTGGGCCCTCTCCTTTTCTCTCTCTACACCCAGTCCCTTGGTGCTCTCATCTCCTCCCATGGATTTCAGTATCATTTTTACGCTGGCGAGTCTTAGATCTATCTTTCTACACCTGATATTTCTCCAACACTGTAGGCCCATATCTCTGCCTGTCTCTCCGGCATCGCCACCTGGATGTCTCACCACTGTTTGAAACTAAACAGGAACAAAACCAAACTTCTTATCTTTCCCCCTAAGCCTTCCTCTCTCCTTCCTCCTTTCTCTATCTCTGTTTATAACACTCTTCTACTTCCTGTTTCCTCAGCCTTGGTGTCATTTTTTTATTCCTCCCTTTCCTTCTCTTCACATATCCAACAGATAACTAAAACCTGTCATTTCTTTCTCTATAACATTAACAAAATGTGCTCCTTCCTTTCTGAACACACTACTAAAATACTTGTTCACTCTCTCATTACTTCCCATCTCGACCATTGCAACCTCCTTCTTGCTGGTCTCCCTCTGAGTCATCTCTGTCTCCTTTAATCTATTCAAAACTCTGCTACATGACTAATCTTTCGCCAGCCTCGATATACTCATATAACCCCTCTTCTCAATTCATTTTGTTGGCTTCCCTTCCATTTTCATATTCAATTCAAACTCCTCCTTCTAACCTTTAAATGCCTTCATTCTTCTGCTCCTCACTATCTTTCCTCTCTCCTCTCCCCCAACAACCCTCCTTGTGAACTCTGGTCTTCTACTAGCTTGCTCCTCTCTTTGCCCTTTTCTTCCACTGCTAACTCCAGACTTCAGTCCTTTCACCTTGCTGCTCCTTATGCCTGGAACAAACTTCCTGTAGCTCTACATCTGGTCTCATCTCTTCCCCTTTTCAAATTTATGCTAAAGGCTCACCTTTTTGAGACTGCCTTTGGATTCTGATCTCTTGTTTCTTTCTGTCTCCTTACCCTTGGTGCATGATCACCTCTGGATTCACTTGAGATGAACACCAGCTGGGCAGTCAATGGAATCAAGGCCCTTCAAGGCCTTGAAGACAGTGAATCTCCCACAGGCAGATGGTGAGTTTTGCGAATCGGCTCAATGTCCTGTCAAAGCAATTGCCTCATATCAAGCAAAGAAGACTTCCTTCAGTTCTTCAAAACTCTTGAGGAGATGCTCTTTGAGGGCTGCCATCAACAAAGGTGAAGGGCTGCAGTATACTCAGTTGATGTCTATGTAATTGGTTGGGGAGTATTGGTAGGCCGATCCCAACCTTTTGGATATTGGCACGGCCATTTTGGTAAAAAGGAGTATGAGCATTCCCCACATCAGAGCTGTTTGAAGCTTATCAGCTCCTTTTTCTTCAAAGCTCATGTCTTTGCACTCTGATGAGCATCGATGCTGATGTGCCTCAACCTCTGCCTAGCATTTGGTGTCTCTGGCCTGCAATATTAATGATGAAGATGACAAATCCTTCCTTTCCTCAAGCAGAAATTGGAAAGATACCTGTTCTTAATATTTATTTAATTTATTTATTTAACTAGGCTTATATACCTCTTTTCTACCAGTCAGAGCAGTGTACATTCAGGTACTGTATATATATTTTCATTGTCCCCGAAGGGCTCACAATCTATGTTTTTGTACCTGAGGCAACTGAGGGTTACGTGTCTTGCCCAAGGCCACAAGGAGCACTTGTGGGACTAGAAATAGACTATCAATGCTAGTTTCTGAGTGAGCTTGATGACCCCTCAATGTCAATGCATCGCCAGTATCAAGTACAGTTCCTTGGGCCATAGGGTCCAATGCCACCAAAGCCTATGTCAATGGGCCGGACTTATCTGCACCAAAAATCTTTTTGTATTGCTCTTCTCAACTTCTGAGACTTTTTACTATCACTTGTGAACACAAAACACAATGGGCGCGATTCTGACATCTACGTGTCGGCCCTCTGTGCATCTGGTTGGAATGACTCTGAATGAGAAGATTCATGGTCAGGCCCCAACCACTACAAGCACTATCTATGGGTATTTGTGGCAGACATGGTCCTACTCCATTGGATCTACTTTTTAAACCCACTACAGAATTTCTTGGACATATTATCCAGAAAAATAGCTGCAACAAAATCAAATGACAAAAATCACCCAACAAGGGTATCTAGGGTGTCTGAGATCTAAATGCAGCCTGTAGTGGCATTAACCATAAAAATAAGGGTTTTCTGCTGTTTCTAAGTTTCCTATCTAATAAAAAAACACTACGAAGGGGGGCGGAGCCTGATGTCCAGCGGGATGGTCGCATAACGCTGAGGCTCCCGAGAGGCCTACTCAGAATCCTGAATTAACACCGGACATTCTTGAATTTATGCTCTGATCTTACCGGGGGGCACATTGGTGAGATGGCGGGGACCAAACCTACGCGCCTGGAATTTGGATCTCCAGCGGCTTCTCACGGCAAACGCTCTAAAAACTGAACCCCCGTCCCCGCAGAAGGGGCTGGCTCTACGTGAGGGCCCCCGAAATGCAGCAGGAGATCCTCGCAGAGATTAGAGGGGGTGTTAAAGACCCTCGTGCAGTCAAACGGGGAAGCACTCCGAGCGCTGCGGGAAGACCTTGGTGTATTGCAAGGCAGGCTAGAGGGCTTCTCCTCGCGTCAGGACAAAATGGAGAGCATATTAGACTCCCATGTGGTCGGCTGTCCAAACTCGACAAAGTGGAACGTCAGGTGCGGGCCTTGCAGAAAAAGAAGTGGAAGATGGCAATAATAGAGCGCGCCGTAACAACCTACGACTAGTGGGCATACCAGGAGGGAGCGGAATCGGGAGACATGAAGGAGTTTCTATATAAAATCCTCCCTTCTCTGCTCCAAATCACCTTTACCAAAGAATTGGAGATCGATCGCGCTCATCGTGTACCCACGAACATAACGCTCAACAGGAAGACCCCGCGGGCCTATTATCTTTTCGACTTTGAGATATCAACATGTGGAGCAAATTTTCAGCGCCTCTCGGGCGAAGGGGGCCCTATGGAGTTTGAGAGCCATAAAATCTCCTTCTATCCTGACTTGGCTAAACCCACGGTTTGACCGCCGAAAGCGCTTTCTGGAATTCCGGCGAGGCTTCAACAATTACAAGCACGCTATGGCCTGATGTACCCGGCCAAGCTCGAGTCACGCTTGACAATCAGACAAGGAACATTTGAGGACCCCTGATCTCTAGCGGAGTTTTTGGTGAAAGAAGCCGACTTGATGCGCGACTTCCAGAGTGTTCCTACTAGTGTCTCATGTCCGCTGTACCCGCCATTTTGGATTTGCCACGGTTCAGCAAAGAGGCTGTCGAGGGCGTTTGTTGCCTTATTTTGATGATATTTGTGACCCGACTCCATCTACCCAGAGTAGCCTCGATGAATATCAGAGACATGTTAATTATGGGACTCTGGTGTTTCTTTTCTTTCATGTCTTTATCCTCCTCTCTGGGCCTCCTCCCGCAGATATATGGTCGCCATATTCATTGGGGGTTTTGCTTCTTCTCTAAGTTACTTTGGTAATGTTTTCAATTGGGCGTGTATTGGCCAGCATACTCGGTGATTATGTCATTGCTGTACAGATTCTGCTTATGTTGTATGTTTTTCAAGCGCCCTTATCTAAAATGTCTATTATCGATTGATGGCACCATGTAAGATTTTATCATTGAACGTGAAAAGGCATCAACAAACCCGATAAAACGGAAGAAAAATCCTGAGCTATCTAAGTCATGAAGCTGCTGATCTGATTTTCCTCCAAGAAAACGCATTTAAATTCGAAGGAAACTGTTTAAACTCCAGTGTTTAAACCTTACATGGTGGCCGCCTATTCTCCAGCTGTTTCTAAGAAATGTGGGGTTGCCATACTGGTTAGGAAATCTCTTCATGCCACTATTATTGCTACTAGTTCAGATACAGCATGCAGATGGTCCAGGTTTCATCTCAAGATAGGTAACATTGAAGTTACATGTATATGACTTTATGCTCCTAATGTAGATGACCCTGACTTTTTTGATACCATTGCTCAGGTTGAGCAGGACTCTGCTAATAATTCATTGATAATAGTGGGGTATTTCAATTTAGTTCTTGATCACCTGATTGACAAACAGCCGCCTAGGGACGAGTGGTCCCCCCAAGAGTCACACTACGCTTACCTCTATGATCAAAAGATCTTGCCTTAGTCGATCTATGGAGGTTACTACACCCCCAATGAGCTTGACTTTACCTTCTTCTCTTCCCTCATAAATCCCAGTCTCGCATAGAACTTCTTTCTAATATCAAAACTGTTAGTTCCTCAGGTAGACAATGCAAAGATTCACTCCCAAACATATCTCGGATCATGCGGCTATTTCTTTTCAATTACATACCACTGCGCCCCAAGGGAATCCGGGGGCCTGTTTTTTGATAGAGCCCTATTAACTCAACCAGAGTTCCAGTTAGGAATTCGAGCAGCATACAGGACTACTTTCACTTTAATCTACCCCAGGACACTGCCAAACTGGGCTTGGTGGGAGGGTTTTAAAGCGGCCATTCGTGCAAAACGATCACTAGTTATCAAATTCGCCTGCGGAAACAACGCAAGCAGCAGCTCCTCATACTAGACCAACAAATCAAAGCAGGCGAACGAGTTCTAACTTCACGTACTGATCCATGCGTCTTAGTTCGCTTACAGCGTCTCCGTTTCAATATAATGCAATCCTCTCAACTGCAGTTCTCAGAGTATTGCACTTCAGCAAGGGACATACTACCGTGAAAGCAACCGAGCCGGTCGACTTTTAGCTAATGCCTTGAAAGGTCAAAAAGAAGCCAAACGCGGTTGCGGGCCCTTCGCGCCCCACAGGGAGGGGGCATACTGACCACAGACTCCGATATCGTAGAACTTTTTCGGGATTTCTATACCCGTCTATATCAATCTGAATGTGAGTTCTCATCTGAGAACTTTGAGCGCTTGTTTTCTGGGTATTCAGCGGCCGACCCTTTCTGAAGGATAGGGATGCCTGGATGAACCCTTCTCTACTTCGAGATCCATTCTGCCCTAAAACGAACAGCCTCGGGTTGAGCCGCTGGCCTGATGGTCTCCCGACAGAATTATACAGAACGTTCAGTGCAGATTTAGTTCCCTACTTAAAACTTTACTTTACTGCCCTTGCGGTAGATACATCCTCTTTGGGATCCTTTTCTGCAGCTAATGTGGTAGTTTTTGAGAAAGAAGGCAGAGACCCGCTGCTAACCGCCAACTACCGTCCATCTCCTACTTAATGCCGATTATAAGATCTTCGCAACGATCTTGGCTACCCGGCTATCTGACAGGATGGCTACCTTAGTCCATCCCGACCAATGTGGTTTTATACCCGGCCGCTTCCACCGCTGACAATGCCGGACCTTGTGCCATGTGCTATCCCGTGCTGCCAATTTAGACCACCCATGGTGGGTCTTTCCTAGATGCTGAAAAAAGCCTTTGATCGCCTAGAATGGCCCTTCTTATTTGCAGTTCTCCGATGGTATGGCTTGGGAGGGCTTCCTCCGATACCTCCAAGTCCTGTATTCTCAACCCGTTGCCAGTATTTGTGTAAATGCCATAAAGTCTCGGCCTTTTAATCTTCAAAGAGGCACGCGTCAAGGTTGCCCCCTACACCAATGCTCTTTGATCTAGCTCTTGAACCCCTCGCCCTCCTTATTAGACAGTCCGCACGTATCCGAGGTATCCCCTTCAGTCACAGAGAGATTAAAACGCTCTGCATATGCAGATGACTTATGCTCTTTGTATCCCTTGATTCGGTCCCGGCTGTCTGGACGACCTGATTGATGGATACTCGCATTATCGGGCTATAAATAAACTGGACCAAATCCGTAGCATTCCCACTGAACCGCTGGGTACATGAGGCTGACATGCAGGCCTTTCCTTTCCTTTGCAATCCCGCATGGTGAAATATCTTGGCGTCCACTACTGTTCTCCTTTAGAAGACACTATAGCTTTAATGCCAAGGAGGTAGTCTCCAAAGTCCGTGAGCTCACAATCGGTGGTCTCCCCTATCCTTACATGGTGGGGCCGCCTAGAAACCGTCAAAATGATGATAGTCCCTAAAGTGAACTATATTTTTAGAAATGCTGCCCTGCTTCCTCCCGCTACACACCTACAAAGACATAGAGGGCCTTCTCGTTCCGTTATCTCTGGCAGGGAAACCACCAAGAGTAGCTAAACACAAACTACAGTCTGCGAAGGAACTAGGGGGTACCCGCTTTCCTGATTTTCTTAGGTATCATCAAGCCTTCCTACTTAAAACAAGGTGCCCGATGGCTAGCTGCCTCAACAGACAACAGAACCAGTTTGGCTTGACATTGAAGAGGAGCTAAGTAGCCCAATTCCGTTGATCCATCTCCCCGGCATGTCCCATCAAGTAGAACTAGCCATCCCCCCAATGATTGTTGATACTCTTGCGGCCTTTAACACTCTCATTCTATCACTGGGTTCAAACGTAGTCCTCAGGACGGACTCCCGCGGTGGAATAACCCAGAATTCAAGTCCTAAATAAAACGATTGCATGGAAACCCTGGTACTCTAGGGGGATTGGACACCCCAAACAACTCTTCTCTGCAGCTTGTTGGAAGACCTTTTCCGACTTACAAAAGGAATTTGCGTTACCAGCGAAACATTACTTTCAATTGATGCAGCTTCAACACTGCCTCAAAAGTGCTCAAATCCTGCCATCCTCTGCCCCTACTGAGAACGGGCTATTAGAACTAATTCACTCTATTAGTAGTACACATGGGGTAGCCTCTAACTTTTATAAATTATTATGTCAGGGTACCGACACTGCTACTTGTAGAGCTCAACAAGCCTGGGAACGCGAACTGCAAATCACTTTAACCCCTGTGCAATGGAGTGTTTTCTGGAGCATTGTAGTGCTGGTTTCCCGATATGCCTCTGTTACACAAACTCTCTTCTTTTTTGCACACAGATGCTT
The DNA here is from genome assembly GCA_033557465.1 of Ichthyophis bannanicus. Classification (NCBI taxonomy): domain Eukaryota; kingdom Metazoa; phylum Chordata; class Amphibia; order Gymnophiona; family Ichthyophiidae; genus Ichthyophis; species Ichthyophis bannanicus. Next base: position 106,862,575 of record CM066047.1, on the reverse strand, counting down.
TTATACTACAGAAAGAATAGCTAAATGTAACACAACTTCTAGGGACCAGTGTTGGTCTTGCAATACTGCTGTGGGAACCCTCGATCATGTTCTTTATGAATGTCCTCAAATGCAGGTTTACTGGGTGCGGGTATGGGGTCGTAGTCAATCTATCTTACACCTCCACGAGCATCTTTCTTGGAAGTTTGTGGGACTCCGCTAATTGGCGGAGGTACCCTCTCTTCCTAAGAAGGGTCGCTTTGTCCTTGATTTCATTCTTGGTATAGCCATATTTTTAATCACGAGGAATTGGAATGATAGCTCTCGAATTACTTCCAATTAATTGTGGAACCTCGTATGATTTTATAGTAAATATGAGCAGAAATCTCGGAGAGCTAGTCCTCATATCCAAACTCACTGTCGCTTGACTAAATGGCAGAGGCTCAATGATTATGTACACTCTGCCCATTGCTCCGACATGTCTGTTTAATGCATACTTATCATGTTTTAGCTCACGTTAGGTTTTGTACCACAATAATGTCAGTACACGCCCGTTTTCGGGAAAATGATTAATTTCTAGAGAAGAAGCAGGGGGGAGGGGGGTGGTAGGGGTTTACTTTGGTGTATGTATCACATTCTATGTATGTATTTGTCTTTTAGCTGTATGTCTTCCTTTCCTTTGTTGTTATAAAACGAAAATAAAGCATTTAAAAAAAAAAAACACTACGAAGTAGAAATGGACATGCATCAGCAGCAAGAGAAAAAAGGAAGATGCAGAATGAAATAGAAATTATGGGGGCGCTCGTGAGCCCAGTCAAGATGGCCACGAACCCGTGAGGCTCCTCAGCTTTCTCTCTCTATTCCCTGCTACTTTACTATAAAGTTGTAGTTATTGGATCAAAAATGCGCTTACGATTTAAGCTTAGATAGCCACACAAAAAGATGTTATCAGATTCACTATCCTTCTAACAGATGTCTCAGAATTCATCATTCTAATTATGTGACATCCCGAGGAGATTTGGGGATCGTGGAGAGCCAAGTATTAGAGGCTGAAGATCTGCATGAATATTCCCTCCAGATCTCCCAACGAAGCTCTCATGCCAGTATCTTGCCTCCGTTTCGCTGCCTAACTAAACTCCTTTGAGGAAGTCTGCCACAGTGAGTTACTTTTATGAATCCGGCCGTTCTTAATTCTGGGCTTAATGCGGGGATCGGATGGCTGCCGAAGTGAGTGACCAACTGCCGGAGATCAATGTCGGGTTAAAGTCTACCAGGGAAATGACTGTAAGTGTGTGAGGAGCCAACTAAGTACAACTCCACCGCCATTACTAACATACCTGAGGGATGCTCAGGGGAATGCAGAAGGGGAATCCGATACTGGCGGGAAACAGGTGCTGTGCTCTACCTGGAACGCATAGTGGTGCTGACGAAGTCCACGATGTTGTGCTGGAGCGCGCAGCTGCATTCTGTCTTCTGAGTTTAAGATGGTCGTTGACCAGTGGAACGCATCGTTGGAACGCATAATATGACAGGCAAGATGGCCACCGTAATTTAAAGAGCCCAGCTGACTGCTCCGTTTTCATAGAAGAACGGGGGAGTCACTGCGATCTGCAGTGAAAGGAGCAGGTGGAGGCCTTACAAAATCAAATAGCACAAATCTCTTGCTCGGTTGGAGTCACAATTTGTCTTGGCCTGTTTCTAAGGGAGAAATTCAGCAGTTCAGTTAATCTCCCTATTGCAACGTTTCTTGCCTTATCCCGGAGCTCTCTTTAGTGTCTCTTTTGAGAACTGCAGGTGAAGAATAATAATCTCTTTTTATCTTTTCTTTATCCTCACCTGGTCTAGCCCTTCTTCACTACCATCAGTTGTTGAAGTGAGTTCTCTGATCTTCTTGAAAGTTGGATGAGGTGCATAATTTTCTCCGGAGGATGGATACTGGGATGTTGGTGACAGGTGATGTTTTGCAGTAATTATTTGAATCAGAGACATCTTGGGAAAATTGAAGCAAGAGTGGATTGCCAATTCTGCATCTGATCTACAACCTTCGTCCAGGCGGAGATAGTGCTGCCAATCAGATCCTGTCCCTCTATCGAAGCACCTCCGGATGGGTTGTCACACAGTGTCTGCCTTTTCTGGTGTGGCAGCCAGTGGATTGAAGCTTCTCCGGCCTTTGTCATTCCCTGGTGGTGGGAGAAGATCTTCGGCCCTCAGGAGCGGTGGGTCCGCCTGATATAAGCACTGAGGCAAGCATAGGGCACGAGAATCAACAGGATCGGGAAAGCTGCTACAATTGATAAAACATGGCCACTACTAAATCCTACGCATCTTCCTTATCCAAGTTTGCTAGATCTTCGGACTCCCCTGCAACAAACTCGTCGTCTACTGCAGAAGATGTTTCCACCTCCAAAACCAATTCGTCGGGTCCTCAGTCTCCGGTTACGAAAGCAGACTTTTTGGAAATTTTAAAAGAGCTTAAGCTCTTCAGTCAGGATTTCACCAAGGCGGTGAGTGATATCCAAGCTGATCTTAAATCACTAGATGACAGAGTAACACAAACTGAAATCAATATAGGGGAACAAATGGACTCGTCTGTGGCTTTCCAATCTAAAATTATAAAATTGGACCAACTCACAAAGGATCTCAAGGAGAGACAAGATGAGCTCAAGAACAGGCAAAGACGTAATAACATCAGAGTATTTGGGCTCAGCAAACAAACTGGGGGGCTAGAAGATACTGCGGCTCTAATCCAAGAGCTTTATGCCTTCTGTGTGCCGAATGCCTCCAACCCTGTGCGTTTAGAGAGAGTGCACCGTTCCCAGGGGGCCTGTAGGTCTTCCAATGTTCAACCGAAGATAAAGTGGCCCTAATGAGAAGTATACGAGGCAAATGCTAGGTGGTATTTAAAGGTCAAGAGGTTCAGATATACCAGGACCTTTCTCAATACACTTTGGAGCAATGCAGAAGTTTCAAGCCCTTGCTGGGAGGGGACATAACCCTACGCGGACCAGGAGACATATCTACAGAAACAGAACTAGCAGAAAAAGAAGACTCCAGTTTGGTGGAAGGGAACACTCCCGATTCTGTAAAATTACCTGATTCTTTTTTGAGGTTGAAATCAGTTGCTGCTTCATTACCTGTTCCCTTTGAATTTTCTTCAACTATGGAAGATCCTAAGCCCCTGAAGGATGTATCACTTCAGGATATATGGCAGATTGTTTCCAGAACTGAACTTTCGTTGAAGTCGTCTTTGATGAAGCTTTCTAAGTTTACTCAGGAGACTGTGACTATTCTGGCTGATTATCAGGATAGACTGGGAATCCTTGAGACTTCTAAGGCCAAAATTGATGGTCAAATTGCATCAATTCAGGGAGTCTTGGCGTCATCTGTTCAGGATTCCCTGTTGTTGCATCGCCATGATGAAATTCTTGAAAATGCTCTTAGAATGAGGAATCTTCATTTGTTAATTTTCCCCTGAACTCACTACCTCTCTCCGAATATACTATTTACCAAATATTTGAAGGATATATTAAAAGTTCCTGACCCAGATTCGATAGTCTTATCTAAATTGTATTACTTGCCTTCTGGTGTCAGAGAACCTTGTGTATTAGATATGGAGACAGGTGGTGGTGCTACTGGGGAAATTGAACAATTAACAGCGCAGAGTTTGGATTTATCTGTTTTTTTAGAGACCTCTTTTGAAGAAATTCCTACTCGTGCTACACTTCTGGTAACTTTTTTGTTAGAGAAAGACAAAGAAATGATTTTACGTTCTTATTTTAAATGCCGTCATGAGAAATTTTTTGGCCAGGCGATTCAGATTTTCCCCGATGTATGTCGTAGTACACAATTAAAGAGAAAAGCTTTCCTAGTGCTTCACCCTTGAATTTTGGCTCTTGGGGCTTCCTTTCTGTTAAAATATCCTTGTAAATGTGTTATAATTTTTTGGGGTAAGTCGTATATTTTCTTGGATTCCTCTCAGCTGAAGACTTTTCTACAGGGATCGAGTGTGAAGTAGCTCTGCTTTTAATTTATTTCTAGCTCTTGTATAGTATTTGGGTTCTCTTTAAATTGATTCCACTTTGTCGGGTATTGACTTTCATTAGTGTTTCACACTCCATATTGTGGGCTGGGAGTTTTTTCTGTCATTTACTGTATTTGATCAGTGTATTTTTCTTGTATTTCCTTAATTTTCTCTCAATAAAGAGGATTTGAAAATGGAAGAAAAAAAAAAGAAGTTTCAAGCCCTTAACTCAGGTGCTGCAGAAGCATGCAATTCCTTACAGATGGGGCTTTCCTTTTGCTTTATTCTTTGACTGGAACAATTGTACTCAGAAAATTGTGGATTTGTCAGCAGCAATGGAGTTTTTAGACCTGATGCAACATGGTGAGAGACCATTACGGCAGAGAAGCATGAATGGAGAGTGGGAGATGTCCTTGCCAAAGAGACATAAAGTATCTAGATCTCGCAAGTCGTCCAGCTCAGACCTGGAAACCAATCTTCAAAAGGAGATGGACACTTCTGCTCCTACCTGATTACATTGTGCTTATCATTGTATGTAGGTAGATTATATTTGGGATAGATACCATCTTCTTACAATCTTTAAGGGTGGCCTCCTCACTACCACTTGGGTATAGAGGCGGGTTAGCGGAAAATCGGAGGAAGGGGGTTGGGAGGGGGTGGAAAAGGTTGGTTTTGGAGGGAATGAAGAAAGAGGATAGCTGTTGGGAGGAAATTTTACAGTTGTGATGATTCGATCATAAGGTGGCTTTTCATAGGGTAACATGTATTTATCTTACAGGGATGCATGAAGGGAGGGAGTTGGGGAGGTGTTTTGTTATACTCTCATTCACACTGCCTTCTTTGGGGACACGGGTGGTGTCACCACTTTTGAGATACTTATTGGTTTGGTATACTTCCTGCAAATATAGGAATGTTTGGAGGGATGAGGGGTGGGGGGGGGGGGCTGAGGGGAGGGCTTTTCTGACCCTGAATTCGGTCAGCTTATTTTGAGAATTTGGAGCTTGCTCTATGCTCAGCTGCGTGTTATGGGAAGAAATATTAGCGGGTGTTGGGGAACGGGTATTGTTGCTCAAAGTTTAGGGAAAGTAGGTAAATGGCTCAATTTAAGGTCGAAAATTTACAAGTGGCTTTACTCAATAACTAGGAATGGTTAAGGCTATTTCATGGAATGTGCATGGCTTAAATAACCCATGCAAGCGCAGGAGGGTTCTAGACCAGTTGTACTTATGTCTTATGTATATAGTTTACCCTGTTTTCCAAGTTACTTGTTCCTGTTCAATGTAATGATCTGACTTTTGTTCATTGTCGGTTACCTTTTTGTTTTATGTAAACCGCGCTGATCGCAAATAGTGCGGTATATAAGAAATGTAAATAAATAAATAAATAAATAAATGTAAATAAATAAATAAATACTGGGAGAAAGCTGAGATTATCTTTCTTCAGGAAACTCATTTTGCCAAGCGTGATCACTTTGACTCTGCTAGAAGTGGGTTTCCACAAATACACCTGGATAATTCATCCTCCAGGAAGAGGGGGGTTGCTATTCTTTTCTCCTCCACTTGACCCTTTCAGCTTATTGATACATTTACAGATCCAGAGGGATGTTTTTTTATTTTAGTGGGATCTATTCAAGGGACCATTTTGACTCTTGTGAATGTGTATCTTCCTCCAGCATTAGTGGGGAGCTCCCTGATTGACCTCTCAAAGGCACTGCAAAACCTTAGTCAAGGTGAATTGCTTATAGGAGGGGACTTTAATTGTGCCCGCTCCGAACTGGATAGTTCTGGGAGTCGGGTAGCTGGGAACAGTCAGGGGAATTTATTAGAGGACTGGGTTTTGTATTTTGATTTGTGTGATGTTTGTAGACAACTACATGCTTTGGAAAGGGATTATACTTTTTATTCTAAGGTACACAATTGTCACTCTTATATTGACATGTGGTTCTTGTCACGATCAGGGCTTTCATGGCTGACTTGGGCAAATATTGGTACCATGGGCCCTTCGGATCATGCAATCATTTATATTGGTATCTCTTTGGGGGACTCGGAATCTCCACCACACCGGTGGTCTCTGCCTCGCGGGTTATTGCTCAATCCGGAGTTTGCCTCCACAGTACAGTACGGAAAGGTTGGATGGAATTTTTAAACTTTAATGACTCCCCAGAGATATCCAGAGCTTTGTTATGGGACACTGGGAAGGCGGTTTTGTGGGGACATCTCATATCTTTGTCGAGTGCTTTTAAAAAGAGGCTCGTAGCCAAATAGGAGGAATTGAGGAGAGAGATTGAGGAATTGGAAAAAAAACACAGGAGGGGTGGGGGCGATAGAGTGTGGAGTTTGTTGACCAGCCGTAGAGGGGAGTTAGCCTCCCTGGAGGCTGAACGTGTAGCTTCGCTTTTCCTGCGAACAAGACGTTTTTATGAACAGGGAAATAAGGCTGGGAAGTTGATGTGGCAATTAAAATGCCAGCGGCAGCGTCATAGAATAGTAGCAATCAAATTGCCGCAACGTCAGGTTATGTACGGGTCCCGGGATATTGCGATCAATTTTGCTAGATTCTATAAGCAACTATATGCTAGTGAGACTCGGCAGTGGCTACGGACCTTCACGATTGGTTACAGGAGGCTTCTCTCTCGCAACTGTCTGCCGAAGGAAGGGATTTCTTAGATCGCCCTTTTACTCTCCCTGAGGTTTAACATGTGATGAAGAACCTCAAATCTGTTAAGGCGGCGGGACCAGACTGTTTACCGGTGGAAATCTACAAGGTGTTCCCAGATTTATTTGCTCTGACCCTGTTGACAGTGTTTAATGAAATTCTTTCCAAAAATCACTTCCAGAATCTTTTTATCAGGTGACTATTGTGGCGATTCCTAAAGCTGACAAAGATTCAATGCAGTGTTCCAATTATCGACCGATTTCTTTGCTGAACTTGGACTACAAATTTTCACCAAGATACTTGCTAATCAGTTAGCTATTTTAATTCCAGACATTGTTCATCCTAATCAAACGGGGTTTATAAAAAACAGATATGGTTTTGAGAATGTGAGAAGGTTAATGTCTTACAGGGCCTAAAAGTTAAAGTAGGGTCTTTTGGTATCCTATCGCTTGACGCCGAGAAAGCTTTCGACAAGCTCGAATGGCCATATCTTCTACAGGTTTTGTTTTGTGCGTGGATTACTTCGCTATATACCAGCCCCCAGGCCTTGGTATCCTTAAATGGTTTTATTTAGTATCCCTTTTTTGGTTGAAACCGATTCCATTGGTAGCGGTACCTTTCCTCAGTGACTCCCTCAAGGTAGTTAAGGTGAAGGCACACTTGTTTATTGGCCCTTGTTGGGAAGCATGGAGGAAGTTCTGTAAACAGTTGGGGCTAATTGCTTCCCATTCGCCCTTCACTATTTTAGGGGCCTTGGGGTTTATCTGAAGCATGAAACAAGGCATGGATTCAGACTTTGCTTTGACGAGACTTTCTTCTTTATATGAGGGCTTGCGTCCTCTGCCTAAGAGGCAGTTAGAGGAGCGCTTAGGTTTTTACCTTTCCAAGTTCCAATATATCCAATTGTCTCATTGTCTGGTAGCCTAGCTTTCGGAGTCTGATGTAGTTAGGAGCCCCAGACGTTGGGAGCAAGATCTTTTCGAGTCTAGGAAACTCCCCGCTTTTGTAGCAAGGCTGTATCGGAATATTGCAGATGATTCACCTTCCTACTTTGAAACTTCCGCAGCAGAGATAGGAGGCGACTTTACCTGGAAAGGAGCAAGATTTCTGGCTGGAAGTTTATCACTATACGCATTCATGCTCTCTTTCGCTTGGGTTAATTCATACACAACTTAGGATCCTTTACCGTCTCTCCATAATGCCGTCTGATCTCTATCAATGGAAGAGAGCCGATGATTCGCTTTATTGGCGGTTGTGTGGTCGTCGAGGTACTTTTGATCATATGTGGTGGTATTGTCCTCACATTCAAAGGTACTGGAGGAAGGTGGTGGAACATCTTACTGGGCAGTTATTGGTAACTCTCCCTTATGATATGGAGACTTGTCTGCTGGGGGTCCTACCCGAGTCCTCCAGTAGCGGGCCTCTTCGAAGAGTGGTTCAATCACTGTTCCTAGCGGCAAGATCGGTGATTGCTCGTTTTTGGAAGCACAGCAGGGCACCGTCTCTTTTAGAATGGCGTTCTAAGAGTTGGGAAATTTACCGGTTGGAAAAAATTACTGCTTTGGTACGAGGTCGTCCATTTCAAGGAGAGGAACTATAGAGCTTAGTCTTTCAGGAGGACTCTAGAGTGCAAGAGATTCCCGGTTGTTACCGTGACTGAGGTTCTACTCTTTCTTAGCCGCTTTAACTGAAGTTGGATACTCTTTCCTTTTCTTCTCTTCCCATTGCGCTTATGGGTTAGGAGGGTCAGAACGGGGTTGGGTGGGGGGGGGGGTAGGGACAACATGAGCGGTGTTGAGGGTGGGATGAGCAGGGTCTGGTTAGCTTCAGTCCCCTTAAGGGACTCACAGTATTTTTGCTTTTAAGTTCTCAGCTTCTAGTTCTCCATTGTTCTGCTGAGTAGAAGGAGGATCCGAGCGGTGGTGTTAGTTGCAGTGCCTTAGCCTCACTGCTATTTTTGACACACAGTATACTTAAATGGGAGGGCTTTAACTTGCACTGTATGGTATTGTTTTGTATTGCATTGTTTTGTATTGTATTGTACTGCATTGCAATGTATTGCTCTGTTTCTTTTGTCCTGAATTTGGATGTTTTTGTGCGGGGGCACTGGTGTTGTACTATATTGTTTTTGTCTAGCTTTATTATGCAGGGTCCTACTTATATGCATTGTTATTTGTATAGGCTACATAACCGATGTTGTTATTCTTGCCTGTCTCTTCTCGGCAGGCTGGTAAGGCTGTTGGAACTGGTAGATTATATCTCAATGTTATGGTTTGTTGAGTTTGACTATATGTTATTTGAGACTGCTCAATAAAATTTATTATAAAAAAGAAATTATGAAAAATATGTCAAAAGGTCTAGAAGATGCTCAAACTGTAGAGACCGAAGAAAAGACATCTGTTGGACTCCACAGGCGCAATTAGACTGAGGAGATCTCATAGGGCGGTGACAGATGGAAACAAGAGTGCAGGCATGGGGCAACTCTTCCAAAAGCTTCCAGAAGTTGCTGGGAACTGCCGATACAGAGCTCCATTGGTGACAGTACCCATATGTGAGAACATCATCGTATTTGTTCAGGATAAAAAATTGCTACCATGGATTACTTGCATAGTAGATTATATGTAATGCAATTAGCTACAGCACATCACTAGAGGTGGTGTTAACTACTCCATATTATCTGCCATGTTAACAATTAACTCGCAGTAATGACCTCTATAAAAATGCAGTTGTTACCTATTCCCTGCCTCCTTCTACATTAACTGTTTGATGCAGGAATTACTGCACATTAACTCTTAAGGCCCTGAGTTAATAGTTAATGTGTGGTAATTCCCACATTAAATAGGGATCTCTTTATTAACTTGTGGTAAGGCTCTTTAGTTACGGCAAGTCAATAAAGTTTAGGTTCTACCTTGGATTAGTTCAATTTTGTTAATATATAACTATGGAACTATAAGCAAAGATGATTGTCTGCAAGTTTACTAAGGATACTAATGAAAGAAATTCTGCTGAGGTGAGTATGGGTTTTTTAAGGCATAAATTGATTATTTTTCCTTGGTGGAAATAGTCCTATAAATGTGAAGAGTATCAACAGTGGAAAAACTTAAAGATATTCTCCGGACCTAGCTGGAGCATAGTTATTGTAACAGTAAAGCAACTCACACTAAGGAAGACCTTAATAGATTTCGAACAGCTGGTTCCAGTTGTGCCGCAGGGGACATTCTCAATGATCACCCGGAAAGTTCCAGTAAAGGGGTGATTTCCACAATAATCCTAGTTAGAAAGAAATATTGCATTATTGGTGGCCTCTCCATAATATGTTTTAGAGATTTTCAATATGTTGGCCAAGTGTTGCTTATTTTAATTTTATGAAACAGCCATATCGCTCTGCAGTAGTATTACAAACATGAGATACACTGACTAGTTCAAACACTGGGAAGGAAATGTTCAAAACTATGTTGATAGTAGCAAACTTTGTGTGTGTTTTTGCCTGTGGAATTTGCACCAGTTCTCAAGAGAAAGTATAAGAATATGTTCCCTTTAAAAACTAATTAGGGAAAATGCAGCTCCCCGGAGATTTGCAGCTGGGTTTTCCTTGGGGACTCTTCCCCCACACGTACTTTTAAAAATGCAAAATATGAGCTAATGCTTCCGCAATGTAACACTGCCTCCAGACCTGTCTACTAAGAGAAACTGGGGAAGTAGTCAGAGTGAAAATGCAAACAGAAGAAAAAGTAGCTGAAATTGTAAAACAGGACAAGGCTTTTTTTTTTTTAGATACAGTAGTGATAGAAGGAAATGTAGAAGTGGCAGTGTGAGACTGAATGATGGAGAGAAGTAATATATATAAAGAAAAACCAGATAGGACTGCAGAAAATGGACAGAAACAAGCATGGGAGTGTGGTATACCTTGAATGATTTTCAGAAGACTATGTTTATGAGGAGCTAGCTAAGGGAAAGGCTGACAAAACAATAGGGCCACATTGGATACACGTAAAGATATAGGAACAAAGGGAAGTTCTGCTGGCTCTGTTTGTCTGAACTTTTCAATGCTCCCATAGAATTTTGAGTGATTCTGAAGATTCTAAATGGTTTGATGTACAGTAGGTGGTTCTTCTCAACAAAAGAGAAAGTAAAAAGAAGGCTGGGAGCTACAGCATGGTAGCCTGACCCTACTGGTGGGTAAATTAATGGTCACTGCTAAAACAGTGGATGGTGCTGTTTCTGGAATCCAGTGGATTACAGGATCCAAGGCAGCATGGTTTTTACCAGAGAAATGTCTTATTAAATGAATATGATTCATTTACTTTGACTGGGAGGTCTGAGAGCTAAATCAGGGGAGAACGCTAGATATGGTGTACTTCGATTTTAGCAAGGCCTTTGACATGATTCCACAAAGGCAACCCATACAAATAAACTGAGTACCCTTGGTATGGGCCCAAAAGGGACTAGCTGGGTTAGAAATTGGTTGATCAAGAGGCAACAAAGGGTAGTGGTAAATGAAGATCATTCTAGGTAAAGGAATGTCACTAGTGGTGTGCCACATGGATCAGTTTTTGGCCCAATACTTTTTGTAAGTGACATTGCAGAGGTTCTGTCAGGAATGGTTTGCCTTTTTGCAGGTGATTCCAAAATCCGCACCAGGGTAGACGTCCTAGAAGATGTGGAAAACATGTGAAGGGATATAGAGAAACTTGAGGAATGATCTAGAGTTTGGCAGCTAAGATGTAATGCAAAAATAAACGTAGAGTCATACATGTGGGCTATAAAAACCCAAGGAAGTGGAACAGGATCTTATCTGATGATCTTAAGGTGGCTAGATGCTTGGGGACACTGGAAGAGGAATGGCCATCAGAAAAAGGGCGGTAACATTGGTTCTATATATGTTTCTAGTGAGATCTTATTTGGAGTACTGCACCTTCAAAAAGATATAGCCCGTAAGGAGTCGGTCCAGAGGGTGACTAGTAAAATGGTTGATGGTCTTCATCATAAAGTACATGTGAACAGTAAAGATCTAAATGTATACCCTGAAGTAATGGCATGAAAAAGGAGATATGATGAACACACCTAAGTACCTCCAAGATATAAATATACAAGAGTCAGGCTTTTTCAGTGGAAAGGAAGCTGTGGAATTAGGGATAATTTAATAAGGCTAAAAGGGGCAGACTCAGGGGTAATCTAAGAAATGTTTTATATAGAGAAAGAGGGTGGATTTTAGCAAGGTGACTAATAACTAAACTGGGCATCATTGGTATGGGCCCTAAAGTGATTGGCTGGGTTAGAAACTGGTTGAGTGGGATGAAACAATGCTAACAGAAAATGGAGTTCACTCTGGAAAAAAGGATAATACCAGTGGAACAGGCTCCCAGAAGAGGTGGAAACAAGAACCATATCAGAATTCAGGAAATCTTGGGAAAAGCACTGAGGAGCTCTGAGGAGACAGGGTTGTATAGACTGAGCAGTTGGTTTGGATGGGGGGCACTGGAGAAGCCTTGTGTCTTTTACTGCTCTCATTTTATATGTTTTTATTTTTCCCAGACTAAAAGTGTATGCATTTTTGTTCTCCATGCACACTTTTAACCATGGTGCTATACGTGAATAACTGAGGCAATGGGAGATGAAGTGACACCCAAGTCACAAGGAATATCAGTGGTGGGATAAGCAGTGTGGAATCTGTGTACTTGTGACCTGGACTGGCCACTGTTGGAAGCAGGATACTGAGCTTGATGGACCTTGGTCTGACTCAGTAAGGCATTTCTTATGTTTTTATGTTCTTATCCTGACTTTTCAGGTTTTTAGCCACTGCAGGCCACTTCCTCTCACTGGAAGCAGAATGGGAAAGAGACAATGAAAATGAAAGCAAATGAATGCAAGTGGAAGAAAGATCTCCATGATCTTCAAGATCTCTTACTATAATAAGGAGAATATTTGTGAGTGGATTCTAAGGGGCTTGTTTACAAAGCCGCGGTAGCGGTTCGCGATCGTTATCGCAGCCGCGGCCCCATTGAAATCAATGGGGCTGCGGCTCCGATAACGATCACGAACCGCGGCTTTGTAAACAAGCCCCTAAGTTCCCTACTTAATTTTCAAAACAGATTAGAAGACTGAAAAATGACAGCACAGTGCTTGGAAGAGATGACTGGCATCGTTGAAAAGAAATGATGTAGAAGAAAAAAAAGAGGAAGATCCTGGTGGATTTCTGAAGAAGAGTAGAGGTGAAAATAGCAAGATTTCAGTGAAATAGCGAGTAATCAGACTACATAAGATTCTAGCAGGAAAGAAATATCTGTGAACTGAAAAATAAATAGAAATTACACTTACCTGGTAATTGTCGTTCCTTGAGTGACGACAGTTTAGTCCTCCACCTCTGGGTTGTGCACCTCTTCCTGCAGCTTGGAGACTGGGCATGTCAAAGTCGTGACATCACTGGATATAGCCTGCTGATATCTCCCATCAGCCTCCAGTGTACTATTGACAAAGCAAACTCAAAGGAACAATAAATAAGTAACTATACCATAACTTTAAATAACTCCCCATTCCTCAACCTGAGGAACCTTTTTAACCATACACGTCTTATATTTTCTTTTCTTTTTTTAACTTTACATTCACGTCCCCTCTATGCAAACACGTTTCCTATACCATCCCCTCGTTTAAATAAGAGAGAAGGAAGAAACAACAGAGAGGGATACTCACTGTGATCTAGAAACTGAAAGGATCTGTCTACTCCTTGAGATTGATGCTCCACTCCACCTGAAAATAAACTCTGAAGAAATCACACCCCTGGGCGGGAATGAGGACTAAACTGTCATCACTCAAGGAATGACAATTACCAGGTAAGTGTAATTTCTATTTCCTTATCGTTCCTCCAGTTTAGTCCTACACCTCTGGGATGTAACAGAGCAGTAATCATTGGGAGGGACCTATCCAGCCAACTCACCACACCGTTGACCCGGAACAGGCATCCTTTACTGCCAAAACATTTAGGCAGTAGAGGTTACTGAGGAAATGAAGAGACGACCTGGAAGCTGCTCTACCAATCCCCCCTGGTGTAATGACACAGTGATTCACCCATGAAGCTGCTTGCGCCCTGGTAGCAAGAGTCAGAAAGCCCCCCGGAATCATACAACCTCACCACCAGAAAGCTGAGACAACCACCGCCTTAACCCAGTGCGAAATGGCTGCCTTCGCTGCTGCTTCTCCTTTGCGGGGACCTCCAACCAACACACAAAAACAAAGAAACGAACGCCGCACCCTGCATTTTATGTTTCCTATCGGCGTAAGCTACGAATAAAAACCTCCCCTTCCAGAAAAACCGAGAACTGGAAGAGAAACCAATAAGCTCAGGAGAAAAATCAGATACCACCTTTTGGAAGGACGACGGGACTGCTCGCAAACACCACCCTCTATCCAGAAAGGGTGAAAACGGCTCATTATATGACAATGCCTGAAACTCCGAAACTCGTCGCACCGAACAAAGAGCTATCAAAGCCACTGTCTATAACAGCAAATCCTTTACCGACGCCTGGAGTAAAGAATCAAAGGGCTCTTTAGTTAATGCCTCTAAGGCCCAATCGGGATCCCCCGGCAGCACCCGAACTCTCCTTGAGGAGCGCAGTCGGGTCCCAACTTAAGGAAACGCTACACATCGATCCGAACACCTAGCGCTATTCCCTCCACAGAACCTCTACAGCTGGAACAGTCACCCACTGGACCCTCTAAGGAACTGGCCGCTAGTTCCTTCAGACACTGTCCTGCAGAGAACTCAGACCAAGGATACCGACACCTTTGTCGCCCGGACTTGCCGCCGTGAACAGCAGCCTTCAAAAAGGCGCTAAGCACGGACCTATGTACCAGAAGCAGCCTGCCTCCCTGCTCTCAACAAGGTGGCGAAGACTGCCGCAGAATAACCCTTCTTCTTCAGCCCCGCCCATTCAAAGGCCAAACCGTAGGCGGGCACTGATCCACCTGAGACATTCGTCGTGGACCTAGCCGCAGCAGAACGTCCACTACAGGCAACTTCTAGGAAAAGCCTGTCGAGTAGGCGAATGAGATCAGCCTAGTACGGCCATCTCGTCCAACCAGGTGCTACCAAGAGTACCTTTCCCCAAAAGCCTCGATACGCCAACTAGTTGCCCTATGAGAGCCCACGGGGAAAGGACAAGACAAAGACTTAAATGGGAGCTTAATGAGCCTCGACTTGAACGAACCATCAGCCGCCCCATTCCTCCACCAGAGAGATCTCCGGGTGAACCCCAAGGAAGCCAATAATATTAGCTAGTGCTCGAATTAAGCCATAATGCACATTTGCCACATAAAGCAAATCAGGCTCTAGTCGATTCAACTCCCTGATCCTTTCCTGTTCCAGGCGAGTAGACTGCCGTAAACACTGCGACCACTTGAAGCATGCTCTTGCCTCCCCAGGCTCCACAAATGGGAGTTTCTAAGGACAGAGCATTGCCCCCAACGATCGCTTCAGTGAACCATCTACTTTCCTATCTTGCGCTAAAGAAGATTGCTAGGGCTCTCTTCCATACAGTGAGTCCACACCCCCTGGTAGTGCAATGTGTGCACCCACCCATGCAGTACCCAGACCTGCCCCTACCCAGCCTCAAAATGTCAAACAAGAACAGGCAAATTCAGGACAGCTGAATATTTTTTTTTTCCACGAAGACATCTCTTAACCAAAAATTCCTTCAGCATATGTTAAGAGATGCTCTTTCCGTGCCAACAATATGAAGTAGAAAGAACTCCCAAACACAGGCATACTAATCCACGGCCTTCCTGCTAGAGTAACGCCCCATTCTGTCTGACTGCACAAAGATGGACTTTATATTTTAAGTTCAACTAGCACTTGGTGTTAGGAAATACAGCTTTCTCATTCCGCAGTGGCAATTGAGTCAGCAATGAAGAAGCCGAGACAAGTTCCCATTATACCACCTGGTAAAGACTCCACTTTTAGACCACTGAAGCAAAAAAGCATGCGAGAGTGCCTTGTGCCCTGCCAGTAGCTGATCGAATTGAAATGATTCAGTGTATGCAGGGCATTTTCCAGAGAACGCAAGGTCCCTCATCCAGGCTGACTCCACATTCACAGTCTAAACCGGCAGCCATCTTGGCTGATGCCGATCAGCACGGAAGCCATCTTGTAAGCCCAGCATATGATGTATGCCTACTAGAATCTGAGCTGCTGCCATTGCTGCTAGAGAACTAGCCTGGCTGCGTGTTTCTGGCCCCCATTAAGGCATTCGCTGAACACTAGCAGAGACTCTCCGTACTGGAGAACCTCTGATAAATGGAATGGGAGCATAGATAGCTTCAAAGGCTAGTATTCTATTTTGCAACCTCTCTCCGCTGAGCTGCCTTTTCCTTATGTAAAATTAAACCACATATAGCCAAAATTAAGACATTACAAATCTACCGTAAAATCTTATAATTTGGGCAAAGCCAAACTAAACGGGAATATTTTCCATTAAGAAACCACACAACTATAAAACCCCTCTCATGACATAATGCTTATGGCAGAGCATTCCACATCTGTGGACTGGCCATGGCGCTCACCCAAGCACCTGTTACAACTGTCCAAGAGAGTTATCACCATAATTCCTTGTAACTTGAATATGTTTACAGCGGATCATAGTGCTATATCACAGCAGCTAAGCCAGAATATTACCCTGCCATATAAACCGACCTTAACGCATTATAGGACCTTCTATGGATAGCGGAAGGAGATTCTTGTAAATCTTTTTTTTTTAAGTATAGGACTCCAAAACCAAGTTTCCGCCGACTCCAATGAAATCAAAGCAGATCAGCTAAAATTACCCGAACTGCTCCTATAGCTTTGCAAGAAGCTACCAGCCCCCGCTGCACCCAGTTTTCCTTCCCCCCTTATCCTGAGGGATTCAGCATTGCAGGACGTGTTGCGCACCCCCTGACAGCCTGCTGCATCTGCCAGGGAGCTGAAGAGCAAAATAGAAAGTAGAACCCCTGGAAGCAAACAGTGTCCTGACCTTGGGGTTCAGGATGCAAAAGGTCACTGAATAAATCAACAGTGTTAGCTAAAAATGAACAAGGCTATCTCTCACTAAAGAGAGTTTCTTTTTCTTTTTGAAATCCCACCGAAGTCCATGGGACCCAAGCTTTCGAACACAGCCCCTAATGCTGTGCATTAACCACAACCAGAGAAATGAAATGAAATGAAACCCTGCTCTAGAAATAGATGAGCATTTCCTGGGAAGGGCATGCTAAGTGGAGCTATGAAACACACCGGCACCCCCCCCCCCCCCGGCCTTCCTGCAGTCAGAGAAATAGCAGTGGAATACACCGACAACCTTGCAAATGGAGGTCTTAGAGGTTGCTGCCTGTGTGAACCTGATGAGTAATACGATTTTGTATTTTACCACCCCCCTCCCCCAGGGATGGGGGCACTGAATACTATATGTGATTCAGGAGCAGCGCTACCATCCGGTGGCCTTTAGGGCACCAGAGCCTGACAAACGATACAGAAGTTAAGAGCTTTAACTCTTGGTCATATAATCTTGATTTGCAGAACATTATTTATTTATTTTATTTATTTACATTCTCTTATATATCGTGCTATTCTGCCTCAGTGCGGTTTACATTGAACAAACTGAAATTACATTGAACAGGGCATTATAACTTGGAGATAACTTTTTTACAGGGAACATGGGCTATGGAGGGTTAAGTGGCTTGCCCAAGACCACAAGGAGCACCTGTGGGACTAGAAACCCCACATTACATTACAGCTGCTTGTTTAGTCACTAACCCCTGAGAGCCCATGAGGTGGCTCTGTGGGTATTTGTTCCCTGACTTGCAGAGATCAATTTGATAATGGCTGCATACACACAGTCATAGAAAGGCACTATTGAGTGTACCAGCTGCCCTCTGGTGGCCATAGACCGTAGCACAGGCACTTCTTGGTTGACAGTTTAACTGTCAGTCTATTTTTTTATATCCTAAGGTTTCCTAAACCTGTCCCTGTGAATTTTGGGCAACTTTCACTATAGAATACATAAAAGCACACTTCCAGGCTGTCCCTCCTTCCAACTACAAGTTAGGGCTCTGCTCTTGAACCTAAAAACTGGCAATTTGCCTAATATCCTGGGACTTAACAGATGCTCCTCAGACACATGATTAGGAGGGAAAGAACATGTGGTATCAGGATTCAATGCCAAAACTGCTGTCCTATAAAACTAAGAATAAACTTAAAAATAAAGAGGGCTGACAACAGCCCCCTTAAGGCTGAGGAACCCCCCCAAGCCTCAAAAATCCTACAAACAAAAGAAAGAAACACTAGGCCCAAAAATCTAGCTATTCTGCCTGTTGTCTTCCTCACACAGGCAGTTCCCTGCAGCTCTCGCCATGCGGTCCAAATACCTAGAGGGAAAATGGCCGCCCCTTCGCCAAAGAATTTTGGCGCCAAGAACAACAGCCGCTGCAAAAAGGAGGCCTCAGTAGACTGACAGAGCCCGAAGGCCTTACCTGCAGGGTAGAAAGCCACACAGCCTGCTCCTACCACCTTGAATTCCTCCGATCCTCAAGCCGCGCTGATGCACCTGGAAGCCACGGTGAGGATCGCTCAGCCGGTTCCACAGAGTAAAATTAAAATCCCGCAGCAACGGAGATGCTCCGTCTCACACAGCTTCAGTGTGGCTGTACGGGTCCCTGAGCTCTCTCCCGTACAGTCAAGGGAGAGAGATCCGTACCGGCAAATGCCTGTAGCAAGTGAAAATAACTGAGAAGGAGGGAAGGTGAGAGCTGCTACTAATTTAAAGAGCCAGGTTCAAATTTAAAATTACTGTAAATAAGGAAATTTGCTCCTAACTAAAGGGAACTAATCCCTGATTGCCAATTAACCAAAGGTAACTGAATTAAAAGTAAAATTAAAAGTAAATTAAAGGTAAAAATCAAAGGTAAAATCAGAATAGAATTTGTCACACTAAATGCTCCTTATCTGTTCCCCCCAAGTGAGCCCAGGAGCTAGGCTCACTATGTCCTCCTGCTGCATGGACACACTGGAGGCTGATGGCAGATACCAGCAGGCTATATCCAGTGATGTCACGACTTTGACATGCCCAGTCTCCAAGCTGCAGGAAGAGGTGTACAACCCAGAGGTGGAGGACTAAACTGGAGGAACGATAAGGAAATAAACTTAAAGAGAGTAACGAAAGATCAGTCTTGAGACTAGAGAGCTAGAAAAAGACAAATGGTATTTAAAAATGAAGACTTATAGACTACTTTAAATTAATAGGTCCAAGACCAAAGATAATTACCTGAGCCAATGTATATTCACAGTCACCACTGAAACGATAGTGTTTGCTGTCAAAAGTTATATAATTCCCTTCGCCATACACTGTACAGGTTCCCAGGCACATATTTTTAGTACACTTCCATATCCTGTTTCTACATGTACTAGAAGAGAAGGGCAACAATAATAAGAGACACAAATATATAAGGGTGTCTCTTTAATCCAGAATCAATTTATCTCAATAAATGAATTAGTCTTTCAAAAGGCAACTTTTAAACAGTACACCTATATGTAAAGTTTGGGGGTTCATTTTACTGCAGACGGTATCATTTTCAAAGGGGAAACTAAATCATAAAAAGGGTCTGCTCAAATCCACACATAGTAGTTTGCAGGAATACTTGTTCATGAAAATTTAAGCAAATATATTTCTGGAAATTCAAAAGCATGTATTTAAGTGCACTATATACCCCAGCCCTGCGATGAGGAACATGTCCCCATTATGGAAGTTTAACTACTGACAGGTGATTTCAATATGCCGGATGCTGATTGCCACATCCTTGCTGCGGTGTAATCTAGAAGTAAGGAGATCCTGGATTCTCTACAGAGATAACTATTCCAACAACTGGTAACAGACCCCACACGTGAAGGGATCATACTGGACTTGATGCTTACAAATGGTGGACAGCATCTCTGATGTTATAGTAGGAGATCATCTCGCATCTGGTGATCACCAAATAGTGTGGTTCAGTATTAGGACTAGGGCTGATAAAGTCCATTCAAAAATGAAGGTCTTAGACTTTAGGAAAACTAGCTTTGCCAAGATGGGACAATACCTCAAGGAGTCATTAGCAAGATGGGAACATCTGGGGGTTGTAGACAAGCAGTTGGTAAAAAAGGGATATTTTAAGGGCAACCAACCTATTTATTAGGAAAGTAAATAAATGTAAAAAGAAAAGAAGGGCACTATGGTTCTCAAAAGAAATAGCCAGAAAGGTGAAGAAAAATAGAATGTCCTTCATAAAATATAATAAATCACAGAAAGAGGAAGATAAACATCAATATTTCAAAAGCTGGATATTCATGACAGAACATGTTTTGTTTTGCATTTCATTTATTAAGTTTCTTCTTTTTGTTTTATGATGTTTTATTGAGTGTATGTTTTTCTGTTTATGTGTATGGTATATTTTTTCTTATGCTATTTTGTAAATTGAGGAGATTTTAT
This sequence comes from Ichthyophis bannanicus, assembly GCA_033557465.1. Classification (NCBI taxonomy): domain Eukaryota; kingdom Metazoa; phylum Chordata; class Amphibia; order Gymnophiona; family Ichthyophiidae; genus Ichthyophis; species Ichthyophis bannanicus. Next base: position 106,842,436 of record CM066047.1, on the reverse strand, counting down.
CAGATCCGGGGTATAGAAGCCTTAGAAATAAATTAATAATTAAATAATGCTTCCATGGTTGGCACTGGGGTTGATCAGATAAGGGATTTAAAAAAATCTCTGCCACTTGAACGGATAATTTTCACCATATAAATTTTATATGGCACTTAGTTTAAGAGGACAAGTAAGTGCCTACTTAAGCACAGTTTTATAAGGCTTCATAGGCACCAATGTGTCTTGATAAAATACTAGTGTAAGTGGCAATAATCATGGCTCAATGCAGGTGTAAATGTCTGTGCCTAAAGTTTGCAAATATGCACTTTTTGCATTTTGTAATCAAAGCACATACTTGTGAACTCTGCCTATGTCCCATACAGACCACGCCCCTGGCTACACCTACCATCAAAGTACACACCATATTTTATAACAGTTGTCAATTAATAACAGGCCATATACGCGATATGTGGGCAAAAATAGCTATAAAATGATCCCATTTATGTTCATGCATGATATTCAGCTACTAAATATATATGGGCCCGATATTTAAAGCGATTAGTGCAGTTAGCAGAAGTGCTAATTGCATTAATCATGGTGAATGGGATATTCAGCAGCACTAACATAATTAGTACTACTAAATATCCGCTGGTGCTGCCTCTACACATCCAGATGCTAACCACTTAGCATCAGGGCATTGTGGGGTGGAGTGGAGGCAGCACTGATCACTAACTGGGCAATATTGGGCCGCTTCTGGGTTAGCGATATGCAGCGAAAAGCCAGGTGCAGGAAACCCTGGCCTAAATTTCACTGTGTATCGCTAACTAGGTAGCAGCTCAATATTGCCACTGACCGGTTAGCGAGCAGCAAATGTGGCTAAGCCAGATATGACCCGGTTTTAGATTTCAGTGCTGGTGGCTAGCTGGGTTAACAACACTAGCTGCCGTCGCTGAATATCAGGTCCATATGTGTCTAGCTGAGGCACATAATTAGCAGGTATAAGTTGAAAAGTCTTAGATCTTTCAGTTAAATGTAGATAGTCAGTTGCTGAATATTTGTATGATCTGAAAACTAAGTTAGACCTTTATATGTTGACCGTGCAGCTGAATACTGAACCCATGAATATTATATTCTAAGCATAACTCAATGCAATATTTCTTATTATACTTATTCTAAAATTGTACAGCCTAAAGTGAGGACTGTGGGTACTTATGGACATGCAGTGTAGTTCAGAACGTACCAGGTATTACACTGGACTCTGATCTGGTCTCCAGGCCGATAAGCGATCTCATTGTGAATGCACGGACAGTCACCAGGAAGGATACAGTCTCCTACACCATCAGTCACCAGGCCTGGAGGGCACATGCAGCCAGAGATGCAATATGAGCCATACTGAAAAAGTAATTGAAAATGAGTGATATTGGAAGAAATCATTTTGTAGATGAGTTGTTTCATAGGAAATCATCACACTTCTAGAAGATGCCTTTGTGTTGACTCAGTAAAATGTCATCACTAGAATTAACAATGCAAATATGACAAACTGGATGAACCAAAGTTTGGCTAGCCTAACAATATCTGTTAGGGGCCCTTTTATTAAAGGGTGCTAGCTGTTAGCGCAGGTTCTAGCAGAAGCTAAAAGCATGCTGGGACATGTGTTGACAGCACAGGGCTCTGACAGCATCACTGGATTTTGGTGTTGTCCATGATACATCAGGGGAGCAAGTGGACAGGATAAAGGTAGAGAGTGGCAGGATTACTACCCTGCAGTTATCTTTCCCTTGTTAACTGCAAAGTTGCCAATTAGCGTGGATGCACTTACCAGCACCTACATAGGTGGAGGTAAGTGCACCTGCACGATTTGTATGCCGCATTAGGGCAGGGTGCGCATGTTAACTGCCGGGAACAAGCCTTCAATGCCTCAGATAGTTGATGCGGGTGGTGTTGCACCTAATGTGCTATGATGCGGGTGGTATTGCATTTAACTTGCTATGATGCATTAGGTGCAACACCGTAGTGCCTTTTAGTAATAGGTTCCTTAGAGTACAAAGCACTGGGTACTTCCAAAAAGTATAAAATTAAAAACACCCTACGAGAGTCCACCTGCCCCTCTATGCCTATTATTGAAACTCCATTCAAAAGAGCGGCCTTGGACCTGGTATGTCCCTTGGAGTGAACCATCTGAGGCAACAAGTATATTTTAGTCTGTCACAGGGTGGACATAGGGCAGCCTGAGAAGGTGCAGAGCAGTGTGAATGATCACGGTGAAAGTGACAGAATAAACAGGAGAATGTTTATTGGTTGCCAGGGACAACCTAAGCACACGTGCACAGAGCCCAGAAAGACACACCCAGAGAGCAAAGCAAGGGAGTCTGCTTTACCTAATAGAATGCACCTGAGGGAAGGTGGAGTCAGGAAATACACAGATAAAACAGACTACCAAACATTTGGAGATAGGAAACCTTTGAGAAGGAGGGAATCCTGGAGAGATGAGCCAAGGAAGGAATCCTGGAGAGAGGAATTAAAGCAGCAGAGGTCACAAGCTGAAAGGCAGCAGGGGAGCCGGTGTGAATGTTGGAAAGAGTCCAGGGACCTATGTGGTTCTGGGAGAAGGCAACACCCTGACAGCGTGAATGTGTTTTGAAAGCAAGAAGAATACAGGAAGACTGCAACAGCAGGTACAGGGGCAAAAAGTGGATACAAGGGCTATTTGCCATTTGAAAGGGAAGGGCCCTGGAGGCTTAGAAATAGCCATATAAAGCCCAGATATTCAGAGGCTAATAATAGCTTTTCTCCTGATTATAGAAGTGTTAAAAGAAGAGGGCTTCACTTACTTAGAAAAGCTGAAGAAATCCCTTCTCACGGTGAGTTCCCAGCTTCTAGGGAAACACCGTTACACCGGTTGCAATCAGGCACAGTTGGGCCTGGAAAGCTAGGGCAGACCCGGCAGGGACCCTATCAAAATTACCCAGCTAGCAGGTCAAACCAGGACCTGAGCTATGCATTGAGGCACCAGCGGGGGCAGGGCTCTGAAAGACATCACTCAGAGTTTGGTGATACTCTCCAGAAAGGCAGTGCTGCTCACAGGAAGAGAAACTTCTTGACTGACGAGGCAAGCCTTCCATATTTTTATTCCACGTTGGAAGTGGATAGTGGAGATACCAATGAGCAAGAAATAATGGAATATGAGAATTCTGAAGTATTAACAGATACAGAATTGATGGACTGTTCTTTCTCTGTGATAGAGCCAGAGATATCATTAAGGTAAATGTGATTTGTGTAACCTTAAATTCCAGTATACAAGTGGCAGAGCTGCAACTCTCTCCCTCTCTCCAAGTCAAGCAGTCAGATAGGCTGTTTATTATTTACTTTTGGTTTAAAGTTATCAGCTGAAGGAAGCTACTTTTGTTACGTAGTTATCTTTTGTTTGAAGCCAAGTGAGCTGTTAATTTCTGTTGTTTGAAAAGAAGAAACCTCAAGGGACGGGGAATAAAACCCTAAAAGAAAAGAAAGTTCTTCTGTGTGATTTATATATAGAAGCAAGGCACAACTACCACCCTCATAATAGCCCAACAATACCAGCAGTCACGGCTGGGGCGGATGAGGTGTGACATATAAATGGCGTAGAATCTGAGGATAAAATTTTCGGGGGGCATAAGAAGTGCCTGGAAAAACAAAGGACAGTGCTAAAAAGCAGGAAAAGTTTGCTCCAGGAGAATTTGGAGAGGATTCGGCTGGCAGACCGGCCAGTGGTGAGGTATTGGAGAGGATTCGGCTGGCAGACCGGTCAGCGGTGAAAAGACCTTTTCTCACATGCTGGAGTCTACCAGGAAACCGAGGTATTGGTAACCTGGGTGGACGGGAAGGATACAGTGAGAAAAAGGGGGAGAAAAAAGGGGAGAAAAAGGAAACCTTGTCTGTGTGATACCGCACTTGGTGGTTTTTTTTTCTCTTTATTTCTAGGTGCAGTGTAAAAGAAAAGAGGATGGATCCACAAGACATGCTGGCCTGGATGGGCGAACTGCAAGAAAAGCAGGCCAGAATGTTAAAGCACTTGCAGGAACAGTACATGGCAGCGATGCAGGAGCAGCAAAGGCCGCTATTGGAAGCGATGACTGCACTGCTAAAGAAGTCTGCAGAGAAAGAATCAACCATACCGCAAGTAGACACTCATACAGGTCTTGCTATGAGACATTTGGGGCATGAAGATAACCCCGATGACTTTATTGAAGCGTTTGAACGCATAGCAGGAAATTTAAAATGGCCTATAGAACAATGGGCGATGAGATTCGCTCTAACTTTAAGCGGAGAGGCTTTATCTGCCTTTAAGGCCATGCCAGCTAGCCTAGCAAATAATTATGCCGAAATAAAAAAGGCAGTAAAGGATCGCCTTGGTTTGACCCCGAGGCATTATAAAAGGCTGTTTAGAGAAGCAATAATGTTGGAGAGTGAAACTCCAAAGGCTTTGTGCCAGAGGCTTAAGAGCTTGCTTTATAAATGGTTAGACCCTGAGAATAGGACACTAGAGTCTGTATTAGATGAGCTTGTTTTAGAGCAATTCTTGTTAACTGTACCACAAGAAATGAAAATGTTCCTAACGTTACAAAATTGCTCAAACTCTGAAGAAGCAGCTATAATGGCAGAGGTGTTTAAGGAAGCAAAGCATGCCACTGTATCTAATATAAGCCTTTTAAAAGGTACAGGTATGACTGGGATGGATGAAAGTAAAAAGTATACACCCAGGAGAGTGAATGAGTATAACCCTGATAAGAGTAATGTAGAAAAGAACACTAGGAGGTGCTATAAGTGTGGCAGATCAGGCCACGTGATAAAAGAGTGTAGGGTTAAGACAGTCCTGATGGTAGGGGCAGAGAAGATAGTACCAAAAGGCATATGTTTACAGGTACAGGTGGAGGGAGAAAGTGCTATGGCTATACTCAATTCTGGGGCAGAACAGAGTTTAATAGCACAAGAATTTTGGGAAACTTTGAAGCCGTCTCGCCCAGTAACCCAAAAACAGGTAGCAATAAAATGTGTGCACGGCGCACAGCTTCCCTATCCCTTACGCCAAGTAAGCGTCAAGGCACTAGGGGCAGAGAGAATGTTGCAAGTAGCAATAGTTCCTGAGCTACCCCAAAAACTAATTTTAGGACGGGACTGGCCTTTGTTTCCAGGGATATTGAGCCAGGGGTTAGGCATGAAAACGGGATTGGTCACCACACGATCCCAAGTCCCGGTAGTAAAACCCCAAGAAACCCCGGTAGCTGAACCCCAAGAAACTCTGGTAAATGAACCTCAAGAAGCTCCAGTAGAGGGAGTAGAAACCCCTACAGTAGAGAGAGCAGAAACCCCTACAAAAGAGGAGGTCAAAGAGGCTCCTGAGAAGGAGGCCGAAGCGGAAGAGAGGGATCCGCTACCTAACCATGAAGAGTTAGTTCAGAGTCCGGTGGGGGAAGGAAAAAAAACTAAGGCTACCAAGCGACAGGAAAGGGATAAGAGAGCCAAAGGAAGAAGGGAACTAGAAACAGGGGAAGGGTTACCCTGGGTCCCCACTGCCCTCGTCCAAAAGTTTCCATCTTTTCCGATGGAGCAGAGGGCAGACTTGGCCCTCAAAAGAGCTTTCGAGTGGGCTCAGATGGACCGTAATACATTACCAAGGTTCCTGCTCGACCAGAATATTTTATATAGGGAGAGTTTAGATCCCTATACAGGAGCTGTGAGGAAGCAGCTAGTGGTGCCAGTAGCCTTTAAGGCGGTAGTTTTACGCCTGGCACACAACCATCCAGTTGGGGGACATAAAGGTGTCCAAGGGACACTGGATCAGATTTTAGCATGTTTTTATTGGCCAGGGGTGTATCAAGAGACCAAGCGGTATTGCGATGCTTGCCCGGCCTGTCAAAGGGTTTCCATATCCAGGCCCAAGGCAGCACCCTTAATGCCATTACCTACAATAGCTACGCCTATTAGGCGAATGGGGATGGACATCGTAGGCCCATTAATAAAAATGCCTAGGGGTTTCCAGTATTTATTAGTTATTGTAGACCATGCGACCCGTTTCCCATGGGCTATACCCCTTAGGAATATATCAGCTAAAATCATAGCGCAGGAACTAATAAAGCTGTTCTGCGAGGTGGGGTTCCCCCAAGAAATATTAACAGATCAGGGTACAAATTATGTATCAAAGTACCTTGCTAGAGTCTGGGAGGCGTTCGGCATACGCCATATAAAAACGTCAGCGTATCACCCCCAGACCAATGGGTTGGTGGAGCGCACCAACCAGTCAATAAAGCATTTGTTGCGCAGAGGCCTAAGAAAGGGGGAAATGATGGAATGGGATACGTTGCTCCCGTTCGTCATGTATGCATGCAGAGAACGAGTTCAAACCTCGCTAGGAGTATCCCCATTTGAACTACTGTTTGGGAGGTCTCCAAGGGGAGTATTAGATATTTTAAAAGATGAATGGGTAGAACCCAGAGTACCCGAAGTGGGGATCCCACAGTTTCTGAAGGGATTAAGGACACGCCTAAAGAAAACGTCTCAGGCCTCGATAGAGAACTTGAACCGTAGCAAACAGCGCCAGAAGAAATATTATGATAGGGATACACAGACTAGGGAACTGGCGGCAGGGGACAAGGTCCTCATACAAGTGGCGGACCCTGGTCCAAAGTTTGAATCAAGATGGAAGGGTCCAGCCGTGGTAGTGAAAAAAATAGGTTTTGTGTCATACCTAGTGGAAAATGAAAGTGGACGTAGGCAGGTATACCACGTCAATGTATTAAAACCGTGGAAAGAAAGGGTGGCCACAGCTAATTTGGCCTACCGCGAGCAACACCATAGAACCCCGCAAGTGATTACATGCTGTCCACGAAAAATCGCGGTAGCAAGTAATGTTTTAAGGGGGGGAATGTGTCACAGGGTGGACATAGGGCAGCCTGAGAAGGTGCAGAGCAGTGTGAATGATCACGGTGAAAGTGACAGAATAAACAGGAGAATGTTTATTGGTTGCCAGGGACAACCTAAGCACACGTGCACAGAGCCCAGAAAGACACACCCAGAGAGCAAAGCAAGGGAGTCTGCTTTACCTCATAGAATGCACCTGAGGGAAGGTGGAGTCAGGAAATACACAGATAAAACAGACTACCAAACATTTGGAGATAGGAAACCTTTGAGAAGGAGGGAATCCAGGATAGATGAGCCAAGGAAGGAATCCTGGAGAGAGGAATTAAAGCAGCAGAGGTCACAAGCTGAAAGGCAGCAGGGGAGCCGGTGTGAATGTTGGAAAGAGTCCAGGGACCTGTGTGGTTCTGGGAGAAGACAACACCCTGACAGCGTGAATGTGTTTGGAAAGCAAGAAGAATACAGGAAGACTGCAACAGCAGGTACAGGGGCAAAAAGTGGATACAAGGGCTATTTGCCATTTGAAAGGGAAGGGCCCTGGAGGCTTAGAAATAGCCATATAAAGCCCAGATATTCAGAGGCTAATAATAGCTTTTCTCCTGATTATAGGCTTCACTTACTTAGAAAAGCTGAAGAAATCCCTTCTCACGGTGAGTTCCCAGCTTCTAGGGAAACACCGTTACATCGGTTGCAATCAGGCACAGTTGGGCCTGGAAAGCTAGGGCAGACCCGGCAGGGACCCTATCAAAATTACCCAGCTAGCAGGTCAAACCAGGACCTGAGCTATGCATTGAGGCACCAGCGGGGGCAGGGCTCTGAAAGACATCACTCAGAGTTTGGTGATACTCCCCAGAAAGACAGTGCTGCTCACAGGAAGAGAAACTTCTTGACTGACGAGGCAAGCCTTCCATATTTTTATTCCACGTTGGAAGTGGATAGTGGAGATACCAATGAGCAAGAAATAATGGAATATGAGAATTCTGAAGTATTAACAGATACAGAATTGATGGACTGTTCTTTCTCTGTGATAGAGCCAGAGATATCATTAAGGTAAATGTGATTTGTGTAACCTTAAATTCCAGTATACAAGTGGCAGAGCTGCAACTCTCTCCCTCTCTCCAAGTCAAGCAGTCAGATAGGCTGTTTATTATTTACTTTTGGTTTAAAGTTATCAGCTGAAGGAAGCTACTTTTGTTACGTAGTTATCTTTTGTTTGAAGCCAAGTGAGCTGTTAATTTCTGTTGTTTGAAAAGAAGAAACCTCAAGGGACGGGGAATAAAACCCTAAAAGAAAAGAAAGTTCTTCTGTGTGATTTATATATAGAAGCAAGGCACAACTACCACCCTCATAATAGCCCAACAATACCAGCAGTCACGGCTGGGGCGGATGAGGTGTGACAAGTCATACTAGATTATGCTACCTGATGCCTGGAAGCCACTGCTCAAAGGAATATGAAGACGACTACAATTGTGAATGCCCTCTAGGAAATATTCTTAGAGGTGGGAATACCCAATGAGATCCTCACAGATCAAGGAAGACTCTTTTTGTATCCAAGGTGATGAAGCACGTGTGTGCCTTAGTGAAGGGCAAGATGCTGCGAACAGCAGTATATCACACACAGACAAAAGGCCTCAATGAGCAATTCAATAAAACTTTGAAACAGATTGTTAAAAAATGTTGTGCAGGAGGACAGGAAGAATTCAGACATTCTTCTACCCTATTTGATGTTTGCCATCCTCAAGGTACTTCAGAGTTCCACAGGGTTTTTGCCTTTTAAGAACATAAGAACATAAGATATGCCATACTGGGTCAGGCCAAGGTCCATCAAGCCCAGTATACTGTTTCCAACAGTGGCCAATCTAGGGCACAAGTACCTAGCGGTTTCCCCAAAAGACACAGGAGGTTCCACAATGCTTGTACTGGGTCAAACAGTGGATATTCTGGGTCCCCTTTAATAATGGTTTATGGACCTTTCCTCCAGGAACTTCTCCAAACCTTTTTTAAACCCGGCTACACTAACAGCTTTTAGTACATCCTCCGGTAGCAAATTCCAGAGTTTCATTACACATTGAGTGAAAAAATATTCTCTCTTATTAGTCTTAAATAGGTTACCTTGTAGCTTCATTGCATGCCCCTTAGTCTTTCTATATTTTGATGGTGTAAACAATCGATCTACGTTTAACCGTACCACTTCATTCATTAATTTATAGACCTCTGTCATATCTCCCCTCAGCAGTCTGTTTTCCAGGTTGAAGAGCCATAACCTTTTTAGCCTCTCTTCATAGGGGTATCCTTCCATCCCCTTTACCATTTTGATGGCTCTTCTCTGTACCTTTTCTAATAACGCTATATTCTTTTTAAGATACGGTGACCAGAATTGCACACAATATTCAAGGTGTAGTCGCACCATGGAACAATACAAAGGCATTATAATATCCTTTGTTTTATTATCCATTCCTTTCCTTATGATACCTAGCATTCCATTTGTTCTCTTGGCCGCTGCTGCACACTGAGCAGAGGGTTATAACATGTTATCCACGATGACGCCTAAATTTCTTTCCTGGTAGGTGGTTCCTAATGTGGAACCTTGCATCGTTTAACCATAGTTTGGGTTGTTCTTTGCTAGGTGCATATTTTTGCACTTGTCCACATTAAATTTCATCTGTCATTTGGATGTCCAGCCTTCCAATTTATCAAGATCCTCTTGCAATTTTCCACAATCCTCATGGGTTTTAACAACTTTGAATAGTTTTGTGTCATCTGCAAATTCGATAACCTCACTCGTTATTCCCATTTTCAGGTCATTTATGAATATGTTAAAAAGCAGCAGACCCAGCACAGATCTCTGGGGTACTCCACTATTCACCTTTCCCCATTGGGAAAATTGGCTATTTAGCCCTACCCTCTGCTTTCTATCTGTTAACTATTTCCTTGGAAGGTGGCCTAGAGGCATATTAGATGTGGTAAGGGAAACCCAGGAAGAAGAACCCTGTGCCAGGCGCAATTTGGTGGAGTACATTATACAAATGCAAGACCAGCTGAAGAAAGCCAGAGAGGTGGCCAAACTCAGTCGGTAAAACGCCCAAGCCGAGCAGGCCGGGGGCTACAATCTGGCAGCCATGCACCACACTTTCCAACTGGGAGACAGAGTTTTAGTCTTGCTGCCCTCATCCAAGATCAAGTTACTCTGAAAATAGCAGTTGTCCTATGAGGTCGAAGAGAAAGTAGGGTCGGTTAACTACAAGATTACCCAGCCAGATAAATGAAAGAAAACCAAAATTTACTATATTAACCTATTGAAAAAGTGGACGCCAGTGACAGCTATGATGGTACACAGAGATGATTTTAGGCCATAAATTTCAGCCCTGTCAGATCTAGATCAAATCCCGATTGAAGACCAGCTCTCTGCTGCCCAGAGAAGAGATCTAGAAGGTTTGATCCACCAAAACCTAAACATGTTCTCCATCTACCTCGGATGAACCCACCTCATTTGTCATGGTATCATTATTGACCTTGGGGTTGTTATCTGGGAGCAACCCTATCAGATTCTGGATACCTGACAACAGGCTGTTGCCAAGGAGCTGGAAGAGATGCTTAACTTGGGAGTTATAGAAGAATCCATGAGTGACTGGTCATTACCCATCATCCTGGTTCCTAAGCCCAGTTGAAGCATCAGATTCTGCATTGACGTCCGAAGGGTCAATGTAGCTTCTAAACTGAAAGCATATCCCACGCCCAAAGTAGATGAGCTAATCAAGTGATTTGGTGGAGCACATTTTATATCAATCATGTGTAAAGGGACTACAGGTGCCTTTCTCCCATCCTCTGGGACCACTTTCGACTCTAAAAAAGCATTGAAAAGTACAGTCAGTGGAGCCTGTAGAACGTACCCAAGTTTGTTCAATATTCTCAGATGTATCCCACTTGGTCCCATTGCTTTATCTACCTTTAGTTTAGCTAGTTCTTCACGAACATAGTCTTTTGAAAATCGTTCAAGATCCCTGTCACTTCTGTTCCTATTTGTGGGTGTTTTCTGAGGTCCTGCTCCTGGCCCTTCATCTATGAATGCAGAAAATAAATATTTGTTAAGCAATTCTGCTTTATCCTCATCAGCTTCTATATATTCCTCCCCTTCACCCTTGAGTCTGACAATACCACTTTTGCCCTTCTTCGTCTCACTAACATAACTGAAAAATGTCTTACCCCCCCCCCCCCACTCCTTTTTACTGCATTGGCTATTTCTTTTTCTTTTTATATTTTTGTTTTCCTGACCACTTTGCTAGCTTCTCTAAGATTTTTCAAATATACGTGCTTGTCTTCCTCTCTCTGCGAAGATTCAATTTTTCCCTTCCAAGAATCTTAGGAAGACATTTAGTAACCCTTAGGAACATTTGTACACAGGGAAAATACAAATTAAAGGATCACAGACACAAATCTTCATTTGAATTCTTCTAATCAGAGTGGTTGTAATCAAGATTTATAATTAGCAAAAATTTGTGCTGTGTACATGTGAGACAATAAAGTTATACTGGAACTCTACTGGGGCCTCAGTCATATCATTATCTCAGTAACCTTTAAGGATGCACAGTCTATGCATGGACTCTGGAGACAGAATTATCACCCCCTCCCTCCCCCCCAGCATGGGAGATCCTACATCTGGGATTGTAGGAGAAACTGGCATAGGAGCGGAGAACTAGCCCCAGCTTTACTATGAGATGTGTACAAGGACCATATTAACTCAAGGATTACACCTAGTACAGTGGCTCAAAGGTTCCAGATTTTAATTAAACTATCTCTTGGATTAGTTACTCATATCACGAGCAAAAAATGTTGTCTAGAAATATGTTAATAAGCAGGTTATAAAACAAACAAATGAAATGAAAATAGTTATGATGTCAGTGGAGTCCTGTTGAATCCACCATTGAACAAAATTTCTTCTAAACACAATGGCAGACCATTGACCCCATCTAACTGCAAAGTTCTCTCCAGCTGCCTTATAGTTTAACCATGCATGGCCTCAGTCTTGCAAAGTTTAAAAGTGTAAGACCGTTGGAGTGAGCCAAAGCAGTCTGGATTGTTCTGTATTGAGTTTTAAATATGGTCTCTTCTATCTAAATGTTCTCAAAACTTATGTTATAGCTGACAAAATGTTATTCAGTTGTTGGGTTCGCTAAATTCTAGTCACATGTTCTTATAAACTTCCGTTTAATCAGTTGATACTTACACATCCTACGTTTAAGGTCTGGCAACTCTTCTGGCACTCTGACCCTTTGGTGCTTATAGGGACATTGGAACAATTGAAATAGTACATGGGAGCAGTACATTCTAGAGAGGAAACATAATGGAAGATCTATGAAATCAGAAGTGCAAAGTTCTATTCCTTTATTGAATCACAACTATGCTGGAAGATTCAGAACAGGATTCTAGGCTTTCATTAGTCCGGTAGGCATCCCCATCCATCCAAATATGGGATGTAGAGGAATTTATGGTCAAAATATGTATGCTCTCTGACAAATAAGAATATTCACATCCGATGAGCTACCAAAAGTAAATCAAAGGCTCATATATATTTTGTAGATTAGTCATTGTGGGGAGGTCTATGGTTTGATAGAAGGTAAATTAAGCATGTGTGGTAGGTGCTGTACCTGTACATAACAGATATTGTTCAAAGCGAATTTATTCCTTTTGCTTTCAGATGTCCCTTAAATATATGGTTTTGCAATAGTTTGCCATTTGAGAGTTTTATAGTATTTCATTTTCAGTAATAAAAAATAATTTAGCTAAACTAAGCCCCAAATAAAGAGGAGTAGCCTAATGGTTGGAGCACTGCTTTGGTAACCAAGAGACCAGGGTTTGATTCCCACTAGCACTCCTTGTGACCATGGGCAAGTCACTTAACTCTCCATTTCTTTGGAAGAAAAGTCTGGCAATCTACTTCTGATCACACTGCAAGAAAACCCTGGAGCTGCCAGGAGTCAGCATTGACTCAAAGGCACACATTGCATTTTGCAAAGATCTGCAAATATAAAGATTTTATTTGGTCTTTCTTTTCAAAATGTTTTTCTCCATTCTGTATTCATAGCTCAGCATTTCTTATGTTGAATTATATGCATAACATTAACCTAACATAGCTATCTGTCGGTTCTCTTTTGCTCTAGAAAACATGCTTTGATTCATAAGGCATTTTTGCATGCATGGTATTCATATTGGATGTATATACATAAAACAGTTAAAATGGAAATATTTGACTATAGAGACTTGCTGTAATTTTTCTTTGACATCTATAATTCTTATTATTTCCTGCTAATATTTTGGAGAGTTGTACATACAGTATATCCTTTGGTGTTTATAACTGGCATGTGGAATTATTATTTCCTGCTAATGTTTCAGAGAGTTGCGCATATATCCTTTGGTGTTTATATCTGCCCTTTGGATACTTACACTGGTAAGGTCCTAAGGAAGCAGAAATGCAGCATTTCGAGAGCATCATTTCTTGCAGTGGCAGAAGTTCAAATTTTAGGCCTTCAAGCAAGAATTCCAAGAAGCCCCCATGCTAGAAGGAATCTATGTCAGAAGATCCAGGAGTAGTTGCAAATGGGGCCCCCTTGTACTGCTTGGGTAGAACTAACACTGCCAATTTCTGCTCATTATTTAGATTTAGCTCACTCCTTTCCAGTAGTAGTTCAAGGTAAGTTGCATGCATGCATTTCCTTGGAAGGCTTACAATCTAAGTTTGTATCTGAGGCAATGGAGGGTTAACCGACTTGCCCAAGGAGTACCAGTGGGATTTGAACCCTGGTCTTTCTGGTCCCAGTCTGCTGCCCTAACCACTAGGCTACTTCTTTCCTCTATGGCTGAATGGAACCATATGAATGGTTGTCTTAAAAACTAACCACTTTGGACGTATTTAGTTTATGATGTAGAGATCCTTTGTCTAGTCTAGTCTACCCTTGGCTGGTGCATTAGCTAGGTCGTAGCATTGTACATCTCTGTAGCCAACACAATATAGCCAAACTCGAGGAAATGCATCTACTTTATCCAAAAGGAAGACCTAGAACCTTACATTAAAGTTAGACATTTTAAATATGACTGCAAAAGTTTGTACAGTTTTCCATTACAAACGTATAGAGCCTGATTCCATCCTGGATGTCCTGGCCCTCTGTGTGCCCAATCGGAACTGGACACACATAGCTAGATGGGATTTGATCCCGCAGGGCACATCTAGTCCCGCTGGATCAGAATCGCATCCAGGCCTGTATGTGCAGGCTGGGACTCCTATCCCAGTCAGCCTGCACGTACAGGCCTCCACCCAGCTAACTCAGTCAGGGCTCCTGAATGGAGCCGTGGCACCATGGTGTCCAGTTTCCATGGCACTGTGGCTCCATTCGGGAGTTGCGATTCCCGGCCGCTGACCACTTTTTGCATTCCCCACAGCCCGACCCCCGATCTGGCCTCCCAAGGCCAGGGTCAGGCTGCGGGGAATCTCCTGCGCTCCCTACTGCCTTTGATGCGCCCCTGGCATGCCATAACCACCCATCTAGGGGATTTTATTCTACCTCGGAGGTGGAATATGTTCCCTATTCAGTCAGCCAGCCCCGGATGTATAGGGCCGATTCCAGTCAGAGCCCTAACTCTGCCCTCACACTGCCCCTTTCCTGCCCCCACCTAACCTCCCCATACAACATACGGGGGAAGTTAGTCGGGGTCAGCAGAGTGGCCGAATAGTGGGGATGGATGTCCCAATAGGACATCCATCCCCAGTATTCATGGCTCAGAATGACCCCCTATAACCTCAGTAATGTGTTACAAAATTCCACTGGAAGAAGCATCTGTACTGAAAAAACCTCCGATTGGTGGAGCCTTCTTTAAACTAATAAAAAGGCATAACATCCATAATAGCTACAGTCATAATGCACACAGCTTTGACTCAGGGGTTCTCCCCACTCTCTTTTCCGGATAAGCAATTGCACGTATTCTTGTAGTTAGGGAGGAAAGAAAGACACGTTACCTGGATTTGGGTTGTCATTTCCAACGCAGACCAGTCTTCCATTTGTGCAGGTGCTGTATGAGAAGAGGAGAAATATTAATGGTAGCAAACCTAGCTATTTAATCCATTTATGTAGAGTTGGGTATCCTGGGCCCTGCTAAAATGTGTATAGAGGAAGTATATGCTACTCATGAATTTAACTCGTCCCCTTATTTCTTAGGCTTAAAGCTTATTTTATCACTCAGTAATGGTTTGCTTCAATTGCTAATTCAAACAGTGCCAAGCTGCCAAACTGAACTCTGAGGAAACACACAGGCATAAACAGCAGGCTACTTGTTTAGCTGTTATGCCCCCATTCTGTTTAAAATGGATATATTTAGAATAAAATTACTTTTTACATGTTTGCACAACTCCATTGTGGATGCTTCATGTTTCTTAAGAGTGTTTTAGCTAGTCTGCGAATCAACAGGTAGTTAGCTCTAGTCCTCCATAAAGCACATACATGTGTACAGTGAAACCTATGGCCTGGATCACTCTGAAAAGGCAATTTCTTGTACCACACATCTATGATGGATGACAATGGAAGATAGATGTCTGTAGATATTGGCGGCCTATAACCTTAGTTTCTAGCAATGGAATTTGAGATGGGGCTGTAGCATGTTGCTCCTTCCCTTCGCCTCTTCCTGTTTACTGTCTCTCCTATCCCGCACATGGGAAGGACCACTGAGTTAAAAGCTGGAAGAGGCACACGGGTAAAGGCACATATATAAGCAAAAATCCCATAAGTGTGTTGTTTTGGATGAGATCTTACTTACATTATAGAATTCCGTTCTCATGCCTTTCAAACCCAAATCCAGTTTCACAGGCAGCAGAAAGGGGTAGGCCTCTGAAACAAATCTATCTATCCTGTCTATGTACAAAGTCTGTCCCATGTCCAAAGTCTGTCCTATGTCAAAATCATCAATGTTGCCTCCTCGGTGATGGCCCCATCCTATACTTAATTCCCCCACCCCTCTACCTAACGCCGCTTTGACCCGGTGAAAAGCGGGATATAAATACAGCTAAATAAATAAATAAAATAAATAGGCCACTGGGCTATGGCCCTACCAATATTTTGCCTAACACAACAATAGCAACTAGAGAGTTTGGGGGCGGGGTCAGAGATGGATTTGTTTGGCCCCTCCAACGAAAAAAGCGTTCTTCTGCCCTGTGTGATTTGCCACTTTGGTGTGGGTCTGGTTTTTCAAGTCCTACTACTAACCAGTTGGGTTTAAGGTAGAATATGTTTGGGCATGCACACAGATTTGTGGTGCCAGGAGTTATCAAAGTAGTTTTTGTCCATCTTTAATTTTTAATTTTGCTTTGAAGGGCTTTTTGTATTTCTGTCAGACAATCTATGATGCAATGAACTTGTTTTTTGAATGTAATCTAGTAATTTGACATTTCAGGCATATAAACATAGAGCATTTTACTATTATGATGCCATGATTACAGTATATATAAAGTACATGTTTTGTGAATGGTTGTCTTACCATACCATGCCGTTATTTTCAGTAATGACCTCCCCCGGCGGTACAGCATATCCTTTGTAGTAGCAATGGCAGAAAGATGGAAGCACACATTTCCCACTGCCATCCATATAGGTTCCTTCCTTGCAAATACAGCCATCAACTGGAGAAAACTTGATGTCGCATATGACGTCAGGCTCATTCAGAGATTGACAGGTGGGCTGGCAGGAGCTGACACTGTAGCTATATACCAGTGATCTGGGGCAGTTGATTATGTATGCGCCTTGTGGAGAAATGTATTAGCACATTTGTTAATAACTTTATTACTTCTTACTTGTACTTTTCTTTCCTGTTTTTATTGTAGTTCCATTTCTTTTAATGTGTCTTATTTTAGATTTGTAAACCACTCTGGTACTGCGCATCATAGAGCAGTTTAGAAAGTTTTAAATAAGCATAAACATACAACTTGGCCATAAATGATTCTGCCAGATATTCCAAGCCAAGTGTTTATGGAGCACGTATATGGAATGTAAAGTGTCATATGCTGCCATTCATTCATATGATGGTGACTAACAGTCCTCCCCATGGCCATTACCCTTCCTGCTGAAAGCTAGCTGTAGCTCAGCCCCACCTTAAGAAGAAGAATTTTCATCTTTCGGTTCCAAATTTCTGTTCAGTTTCCAATTTAATTCTCATCTTAAAGATCATTGAGAAAACAATACTTTGACAACTGACCCATTTTTAAGACAACACAAACACCCTTCATCCTTATGTTTCAGGACTGGACATAGTACAGAGACCTCTCTTGCATTTATGGTAAATAGGAGAGTAGGAGTGCACTTGGACTCTCAGCTCTCATTTGACAAACATCTCTTCCTTAGCCTGTTTCTCTTTCCTGGCACTAAGGAACATTTCAGCCATTAAATCTATGTGTGACCATAAAGTTCTTCAATGTCTTATTCACTCAGTATACAACTGTTGATTATTGGAATTCTTTCCTTACCGACTTTTGGATCAACTCAATGAAGTGGTTACAAAGTGCATTTTGACCACATTACCCAACTGGCAATACTGGCTCCCAATAATTTTTAGGATTCAATTCAAAGTCTTACACTTAACTCATGGAGGGGGATTTTAGAAAGATTGTCCATGTGCAATCTGGGATGTCTAAGCCCGAACGTCTGGAAAAAACTGCAGGCACATCCAGGTGCAGACACATTTTCAGAAACATCGACAAGCCTGATATGGATAACTGTGTGGGCGACTACATACTGTAGACATTCCCAGAACTGTATTTCCCTATCATCCAACTAGACCCGTCCAGGTAAGTGGGTTGTGTTCTCCTACCAGCAGATTGATAGATACAAAGAATTAATGAAACCCCAGGTTTCAATGACATCACTTCCATGCTTCTATCCATCTCAGCCATCAGAGGTCTCTTCATTATATCTTTGTCTCCAGCAGATGGTGGATGGATTTTCTCAACTCTGAAGAAAATATGAATAATTCAGAGGAAAAGATTGATTTCAATACTCATGAATGACCACCTTGAAGGTGACTCTCTCACTTGAGCATGATGCGGAAGGCTCCACTACACTGCGGTCTTTTCGGTAGCCATAGGAGGAAGGAAAATTGGTTGAGCTCCATGCTCTTATATTGAACGCTGTAGGGACAAAGGGCTCATCCTGTATATAGTTACCCCAGTTACAGTTCCAAGTTATGTCTCCCATTCAATGAAAGTACAATGCAGGTCCTCCCTCATTGTACAAGGATAAGTTAAATGTAAACCGCACTGATTTTAAAAAGCGCAGTATAGAAAAGCTTTTAAATAAATAACATAAATAAATGATAAAAGCCTGTTGATCAGTCAGATAATTGGAAGAATTGGAAGAGTTCAGCAGCCTCACACAACCTCAATGCCTCCTCCCTCCTCCTCTGTCCTCCCTGCTCTCTCCCGAAGATTGCAGAAGGCTTTCAGAGGAATCTGCCTGCCAGCCAGCTTAAATACAGTGCCTGCAATACAGAGAAAGAGTTCCAGGGGAGTAGAGCTGAGCCCAGCATAGATTTCTGCCTAGGGCTCTCACGGAGTGAGTACCAAGGCTTGAGCTTGTCATTGTCCTTGTTGGGGCTCCTGATTCTGTCCATCTGAGGCGCAATTCGAGGTGGACTGCCGGCAACCGTTGGCATAGTGTAGGTGTTTCCCACCATTTTCTGCATGCATTAATAGCATTTTTACTATTGTGCACCTGGCAGTCGAGTGGTCCTTGCATGTGTTCTGCTCAAGTGGCAGCTACCCTAGAGCCTGTAATGCACGTTGCTGTGTTAATGTTGTTAACATGCACCTGCTGGGCCACCGTAGCTTAGTGGATGTTGTTTTGATACTTACCTTAACTTTCTCTGTCTTCTTCCAGGAAATGTTGTTTGGCCTGTGGTAAGTGAGGTGCCTCCTCTCTAGCTTCTGGACTCTGCTCTTTTGCATGGCAGCTTCTGAGTCATCCCTGGAGGGCTTGCTCCCCCTCTCTCAACCAGGGGATAGAGTTAGAATGGCCTTGCCTGCCTTAGGGCAGGAGGTGGCGGATGGCACTGTGAGTAAGGATGACCAACCAGCTTCCGGCAGCTCTGCTGTGGGTCACTCCTTATACTTTAGAGGATTGGCAGAGGGTATGTCCCCTGGTGTAAGGGGATCATTTCCACAAGGAGAGCTTCCAGAAAGTCTGGATTGTCCTCCCTGGAATTATTTTCCTTTTTGCAACAGGTCTGGTCATTTTGGCATGGAAATTTAAACTCTGCGGCCTCTGGGTTCCCCCAAGCACACTCGTGAGGGGCAGACTGAGTGGAAGCCCTGTTCGATCGCCAATGGCTAAGCATCCCAGGAAAAGGGCACCCCTTAGAGATGAGGATCAATTGGGATTTGTCTGAGATTTAGACTGTGACGTGGCTTTGGATGCCTCAGTTCTGGGCTCTGATGTGGACTAGGAAGCATGCTCACCTTTGGAGGATTGTGA